>AP028163.1:22431683-23118822 GCA_014132275.2 Samia ricini | reverse complement strand
CAGTATCTCTAGACTTAGTGTGCTTACCATCCTGGACCACATCATCACTTAACATCAGGCGAGATTTTGGTCAAAGCACTGCCAATATCGTTTAAAAAATAAATAAAAAAGACATCTATTGCTGGACATTGGTCTCCCCCAACTAGGAGGGGGAGGATTGCCATAATCACCATGCTTGCCATGGAGGTTGGAGACCTCACTAAGGAGGTTTTAGTAGTCAGAGGAAGCTGCTGCCCATACCCCATTTATATTTCTTAGTCACATTTTATGGCACCCATGGGAAGATATGAGGTGGTCTTAGCCAGCACCACACGGCATAGAGTTCCATGTAAAAAAAATTAAACTCATGAAATTGTGCACAAAATATGATGCAATAGATAGAAATTGTGAGAAATGCTTTAGTACCAAAATCAATTTCAGGACAAAAAATAGTGAAAAACATTATTTTTTCCAATTATTATTTAGGCAGTGAATAATTGACGGGAATATAAATATGATATGCAAGGGCACAAAGCTATTAAATATCATACATTAACATTTTTGAAATTTTTAGGATCTACTATAATATTGCAATCGTTCTTATGTTCCTGACTGGGGCATAATACACTTGGTAAAATACTTGCCATGGTCATAAATATTAAAACAATAAAAATTGAAAACTTTTAAAATGAAAATTTTTCAAAACCTATGTACCTGTGGAAAATGTAGCCATACTATATTGACAGTTTACAACAACACCATCAGTTGACATCTTTGACTTGGATGCCTGAAATAATAACACAATATTGTTACAAAACTATATACAATCAGCAGCAGCTATAGCTCTTGTAGGGCCCTTGTGTCAATATCCTGGGATCCCGAGTGACACATCTTTGTAGGTGTCGCTCGGTCTCAGCTAAAACCCTGCACTCATGCACACTGCACGCCCTGCACTATAGGTAAACCAGCTTTGTATACAATATTTCCATCCATCCATTTAACCATAAGGCATCCACTGTTGGGGATTCCCATAATCACCATGCTTGGAAAGCAGATTGGCAATCTCTGTAAGGTGTTTGTGGTTCTCAGAGGATGCTACTGCTCACCCTCTGGTTTTGTCACTTTCGCCTTTTGCGACACCTAAGGGTAGATATGGGGTGATTCTATTCTTAGCCAGCACCACACAGTTTACAATATTAATCTATCTTATATGAACTTTATATCATATTCACAATAATTATAAAACCTTATATGAAATATAATTTTAAAGTTCAAATTAAGAAGAACAAATTATAATAATTTAATTTTTTTAAATGATAACATGGGTTTGTAAATGTGTATATGACTGTGTATGGAAAGCATTAAAGACCCATTTAAATGTTTTCCATAAGTTTAAAGTTTAGTATAAATCAGAACCCTTTCTATTTTCAGCACGTTACATCAAACTGTGTACATTTTTGGTTAAAACTAGTCTTGATTTCCAAATCTCTATAATTTTAGATATATATATATATATATATATATATATCACAGAATATTTTTTGACATTATGACTTTAAAATATTAATTTATAAATGATCAGCAGATATATTTTTGTTTTGTATTTATTGCTCTAATGTTTGCATTAAATTTAATCTCCAATCCATCAAGCCACTTTATGTCAGTATTAAAAGTTTTCAATCAAAATAAGTATTTCATATGGGTGCAAATAATTAAATAGATCCTCTTATGATTTGTGATATGTACAAAAGTAATTATAAAGTTAGAATTTTAAATTCTATGAAAATATTAATTAGAAATGCAAATAGTTCTAGAGCAAACAAATCCTAAAAAACATTTCACATAATTTCATTCCGATAATCTATTTTCTATAAAAGCAGAAACGTAAAACAGTGACTAAATGATAGTTACCTGATGCGGTCCATACACGGCAGCTAAAACCTTAGTATTTCCTTGTTCTAAGTATGCACTACCATCAGGTTGTGTAAAAACTCCGAGCTTACATCTTATTCGGCGTAATTCGTTAGGCCTACGGCCGTCTAAACGCAACCCTTGACTTGATAGCAAATCTGGTCCAGGCATGTTCCACAAATAATTCGTGTTTATACTTCCTTTTCGGTATGTAGTGTTTATACTGAAATATAATAATGGTAAATAACTGTCAAAATGTTTGTTTCAATTTTATTATAACAAACTAAAATAAAACAGCTTAAATATAAGTAGCCAAAACAATATAAAGGTAGTAGGTAGATAACCAATTAACCAGTCTAGTATTGTAGTTTTTGGTGATAAGTGTCAAAGCCTATAGTGATAACAGAAAAATGCAATTACAACCAAAATTAATACACACAATTAAAAAGTATTATCAACAAGCTTTTTTTGTAAACCACAGAACAATATTTCTCCTACCGGAGTTGTAAACTGACCATACGCAAAGCAAACGTTGTTTAGGAAAGTACCAACTATCGACATATAGAAAAATCGATATTTTTTCGACAATAATATACTGACCAAAAATTTCGGTGTTATTTTTATTTACAAAATATAGATTTCCGAATATCAAAATCGATATTTTAAAGTACTTTATTATATTTTATAACTAGCTGTGTGCCCGCGGCTGCGTCCGCGTTTCATATATTCAACACTGCGTTTTAATTTTTTTATACGAACCCTAATTTTTTTTATGATATGATCAAGAAAAATATTTGTCATGAATTAAAGCACTTACCTGTAAAACTGCACATTTAATCATTTTTTATTCAATTTTTTATAAGTTTTAATTTTTTAAATGGAATTCTAATTATTTTGGATAATTAAAAGTACCCTAAGTTACCCGAAGTAACTTTAGCTATCTACAAGAAAATCCCCGTCACAATCCATACGTTCCAGCGATTACCCAGAAGAAACAGGCAAAAACAAAATTTAAAAAAAATGTTTTTTTGGTATGTGTATCGTATTATATACATTCTTATCTACTCACAAAAAAAATATTTTGATATTCAATTTTATTTATTAGTATAAATAATTATTATGTATTACACTTATGATTGTAATATTTTTGTTCGTTTTATGTAAGTATACAGTTCTATAAACTAAAACGTGTGAGTTTTGATATAAGTGCTGCTTCTATCTTTAAATGGACTCGTTCTGAACATAACCAGAGATGAAACGTAACTAAACTATGCGTAGCATAGATGAGTAATGCGTTGTATCTGTGGATGCCATATATTTCTAATAACGAAATAGCGCGATCTAATCTAAAGAAGCAAAAATTACTCATTATTCTGTTAAATTTTATTTACAAATCTTGAGACATAAATGTACGACAATAAATTATGACAAATTGTATTCATCTTCGATAATCTTCCTCAATTTATAATTCGAATAGAATCTTGTTAAATTTGTTTCAAAAATTAAAATTCCACGCAAAGTAATAGATATTTTAGTAACTTCCCATTGTAAAACTTCTTATATGTAATATTACCTATGACATATAGAATGTATTCTATATGTATATAGAATCAATACATTAAGAGTTACGTAAATAGCATCATCATATCTTTTTTTTTTTTTTTTTTTTTTTTTTTTTTTTTTTTTTTTTTTTTTTTTTTTTTTTTTTTTTTTTTTTTTTTTTTTTTTTTTTTTGACGAGGGGAAATGCATTTACGCACTACCCTTATCTATTGTATTTGCGGGATCAGAGTCCCCCAAATACAATAGATAAGAGGGCACGGAGTGACGAGCTCCGTGCCCAGTGTGGGACTCACCCGGGCGTGAAGCGCTCCGGAAATACCCACTAAAACCCCCCGGAGCCGTCCGCTGCATTTGGGATGGAGGCGACACGGGGTAACTTTCGCAAGCACCGCGTCGCCCCCTGCAGCGAACCCACCAGGCCCGTCGGTGCAATGGCCCAATGGGGATGGAGGAGAAAAGTTCCCCTCCACCACTTAGCCCGCCTCTTGAGGAGAGGCATGACCAAAGGTCAGACATCCAGGGGGCGGTATAAATACCCACCCCCCATAGAGAAAAAAAAAAAAAAAAAAAAAAAAACCCCGGCCGCGCTATGTACGGAGAAAACTCCGCGCATAGCGCGCCCGTCTCCCTCTGGGCCTCTTACGCCTCCGAGGATCCGCCCCCGGATCCTCTTCACGGGCCCTCTCGGCCGCCTCCTTCTGCGACATTATCTGTTCGCAAAAGGAGGCAACCACCTCCCAGACCTCCTCGCTGCCGACCATGGCCTTAACGACCGTCGGCAGCGAGAGGTCTGACCCAACCGCCGCCACCACTGCCCGGCGCGGCTCCTCCCATACGGCGCACTCCGCAAAAGTGTGGTGCGCCGTATCTTCCGCCGCACCACAGTGGTGGCACACCGCCGACGGCTCCCTTCTAGCTATCTTGTGCAGATACCACCCGAAGCAGCCATGCCCGGATAGTATCTGCACAAGCCTGAAGCTGAGGGAGCCGTGACGCCTCTCCATCCACTCCCGGAGGACCGGGCGGATGGCGTCTATGGTTGGTCGCCCATAGCGCGCATCCGCCAGGTCCTCCTCCCACCTGCCTAACTCTATCTCCCTCCTCTCCTTTCTAATCTCTAATCTCTGCCGGGTGCAAGCGGAGCCCACCACCATCCCTCCCCGCTGCCGAGTACCGGTACACGGCAGCGAGCACCTCCGCTTCTCGTTCCCACGGCAGGGAGCCGGCGAGCACACAGGCCGCCGCCGCGGACACCGTGCGGTAACCGCGCACCGCCCTCAACGCCACCGTGCGCTGCACTGATCGCAGCACACGGATATTACTGGCGTTGAGGGCGTCCGCCCACACAGGTGCCCCGTAGACGGTCATGCTTCGCACGACCCCTGCGTGGAGCCGGCGGCACCTCTGGCCAGCCCCCCCCCCCCACATTCGGGAGGAGCCGCCCCAGTGCCGCCGCGGCACCGGCGATGCGCGGTCCGAGTCCCTTAAAATGGGACTCGAACCGCCATCTCCCGTCCAGGGTGAGGCCCAGATACTTCATCTGGGCCTTCACCCGGATCCGGTGCCCCCCCACCGAGATGCTCGCCCCAGGGGGCGGCCCATGCCGAGGCCCATGAAACAACAAGGCCTCGGTCTTTTCGGCCGCTACCCTGAGCCCGAGCATCTCGATGCGCTTGACCACCAGGGCTACTCCCATCGTGGCCAAGCGCGCTCCACCTCCCCCCCCCCCCCCCCCCCCCCCGGGCTACGACAAGGGTGTCGTCCGCGTAACAAATCAGGCGCACCCCACTCGGAAGTGCGCCCCGGACGACCCAGTCGTAGCCCACGTTCCACAGGAGCGGTCCGAGCACCGACCACTGTGGAACCCCGCAGCCCGCCGGACGCTGGACGACGACGCCTTGGCTGTCCACACAGGACACCTCCCTCCCTCGGAGATAGTCCTCCACCAGCCCCCGCAGATAGTGGGGCACTCCGAATGATCGGAGCGCCGCCACTATCACAGAGTGCGGAAGGCTGTTGAAGGCGTTGGCGATGTCGAGCGACACCGCCAACAACCTATCCCCCTGAGAGGTGGCCTCCATCGACCACCTCTTCAGCCTCACCAAGGCGTCTACCGTCGAGCGTCCCACCCGGAACCCAAACTGCACGTCCGCCAAATCCGGCCCCACGTCCCTCATATGCTGGATGATGCGGGAAGATATTATCCTCTCGAACATCTTCCCGACATCATCCAGCATGACGAGGGGCCGATACGCGGACGGGCAGTCCGGGGGGCGGCCCTCCTTTCCTATGAGGCAGAGACGGCCCTGTTTCCAGGGCCTAGGGAACTGTCCGACCGTCATACACCGGTCGAACAGCTCCCGTACTCTGCCCCCTAGGTACCTGAGGGCCAAACCCAAGACGCAGCCCGGGCCCCCCCGTCAGGCCCTGGCGCCTTTCGTCTCCCGCGCAGGCGACGTACCGCCACCTCCATCTCCCCATCACTAGTGTGGGGAGGGAGAAGGTGGTCGCTCGCCTCGGCCGGAACGAGAGGCGCCATCCTGGGTGGGGAGAACCCTGGAGGGTCGTGGGGAAACAGCGCCTCCACAACCCTCTCCAGTACTTCCGGCTGGAGAGTCTCCGTTATCGGGGACGCCTGGCCCCGGAATTTCTTCCGGGCGGCCTTGAACGGGCGTCCCCACGGATTCCTCTCCAGCGACTGGAGGAGTTCTCCCCCCACGCCAGATCCTTGGCCCGACCAATTGCTGCCTTCAGGGACTCCCTCAGATCCCTGTAGGCAGCATCCAGTCGGGCCACCTCCACGGGGTCCCGTCTGCGCCTTCTCCGGGCGCGGGCTACCTCCCTCCTTGCCGCGGCGCAGGTCTCCTGGAGCTGAGCTAGCTCCGGGGACCACCAATACACCGCCCGCTTATCCGGGCGGCGTGTGCACCGCGGCATCGACGCGTCGCAGATCTCCGTCAGCGCATGTCGCAGACGGAGAGCGGACGCGTCAACTCCCCCCCCCGTGGCCACCGTCCCATCCCCCAACTCTGGACGATGGCCACTTCCTCAGCCAACTCCCGGTCAAGCCGGCTGAGGACCCAACGGGGGAACGGCGCTCCCCTGGGGCGGCGTACCCTACCTTCTGAGTCGGAGGCGGAGACCTCGAACCATATATATTTATGGTCCGAGAGCGTCTCCACCTCCTCCCTCACACGCCACCCCCAGACGTGCCGTGCGACGGCCGGCGATGCAAACGAAAGGTCCACTATGGACCCCCCGTTCCATCGCACGCACGTCTGCGCCGTCCCACGGTTGAGGAGGACCAGCCCGGCCTCGGCTGCCCACTCCTCAACCGCCCGCCCCCTTGGGTTCGTGTTCACCCCGCCCCAGGTCCTAGACTTGGCGTTGAAATCACCAAGCAAGACCACAGGGCGAGGTGCCAACCGCCTGACCGCCACCATCAGGGAATCGAGGAAGACCTCGAATTCCCTGAAGGCACGGTTGGGGGAGAAGTACACGCCCACAAGCGCGTACTTCCCCCAGGCGGCCGCCACGAACCCATCGCCCCTCTCCATCGCCGAGAGGGGCACCCGCGGACTGTGGATCGCCACCAAGCCCTCCCTGTCCCCTACCCAGCTGGGCACGTTGGGGACATGGTAGGGCTCCGCGACAATAGCCACATCCGCCCCCCACTCCGCCACTGTTTGGACCAACAGGTCCTGTGCAGCAGCGGAGTGGTTCAGGTTACCCTGGAGGCAGTTAATATGGGCCCTATCCATCAATGGTCCATATTAACTGCCTCCCCCTCGCGGGCAACCGGCCTTACCCCAGGTGCGGGGGTCCTCCCTTTCCCTTTTGTTGGGGGACGGCAGCTCGCCCCCCCCCATGTGATGATCCGACGGGACCCCTCTGGCCAGGCATACAGCGCAACTCATCTTTTGAGCCGTACACTGGCCCGCCGTATGCCCTGCCACCCCGCACCTATAGCATAGGGAGGCCCTATCGACGTTCTCCGGGCAGAGTGGCCTGGTGTGCCCAAGCCCCATACACTTATAACAGCGCAGGGGCTTGTCGGGAAGCGGCACCACCCGCGCCACACTCCACCCTACCCGGAGCCTCCCTTCAGCTTTAATTCTCATTGCCGCCCCTATTGGAAGGGAGACGAAAGCCGTGCCCCCCCTCCACCCCTCCTTGATATCCTTTACCACCACCTGGTCAGGGGGACACTCCCCGGCACGGGCAATGGCCGCCACCAACTTGGCCTGGTCGACAGAGTCATCCAAGTCCAGGACCCTCATATCAACCTTTTTGACCGCCCTGGTGACGACCACTGCCTCCCCAAGCACCTCCTTCAGTTTGCTAGCCAGACTGTCTGCTTTCGCCCCCCCCTCTGCACCATGTATTTCTATTAACCGAGCCCCCGTTTGAGTGGGGCGGGTCCTCAACCCCTCAATTCCCAGTTCTGCTGGGTCAATGGCCTCGGCTGCCTTCGAGAGGACGGCCCTATAATCCACCCCCCTGGCTTGCGCCTCTGATTGCAACTTGATAATCACCGCTGCCGTCTTTGGGGCAGCTGGCAACTTCATAGGCACCTTCACCCCCCCCTTGGGTACTGTGCGCGGGGCCGCAACCGGCGGAGCCGCAGCCGGCAGAGCCGCAACCGATGGAACTACCGCTGGCCCCACCACCGGCGGGGCCATAGCACCCTTCCCCCCCTTCCCCTTCTTTCCTCCAACCTGGATCCACTCCGTTCCATCCTTTAACACCACTGTCTCCTCTCGCCTATCCCGTCCCCCCAACTCAGGCCACTTTTCCCCAAGCGGGGGCTCCGGCGGCCCTACCTGCAGCGCCGCCTGCAGTAACTCCTGCCTGCTGTGTCCCGGCTGCGCCCTTGTCCCATCCTGTCCCTCCTCCTTTCCAGATACTGTCGATTCCTTTTCCAACCTTTTCCTATCTGCCATCAACGGCGGCCGCATCGGCTTCTCTGCAGGCAGTCGACTCCTAATCTCGTCCAACTGAATTTTCATTATACCCATGACAAGATTTCTGGTCTCCTCCATTGCTTGTGCCACCACCTCCTGCCACTGAGGACCAGGGGCCACCGCCACCTCCGGCCTTACTGGTGGTAACTTCGGCCTTTCGCTCTCCACCCGCCTATACGCCTCCCTTTCCGCCAACAAATTTCCTATCTCATTCCTCATTCTCTCGACATCCTTCTTCACTGCTTCCATTTCCTTTTCGTGCCTCCGTTTTGTCAGCCAGGACCCCCACAACCGACACCAACTTCGTCATTTCCCTCTTGAGACTCTTGCCTCCATCACCCATCAGCCCCTCGTTCTTGTCTACAATTCCCTTAGACAGTCTTGCCACTTCCGCCAGCAGCACCTTCGTACTCATATCCTCACATTCACTCTCACATTCATTCTCACCGCTCCCATCACTCCTCCACTCTTTCCCTCTCTTTCTTTTACACTCTACCACCCTTCCCCCCGCATCCGATGAGCCACTTGATCCCCCATCCTCGTTATCTGCATCCTTCATTCCTTCAATGTTATCACCGCTGAGGTACACACCCCCCTTGTTAAAATCACCCTCCGGATCACCCTGTCTCCTTTTTTTCCTCGACTTGGAACGCTTCCGCGCCCCATTAGCCGAGTTCGTCGCCCCCCCCCCCCCCTTTTTTCATAAATTTCTCTTTCCCCCCCCATATCCTCACTAATCTCCACCACAATCCTTGTCTCCGGATCAACCACCCTATTCAAAACCGAAAGGAGCCGGTCCTCCAGATCTACATCCCCGCCCAAATTACCTAGACCGTCTCCCTGCCACTTCTCATACGTCGACATATGTAGGGAGAAAAAAATTTCTCCCTACACAAGACAAACTTTAAGCCAACTTATTAAAAAAAAAAAAAAAAAAAAAAACCTCCCGTGACCCGTGGCCCTTCAGCGCCGTGACCCGTGGCCCTTCAGCGAAGTGCGCTGACCCTACACTTCATCTGTTGACCATAAACCATATTGAAGCAATGCAAGAGAAGATCAAGCAATTGCATTTTTCACTCGCACTGATCCACATTTTCGGGTATAAAGTAGGGACATTTATTAAGTATCAGAAATTGTTTGATTTCGTATTACGTAATGTTGGTGATATTATGATATGGTTTAACATTGAAAACAAGTGAAGTGTAGGTATCTATTGGAAATATTAACACGAACTTTGAATTACACTTTTGCTAATTTTAATAGCAACTATTTTGCTCTAATGCTAAAAACTACAAAATTTAGCAACTTTGTCGCTATAAGTGACGACTTTTGTTATATTCTTAGCGACAAAAAAGATTTGACGACAAAAATGTTTTAGCAACTTACATAGCGACTTTTTTGTACAAATGAAATCAGTTTTAAAACCAGTAATATATATATATTTTTATTATCTTGACACAGAATTATTGACACAGTAGTATTTTGATATAAATTTAACTAATAGTTAAATTACTGTCGATAGCTTCTTGTGCCCCTCCCAGAACAAAATCCTCTGTCCACTCTTGGTGACATTAGTTTTAGCAACGTTTGATATTGAGCCTAGCGAATCTCATTTGTAAAAGTTTGCAACACTAGGCAAACCCTGACTTTGTAGGAAGTTCATGGCGCGATTTTGAGCTGTCATGTTAGATCCTTGTATGAACTTGTAGCATATAATTCTATGTTATTTTGGAATTTTTGTGGCGTTTTATGTGTTCTAGTTTGCTTGTTTTTTGCACAAGTGCAGTGTATCGAAAATAATGACACAGAGCATGAATTCTCCCAACAACTTCCTTGAAACGCTTAACAAATGACCACCACTTTGATGGGCATCGAAAATTAAGATTAATAAAATAAAACGAATATTGTGAAATAACTATAGGCTCATTAGAGCTATAACCCAGGGCTTCTTCTTCTTCTTCTTAGTTAATGGCAATCTGTGTGTACACACAATTTGTGCCAATGTCATGTAGGTAAGATTTTCAATCTTGTATCAGCGTTACCAAGCTCCAACAGAACGGTGGCCTATCCTGCTCGAACTTTCCATGGAGCTTTGTCGGCACCTCAGAATGTATGCTACGCGTTGTCTTCTATAATAAACTTAACTTGAACACAATAACTAAACTATTTCACACAAATGCCACCAAGATTACATGATATAGAGTCAAGTACACAAGTTTAATGAATTAAAGAAAACAATTGCTACATGTCAGACTGAGATCCCGCCAAAAACTCAACCCAGGGCTGTAAAGCATATTAATAAAAATCTGACGTCATAAATTGGCAACATTAAAATTATCAATGGCGCCTTGCGATTTGTGTTATGAATTTTATTGTTTTCCTTGAATTTGCTATTATTTAGTAACTTTTTGATATCGTAGTGATATAAGAAGCTATGTGTTTTACATTTTCTTTTGAATTATAGGTAAAACATTTGTAAACTTACAATTATGTTGTTGTTTATATAATTTTAAAATTGGGCAGTTGTCATCCCCGGTTGATGCGTGCGTGTGCAACCGAAATCACATGAAATCGATCTAATTATTCACTAATCTTCCTGTAACGTCACACTAAAACAATTGTACCAGCGTCGTATTGCTGTATCATACTAGAAATATTTATTTTTTCCATGTTTCATTTGTGGTTCTAATATATATTTATTCTATTATTGTATAATTATTATTCGTACATTTACATAATCCTTGCAGAGTAAGACAATGGACGTAGACGATTCCGCCGTCGATCTAAGTGTCAGGTAAAATTTGTCATTTTTATGAAGATTCAAAAGATTTTAATTTGGAATTCAATGTTTACATTAAATCTTTATTTAATATTTTAGGTCTTTACCACCTGAATTAAGTGAACTTAGAGCTTTAACAGCTAGTGGATTAACAATAACACCAGCACAACCACCCCCACATGTAAGTATTTTTAAATATGTCTGTTTACATTTTTTTTATTTTTATACCATCTCTTGTCATGGACCTTTTTGGTCAAAAGAGTAATTGATTATCATTTATTATATTATCTATAAAGTCAAGATAAAATTGTAATAAGTAATATAATTCAGAAATTAATTTAGAATACAACCAAGGTCAATTATCAATAGCTTGTATGAAGGTTGAAGCTTGGATCATATATCTATGAAATTGTATAATTAGACAATAATAAATACAAATTATACTAAAATTTCCTCATTAATGCTAAACATGTTTTAGCACAAAGTGGAACATGAATTGTTTAATTTTGTTTTTTTGGCATTTATTATAAATATTTATCTACCATTTTTAAACATGAGTTGTGAAACTATATAGGTAGGTATATAAGATTTTAAAGTGAAGACAGTAAAATTAAAAGTAATAAGAAAACCAATTACAAAGTTTACACAAAGATATCAGGCAAAATTTACTTTATTTATTTTATTTATATTATACATTTATATAAGTAACATTTTTTTTTTTTTCATTTATGATTTGCATTCCATTCTGTAATGTAATTGACACATGAGTATATTAAATTAAATATGCTTTAGTTATGACTAATTTTGAGATTATAATTATTTTCTATTAATAAGAATTTTGTTGTCATGGATATATTTCTTATCTGTTTAAGATAAACAAGTGGTTAAACTTCATGATCAAGTTTGTAATTATTAAAATAAAATCAGCTTTGTTTTGTTGTATTATTCGAGTATTGTAAGAGTTCTGGGATAAAGATATAAAAGGAGTTATTGAAATGGAAATTAGAGAAGTAAATGTTTTGAAAAGGAAAGTCTCAGATTATATCTGGGAAACATTTGGGGCAAAAAAAAAATATCAAAAAGCAATTAAATCATTAAGTAAATTGAAGCTAGAAATAAAAGGAAGTTAAATGAAATTTAAGACATTGGAAAATTTAATACTTAAGTATTAATAAGTATATATATTATCCTCATAATGTACTTAGATCATTATTTTATTCAGCTTTATGTTATTCACCACACTGGTTCCAAATGATGAATAAAAAAATAAAAATATTGCTTTTAATGTGTGTACAATTGGAGACACTACATAATAAATATATTTTTTTTTCAAAATTTTGTATATGATTATATCTTTAGTCTCATTTACTAACTACAATTATTTACTTGTATAAGTTTACAGCTTATTGTCCAACTATTACACTTTTTCATACAGATTTATTTCTGCCCTAATTTCTCATTAAACTGGATTGTTTATTTTTTATATATAAATTTTGGAATTTATAATGTGTTATAATTCCACCTTTTAAATAATAATTTATCTGTTTTGCTACGAATGGAAAGATTGAGAAGGTTCGTATTTTTTTTTTAAATAAATAATTATAAGAGAATGCTGTGGTGTGGTAGAAGATGTATTGGCAGAAGATAGAGAAAGGAATGCTTAGTTGGTTTGAGCATGTGGAGAGGATGGATGACAGAAGATTGATGTAAGAAATTTATAAGGTGAGGGTTGCTAGGTCATCCTAGATGAGCATATCTAGGTGAGATTGGTAATGTGAATCTGTAAGTTTTTGCCCTATCGAGAATGGCGCAACAAAAGTTACAGTTCGAGTAATTATTATTGTTTGTTGTGTATGCAGGGAGCAAGCGGGAAACGTGTCTTGCGACCTCGTTCCGACCAAAGAAGCTATGCCGAAAGTCCAGATATTGTACTATTGCCAGCCGCACCGCCGCATCGGAAACCATCTGTACCAAATATCGCACCATTTACCGGTACGTGTATATAAATAAATACTGGAACACTAATTAATTTTTTATTCAAAGTAATATTGTCTAAACCAGTTTTTCCCGAAGTTTACAATACTACAACCCCTTTGCTTTAAAAACGACCAAAGTTTTGCTTACATGCAATTCATAAATGGGGCCTGTTAGTTAAAAAATTTCATTAAACTTGAAGTTAAAAAAAATAAAGTCAATGTAATTTTTACATTATATAAAAGGCAACGTCTGTCTTTCCAATAGTTGGCTTATAACTTGACCACTGAACCGATTTACTTGATTTATTTTTAGAAAAGTAGAGATAATATCTGATCAGTTTTGTGTATATATGTATTTAGTTACATCATGTAGGATAGAAGACGAGTGTTGGAATACAATGCCCATCAAAGTTGAAAAGTAAAAATGAAGAAATGATATAAAAGAAAAAATGGCCGACAGCGTGGTTTCATTGTCAACAAAAAGTAACAAAAATTACCCACCGTTGGAATATTTTAACGAAACCAACGAAAGTTAAAGAGATTAAATAATTATATAAATCGTCGTTTTGCAAATGAGGAATGCCACGCAGACGGAGTCGCAGGAAAAGCTAGTATTTCTTTTTTTACACGGTATAGGCTCAGTGGTTTGATCGCAATCTCACCTGATGTTAAGTGACTGCTAAACATCTAAGCCTAGAGTTACTGGTTCTCAAGTGATGCTGCCGGAAGTGATTTAAAGCCAATATAATAATACACGTGTGTATTTTCTTGCCAGATGTAAGCAGTAAAATAAATTCAACGGGCGTGAATGTATCGATAACGCCGAGCTCGTTGCCTGTACCGGGGCCAGAGTCGCCGCGGGACTCGCGCGACGATGAGGAATCTGAAGACGAGGAGAATGTACTACCCCTGCCCATACCTGGACATAGAGTGAGTTTACATAGTGTGCCACTAATAGTCTAGTCAACAAGTGCTTTTGTCTAAACTTTTTTTCAGCAGTCTCGAAAAATATCAGTGATGTGTCATTCGATTCACAATAGCATGTACCTAGATGATTTATGAAAAAAAAAATAACTCGAAATAATTGCAAATATTTGTCATACAATTTGCTAAAAAACAAGGGGGTTTGGTTATTTGCAAAGATCTAAAAAGTTCATGCAAAAAAATTGTGTATAAGAATATTTTGACAAAAAAATCGTAAATGTGCAGACTTTTAGAAACTTTAATCACCATTTTCCCAAAACCTCACTTTTTGGAGTCAGTCACTTATATTACGAAGGTGCGATTTGTAACATTATATTTACTTTTTCATACCTGAAATATATTTTTGTTAAGATTACTTTAAATAATTAAAATAATAATAACTAAACCATATTAGAAATATTATTATTTGTTTATTTAGGTATAATAACATACACAGACATTATATAAATGTGTTCCATACGAATAAACACTAAAAGGCCTATAGTACCATAACATAAATCTAATAATTAACAGTTATTTACTAAGGAATCGTAACGCACATTTAAAAAAAAAAAGTTACAATCATGAAGCACAAATACTAAATAGAACAATTATAAGAAATTTTAAAACAAACATTAGTATTGTAAAATTATATAAATAATTATTTTTTATAATAAATATTAGCCAACAACATTTTATAAGATGACAAATTATTTGTAAATATATCACAATCATTTACACATTTGTTATAGTTATAACCGGACCATAGAAATAACGTGTTCCTGAGATAATTTGTTCGACAGAAAGGGATATGAAAAGTGTCATTAGAACGTGTGTGAGTGGGATTTTAAAATAAATTTGCTCTAAGAGTGGGGATGAATCAATATTGTTATTAATTAATTTATAAAGATAAACGGCGTTAAGGAAATCTCTCCTATTGGCGGAAATATCTAGAAGGATGATGTTGAAAGGAGCAAACGGAACTTACCTTTATTCGATCTAGCAAGTTCAGAGTTAACTTTCCACCTCACTTCACTTTTGAGTGTTCTATATTTTCGTCATTTAGTAATATAATTGGATAATTAATGTACACTTTTAAATGTAATTACGAGAGACAGCGGCGGCGGTTGCGTGGTGGCGTTCCGTTTTTGAATAGGAAGAGGAAGGGATAATGCATACATAGACTAAATTAAGCGGGGGCATATAGATAATATAGACAAGAAATAACTTAGAATAAGAAGAAAATATATATGATAATAGCGTTAACACCTATATTTTAAAGATTTATCATATAATGCCTCGAAGTGCTTGTTTCAAAATCAGTAAAGGTGTTGCATGATCTAGCACTCTGTAATCTAGCACTTTTCTAAAAATCGATGAAGTATCTTCGATTTTGACGATGTGTATCTTATATTGCGGAAAATATAACGTTTTTAAAGTTTCCGGTTCCTTTACCATTTATTTGATCAAATTAAAATTAAGTGTATATTGTATATCAGGAATTATCAAGCGCCGAGATATGGGAACGCGAGCGTCGCTTGCGCGCTCTACGCGAGAAACTGCGCGCTGAAGAAACTCGACTTGTATTACTGAGGAAGATACGCCAATCCCAACAGACCACTGGGCTACCACCCACCAAGGTACAATCATTATACTGTATCGTTCATTCCATACGTAAGTTGGAACCCGTCCGTCAGATTTACTCAATTTAATCCCATATCAATCCCGTTGGTGTTGTAAAAGGCGACTAAGGGGATGGGCAGCAGCGTCCTCTGAGTACCACAAATATGTACTGCGATCACCAACAACGCCTGACAAGCGTGCCGTTTATGACAGTCCCCCCCCCCACACTTAATGGGGAGACTTATGTCCAGCAATGGACGTCGTATGGTTGAATGGAAAAAAAAATCCCATTCAAATATTGAGTAACCATCAATGAGTAGGAAGTGTTTATGCTTTACTAATTTCTGAATAGTGATGACGCAAGCAACATCTACTAATTAATATTTGTTTTTTTAATTATGCTTATGTTTACGTAATTATTGGAGGGATGAGGGGAGGGGGGTGAGGTCAGAGATTTACTTCTTGAATGACCCCTAATATCAGTATACCATTTCCAACATTTTAATAGTTCCAACAGCGTTTGAAACATTTCATTTGGTTATTTTGATCACAATAATATTATTTGTTACAAGTAGGTGTAATTTCAGCTGAAGAAAATTCAGAAAGACTTGTCGATCTCATACTGTCTCGTCCATAAGTTATTTGAAATTTATAATTATTAAAAGAAAACATAAAAATTGGTCCTGTTTTAGAGGAGGAAATAGGGGAATACATATTGATGTTGTCGTCTATTTTGCATAGGCATATTTGACCCGAGATGCAGTTGTCCTTTTAACACTTTATAACTCTTACATTGGGTTGCAACGCGATAGCAATAGATTTCTGAAATATCTATTTTTCTAATTTGTTGCCGACCTCGTTTTCCTCCTAAACAATCGAGTAAGATAGTTAAGTGCATATGAAGGGAAGTTTGTTTAATTGAATCAGGATTGCAATAGCGGGGCTGCGAGCGCTTTAGCCGGCAGCGGATGTGTGGTCCCGCCCGGAGTGACCGTCACCCCGGCGGCGCCGCCGCCCGCACATCAACACAAGGTAACATAATTCTAACCATAGAATTAAAACACTCAGAACGGCGGTAGTCGCACGCGGAGTGAAGCCATTTCAAGTTGGCATTAAAAAGACATGCACACGTCTTTCGTCAAGTGCCGGTGACTACGTGATTTCTTGTAGCTTTTACACATATTGTTTGGCTTCAATGTTATGCAAGTTTTTGTATGAAACTATCGCTCTTAGCGTTGTTAATCTATGATTATAAACCAGCTAACAAAGGTAAGTAAACTAAGATTAGAAAATACTCTCAAATTTCAAATAATACACTCGTAAGCCGAATAATAACAACTATAGTTGAACACTGATAAGTAATACATTGTGTTAATCATTTAAAACATCTTTGTCAATATTATGGAAAATTATATGTTACAGATTTAGGTTTTTTTTTCTAACAGTGATTGATGTATCATTAAAAATATTGATAGATTGAATTAAATAAAAAAAATTAAAGTACTGCGAAATATTTTAATTGGAATTAATTGGATTTTGTTTTAACTATTTTTGCCTTATTTTGGTTAATAGAAATCTTATTTTACGTTACACGTTAAATTTTGTGAATACGTTATTATGTGATCTTGCGTTTGACACCAAAATGTCTTTTTTTTTAGGATTGACAGGATTAGGTATCTCGATCCTACAAAGAATTAATTAAAGTAGCAAGTAATTCCGCAGGCCTTTCAACATCTTAGTAAGAATAAGATATGAACACTAGATACATATAAAATGTCCACTTCAAATCGCTCATGACAAAGTTTCTGTCTTGTGTCGGGAGAATCTCTGGTCCGATAAAAAATAAATAAAACAAAACTTCCACTACACTACTCGCGAAGTTGAACGAAACTAAGTGAATGCGATAGTGTGGAAAGCCTCGCTCGAGCAATATCCAATCGTCGGTTTTTTGCGCTCAAGTTCTACACGAAGTATCTCACTAAATTAATCGGTTCACATCGAGGCGTACGAATTATACCCATAGTTATAAGACGCGAGAGTGAACATTGCAATGACAGCTGTCATTTGAACATTATCCATGATGCATACCGTACAGACGCCGGCGAATGATCTCCTTAGGAGTTTGCATGAGCGTATGGTCTCATATTTAAGCATTCGGTCTGTTTCGACCAGTAGATTGTCGAAGGAACTTCGCGAGTAGTGTAATGGAGGTTTTACAGAGTAGAATTAATGTGCATTAGATATACGAATATAAACTGAAGATTGCTTAGTGGTTGCTAAATTTGGTTCTTGTTATAATTTGGTTTTTTTTACACGGTACAGTGTTTTGACCAGAATCTCACCTGATGTTAAGTGATGATGTGGACCAGGATGGTAAGCCCACTAAGCCTAGAGGTACTGATTCTCAAGTGATGCTGTCGGAACACACCTATTGGTATTTGGCGACAGGTTTTCAAACTTCAGGGTGGTAGCTACCCATTATTGGGAAATGCCCTACCACCATGCTATGATTTTCTCACTGTTTTCCTTCACCGAAAGCTCAGGCTGATTTTAGTGTCGGATAAGTGACCTCCAACCCGCGTCTAATGGCGCGGAATCCGGCCGCACTACCAACTGAGCTATCATCGCTCCAATTTTTTAATTTAAATATTGATGTATCGTGCAGCGTTCGAATGCCACCACGGGATCGGGTGGTAGTGGGTCGATGGTGAGTGGTGGTGGTGGTGGTGGGGGGTCGTCACGGCGCACCGCTAGTCTACCAGGTGGTGCTACACTGACCCCTGGACCTTATCGTACACAGGTATGTCCATTTTATTCAAACAGTTATAGTTTTTGAATAATATTTTTAAAATAATGTTAGATTTTGATGGTCCTGCCCATTGAATCGTAAATTTCATGAGTTTTATTTTTTTTAAGCGGAATTCTAATTATTTTACAAAAATAAAAGTAGCCCAAGTTACGCTAAGTAACTTCAGCTATCTGCCAAAAAAATTTCCAATCAAAACTGGTCCAGGCACCAATTTTAACAATTGTTTTTTTTTTTTTTTTATAGATGTCGATATACATTCATATCTATTTAGTAACAAATTCTTATTTATTTTAATATTATATTACAGACACTTAATTTGTTTTATATCAGTATAGATATATTATAATTTAAAATGGAATTAATTTTCTTGATATTTATGTATATAATTACGACCATATTCTAATACTAATTACGATAGATAAATGTTTTATTCTGCATCTCTTTCTCTCATTCTATAATTTTATTCCATTTTCCTCTACTTTTATATCCATTCGTTTTCATATTAAATATTTTACTAGTTAATTGACTTTCATTATTTTTCACAATATATCTACTTAGATACAGGTCTAATCTAGATATGTACTAACAATTTTTTTTTTTTATGTCATACAGAATTCAGGTAGTGGTGGGGCAAATATAACTCCATCTGTGACAATTACTCCTGCACCGCCACCCGCCTCCCAGCTGGCTTCTTCTAAAGTAAGATATCTATAACATCTATACTAATAAATAAAATTGAAATGTCTGTTTGTAATGTCAAAATTATTTTTTTTACTAAATAGATGTGAATGTATACAGGATAGCCATAATAAAAATGCAATTAAAAAAAATCTGTCTGTCTGTATGTTCCGGGTAATCCATGAACGGCTGGACGGAGTTTTTTTTGTAGATAGCTGAAGTTAGTCCGTGTAACTTAGGGTACTTTACATTTTGGTAAATAATTAGGGTTTCGCGTAAAAAAAATAAAACTCATTAAAAATTAATTAAAATCCGATTCAATTCACAGTTTTACGGGCAAGTGCTTGAATTTAGAAGAAATATTTTTACTTTGTCTAAGAACTAACAAAAATTAGCGTACCGCATAAAATAAATGCAGTGAAGAATATATGAAACGCGGGCGCAGCCGCAGGCCCATAGCTAGTTATAACTATAATTCAAGTGTATTTTGTATTAGTCCCTTAGCTACATTCACTATTTCAAATTTTTGCGGAGGAAAATATTGGTTCAAATTATTTATATTATATCTAAATAAAACTCGCTAGATATTGTTAGATTTTAAAACTTATTACCTATCAGAGAAGTTTACACTTTTAAGATAAAAAAAATGTTAAATATCTTATAACAAAAGGTTAGCAAAGTATATATCCTCGTTAAATTACTAATAATTATAATTATTGTATTATTTATAAACATAATGATTTGTCAATGCAATTATTTGTCAATAACAAGCCCGCTCAGGACAACTCGTCTGTTACGAGTAGCACTAGCGATGCAGTGAGTATATTCACATGTGACTATATTTTGATTTAACTCCTTGAGCACTAACCTGGCGTTTACGCCATCTTCCCTTTGTCTTCCTATTGTCTCATTTTTGTGGGTAATCGACATATTCATTATAAGAAAAATAATTCAATTTATATTTTAGCTCTTAATATTGTAAAAATTATTATTATCATCATACATCTAGGTTTAGTGTGTTTACCATCCTATACCATCATCCTAGACCACCATCCTCACTTAACATAAGGTGAGATTGTGGATAAAATACTATAAGGCTAAACCGTGTAAAAAATAAATAAAACCGTGTACTAAATATTATCTTTTATATATAGTTAGTTTCGAGAACAGCTAGGGTGATGTTATACGAGCGTACTTTTGTGAGTTGTGAGTCGTGTAATTAACGTGCGTAATAAATTCAGTAGTATATCAACGTCCGTACGGGTGTATGTGTCATATAGTGTCGTGAAAATCCGTTGAGAATAAAATGTATTTATAAAGCATTAGAAGATCGTAAGGTAACGTACACATACTACGTGACCCGTTTAAGACGGCGCGGGAGACCGTCAAAATACTACGCACTGGTGCGGGAGGGGGGGGGTTCGTGGTGGTGGCGGCTTAGACTTATGTTACGTTGTCGATTTCGACGAGAGAAATTTCGCGCTTTTTCGACCTATTTTCGAATATGGCGCGCAGTGTTTAGTGAAGTGTGAAGAAACTACTGTTACTACTGCCCCTGTGATCAATAATGTATCAGAGTGGGTTTTTGCTGGGAACTTATGCAGTGAAGATGTGTGAGATGGATATTAATGTCATTAAACAGAAGACTATTGTTGTTTTTAAATAAGTTTTTCTTCTTAATACACAATTTACTATTAATTATAACCATGCATGCAGTCTTATGCAATAAACGACGTATTAATAAAGACGAATACGAGTCAAATTATTTTCATTTGTATCTGCATATGAAAATATTACAAATTATACTTGTCTATACTACGTAAAAACTTTACGGCGGTGCGGGGGGGGGGGGGCAGGATTTTAGCTTAAACTACGAGTGGTCTCCGAGGGTTAGGGACGGGAGGGGAGGATCAAAAAAACTTTAAAAATAGGTCACGTAGTATGGGTACGTTCCCTAAAGATATAGAGCATTATTCTTCATTCGAAAAATTATTCCATTCTTTATAATAATTCTCAGCGACTTCTTGCCACGTTTTTCGTTTCAAAAATTTATGACTATATGATTTTTCTAATTAAATCCATAGACATGGGCGCCCTTCAATTTCAACAATAAATCTGTCCATATCAAACATTACGTAAAAAAAACGTGTTGAACGTCGCACATATCTGTGGCGATACATACCCCGGGCCCCGGCAGCGACTCAACAGCCAGTCCCGATCCTCAAATGGGGAAACTTTTGTATCCGCCCCCAGCGTGATAATGTGACATTTTCATGCGCTGGCACAATAGGCATCAGTCACACTGCGCACCCAACACTCCTCCACACTACGCGTCCTGTAAGGGACCATTCCGCGTAATTTACGTCTCACGTAGCAGCCCAAACCGAGGTCCCTATCGCTTTGGTGCCCTTGCTAAAACTCTTCCAGCTGAGTGCTCTAAGCGCTCGCCCAAAAACTTGTTAAGGCCTGTCCGGTCAACAGCATTTAGTCAACTTAAAGAAAGAAAGAACCCATGTCGACTGAAATTCAGTTGCATTTACGCGTGTGAGTTGACAGACAGCTCAATTCGTGTCGTCGTGTGAATCATAATACACTCTTATATGTAATCGAATACAGCGTAAATTACGCGACGCAATATACGCGACTCACAACTCACAAAATTACGCTCGTTTGGCTTCACCCCTGTATAGTTGTAAGTGTTGAGTTAAATATAGATGGATGTGGGATTCACAGGCCAGTACTCGTAGTTCTGAAGACACGCAGACCCCGGCTCAGAGACAGGCTGCCGCTAAACTGGCTCTCAGGAAACAACTCGAGAAGACACTATTACAGGTAAATTATTTTTATTTAATTTTTACCGATTAAAATGGTTTGGTTTGGACACGTTGTGAGGATGGATGACAGAAGATTGACGAGACAAATTTACAATGCCAAGGTGACTGGGCAAGCCGGTAAGGATCGTCCTAGGTGAACGTATCTTGACCTGATAAAGGAAATATACTAAAGAAAAAATATAATTATGTTGTCACGTTTTATTTATTTCCTACAAATTTCGTACTACCATTTTACGGGAAAGAGATAGAGCTCTAGATATATCTCTCAATCGCCACCAAAAACTTTAAACGCTTGTGTATCTCAGAATTTATTTAGCAGAATGAATTTTTTTTGCACTATATATATTTCATTATATTATTCACTTTAGTTTGTTCTTTCTAATAATTGGTACTGCTCCTACGCCCATTGCATTCTCTGAAGAGTCGCAAAGTGGTGAAGAGATGTCTCTGTAAAATGCGGGTAGTTTTATATAAAAAAAAAAATCATAATGTATTTAAACAGATACCACCTCCTAAACCCCCCGCCGCCTGAGATGAACTTCATCCCGTCACCGAGTAACACTGACTTTGTGTACCTGGTTGGGCTGGAGCATGTGGTCGACTACCTCACTAATGAAGATCGGTCAGTACAGTCTTTACTATTAAAGTTATATTACCCTCACGTTAAACTGTTGCTAAAGTTCTGTTTAAGAATTACTTAAGCGCTAATAGAGGCAGGGTCTGCCTATTTTTAATACCATGGTAGGGGGGAAAACAGACTCGCGTTACAAATGCCATGACGTCAGCCGTCAACATGCTACAGTATAATGTATAAGAAGGCGTTCTTCTTCTTCTTCTTAGTTAATGGCAATCTGTGTGTACACACAATTTGTGCCAATGTCATGTGGGTAAGATTTTCAATCTTGTATCAGCGTTACCAAGCTCCAACAGAACGGTGGCCTATCCTGCTCGAACTTTCCATGGAGTTTTGTCGGCACCTCAGAATGTATGCTACGCGTTGTCTTCTATAATAAACTTAACTTGAACACAATATCTAAACTATTTCACACAAAACGCCACCAAGATTACATGATATAGAGTCAAGTACACAAGTTTAATGAATTAAAGAAAACAATTGCTACATGTCAGAC
The DNA here is from genome assembly GCA_014132275.2 of Samia ricini. Classification (NCBI taxonomy): domain Eukaryota; kingdom Metazoa; phylum Arthropoda; class Insecta; order Lepidoptera; family Saturniidae; genus Samia; species Samia ricini. The sequence continues at coordinate 23,095,614 of AP028163.1, read as the reverse complement.
TGAGGTCCCGCCAAAAACTCCAAGAAGGCGTTATATAAACGTTATAAGAACTATAGACGATATACAATCGATTGTCAATATGCCGATAGTTTTTGGATAGTGATGACTATTTGAATCCGAAATTGATCGGTGGTAGTTAGATATTGCGGGCTTATTAAACAGAGAAGTGGACTGTAGTATTTGTTAATTAGATTGTAAGATACAAAATTTATGCTCAACCATTAAGAACGGATGAAATTCTTGAGCTTAGGAAACATGCCACACGTACTTGTGGTCTTTACATACGTTGGCAGGAACGAACTTTCGTAAGGTGGGTCAACGTTAAGACACGGTGTTTTAGGTAGGGGCTTTGGGAAGGTATATTACACTACAGATAATACAATATACACCAGATGATTCTGTGGCAACTATTGTCATTTTGCAGAAAAATATAATTCGGTTGGACTAGTAATTATGAGAAATTTAGTTCTAGTTACAAATAATATGAGTAAAGTATGTTCGTGTGTACAGTATGCCCCGGTCGACGGTGCCGGCGGTGTGCGCGCAGTGCGGGTGCGACTTCACTGCGGTGTGGCGGTGGGAGCGCGCGCCCGCACGCCGCCAGGACGCGACCTTCAGCCACGCGCCCGCCGCGCGGCGCCTCTGCGAGCTCTGCGTCTCCGGTAACGTCAAGCGAGCGCTCAAGGTAACTGACCATACACATCCTATACATATATAATCCAAACACACTCCATACATATCCCTTACACACTATACATAGTCCATACACACTCCATACATAGCCCATACACACTCCATACATAGCACATACACACTCCATACATAGCCCATACACACTCCATGCATAGCCCTTACACACTCCATACATAGCCCTTACACACTCCATACATAGCACATATACACTCCATATACAGCCCATACACACTCCATACATAGCCCAGACACACGTCATACATAGCCCTTACACCCTCCATACATAGCCCTTATACACTCCATACATAGCACATACACACTCCATACATAGCCCATACACATTCACACACGCATACTTTATCAAAAACCAAATACAAAAGTCATGCACGTCGACAGAAATAGCTACTTTAATACTGATTTATAGAGACAGGCTCGCCCCCTGTTACATCTAGGACGGAACCTAAGATCGGCGAAATGTAGTTCTATGAAAAGTGAAAGTGTCTAATGAAAAGGTGTAGTTCGCTATTTCACCTCTGCCTAACCCTTCGGGGATAACAGGCGTGAGCTTATGTTATGTTACAGATTTAATTTTTAATGAGGCATATTTTTTAATATATATCATCTATATATGATTTTAAAAACCCGTTAAAATGTTACGCTTTAAATTTGCGCTCGAATAAGTCAGCCGTTAGTGCCGTGACGTCACTAAATAACGTCAAATATAAACAGCAAAGTGTACGTGAGGTCTTTAGCAAAAAAATGATACAGCTGACATGACGTCACATTTACACATGATATCCATTATTGCGGGTACCCTTTCATATGTTTATCACGTTAAGCGCCTACAGAAAAAGTGAAAAATCGTAAAAAAAAATTTGCGGTAAATTGTTTATGTTAAGATATGTATAGAAAATTTGTTTTATTAAATTCTGTCCGTGGGTAACATAGTTATAGTAAAATATATAACTGAGGTCACCGGTGCACCCCATGGCGCACAAATACAGAATAGACAGTTACCGTTACCATGCGCCGCGCCGCCCACCCCGCCGGCCACCCGCTACTCAACACTCAAACCAGAGGTGCACTCGTGCTTGCAACGATTGCATGCTATTTACTCTTTCTATTACTTTCCTACTAAGTTTTTGTTTTCGCGATTTTTTATATTAATATTTCTAACGGTTGTTTGAAATCAGGGTCACCGATATGAACACGATTATAATATGTTTTTTTTACACTCTGCAATTTTCTACTTTTTCCAAAGATTAATTTATTTATGAGCAAGATTGATAACATAGTTTGTGCTAATTTTCGTTTTAAAAATAAAGACAGATTTGAGTTAAATCGCCTGAATTACTATTTTTAGTATTTTTTTTTTTACTATCTTTCGATTTTTTTCTATGCATTTCTAGGTACGTTTCTCCCAATGAAAAGTATTGTTCTAAAGCGCCGTGCCGGTCACATAGTATCAAAAAACCAACAGTAGGTATGGCCGGCGGCGAGAAAAAACGATTTAAATGTGTCTATAGCTTGAGGCCACAGGTGACCCCCATGGCGCTATGATAGAGGAAGGATGAGGTCACCGGTGACCCCCACGGCGTGCAACGTGTTATAGAAAATGCGATAGGGTTATGTTACGCTACAAAATTTACTATTAACAGCTATGCAGTTAATGGCATGTAAATTGATAATTGTATTCGCAGGCAGAACACACGGCCCGATTGAAGACTGCGTTTGTACGTGCCCTGCAGCAGGAGCAAGAGATAGAGCGACGCCTGGCCGCGCCCGCAGCGTCCCCGCCGCCCCCAGGGCCGGGCCCCGCCCCTGCGCAGCCACCAACGCCGGCTCCGCCCCCGGCACACTCGCACACCGCCCACAACACGCATAACGCGCACGCGCACAGACCCGTACAGGTATCACAACGCACACACATAATTTTCATCATAACAACCAAATCGTCAAATACGGACGGCGTTTATTCCTAAAAAAAAGTGCTTCCTTAGTTTCTCTCTGGATAATGGAATGAATAGACGCCCGTCCGGTCAAACAAATTTGACAAATAAAGACAAAAAAAAAAACTAGGCGGCCTAAACATTTTCATATAGTTTATTCATATGTTGACGGCTGATGTATTACTTTTTGGTTATGGCATTACGCGAATCTATAAGTGTCCCTATCAAGAATCGCTTAACGCCACTGAATATAGTTATCATTTCAAAAAACGTAGAGGGATAACCAGAGTATTTCTTATTTTATAATTGATAGAAAAATAAAAATCGGTCCAATTTTGTAAGAGGAAACAGGAAGCAACGAGTTTGCCTATTTTGCATATGTATAATCAGCCCGAGGGGCAGTTGTGCATTACGCGTTATATAATTCACTTTATTAACAATGTTTTGTTGAAACGTGAGTTTATCACGTAATGTGGAGTTTTAATTTATGGTGTTTAAGTGTGTGGTTTGTTCACAGGGATCGCGCAGTTCGTCACGTAGTAGTAGCGGAGGAGTCACGGGCGCGGGCTCCGGCGGTGTCGCGGCGGCTCCGCCCTCGCCGGCGCCTCCGCTGACGCCGGTACCACCACCCCCTAGGTACTCTGTCATATTCACCCTAAACCTTTAGATACAACTATATCTAAATTTAATTATCAAATGTGCTAATCCGATTTTAGAAGATTAGATAGCGAGCATACTATTGAGCGATATTTCTGTTATTAATTCGATTTCCAAGTGAATCGATTCAACAAACACAAATTGGATCTAGAAATTCGTATCTTTCTAAAAATATGTGGTAATATAATAATACACGACGTTATATGATACAATTGATTACGAAAAAAATTTATATTCTTTCTGTTCTTGAATTATTTTTTTAAAACTCTCATTTATTTTCTGTGGATATAAAATATTGGCGCAAATATTAGTTAGATAGATTTTATTCTTGGATATAAAATGCAATGTGTTTCCGTTTGTATTAGTTGGTTTATAACTCAAGAATCACTCGGTCGATTCATGTCATTAAAATATATATATATTAAAATATTTTCTGGATTTAAACAGGATACCTTAAACAATCATTTTCCAGACCGTTGGTGTCAGCGGACTCTCTACGTAACCATCACTCGGAACGGAATCGAGATTCTAGTGAAGTGGCTGCAAAGAAAAGTAAAAGTAAGTTATATAATATTTCATTGTTTTTGTACTAAGTTATTTACTCTATTAACATGGGGCATGTTACAGTAATAAAATTCTAAGTCTAATTTTTGCTTTCAAATAAGATTAACACTTATGCGTAACTAGATCGTGCCCGCGGTTCCGACCGCGTTTCATATATTCTTCACTGCGTGCCTAAAAATACAAATGAATGAATAAATTGAAAAGGAAAAAATGTTCTTTACTAATATACTGTAATTTACTCTTAAATAGAAAAAAAATGAGAAAGAGTCGATGAAATCCAAAAAGTAAATAAGCCTATTTACTATTATTAATAATCTACAAAAAAAATTCCGTGTCGAATTGTAGCAGCCTCATCTCGATACGTTCAGTAGTTTTGAGGTGATTGTGCCTCAAAGGAACCTTATTTTCCTTTTACATATAGATTTACCTTGATTCAGATAATATTCATAAAAAATTGTCTCGTTGATGACTTTAGTCCCCGGAGATTTAAGACATTTTTAAAACTTGTTTCTGAGATATTTTTAGGTTTGTTACAATGTTTGTTTATTTAACCAGGATTGGGATAAATTTTATATTAAAGATATACTTGTTCCAAGGTTCTTCATCAAGCAGCAACAGTCAGGGGAGCAGCAGTAAGCAACATCAGGTGATGGTTTTTTATAGTAATTACAATACATCCGCTGAGGTAATGCATTTCTGATAATTGGCATTTTAGTATTTTTTGAGTTTAATACTCTGCTGTTTTTCTCATTCATTTATTTTTATACTGATGTGATAATTACATAATTAACTAAGCCATTGAAATGTAATCTATCCGTTACACTATAGAATAACTATACAATACTAACTGGAGATTTGATTTTTTTTTATAATAAGTTTTGTAATTGCAAAAAAACAAAAAATGGTTTTCGCTTGGGTTGGTCTAAAAAAAAAATTGTATTTTTAAAGTGAAACTTTTATGGGCCGGTGTGAATTCGCATTTTATGAAACGAAAATGTGTAACGAAGAAGATATAGATAACTATTCGTTAATTTATGAACAGTTCGATAATTAAACAATAGATGTCACTATAATAATATGTATAATGCTGACGACTTTGTTTGTTAGTACATAATAAACAAACTAGATGTCACTAAAACGAAAATAAGTTTCACTTTTACCGCGTGCGAACTGGTATAGTCCGTTCACAGTTACTTTAACTCTGAAGTCTCATTTTAGTTTGTCGGCATTACTGGCTGTCATGTAGTCAAAATATTTTTCCATTCGTTTTGGATTTTTGCTTATTATTGTACATTCAAAACCAAGGTTGACTGGTAGAGAATGGCATTAAGTCCGCTTTTGCACACAAATTGTAAATAAAGTATAAATAAATAAAAACATGCCGCAACGAATTCAAAGTAGTGCTACAAATATTTTTCTAGCTATACGTAAATTCTCTGAAAGAGAAAAATCAAATAAAGTTTCGTTAATTCCATTCGTCAACGGTTTGTCGCCATGACTCGTTTGGAAAATAGTGTTGTCCGTGTATTGAATTTTCCTAAATTTTATAGATATAAATATCGAAAAAATCATCTCGGTTTATTATAAAATAAATTTAAAAAAAGCCTTGAATTGTATCACAACGCAATAAATAAATAAATATTGCATTATTGAAGAAGTAGTTGCAGCTTCTATGTCTGAATACTAAGTAATCCAGGAATTATACGTAGCCAAAAAAGAGGATTTTAATTAATATGCAATCAGAAATAAAATACTTGTAAACTATGTTGTTTTTAATAATGTACAGTTAAAAGTTTTTAGCGAAAATCTATCTTATAACTGACCCACCAAGATACTAAAGTGACCAGTAGTTACGGAGTTTCTTTTTGCTGTGATACCTCAAGCTCAATTAAATCAAGGTGAATAACACATATCGTACATGGCAACACCAATATTCAGAACGACAACTTAACGGCTAAAGGAAAAATAACTGTGAACGGCGGCCTATAATCAATTTTTTTATTACTGTACACATGGCCGATTGTCGGTGAAGTTAGTGACAGATGTCAGAAATGTATTTCGAGTAATTAAAGAGAGGGAATTCGAGTTGGAATAGTTTTTGGTTATCGGTTATATTGAGAATGTAATGTTAATGATATGAATTGTAAATACTGATAATAAAATAAACGATGATGGCGCAGCGGGTAGTGCGGTCGGATTCCGTGTTAATCGACGCGGGTTCGATCCCACCTATCCAACTCTAAAATCAGCCTGAACTTTCGGTGAAGGAAAATATTGTGAGGAAACCGTAGCATGGTGGTAGTGTCTGGGTAGCTACCACCCTCAAGTTTGAAAACCTGTCGCCAAATACCAATAGGTGTGTTCCGGCATCATCACTTGAGAACCAGTAACTATAGGCTTAGTGTGTTTAACATCCTGGACCATATCGTCACTTAACATCAGGTGAGATTGAGATGAAACCACTGAGCTTATACCGTGAAAAAAAAAAAAACACATTTAAACGATTATGTTTATAGCAACTGGCAGCTGCGGCCGCAGCACAGATGGCGTTCGAGCAACAGAGCGCAGCTGCCATGCAAGCCTTGCAGCACCAGCTGCTTCGAGGTACACACCTTCAATCCTTACCTGTCTAACAGCCCGTTCAAATAAAATCTATACTAATAATAAATACAGTTGAAGTGTCTGTTTCTAATGTTAAACCAACATTTGTTTTCACTAAATACATAATTATGAATGTATATACGATACCTATACCAAAAGTAGATTTTTTTTGACTGTTTGTCTATCTGTCTGCCCGTTTGTGCTGGGTAACCACCGCAACGGTTTTATCTTAGTGCCAAATTTTTTTTATTATAACTAAGGTCCCGTATAAAATAAATTAAAACGCAGTGAAGGACATTTGAAACGTAAGCGCATCCACGGGCACACGACTAGTTATGAACATGTTTGTCCTCCCATGATTGGCTTAATTTTGAACTAAATATGACGAAAATTGATAAAAAAGTGTTTGCTTACGAAATTCTATTCAGACTTCCCCTGTCATCAAAAATAAACAAAGCATAGGTATCCGCCACGGTTTATGCTTACGTAATTTGTAAACAAGCCCTAATCAATAGTTTCAAGCGCTGTATTAAGAATGGAACTAGTTCAGACGCGATGTCAAACAAGTTTTTCTTTCAAAATATAGTGTTAATAATAATTGTGTGAACGATGGTGATGACATTATATGATAATATTGTATACTTTGTGCATCCTAAAAAGTATTTATTACTGTGAAATGTATGGTTGATAAACAAAAATTAGGCAGCCATGGGGACTGCTGACAGAAGTGAAAACTCAAAACATTGTAAAAATTGTTTTTTTAATGTGGAAATTTTATAGTTTATTAATTGAAATTATTCACATAACCTTACGTATAACTTTGTCTGGTTTTTACATCTATTTGCGCTCCGACTAATAATTGTGTAACTTTTATCATTTATCTCTGAACGCTAGCACTTAACGCCATCTTATACTTGATATACTGTAGCTTGTTGATGGATGACGTCATAGCATTGGTAGCTAAGGGTTTCCCCTACCCGAGAATCGCTTAACGCCGCTAAAGAAGTTTCGAGTTTACTTCTGTTAGCGATCTCCATGGCTGCATAGTTAAAAAAAAAATTACAAATAGACACATCAATTATATTTATTTGTATAGTAAACAGTTAAACGCGTATATATGTGTGTTACGTAGCCCAATTCCATGGAAAGGTCTACGTTGCAGTTTCCTAATAACATGGACTTATAACACATCGTTGAATCCCACGGAAACCGCTACATCGCAGTTTCCTTATAACAATAACAATAGGTGTGCTCCGGCACCATCACTTGAGAACCAGTACATAGGTTTAGTGTGCCACATCGTCACTTAACATCATGTGAGGTTGTGGTCAAAGCACTGAGCCTATTTACGTGTAATAAAAATAAATTGCAACATCAGACCAGCGACGCTACATGCCATTATACGGAACATTCAGCTCATTGTCATAGTGGGATCTGCCCACCAGCTGAGTCTCGTTCGATAGTCCCCTCTCTTAGCTTTAAGGACTATTCGATCTAATATCGGTCCATAGTCATGTGTATTTACTTTAAATATAAGTGTAATTCTATAGATTGTTTTTTTAAACAAACGAGTAACGAAAATGTTGACTGCGTTACTATTGGCCCATGTAACCAACATAAAGTCCGTTCCACATAAACGTTGTAGTTGCATGTACATTTAGTTAAATCATCGAAATAGCCGTCATGTGTCAATGCAGGTGAGACGGCCAAGCCGAGGTTCATACCATTTTGGTAGCCCTTGTGCTAGTCACCTTTTGCGGCTGAGTGCCTTCAGCACTCGCCCCCAAAGTTGGTCAACAGCGTTAGCTAGGTTCGAAAAAAAAATGTACGGAGTCGACATAACAATTATGTAGAAAATATGCAAGACCAGTTTATTGTTGACGTATCTGCAGAAAGTTCATCAGAAGGAAGTGATTATTTGATTTATCTGTTCTGGTGCATAATATATATGTATACACTATTACAATATTGTTTTAATGTTATTTATTTATGAAAATATCATATGTGTAACGCGAACAGAAAATTTTGTTACGAATATAATTCAATATGAACGGGCCTTAACAATTTCAAAAGAAGAACAAAGGCGTTCGCCCCGTTCCGAGCAATCACCCATCTCACTCTGTCAATATCGGAAATGTGTGAGAGACATATTCAGTACTCGTTTGTTTAAAAAACACAGACTATAGCTCTGAGTTAAATCAATATTAATTTGAATTGGCTTTTTTACGCCTCTTGGGCGCGTCCCAAATAATTTGGTGTGTTATTGTTGTTGTCCCAGGTCTGAGTGGTGCCGGTGGGAGTGGCGCCATGAGCCCGGCGGCGGCGGCCGCGATGCTGCAGTTCTCCCCACTCCTCTACACGTACCAGCTCGCTATGGCGCAGGCCTCCGCGCTCGGTAAGCGCTGTACGTATACACACCACCTACACTGTCTCTATATATACTTACTAATCACCCGCTTATTCACACCTTCCACTAACGGCGGGTTTCAATAACAAATCTTAAAACTTAAGATTTGATATCAAACCAAAAATATATCGGTTTTTTTATTGCGGAGGAAAGGAAATTTCGGAATTTGGTTGGTAAAAGATATCGAGATCGTATATTGAAACCGGCCGGTGTGTTTATCGATTCTTGACGTTTGCGTGCCTCTCAAATTTCACATTTTAACACTATGGAATTATGCGAAAAGAATGCCATCATTAATGTTGCGCATCAAAATATATAGTCATTTTATCCTCGATCTACATAAAAGTTATAATTTGCATAAGTATACAACTGTCAATCGATATATAATTTCAAAGTATCAATAATCAAATCGATAATGTAAATGTTACATTGTTGGTAATCAAAAGTACGAACTGTCAAAAAGCGATTAACCTGGTGGACAAACTATATATTATACGATTAAAATGACAGCTGTCAATCTGATGATGACGTAAACAGTAACGTAACAGTAATAAAAAACACAATGTATGGTTTTATGAAACTGCGATGCAAGTGAAACTGTTCCAAGTAAACAAGTCATTGTTTACTTATTTTTGTTACCATAAAATATTACGAAACACAAATAACGCGGAGCATTAGCAGGATTAAGTGAAAATATAAATGGTACACGGTTAGCTAATGCATGTCATGGCCGCCGCCATATTGGCATTAGCCCTTCACGTTACCCCTACTAGCACACAGGTAACGGCCAAGCTGAGGTTCGTATCACTTTGGTGCCCTTGTGCTAGTTACTGTTTCTAAATAATAATAAATCTTTATTATATAAATAAAAAATTAAAAAAAATAATCTTCTAGTAGACTTAACATTAACAGCATGTGGTTATGAAGGACTCCAAAGTTCGGTATTTTTAAAATATGCTCTCTGGATGTGTACTTTAAATGTAGTTTTGGGATATACTTGGGAAATAATTTCGATTTGTTATATTGGTATAATATAGATGTGTTATGATATCTGTATAAGAAGACGCAGCGCGTTACTATTCATATATTCCAAAATCAATCAGTCTGCATTTTACAGTAAAAAAATAATAATTTAATGCTCAGTGACAGCTGTCATTCTAGTCAAATTATTAAAAACTTGTAAGTGTTGTAAAATATGTATTGTTTGAAGATTTGATTTGTTTCTTTCGGTGTATGGCTGTCTATTGATGTTGCTTATCAGTTATGTTAAGATTGGGAGTTAAAAATAAATGAGATATTATATCTATGAGATATTGGTATGTAGCGGGTAAGGGCGGGTCTTCGGCTAGCAACAGCGCCGCCATGGCGGAGATGCAGCGCGTTGCGGAAGCGCAGCGGCAGTACTTGCTTGACATGATCCCCGGACAGCATCCGAGGAACCCCTGGACCAAGAACTGAACCTCCCTGCGCTGCCGCCACATGGTTCAGCTGTATCACAACAGGTGCGTTTTGAAGCCGTGATGGCTTAGTTGGTTGTGCGGTTAGATTACGCGTCAATGGACGCGGTTTCAAACTCATCCGATTCTAAAATCAGCCTGAGCTTTCGATGTAGAAATCATAGCATGGTGGTTGGGCATTTTCTAATAAAACCCGACTAGGTGACTACCACACTTAAGTTAGAAAAACTGACGGCAAATACCAATAGGTGTGTTCCGGCAGCATCGCTTGAGAAGCAGTACCTCTAGGCTTAGTCTATTTACCATCCTGGACCACATCGTCACTTAACATCATGTGAGATTGTGGTCAAAGTACTAAGCCTTATACCTTATAAAATACATAGGAAATTTAAAGGTTTTTTTTATAATTTCCTTTTTAAGTTTTATGTCTACTGCTCTGTTTGCGTTATCTTTTGTTGATTTAATTTGTTGTAATTACTGCATCACTCGTTCTTCCTCAGGTTTAGTAAGTCATAAGGTAGTGGTTTTTTGAACCTATGTCGTATATGGTACGATATCTGGCCATACTTCCACTAAGCCATCTTGGTTTTGATGTTATGACGAGGCGAAAGAACTCCACCAAGAGTTCGTCCGTTAATCACATTTCTTTAAGCAACTTTTGAATCTCCCACCCTGGGTGATATATAGTGGGGTTTTAGATTAACAATATTTTTTAGAATTATAATTATAAATACATTCTGGAATATCTAGCACCGTGATAAAACTATCTAGGTAGACAGCTTTCATGGGGAAAATAAGTTGCACATCGTATCTCAACGCCCCCCCCCCCCCCTTTTGATATTTCCGAACCTCTCGCCACTCTTTCCGGCGTCATGTAATTAATGGATGATGAGCCCTAAGCTTAAGAAATAACATTTAGACTCAAATATACTTGCAATAATGACTTCAATAAGTGCTGGGAGAAAATATTTCGAAAGCGATGGTGGTAGCTTATGGGGTTATCATCTTCAAGGTGATATTTCCTAGGCAAAAACAAGAGATATAAGAATTTACCCTTTATCTTACTTTATCTTTATCCTTTTCCTTTACCCTTATCCTATCCTATCCTTTACCTTTTCCTTTTACCTTTATCTATATTTACTTTACCCTATTACCACAAAATTATAATCCTTTTGAATCATTAATTTCGACTTATAATACATTTCGTCTCATTTTTGTTTCAGAGTATGGAATAGCTGTTACTGAAATTTTTAAATAATTCGATAGTTTTAATTGTTAGTTAGGAGTTAACGGTGAGGTTTCTTGGAGAGGGGAGGAACATGATTTAAATGAACATTGCACAAACACTTGGTGAAACAAATACGTAAATTGCTTAGGTAGATTTAATTACAAGTCAGCGGTGCGATTCAGTTACATAGACATTAGGGGTCGTTCAGGTGTTACGCGAGCGTCAACGGGGTGTTGATGTGGTTTGTCTATTTTTGACGGATGGTCTGAATAGTAATTACGTAAGTAATGTTTATTTCTTACTATAAGAGGTAGTTTGAAAATGTGGTAGGAAAGTTAAAAGGTTCTTGTTTGTCTTGTATTGAACATGTTATGAGAAGGGAGGAAGCGCATGTGAGTAAAATAGTAAATAATATAAAAGTAGAGGAAGGCCAAAGAAAGTGTGGATGGAGTGTATAAGAAATGATATGAAAGAAAAAGGAGTAAATGAAGAGATGATGGCTGATAGGGACGTATGGGAGGAGAAACACTGCGCCGCCTCCTAATGAGTTGGGAACAGGGTTGATGATGTGTACTTTTCGCGTTATTTTTTCTAAATTATTCCATTACTTACAATATCTTGCGAGAGGGTAAGATTTTTACTTACTATTAGTGACTATGGGTAGTCAAAAATGTCTAAAACTTTGCTTGCATAATACATTAACGACCCCTTATTATCCATTACAGTATGTCTGTATTTCACTCCGATTTCCCTTACATCAAGGTTTCCTTTATTTCTGCGTCGATTTAGCTAGGGATGTGCAAAAAAAAAAAAACAATTTTTGTTTTTCCGTTATTTAAATATCGATACTATGGGATATATTTCTCATTATCGAATTCACAGTTAAAAATAACAAAGAATTTCTTAAGTGTGCAATGTACCTATAAATAGAAATTAAACTGCACAAAAAATACCGTTTACCCTGAATATATTTAAATTAAATGAATTATTTTATTAATTTATAATATAACATTCATAAAAACAATCCTATTACATTATATTACCATAATATTTAAAGTGTAGCGCATCTGATACTTAAAATGAGGTGATTCTAATAAAATTCTAGTCCATAATTCAATGACTATTAGATGGATTGCAATTACTTTTTTAAATGTTAATATTTAAGCCAATGGATATATGTCTTTTAAGCCTTTTGATTTTGTTGTATAAAATAACATTTTAAATATTGGCAATTGTGTTGAGACAATATTTATTCTTTGTTGAAATCGACTTCATGGATTTTTGTCTGAATGGCACTGCGAGAAACAATTCGTGTGAGTTTTATAGATAAGTATCATTTTTGTATGGTAAATTTTAAGGATAATTATTAAATAAATTTAAACTAAAATATGAATAAATTGTTTTATTTTTTCTGAATCCATCCAAAATACCATTATTCTTTCAACATGATTGTGCTGAGGCGACTTGTTCCTGTAAAAGTAAAAAAATACTTCGAGTCAACATAAATCTTAGTCCTAAATTGATTATCTATTGAACTTAAATAGTAAATAAGAAATCGCCTAATAGAAATAAGATATTATTCTTATGAACCTTTGTTGCAAAGTTTAAAATGTATTTTTGAGGAATTTATTAAAAATATTTGTGGTTATATAACGATATTTATATTAAGCAAATATTTTTGAAGGAAATAAAGTTACCTGATGCTTATCTAAATAATCATAGTTCGTGTGAGCGGCTATGATCTGGACTGCATCGACGATCACATCGGCAGCTTTCTTCACATTCTTAGAGAACATGGCCAGAACTTCACTTACTGACACCTGAATATGTTACATGCGTAATACATACTTTCATAAAATTATTCTTGACTTAACAATAGCTCCATATTTATAAAGTAATATTATTCACCAACATGAAATTGTTCCACATGTATTGGAGCATAACTTCACTCAGCATACATTGTTCATATTAGACATACACTAATAAATAAAATTGAAGTGTTTGTTTGAAATGTCAATTTTTTTTTTACTAAATAGATAATATAATATACGATACGATACAATTTTTAAAATGTTTGTATCGGCTAATCTCCGGGATGGCTGGACCGATTTTGACGGTACTTTTTTTTGGTAGATAGCTGAAGTTACTCCGGGTAACTTAGGGTACTTTCAATTCAAGAATAAAATTAGGGTTCCACATAACAAAATAAAACTCATAAAAATTTCAATAAAATCCGATTCAATGCTGTTTTACAGGCAAGTGAAAATATATTATGAGAAATATTTATAATTTATCTCAGTACTTAATTTTGTTTAGGGCAATAAGGGTTCCGTATTAAAAAAATGCAGTGTAGAATATATGAAACGCAGGTGCAGGAACAGGCACACAGCTAGTAAATCTTGATATGAATTGCAAGTCGGTGCTTCGCCTTGAAGGTTTAAATGTGGTTCTACTCAAGGATTCACTTATTCCATCGATTCTTGTTTAATACTGTATAAGCAAAACGCTTTGACCACAATCCCACCTGATATTGCGTGTAAATAATGTATGCCCCAAGATGGTGGTAATAACGCTAAGCCAAAAGGTACTTATAAGAAGCATAACGGTAGTATATTAAATTTGTCTGGTTGTATTACTATGTTTTACTTCACCAAAAATGATAAGAGTTTTACGCATTTTTCAAAATTATTTTGAATGGATACTGATCATTTTTTAATTCATTGTTTATATACGTTTAAAACAGGAAGTTAGTCAATTAAAGCTTTCGTAAATTGTCTACTTTTGAAATATTTAATTCGACGTGTAAGTTTTGGGGAGGAGTGGGTCATGACCCCTAGATCCCCCTTCGAACCGCCACTGCTTACCAACTCGCTGCTACGTTTTTATAAGTAAACCACCTGTGTGCCGGCGGCTGCGCCCGTGTTTCATAAATTCTTCACTGTATTTTAATTTTTTTAAACAGATCCCTAATTTTTTTTTGTAATAAGATAAAGTAAAAATATTTTTCATAAATTCAAGCACTTGTCCGTAAATCTGCATTGAGTCGGATTTTATTCAATTTTTTGTGAGTTTTAATTTTTTTACGCGGCTCCCTAATTATTTTTGAAAATAAAATAGTACCCAAGTTACCTGGAGTAACTTCAGCTATCTACAAAAAAAAGTCCAGTCAAAATCCGTTGAGCCGTTCCGGAGATTACCCGGAACGAACAGACAGACAGACAAAAATTTTAATTTTAGTATAGGTATCGTATGTAAATTCATACCAATTTAGTAAAAAAAATAATTTTGACATTACAAACAGACACTTCAATTTTATTTATTAGTATAGATTAAAATAATTAAATTTTAACCTAGGCCTTGTGATTGTGTTTTTTATTTTGTGGTGCTGTTTATTTTTATTTATTTATTTTGATTATTTATTGTCATTATCATATATGTACATGATATCTTGTAATAATTAAATAATAATTATATTTCAAAAAATATGAACGAAGCCGCTGGCGTATCTAGTGGTTTTGTGTTGTTTCTCTGTTTATTATTACAAAGTTACTAGTTTTATCGTTTGAAAATGTAATAAAGTTACAACAATGTTAATACTTGCTACTAGATGTTGCTTGACTTACTAGACTTGCTAAAATTATGCGGTTAAATAACTACTTATGAACTATTTAGTCGCAAGTTGCAAGTTATTTAGTGAATGAGCTGAATATAAAAAAAAAATAGTGAAATACCTGTGGACGCTGGTCTACTTAAATTCGATTTTAAATTAAAATTTTGTTAATAATCAATAGATGTGGAAAGGGCTTTACTAACAGAGCCTTGATTTTCCCGCCAACAGTCGTAATCAGTGACGAGCGCTACGGCTGCATAGCTGAGACCTGCCTCTTTGGCTAATACAACCTGAAAATACCCATCCCATCACTGTTAAAACCATTGTTTTTCCTTCATCATTTTATATACTCCTCTCCTGTGTAATATCTGTATATATTTTATAATTCAATTATTTTTAAATACCATATTTGTATATTGGTAATTCCACGGTAAGAGTCCATAGACTTAGATATAGAGGATGCGACCAAGAAAAAAAGTTGCGAGCTTTTTATCTAGACATAACTTTCAAAACTTAATATTTATAATTTAGTAAAGTTTATATAATTAAACAAATGTTTTTGTACGTTTTTTTCTTTATAATACTTAAGTGTGTTTGTTTAAATATGTGTTAAATATATTTTAATTCGGCAACTGCCATAAAAAAGCCATACAATGTCAATAACCCATATAATGATTTAGGATTACACACCTCTGGCACTGTAGTCATGTTTACAAGATGGCCACCCCATTGTCGGTGCATCAAGCTTTCTGCCCGACTCGAGAACCTGCCGAATATTAGTTCGAATAATGTGAGAGATAAATTACTCATTCAGCATTATTCTTTTGATGATAATTATTTTATCTGTAAAATATTGCCTTCAGAACTTAGAACAACAGAAAGTAAGAATACCAAAAGAATGTGAGTGATTAATATTCTCAGAGTTCTTACCGCCTGTGCTTTGAAGTGAAATATATATAATTATAATGTGTGATACATATGTGTTTATTTCAAAGCTAAATATTTTACGTCATTTTTTATTATTATTTTACGTATCTCATAATATTCTTTCCGTTATACTCAGCTAACTGGGCAGTGGCGTTACTATACCATCTGAGGCCCGTGAAAAATTCATTGGTTGGGCCCCCAGTGTAAATCGTCACGTAATTTGATTTTAATAAATTACTAAAGCGTTAAAGGAAACTAAGGAAAAATGACACTAAACTGTTTAATTTTTGCCTATTTACAGATGATCATCATATCACAGGAAACGAAAAGGACGCTCTAATGATCAATACTTTTATTAGTTTGCATCGATCTATTAAGTTTTGATGTTTTGTGAATCGATTCAAAATCGATCTTTTTTGGAAAGGATTCCATCCCTACTTAGAGCACTAATAACATCGGCCGCCCGCCATACTGTGTCCGAGGTCCGGTCCGTAAGTGTGTTAACACCATTATAATTTGTTTTAATTTCTCATAAATTGGAATAATTATTTTAAACCTTAAACATTTGGTCAATTTTTTTTATCTATTTGTGATAGATAATATTATAATGGATTTCTGCAATTGTCAAACAATTCGTAACTATGGTCACAAAAAATTTGCTCCGATAATCTGATGAAATATTTCAACTGCAAAATAAAGGTTTGGCACCTAAAAGAACTTTTTTTTAAAAAGTATTGTAATAAACAGTAAATCACATTAAATTTTTTAACAATTTACTAAAACTTCGATAAGAAACAATAAAAATTAATCATGGTTATATCTCGTTCGCGTGACATAAAAAGGTAACTCAGTCATCTGTTCGTTAGTTGATTCATAATACGAGAACTGCTAAACCGATTTACATAGTCATTTTTTTGTATCATAGATATATTCGGAGGCCAGAATGTATTTTGTTAGTAATTTAATGCCAACTTGAAATGTCTTCGAAAAGTGTGCGATTGCTACAGTTCAGAATGTTTTAATTTTATGATTATAGGTACAAATAATTGCAACTTAAAAATAGATAGTAAGGTTAGTTACTGTTTAATTATTTGTAGATTAGATTATAGTATCGTTTAGAATACCTAGGTCCTTGTATAGCGACGACGGTACCGGTCTCGTGGTGCGTATACCCTCTGGCGGCGGCTGCAGTAATCAGCGCTTGCCTCGCGTGCTCACAGAACGCGGGACTCATTGGCAAATGGCATACGCCGCGCGGACCACCTTCAGTACGATCATAGAACGTACATTTACGACCCCATGTCCTGGAAGAGAACAGGCCCTAATTACCTGTATGCTATGAGCTCTGTGCTTACTTAGGGCCTCTACTAAGATTTGTTAAAACCACACGCTGGCTTTAGGGGCCGTTCAAGAATTACTTATGCAAATTTTTGGTCATGTTTCACACCTCTCTCTTACTTATCAGCAATAGTAAGGAATGCTCTTATTTTCGTCTTTCATGAGTACGTAAGCATTGGCGTAATAGTGAAAAAAAAACAAAGATAAATACATATTGGTTACATATTCACCGTATTTCCCACCTCCCCCATTTGATTTGCGACGCTTGTCGAGTATAGCTAGTATTTTATACAAATTGCCATGTATACCTATAGTTTTTATTTAAAAAAATAATCTATAATTATGGCTTATATATAATGTATGGATATACGATGAAGTATAGTGTTTATTTTTTAAATTTCGTATTAATATTTATAATTATTGTAATAAATTACTGAGATTAATAATCACTGCGACTGTCCTAAACCTATGCAGGACCCAGGAGCCTACTTCAATACATTTCGTTAAATACTATATTATATATAGTATCAATCATAATCTCGTATTGGTAGGTATTAGATGCCTATCGCAATAGAAAAATATATCAACAATTAAGTAGATAAGTACCTACAGGTAAAAATCCAAAAGATTAAAGTTATATTTTTTACATTTAAATTTATTATTCATTTTGATACTTTTTATTGCTCGATTTAATGATAAAGTATTAAAAATAAACCCGCTATAAGATAATGTAAATATTTATACTCAAAAATATTATCTTATCGTGTAATTTTTACAGGTTTAGTGCTTAGTGTTAGTGCTTACTAACCTGTCAATGAAATCATCCAAAACAACCAGATCGCCGGGCTTGTAGTTCTCTACGAGTGATCCAGTCGCAGTTGTAGCGAGAATATGCGTGCAACCGACTTGTTTCAACGCCCATATGTTGGCACGATAATTTACATCACTGTATAAAAAATGTTATATTTATTTAACTTTACTAACTTAGGACTATAAGCTGGCGGTTTTTTTTAGGGATGGAAACAAATATATTAATAAAAGAAAACAAAGAGTTCTTAATAGTTAAAATGATAGATTTCTCCCCAAAATGCCTTGCGAATACTTTTCGTCACAGATATTCGCTTGTTAAGAAAGAATATAATGAACGCTCACGAGTATGTATTTTAAAAAGTTCAAATATCAATAAGTAGTTTTTACTCTAGCACGGATTCGAATCCAATAAGGAGTCGTTCCAGTATTACATTAAACTCAATGCTTTGTTTATTTTTGATGACACAGGGTACAGGTGCCCGAATGATGGATACGTGAGCAGTATTAATTTATTTGCTTGTTCACCTATGCTATGGTAATAGTAACTAAAAGTTTAGGTTACTATTGTTGAAAAGAGGGAGGGAGAGTAAAAAAATACGTAAAATTTGCTCACATAATACTTGGACGACCCCTAATGTGATTTAAAAAGTGTTATTTATAAATGTTAACGACAAATTGATTATGTTTAATTCGGGTATTGTTTTAGATTATCTATATTCTTTAAGTTCGCGTCAGAATCAGTTAAGATCAGGAATAAGCATTAATATATAGGATTTTATCTCCACCCATCCATTTAGCCGAAAGACGTCCACTGCTGGAAATAGCTCTCCCCCAAAGATCTATGCAATCACCGGTCTTGCGCCACCCGCATCCATCAGACTCCCGCGACCTTCACCAGGTCGCCGTCCACCTTGTGGGGGGCCTAGTCCTACTCAGGCTGGATTATATATGAGTCATATATAATCAAAAGTGGCTATCTACACTTCAACTCGTTTTTAGCAAAGTGGAAAAAATGTTTTTTTTTCTAAAGTATACCAGTGTTGATTGATGTACAAACTGAATTTTAATCTATAGGTAGTAGTTCACTTATATGGCAACATGAAGGTTAGAAAGTTTAAAAACAAACCAATATTAGGGTTTTTTGTTGGCAATTGTAGATAGCCACCTATAATACTATACGACTCATGTGGTACCTTATAATTACTTTCTAAGTAGATCTCTCACCTGGGCTGATACTGGTGTTTCCTTCCGTGTCTAGCGAGCAATACACAAGGCACTCCTTTTATCTGACCCTCGATAAGAACATCTGAAGGTTTGCCGAACGGAGTGGTCACATCCTTTTCGATTTGGTTTTCAAAGAGAGTGGGATCATCGAAACCTGACCCCCCGATGATACCGATCTGTGTATTTTTATTAATACCAAGAAGATTGTAAAAAAAGTACAAAATCCTCTTCCAATCAGTTTATCTATCTTTTTACCAATATACATTATGTATTCACATTCATTCTCATTATATGCTACTTACATTGCTCTTATTGCAATTAGCTCTGAAATCCTGATTACAATTGCAAGTTAGATTTTTACTTGCTTTCAAATCAATGGATAGTTAGTGAATAAGGTATATAAAATATTTGTATTTGATAGCTCATATAAATGTTAGTTAAAAGATTCTATCAACTATCCAATCCATAAAAGTGTGGCAACATTGGTACCTAACTTACACTGACCTATGTAGCCCTTAACTAAAAAAGTGTGACATCTGGTGATTTATACACTTTATTTTGGTTTAATATTCAACATATGTAAAAGTAAACTATGTAATGAATTTTACAGCATAGTGACTATAATCACAGACGATTACTTTAAAAACATTGTTAAAATAAAAAAGAATTCTAACTAGGTAATAAATGACTAGAAGGGCCTTCACAGCTTCACTGTGGCTTTGGTTTGTTGTAGATAAGATAAAAATTAATGACTCATTGCATAAACAATTGTTTTTGCAACTATTATTACTTTTATTGTGCAAAAAAAAAAAAAAACAATGATTACACTGCAATAATTTAATTTATCTATTACAAGCATTACATTGGATTAAACATAAAACTACTTATTACTATGGTTTTTCATCACCTTAATTAATATTATGTAAGAAATTGTTCAAATTAAAATTTTATTTCCCGTCTAAACCTTGCTGGAATTTCACCTCTTTTGTTGTTTCATCTGCTTTCTGGATACTTTGCGCAATTTCAAAATACCTTTTTGACTGTTCTAAATTTTTCTCCACACCATCACCTTTTTTGTACATTAAACTAACGTTCGCACAAGCATACATGTTTCCCAGTTCACAAGCCTTCTTGGCGAAATTAAAAGACTGTTTTAGATCTGATTTCATGAGATATTCTATCTTTTTGTTTTTCTCCGGGTTGTGTGGGTTGTATTCTGATACATTCTTAGGTACACCAGTTAAATA
This sequence comes from Samia ricini, assembly GCA_014132275.2. Lineage (NCBI taxonomy): Eukaryota > Metazoa > Arthropoda > Insecta > Lepidoptera > Saturniidae > Samia > Samia ricini. The sequence continues at coordinate 23,074,902 of AP028163.1, read as the reverse complement.
CATTCCTGACAGGTAGAGACATGCCATATTATCATTTTGGTCACAGCTTTTTTTTTAAATAGTTGTAACCTGAAGTAATCAAATATAAATTAAAAAATGAAGATAAAGAATTTAAATTAAAAGCAAGTGAGTTATTAAATTTTTATACAGATATATACTCAGTGGTGAAGTCCAGGTGAAGTAGAAAAATTAAAATTCAACAAAAATATGGTATCAGATTTCATGATAGATTTAGCAAATATTATTATAAAAATACACAATTTAACAATAGATAATTTATTTGTTACCTTTAGGAACATCCCTTTGAATTGTTACGTTAGGTCCTGTCGCAGTTAGCAGCATACCCGCATGTAAACAGGCTCCGGGTTCCCCAAATTCACAACCTTTTTCAAAATATTTCAGTGCTTCCTCCACGTCACCTTTCTCCGAACCCCTACCAACTAACGAGTAATTGCCAATCTTTAAACACGATTTCCCGAAGTGATAATCTAAACAGTTACTTTTGAACACTCTAGCAGCCTTCTCGAAGTCTTTCTTTATAGCTTCTAAGTAGTCGCCTAAAAGATGACAGACTTCTGGCTTTTTTTCTTTATAACATCCAAACCGGTATTCGATGCCGAGATTTTCTATGTATTCCTTCACCTCATCTTCCTGTTTTAAATCATAAGCCATCGCGATTTCGTAATATTGCGACGGTACAACGAAAGTAAGGTTAGAATTAGATAATAACATAAATGTCAAATTGATAAACTTTTTATCACTTTGTAAACAATGTTGTTCACATACTTTTAAATTATAATATAACATATTTTGTATTTTGATTTCATATAAATTAATAGTAGTACCTAAGTAAAGAATGGCTATTTTCACGTAAAAAATGAAAAATTAAATACATTAAATTAAATAAATCATTTTTACCTTTAATTTCTTTGAATCGCCCATGTTTTCTTGGTTCAACGAAAATAGTGGGAACTAAAAAAAATAGAAATGACCACAAGAAGACAACAGCCAAAATTGAGCAGCACGCAGTATACTAGATCCCTCACAAAAAAATAAGTAAGTAAAACTGAGTAATTGCTATTTCAATAAAGTGATATTATTACTTACTAGTGATGTGCATCGCGATACCACCACCGGCTGGCTTTTTCGGCGGCACCTGTCTGTCATGCAGTAGCTGTTATCTTTAATTTAATAACTTGTGTTATAGGACCCTATTTGGCTGTTTTTGGTGGCGTTTTGCGTAATATAGTTTTTTTTTGTTATTGTGTACAAGTGAAGGGAAATGAAGATAATGGCAACGAAGTGTTTATTCTGAGGTGCCACGAAAATCTATGGAATATTCTAGCAGGATTGCCATCGTATCGCTGGGGTGTTGATACAAGTTTGAACTTCAGAACAAAAGTGGAGACAAAACCTGTCCCATCCGGGTAATATTTCTACTATCACCACTGGCGATTTCGGTTGCGGCACTATCGAATGCGGTCTCAGGTCTCTTGTTCGTTCTGAAATCTAGGATTACTTTTACCTTTTTTATTGGATATTAGCTGTGTACCTGTGGCTCCACCTGCGTGTTATATATTGTTTACTGCGCAAAATCATTTTTAAATAATAATTGGAAAATAATGTTTTGATGGTGCTGTCCATTGAATCGTATTTTGTTTATAATTTCATGAGTTACATATTTTAGACTAAGAACATGCTAATCTATACGACAAGAATGCCCTTGCAGATTGACGCTAGTTGGGAGAATCGTTAGCAGCAAGTTGTATATTGTTTTTTATACGGGCAAGAAATGCATTTACGCCCATCTTCAGTGCGGGGGGGGCATGGATTGGTCTATGGGACTAATACAGCAGATGAAACCACCGCAAGTACACACTAAAAAATTCACGAATTACTGTCACAGCACGTTAACGAGATGTCGCAGGCTAGCACACGACGCTACACTCCGCCCCGATGGGAGGCATCTAAGCTTTTCCATGCAAACGGAGGCAGTCCCGATAACAAGACTAACTACCAAATAACCACCCCAGTACAATGGAAGATCAGGGCCGCCACCGCTTCACCCCTGAGTTTGGCAGGTTGATGTCATCTGGACGGTGCTGGGATGCGCCTCCTAGATTCTACCAACCAAATGGCCGCGCCAAAGACACCCTAACGGGGCTTATATTGGAACCATATAAACCGATGTAACCACTTGCGGTGACCGGCAGTTCGTACAATCCATTTAAAGCCGCGCATCTCTCCAACATGCATCCGCGAGAGCATCTGCCTGCTTCACGCAACGGGAACCCGGAATCTCAATGATGTGGGGGATATTTTTTATCTCCAAGTCTTCTATAGTCTTGCCCTTCTTCATCCTTGCAGTGTAAACCCTGCATTATTAATACAACTGTCAGAGTCACTGACATGGGGGTTTTAGCTGGGAGCTGGGAGCCTTATCGAGCGGGGCGCCGGTGTCTGAGCTCTCTTATCCCGCTCTTGAGGCTAGTCTCGACTCCACCTTCTTCCTCTTTCTTGATCCTTTCCTGGTCTGATGACCAGGCGATTGTCTCTCCGGTTTATCCTGACTGCCTAATGCAAGAGATGATCACCCTTGAGAGAAGATATTTTCTCCGCCATTCTGTTTCCAAAACCATGCACCGCCTGCTTAAAAGCACCCTCGATATTCTTTGTGGCAGCCGCCACAACGCTAAACATTTCTGCTAACATTACCCGCCTATGTGGTCCTGAATCCTATTGGATATTGTGGCTGAATGCCTTCAGCACTCGCCTCCAAAGTTCGGTGAAGCTGTTTAGACCCTTCCGGTCTACAGCATAAGTCTGGATATCTCCGCATTGAGTGCGACTAACTCCTCCTATAGCAGCATCTTTTCCGTTCCCTGCACGTTTGATAAAGGTGGGAAGTAGGAATATTTGAGGTGTGCAACCGCTCCAATTCCTACTCGAATACCTCCTCAGACCGGCTCACCACGCCGTTTCATCATTCACATAATTATTGTCATTACTGTTTAAGATGTTTTTCATCAATTTATTTTTGAAGGCTAGTAGAATATTTGTAGGTTTGAGATTTTAAATCTAGTATTTATTTTTCTTGAGGTCAATTTTGACCACTAACGTTCAAAAGTTGAGCTTCATAAACAAGGGAAGGAGAATACTGACATTACCAAAAGTAAATTCAGTATCTTGTCAATCCTTTTGCTCATTTCCTTCGCAGTTATGTTTTGATAGTTCAAATACACGCAAAACATATATTTTTGATTATTATTCGAAAAATTCGAATATTAAAAATAATTCAATTCGAATAGTTAAATACGGTGAATATTCGACTAAAACGAATATTCGTATATTAGAATACCAGCCCTAATTGCCATACACTGTCGGCTAAGCAGAATGACTGAGCTATATCTATTTATGAATAAAGTAAAATCGAATCATTGTCAGTTCGTCTAATCTCTAATCACCTCGGCTAAAAAAAAACTGTGCAAGGCTAAAGCGTCTAGGATAGTCTGGGTGTTGGATATAAAGGATCCTACTGGACTCAATTGTCCTATTATTCCACTAACTGCTAAATCTACATTGGCTGTTCTCGGAACGTGACGCCCCGAACAATGGTGACTAGAGCAGATTTGTCAGCATGTGCGTGTTTGTTGGAACCTAGTGGGACACGAAATTTCTACCAACCTGCAAACGTGCGAATATAGTATTAATTCAATTTTTATAGGTTACTCTACAACAACATTTATGTATAGAAATATTAATTTATAAACATTCAAATTTGGATTTTTATGTAAAACCTATTTGAGGTTGAACATGTGGTTAAAAACTTACATTGAATATTTTACACAAAAAAAGATCATTTTAATTACAGCTGTACCATTCTTATACAATAATCGTAGATCTATTTTTATATGATGTTTTTAATTCTTTATTAGCATACCCACTTTTGTTACTTTTTATGTAGGTAAAATTATGTACTATTGTGAGTTAAATAATAATGTATCGCATTGCTCTGGGTCAATTTTAAAACGTAGCAGCAATTCGTTTATAGTCTTGCGTCAACTTCAATTTGATTACCCGCAGCTGCCGCCGATTAAATATTATACCCGAGTCACGACGCTTTGCTGACGAAACTTACAGCAATGCACACCTCTACTACTTAGGATTATACTTAAATATTGATAACATTGACATACACAACCATGGACATAATAAGTCCATGTACACAACTGACTGATAATACTAACACTGATAAGGTTGGTGAACCTTTGTTTATAGCTAATTGTCGTTTTAGCTGTGTTTTATTATTTATCTATACTGTGTGGTATGATTTTTTACTTATTAATCAATACTTTATGAAATTGAAATAAAATCATCTACCTTGCATACATTCTAACACTCAGAAAACAATCCCATGTGTGTTTGTGTGCAAAATTTTTATGCAAGGTAAAAGTTCAAAAATGTATTTTGTTATTTAGCGTAACGGTTATATGTACGGTAAATGTATATATAATATATAAAATGTACAATGTATGATAAAAAAGGCACAGAAACACATTATAGATAGATATTATATTAGAGAAAAATCGATTTTGATATAGATGCCAATATCGGTAAGTCCAATAAACATAGATGCTTTGTATGTCAGTCTGTGTATATCCCGTTAACCCTAACGCAAGCACTGGAATCTCTGTTCCAAGTCCACGAAAGCATTATATACTTTTTGACTACAACCCAAAAAACAACGCTATGAATCGTAAGGAAAAGGTTTAACTTATGCATCCCATTCCTCTACTCAATCCCGCTTGTATATTCCATATCTTGAATAGAAAGAAATGTACAATCGATAAATAATTAAATAATTCGATATATTTGTCCATATCACCAATGTTTTAACCACAGATAAATAATAAAAGTTTTTACATCCAACGTCGATGTTTCTGTAACATACCTACGTGATTATGAATATTATCCCCGATATTAAGTAGTAGTCCAAAATTCGAAATAGTACCATCTATTAGATTATCATTTAAATTTCGTTTGGATGTAGGTGATTTTTAATTTTTTATATTCTGAAGGTTTATGTAACCTCTACTTACACTAGAAACAAATGCGCAGATTATCGAGAATATCGATATGACAATGTTTTCACGATCGTTCAATAATAAAAGTTTTCACCAGAAATTAGTAATAAAAGTTTTCATATCTCACATCGATGAATATCATACCGTACTACGACTTATACAAATCAGTGTTGTTATAAGTACGGTAATTACCGTTTCGTAAGGTAATATGGCCTTCAAATTGCACAATGTACGGCATACGGTCGAGTGGTTATTACCGTACGCTAAAATAAGGTAATTTCTTCATACTAAACAAACGAGCATCCTTCACACGCCATCTTTACTGTCCATAATGTTAAAGGTTCCCTGCATCGTGCTAGATAAGACAAATGAAGAAAAACAGGCTGTTGATGATGAATGGCGTCTTTTGTCAAATACAGATTTTTCCTAAAAATATGTTTTGTTATGTAGAATAAATATCACCAGATGAATTTTGGGACAAAGTACTACATTATCTAGAACCAGTGTTTTTAAATTTGTACAAAATTTTTAATTGAAATTCTTTCTTTGTCACACACAAATGCCAATTCTGAGAGAATTTTTTAGCGCCGTTAACTTAATAAAAACAAAACCTCGAAACCGGTTCATAACATCCACAACCAATGGGACGCTTTTGGAAAAACAATGTATTCGTCGAAAATCTAAAAGCTGCCTAAATTTTAAACTGACACTCGAAATTAAAAACCCATCTACATAAGCCGGATGAAGCGAATGAAGATGCTGTGAGAAACTTCGTAGATTTATTGGGATGAGAAGAGTAGAAGTACTGTTTGTTTTTCAATAAACGTTTTTGTGTCTTGAGTACGGTAATTTTTTGTCAAATTCGGTAATTTTTCTACTTGTGTTCGGTAACCCCAAATGAAGACAACGGCAACACTGTTACAAATTAGCCTACAAAGGACTTTTTGGCGGGAAGTTAAACGAAGCGCGCGTTTTTTGTAGAACTGCAAAAAATTATTTTTCTTTAATCGTAATACTAACGTTCTTTCGTATAAAAGTTTAACTATTTCTACTCCCCAATTATGGGGACGCAGAGTGGTGGAGAGGATGACGAGTCTTTAACGTATCCAGACAGAAAACGGGTACGTACTGAAATAGCGGGAAACAAACCTGCAGACAAATATAAAGTTTATTTTAAAACAAATTACACAAGACTTTTTCTGGAAAACAGTTCGTTTAGCGAATACACAGTTTATGTTGAGTCAAAAGAAAATGAAAAGTTGGCTAACAAGAACCCTTTGAAACTTACACATTTATTCAATGAGAATGTTAAAGGCTTTACTAGTATATACCGAGTAAATGCCTACAAAGTTGGAGTTACATTTAAAAAAGCTTCAGCTGCTAATATTTTTTTAAAAATGGATAATTTTCTCAACAAAAATAAATTTCGACCTTTTATACCAGCACATCTGGTGGAGAGAGTGGGCGTCATTAGATTTGTGCCAACTGATATATCCAATTAAGATATTTATAAAAATATTAGTAGCGATACTGAGGTTATTTCTGTTAAACGTTTTATGAAAAAGGATGCTGATAGGAACCTCGTGCCATTAACTACTGTAGTCCTCACTTTTTCTACATCTATTCTACCGAAGTATGTTTATTTAAATATGTATCGCTATGAGGTAAATACTTACATTCCTCCATTAACACAATGTTATAAGTGTCTTAAGTTCAATCACTCAGCAAAAGTATACCGAGGTACTCAGATGTGTTCTACATGTGCTGGAGAAAACTTATACAGAGAGTGTACATCACAAATTTTATGCTGCATTAATTGTGGTGGGGGTCACCTTGCTATATCAAAGGACTGTCCTATTAAAAAGAAAAAAATTGAAGAAAAACATAAAAAAATCCACAACCAGAATTTTACATTTGCCTCAGTTTTAAAAAAGACAGGTGAGGAGTTTCCTCCTTTGAAGTCCATTCCTTTAAATAATAATGTAAATAGCCCAAATAAAGTAAAGGTATCTCCAACTAATAAAGTAAACGATGAAAGTAAGAAAAATTTTGAAGTAGAAAAAATTATTAATAATGAAATAATTATTAATGCTGTAGTGAAATCATTGGTTTCCTTAGCTAACTCATCCAACTCTGAGGCTATTACAATTAAAAGAATAAAAGAAGTTTTCTTACATAATTTAATTTAATCCATGGATTTAAATAATATTTTGCCAAGTATAAAACATAACTTAATAATAGCTCAATTTAACATTCAGAGTGTAAATAATAAGAAACCTTTACTTATAAATTTTCTTTCTGAACACAATATTGATATATGTATGTTGAATGAAACTTGGTTGCGGGAGAGAAGCAACTTCAATTTACCAGGCTATACTATTATTTCACAAAATGGACCACACGGTCATGGTGGTGTTGCTATTTTAATTAAAAATACATTTAAATATGAAATTATTAATACACCTTATTATGATTATCTACAAACTGTTGCAATAGTTTTGAAAAATAATATTGGTAATATATCTCTGCTATGTGTGTATAGTCCTCCAAAAGGTGGTCGATTTAGATGTAAAAGATTAAGATACATCATCAACAGCTTGCCAAAACCTATCTTACTCTCAGGTGATTTGAATGCACACCATGTTGCTTTTGGTTGTATATCTTGTAACTCTAGAGGTAATGATGTTTACAACTTAATAGATGAGTGTGATCTATGCATTTTAAATACTGGATCTCCAACTACTGTTGGTTCATTCCGTAACAATCCTTCTGCAATTGATATATCATGTGTTAGTCCTGAAGTAGCTCCTTTTTGCGACTGGAAAGTGCATAGCGATCCAATGGGTAGTTATCATTTCCCCACCATTATAAACATTCAAACATCTGTAGAAAAATATGAAATTGGTACTCCCTCTGAACGCTTTATTTATAGTAAGGCAGACTGGACCAAGTATTCTTCTGTAAGTGAAACAGCTTTTAATCATTTATGTTTAGAGTCAGAAAACATTCTTAATATTTATAATAACTTTTGTGATATTTTAAATAATCTTAAGTTGGAATGTATTCCAAAAATATCAAATAATAGTTCATATAAAATTAAAAAACCAGTACCCTGGTGGGATGAGGAGTGTGCCATTGCTGTGAAAAATAGTAGAGATGCTTTGAAAAACTACAGATCTATTCCTATATTAACTAATTATGTAGAATACAAAAAAGTTGATGCTATTAAAAAGAAATTACTTACTATGAAAAAGAAAACTAGTTGGAGATTGTTGTGTGAGTCATTCAATAGATATACACCTGTTAGTATGATATGGAATTATATACGAAGATTTAAAAGAATAACCATTAAAAAACTTCCTAAAAATGATGAATGGATTCCTTCCTTTTTAGATAAATATGCTCCTAAATCTCCACCTGAAAAAGAAATAAACATAATAAGGTTAAAAGGTATATTTAACTCAACTGGCAGTATTGAAAGTTGTTTCCTTTCTGAGCCTTTCACAATGAATGAATTTCAAGTATCTTTGAAATCTAGAAAGAATACCACACCAGGTCTTGATGACATTTCTTATAAATTAATCCAAAATTTGCATACTAATGCACAAAAAATACTTTTAAATATATTTATTTAACTTGTTATGGGAATATGAAATAATACCAAATACCTGGAAAACACAATGTGTTATTCCAATATTAAAACTAGATAAACCTGAAAACGATTACAACTCTTATAGGCCAATAGCATTATCATCTTGTATAGGAAAACTTTTTGAATGTATGCTTAAATTAAGACTTGAGTTTTATAGTGAAAAATATAATACTTTACCTGTGCAACAGTTTGGTTTTCGGAGAGGTAAAAGCACAGCAGAAAATTATGTATCTCTTATCTCTGATATTAAAAATTCATTCCATAGCCATTCATATACTGTTTGCGCATTTCTTGATGTGAATGGTGCTTTTGATAATGTAGACCCTTCTATACTAGTATCTACTCTTAATGATATTGGTATACCTGGAAAAGTTTGCAAATGGAAATTTACTTTCCTATATGACAGGTTAATGTATGTCAAATACAATAACATTTTACATGGACCTAGGCATGTATATAAAGGTACAATGCAAGGAGCAACAATTTCTCCATTGCTCTATAGCCTATATTCATCACAAATTAATAGATATTTAACTGATCCTTCTGTTAAATGTCTATTGTTTGCTGATGATATTGTTGTATATACTATAAATAAAGATGTAAACAAAGCTATTGCATCTTTAAATAATGGTCTGTCTCATATATTTACATTTTATACCAGTTTGAAATTAGACATAAATGTGAGTAAGAGTGGTGCAATGTTATTTTCTAAAAGGGTGATTAATTTACAAGAAATCCCATCAGTTTCATATAGCAGTCATGCATTAACTTGGTTACAAGAAAAGAAATTTTTAGGCATACATTTGGATACAAAATTAACATTTGAGTCACACATTAATTATATAATTTAAAATGCCAGCAAAGGATTAAATATTTTACGTTCTTTAGCTGGAATTCATTGGGATCTGATCCTAGAATATTATCTCTTCTGTACAAAAGTATTGTTAGAAGTCACTTTGATTATAGTTCCTTAGCTTACATGAGTGCAAATGGACGTTACCTTAAGAAATTGGACATAATTCAAAATAAAGCATTAAGAATCATAACTGGTGCAATGTGTTCTACTCCAATAATTTCTATGGAGTCTGAAGCATGTATAATACCTTTGAAATTAAGACGACTCCAGATTGCTCAAAAATTTTGTCTCAAACTCTTGTCGACTAACAATACATTTGTTTTAAACAGAATTTTACCTAACCAAGATCTCCCAGCTTCCTTTTTACAAAACTCTAAAATAAATATTCGAGATCTAATATCTGAACACTTACCAGAAATATTAAAGATTTTATTAAATACCAGAAACTTGTGTGAAAATTTACATTTTTCTAATACTTTACCTGTATATGAAATTGAATATGAATCTTTTATTAATAATAATATAGAAATTGATTTTCAGATAGTTAACCACTTTGAATTCTTAGAGTATGTAAATAGTCAACCAAATGTTTATCAATTATATACTGATGGCTCAAAAGTTTCAAATAATGTAGCTTCTGCATATTATGACCCACAAGTTCAAATAACTTCCTGTTATAAATTAAATACACAGTGTAGTATATTTAGTGCTGAATTATATGCTATCTATAGAGCTCTTTTGTACTTGTATAATGTAAATAAATCTGATTTTTTAATTGTTACAGATAGTAAAAGTGTATTATTAGCTTTAGGAAATAATTCTGTAAAATGTAATGTTAACTATATTGTTTATCTTGTAAAACAAACACTGTATAAGCTACATAGAGGAGGCAAATGTATAAAATTTAAATGGGTTTCATCACATTCTGGTATTACTGGAAACGAAGAAGTGGATAGAGCAGTCCGAGGAATGTGGCATGAGGACCACTCTGTTTTGATGAGAGTCCCTTTTACTGATTTCATTCAGATGTTAACTGAACAAGTTAAAACGATGTGGCATCAATATTGGAAGATTATAACTCAGGAAAAAGGTAAATGGTATGCAAAAATTCAGAGTACCCCGCCACACAGACCTTGGTTCCATAACCTGAAAAGCTCTGAAAGACAGTTCATTACTTTGATTAATAGACTTAGATTTGGTCACTGTAAAACTCCTGCACATCTTTCAAGACTTAAAATTGTAACGGAAGATAAATGTCACTTTTGTAATGAAATTGCGGACCTTGAACATATTGTCATGATTTGTCAAAAATACAACATGGAACGTCTTATTCTCGTGACAGAACTAGAATCCATTTCTGAAAATAATGTAATCCCAAATGAACTACAATTACTTTTAGCAAATCCATTATTTTTTAGATCTATTTATAAATATATAATAAATACTGTAGGAATGTTATAAACCTAAAAAAAAAAACTTGTATATTTTATGTCATATTGTATATTGTCATATGAAAATTCTGTAAAAAGTTAGGCTTAAAGGACGTTTGTCCAATGGCCGTAATAAATTAAAAAAAAAAATAATAAAAAAAAATTAGCCTACAAAGCCAAACAGCTGGTTTCTAATTCGAAATTAATAATTTTAACAAATTTGGCTGAATAATGTCTGGAAATGTGGAGCTGTTCACAAAGCGGATGAGAAAAGCAACGCGGCAAATACATTCTATTAGTGATGCTCTTGTTAATGCGAAATTTGCAATTTGTTAGTTTATTTTATCTAAATAGACCAATCGCGCAGTAAATTCTTGGACTTTGATATAACCTTTTTTTAATTTTAAATGTTATATAGATTGTGTAGATATTGTCTTAATTATAAACGTAAATTGCTTATATTATTAGGTTACATTCATAGAATAATATTACTCCAACCGGAGGATACATTTCAGCTTTCACTGTAGACTGAAATTACAACATATGGTATGAAATGTCGTTTCTATAATAAGGATTTCATTGTATTTTTTAGCATTGCAAGATGAACAAGTTTGGGGTGGAGGCCTGTATGTGTGTTCTACCATATTTTTGCTTATCTTGAAGATGCGAAAGCGAGGCTAAACATGTCTGATTTAAACAAATTGTTTGTGCATAAAAGTCTTTACAAGTGAGTTTAATTATTGGTTTTATACAATTTAACAAATATATTTATGTTGAAGTGACAATGGCTCAGTATAATGTGGTTGAGGGAACTGATTCATGATAAAAATCATCATGAATGTAGGTTCAAATTCACCTGTCCTATTTTATATTGAGTTTGATTCAGTAAAGGAAAACATATATTGGGTTGAGTGTAGAGCATTTTTTAACACACTCTTGGCTAATTACCATCCTTAAGTTATAAAATCTGTCATCATTTACAGTAGGTGTGTTAATGTAGTATAACTTGAAAGCCAGTCACTTTACCAACCTGGATTACTACCTAACTTCAGGTGAGTTTGTGGTCAAAGCACTGAAGCTCGACGCAGTACACAATGTACAATGAATATTGTTAACTTCATCCTCATTTTAACATAGTTATATGAAAGCAATGTCCTATTAATTCTGAATTTGATAGATTAAATCTTTTTAGGAAAAAAGCATTTGAAGCAGATCTCTCACATTATCTAGGGGATGATTGGAGAACTCTGCCCAAATCAATGGCACTCGAGAGCTATATACAACATTTGCAAGACTTGGAAAATGACAATCCGAAGTTACTTATGGCTTATGTTTACCATTTGTATCTAGGATTACTCAGTGGAGGTCAGATATTGGCTAAGAAGAGGCAAATGTTTGGGGAGAGTAAGTAATACTACTTTTAATAAAAAGTTATTCTTTTAAAATTATATCATTTTAAATTTTAAAATTTGCTTAACATTGTAACATTAATGTAATGTAATGTAACATTAAATCCTTCATATTTAATTTCTCATAACATTATTAGTCTCGTTGGCCAATAAGAGAAACAACAATTTTAACACAATAAGTACCATAACTTAAAGTTTAATAACTCTAGCAAGGCAGACCATAACCAATACAGTAGCCATTCCAATTATTAAACCAATGTATTCATCATGATGGCATGGAGTATGTGAGGAACTTGACTGAGTAATATCAACACACAATTCACAGCTAGACAAGAGACTTTAAAGATCATGTACTAACTGTGTAATCATCCAATTTATTGACAAAATTTATTAGGATGAACTTAGGTACATTAGGAGCCATATAAGTTATTTTAAGTACTTATGTTAAAAGTTAACACATACAACAATCGCTACTACTATTAATATTTACTATTACTATTAATTTAATACTATAGAATAAGTTGTCTAACAACCTGAGTTATAGAAACAGTTCTACACAGATATGAATTATATAATACTGAGTATTGTAATTAAGACCATACATTTAGATATGATAAACTAATAAAAATGTTAACATATGATTCAAATATAATGGTTATTTTGTGTATTAGCATTTAGCAGTAATTAGCAGCATTAGAAAGATTAAAATGATTATAAGGAAGAAGAAGGGAATTGTAGATTTTTACTATCTGAAATTATCACTGTATCAGATTTTTATCACCCTTTCTATGTTCTCAATAAAACTCATCAGTATTTAGGGGCCATTCAAGTGCAGGGGCATGCGTAAATGCAGCAGGCAGCATGCATAAGTGCATTTCCCACGTTAAAAAAATGGCAATTCTAGTATTATGCTTCCAAAATTATGGACTTTTTCGCTTCTTCATGTTAACTTAGAAAAGTTTTTACTCTACCATGATTACGTAAGCATTGACATATAAAAAAAAAAAACAAAAAATGTATATAAATATTGCTTCCTTATTCACCATTCATACTGCCTATGTCATCAAAAATAAGCAAACCATAAATCGTCCCCCTCGATTGATGCCTATATATTATACTTAAACAGCCTCCTAAAATATGTTTCCAGAAAATCCAGGTAAAAACATATATGTTGACCAAGTAACAAATTTTAGTGAAGTGGATATTGGGCAAATAAAAAACGAGTTCCGGGAAGCTATGAACGATATTGCGAATAGAATGACAGAACAAGAAAAGAATGCATTCATTGAAGAGAGCAATCAAGTTTTTGTGATGAATAATCTCATAGTGAACTCTGTTGGTGGTCAAAATAAGGTTCTTTATAATCTGCTGTATAAGGTTTCCGCTGTGGCCCTTGTTCTTGCCGGTGTTGTACTGGCATACAAATGGCATAAGTAAAATATAATTTAAAATACTATATAACTTCAAAACTGGTTTATATTCAAAATTGTATCATTAATGACAATATAGGCAGTATTATATCATGGGCATTACATCAACACAAGTCAACAGCACAATTCTTTACTAAAATTGTTTATCCTACATGTGTAGATTATATCACATTTCTAAACTATACAAGTTGTATTTTTTTTATAAATTCTCATAATTGATGTGTTATGACACTCTATTTTATGCTTTCGATAGTTGTGGCTGCCATTTATTGTAATACTACTGTATTTTTATCAAACTTCAGTTTTTTTGTATACTTGTTTGCTTTCATCTAATCGTTATCTACATGCGCGTCTGCACATTGTGTCAAAAGATAGGTGTACACAAAGCAGCTAAACATTTCATTTGATATCAATATAGACTTTGTGCTTAAAAGTTAATTATGACAATGAAATTTTGAGACAGCTAATAAGCCAATTTTTCAATTATTTAATTAGCAGAAATAGCTAAACATTCTCTATTAGTTTTATCGCTTCTCGGCCTTTTGGCTAAGATCAAAGTGTAGTATCTATTAGTTTTGCTAATGCTGTTTGATTTGCTAAGATTCAAGATTAAAATTAGTAGATAATATAAGATATTAATAAAATAAATTATCAATAATTAATCTGAATTATTTGTACCTTTTATATGGTTTTAGTTTTATCCACAAAGGGTTATATATTATTATCATACATTGTTTTTTTCCACATTTATTATGAACATAAACCATTAATAATAAGGAATGACATATAAACTATAAATCCAGTTTTGACTGTAATTTGACCTCTTTTTAGTGAATTAGATTACATAAATATCATTTTGGTTGTGATAACACAACCCAAACGGCAATATTATATGGATCTCTAAAGTGTTGTTGGTGTTAGGTAGTTTTAATAATAATTTTAAAAGAATTACTTTGTTTTTTAAGTAAATGATAAGTTGTATTTAAGTAAACAGTAATTTATAACAAAAAATCTAATAAATAAATAATTTTATGTTTCCATATTTATAGGATTAAAATTGCAATTTGTTAAGTTTTGTGTGCGGGGTTTTTTTTAAAATAAAGACTGATTATTCAAAATTTTGTTTTAATATTTCTTTTATTTATACTTTATTTTCAATTTATGTAAAAAGGCGGACTTAATGCCAGAGGCGTTCTCTACCAGTCCACCTTAGGGTGGTGCAGAGATAAAGAGATAAAAATATGTGACATTTATACATAATAAATATGATATTATATATACATATACGTACACATATAAACACATACATATACATATAACTAATATTTTAAACTTAATAATACACAATACATATATGACATAAAATGGTAATATACTAATAATAATAAATGGAATAAATAATCAAATATGTAAATAGAAAACTATTATAATATACATATTAAACGAACTTTGCATTACTGATATGCTATTGTTGTGGTTCAGCAATTTTATTTATAAATAATTCTCGAACTTTTATTTTTAACGTGTAACGACTGGAAGACATTCTAATATCAAGAGGAAGTGGTTTCAGAGAAGAACGGATTGAACGGGGAAAGACGAATTAAGAAAACCGGAACTATGAGTAGGACACGGAAGAAGACAGAGATTATCCGTAGAACGGAGATTTCTCTCGTGATTGGAGCATAGGTACTTAAAATTACTTAGATTTATGTAAAAACTTTCACATTCTTCCTCTTGTTTGCCGACGAGAAATTGCGGACTGTACTTCTTAAAATCTTCTCTGATAGTTTTGACTGCCCAGACCTTCTATCCAAATTCTCTTTAAACTGTCCCGGAAAAATCGTTAGATTCAACCCTCCAATATGTGTTCTCAGTTCTTACACCAACTATCGCCAAAATACTTTTATAGTGCGAGCAGGTAGAAACTTTAACCAAATCTGTAAGCTACATGACTTTGATGTATTCTCCACTAATTTAGTATCTGCTAGAAGACAGCTGAGCTTGGACTTTTTTTTGTTAATCATGTCATCTTTTAATGTCTATTATTTAATGTTTAATATGATTTTCTCTTTTTAAATGTAGTATAAAATAAGTTAGATATAACGTAGTAACTTTATTTCACATGTGTATTGTCTAGAAATTTAATATCTATTCTGAAAATCTGTAATTGGCTAATTATTGTATATTCTATTGTTAAAGGCGTTCGAGAAATGAATGCGAGACAATACAGTGACTTTGGTATCCTCCATGGCCGTCCTAATATCCCCTGTCACTTTAATGAGTGCAGAAATAGTACTGTGGCCAGGCCTAAAGCTGGATTGTAATGGGCTTAACAAATTATTTTGGTACACAAACATGGACAGTTGCTCGTGAACACAGGCTTTGAGCACTTTAGATAGGGGAGAATGGTGGCTCGGGAGAGATGACTTAGGGATTTTGGGTAGAGGAATTACATGGGCTTTTACGTCATAAAGACGGGATAACACCAGAACTAAGGGAGAGATTAATGATGTGGGAAATAGCTGGGAGAAGAGAGTCAAGGATTTCGATTACCATACGGCGGCTAATGTTATCACAGCCTATGGCATTGGATTTAATGGAGAGGATTATGTTAATAAATTGTATTGCAATATTGTGTAAATAACGAAGATATTATATATTATAATCGTTTTATTCATATAAGTATGATAAAGGTGAGCTTGAAAGGTAAAAATAAGAACAAAAAAATATTAAATACATATTTATTCTAAATATAATTAATATTATTTACATTTTAAATGTCAATATTTTTTAATATTATCATCTGAACGAAGGCAATGTAGGCGGTTCCATCGCCATGTCAATTAAATCGTCGATGTCATCTGTGCTGAAGAATGACAACTCCAACTGAAATAATAATTTAAAAGGAACATATAAGTGCGCACTAAATAAATAATTTCTATAACAAGATGAATGAAATAGATTATATATTTTTTGTTTATGGAAGTGAAACGAGTTTACTGTAAAGTTAATTTACGAAAGAAGGCTTAAAGGCCCCTTAAAAGATAATAGAGAACGTTATCGAATCAGGAATGAGATTGCAAGAGAAACAAAGCAAGCAATATTGCTGAAAGTGGGAACGGGCTGGGACATTGCTCGTATAGAACCGATGCCCGATGGGAGCCAACTGGTTCTCGAATAGCTGCCGCGTACCGGAAGCCGGACTGATCCTAGTGAAGGTCGCGGGAGTCCGCTGGATGTGGGTGACGCAAGACCGGTCGTCGTGGAGATCTTTGGGGGAGACCTATCTATGTCCAGCTCTGGACGTCTTTCGTTTGTAATAATGATGATAGCAATGGTTTTACATAAATCACAATTTAAGTTGATACAGGTCAAATCGAAATTAATTATATTCAGAAATATGTTTAGTGGAAAAAATATGAAAATAAAACATGTAATATAAATTTAATGAAAGTATCAAATGGCGTATCCGTTTTGCAGCGGTCGATGACCCGGTAACCATGTAGGTAAAATTATCAGTTGATGTGCGCGAGAATGAGTGGGGAGTGGGGTGATCGTCCGCGGAATACGCATCGCAAGGTTTCGATACTTCATTTATATATTTTTATTTTAACTATTTTTTACTTTGTACTTATTCAAAATAATAAATATACACATTCCCGTTTAATTATTTTGCATTGATTTGAAAGTCACCGTGTATATGTATGTGAGTGATATAGTTACCATGGTCTGCGCGTCGGTGCAGGGACGGCAGTGCAGCCGGCCCTCGCGGCACTCGCAGCGCGGCGCGTCCGCACACCGGCGCGCGGAGAGCGCAGCCCTAGCGCCCGCCACGCTCGCGAACCGGCGCGCCGTGCCGCGGTCGCCTTGCAGCTTCTTACCGGCTAATATCGTACCTGTACACATATACACACATACATATATACCTCAACACGGAAGAATAATGTTACCCTAGCAACCGTTACCATAGCAACGTTCGCTTAGCGCCGTTTATTTCTTTAACATTTTAATATCTAGTATTTATTCCTAATACCGTTATTATTATTATCATCTGTCGTTAAGACATCACAAAGACAATACCTACATTTCATTATACAAAAAAAAATCATGAACAAAAAGCTATTCCAATCAAGTTATATTTTAAATACTGTATATACGCATAAATGGCGAAATGGCTTAGTGAGTAAAGTAATATGAAAACAGGAAGCAGTTACCGTTAGACTCCAGAGCAAGTGACGTGCAGAGTCCTAATTTGTCTTTGGGCAACTTCACTTGCTTCCTCAGCCCGGCGTCGCCCACGAGCCTCTCGTAATCCTTGTTCGTGTAAGCCAATGTACTGTCCACGCCTGAAATTATAATATCGTGTAGATTAATAATATAACACTAGCTGTGTGCCCGCGGTTCTTCTCGCGGTTATATATTCTTTACTGCGTAATAAAGTTTATGTAATCATTGGAAAGTAATGTTTTGATAGTGCTGTCCCTTGAATCGTAATTTATTCACAATTTCATGAGTTCTTTTTTACAGGCATCCCTAATTATTTTCCTAAAAAAATGTCAGTACTAAAATAAAGTAAAGACACTTCTCACAAACTCAAACACCTGCCATTGAAACTGTGCGTTGAATCGGATTTTATTTGAAAATTCGTGAGTTTTTATGCTGAACCTTAATTATTTTCAAACAACAAAAGTACTGCAAGTTACGCAGAGTAACTTCAGCTATTTACTAAAAAAAAAATGTCGTCAAAATTAGTTCAACCGTTCCGGGGATTACCCGGTACAAACAGACAGAAAAGCAAAAATTTTAAAGTTGTATTTTTGGTATAGTTATCGTATATGCATTCATATCTATTTACTAAAAAAAATGTTATCTTGAAATTACAAACAGACCTTTCAATTTTATTTATTAGTGTAGATACAGAACGAGAGCTCACCAAACAAATATTTCGAGGCGCGTTTCTTTTTCGTCAACATGAAATCGTCGTCCATTAGTATGTGGAGAGTGACCGAGTTGTCCATCAGATTGTGATATATCGTTGAATAGTCCAACTGGAAAGTCATTTCCAATAATAATAATAACGAAAATAATTATCCTTTTTATTTATTTATATGAAACACTCGCAAAGTACAAACATATGAAAAACAAAAAAAAATAAAACATAAGAATGTTGTTAGCCTAATTAAAGGAAAGCACATCATATATTTTCGTGCATAACTTTTTAATGGATTATTTAAACGTACATTTTAAAGTATGTTACCTATTAGTAAAGGTAAAAAATAAATATCAAATTTACTTGGTTTAATCGTACAAGTGTTGCCATATACAAAATAATAGTACCAGGTTACAAATAGAGGTTTATAAGAGTGTGAGGTGCAGTGTTTTGCGTGTTATAAGGCAAAATGTTCTAAAAGCTAAATAATCAGATAAGAATCTTTACTAATATTATAAATGCGAAAGTAACTCTGTTTGTCTGTTTGTCGTGCTTTCACGCCAAACTACTGAATCGATTTAAATGAAATTTGGCACACAGCAGTCTAAAGCCTTAGAAAGGACATAGGCTACTTTTTAATGCAAAAAAGGGGTTGTAAGGGGGGATGAAAAGTTGTATGGAAGTGTCGTCATTTTTAGAGCTAGAAGCTCGAAACTTATTTTTTGGGCTGTTGATTCGACATAAAAAATATAACATTCAAGTAATAGATAGAATAGCTCATTAAAGTATTTATACGTGTCTTATTTGTGAAATAATTAGCCTAAATAATGAAAAATGACCCAAAAACACTATTCGAGGCGGACGAAGCCGCGGGCGCAGCTAGTATGTTTATAGTTGTAACTGGGCGTATACCTTCATGGAGAGAGAGTCGCAGGTGGTGCAGGGCATCAAGATGAAGGTGCGCGGCACGGCCGGCCGGAACGGTAGCTCGGTCGCGAAGTTCAGTGCGGCGAACATGTCCGTCCTGACCGTCTTGTTACTGCGCGACGGATCCGATTTCTCTATCAAATTACATATATCACAGACATTTTAAAACATTCTACAACTTTCACTCCACTGCTGGACATAGGTAGTCCCCAACAACGAGGACTTTTATAATTGGAACGCTTGGCAGGCTATGCCTGTCATGCCATTTGTTTGGGCGGAGCATGTTGCTCAAACCCGTGTCACCTCTTCCTAGCAACGGATGGCACCGTGGGTTTTAATGGGTATTCTTAGCGTTCCACACCGGGCGAGTCCCACTCCCATGACTCCTGGATTAAGTTTGGCAGGAGGACGAGTGAATGCATTTCCCACGTATAAAAAAAAAGGTGGGTTGGGGATTGCAGTAGGTGTTTGTGTTACTCAGAGGAGGCTCATCCTCTGATCTTTCCCTTAGTCGCCTTTTACGATACCCACGGGAACGATATTGGTTGGTGCTATTCTTAGACGCCACTTGGTACAACTTTCACGATTTCAAAACTTTCCAGTATTTTTTTTGTAATTTTATACCACGATAACATGGCAACATTTTAAAGTACACAGGTATACATGAACAGAAGTAATTTATAATGTAATTTTTTTTTTTAAATTTATTTACTAATTATTTAAGAATTTTCTTTGTGTGAATACATGGGCGAATGTTTTTAGAAACAATCCTCAGAGTAGTTAAAATACATGTACTTGTACCATTAAATATTATTCTGTACAGGTTTAATTAAGTTTTAGGTCGTAAATTTATTGACCTCTAATATTATATTCGACATTGGTTTTACACACAAAAGAAATACAAGTAGAATATTTACAATGTTGCGCTAATATAGTAAAATTTCATCGTTTTGTAACCTAGCTAATACTGTTGAGTGCTGAAGGCACTGAAGTACAATTTTATTGCAATTAGGGAGATTTTGCTAACAGTATGGGGTAATATCAAGAATATTTGCCACTAAACGTAAGAACAATAATTCAAGAGCGGTTATATTCTTTAATTGGAATAAGAAAAGAGTCTTCTACTGATTACAGGGCCGGATCTAAGAAAGGGGGGGGGGGGGGGGGGCAAAATTGTAATATAATATGATTAAAAATAAACTTACTCCACACAGCGTTTAGTATACGGAAGCCTAGTTCAAAAATTAGCTGTACATAAACCCATTAATATGTTAACCGTTATATATTCGTGAGTTTTTTATAAGTAATTTATCTCAAGCGCTGGAGAGAGGGGCCACTATCAAGTTTTTGTCTGTCACTATCAAGTCTGACTGATTATTTGTATTTTTGGTGTATTTTATATTACGTTTAAAATCATAATGACAGTAGAGATAATACAACAAAATGTATTCAATGAAAACTTTAATGGAACAGAAAGAATAAACAAAACAAAATTTGTTAACGCATCACCGAAGATATTTAATTCGAAAATCTTCATAATACGTAGACTTTTAACTTACGATATTTACAGGAGACCTATTCAAAAAAAATCTTATCAATGAAATTTCAAATTTGACCCTGTGGATTTATATTTTATTTGTAAACTTGTTTTTTTTTTGGTTATCAAAGACCATAGCGTTTGAAGAGGTTTTATTATTTAACTTACCAACGTTGAATTTATCGAAGTGCTGCAAAATGTCCATAGAGTTAGTAAAGACTTTGTTGTTAAGGTACAGAGCGCGGGGCTTCTGGTATATACCGCGGCCACCGAACCCTACCACCGCATATCTAAAAAAATACACACAGATTCCCAACAACAAAAAAAGAACAATAAAATCCTCCATAACTATATCGGTTAATATCAAAAGTGGTTAAATCCCAACGAACATTTTTCCATGTCTAAATGTTTTTTCAAAAAAGAAATGATTGCAATTAATTTCTCTTGTAGAATGTACTTGTTTTTTTGGTTTTATCAAGACGTTGAGGTAATTTTATGTAGTATTATTTACTTAAATATATACATAAATTGAAGTGAAGATAGGAATTAAAGTTTGGGTTTGTAATAGAGAACAAGATTTATCTGCTTGATTTGACTGATGAATTTGATATAAAATGAAACTTTAAATTTAAAATGACTATGGCAAAACAACTGATTTTATCACTGTTGCATAGGATGGTCATATTCGTTAGCAAAAGTACGAATGTATTGCATTAAAAAATATATTTTCACCCAAAATGGATTTTATCGATTATCATATTTACCGACAATATTATTTGAGGGTAGATTCAACTATAGAGTAGTTCCTTTTTTTTTATACGGAATAGGCCAATGCTTTGACCACATTAAGCCTAGAGGTACTGATTCTCAAATGATGCTGCCGGAACACACCTATTGGTGTTTGGCGACAGGTTTTCGAACTTGAGGGTGGTAGCTACCCAGGCGCTAGCACCACGCCATGGTTTCCTCACGATGTTATCCTTCACCGAAAGCTCAGTCCGATATTAGAGTCTCTCTTTCTTACTATGTCTTTATTTCCACTTTTTTTTTTTACATGTTTTTTAGCACTATCTATACTAATATTATTATAAAGAGGTAAGATTTGTATTCTTGTATGTGATGAATAAACTTAAAAATTACTGGACCGATTTGGATGAAATATGGTGCGGAGATAGTTTCAAATCCAGAGAGTGACATGGAATAGTTTTCATTCCAGAAATTTCACGGGAACGGGAATTACGCGGGTAAAACCGCGGAGAGCAACTAATATTAATATATCCATAACGTTTGAGTTTATTATAATTCTATTTGATACATTATCAACAATTTTACTGGCAGATGCATGAATTTATGAGAAGTATCTGTTTTCTGTTGGTACCAAAAATAATTTCAGGAATATTCTTAGAGTTAATAAACAATAAATTATAAATAAACAACAATTCATTGGTCAGTTTTACTGGCAATTGCTTGAAATTATGATAAATATTTTTGCTTTTTCTTAGCACCATATTTTTTTTTAGATAATAATTAGCATTCCGTGAAAAAATAATATTAATGAAATTATGAACAAAATACGATTCAATGCACAGAACCGACGAAACGTTATTTTTATATTATTATTTAAAAACTATATTACGCAAGGAAAAATATATGAAATGCGGTCGGAGCCGCGGGCACACAGCTAGTGAATGATGTAAATGTGACCTGTTATCGGAGAGTCCACCGGCTTGCAGCATGATGTCGAACGCCTCGACGAACAGTTCCATGTTCTTGTTCTTGCGCATGTTCCGGTTGCACGTGTGCGAATCCACAACGAACACTACGTCCGTGGAGTTGGGCACGTAGCCCAACGTGTGGAACGAGCCCTCTTCGATCACGTCGCCTTGTGGGCTCGTGCATCTGATCAACGAATCATACTCGTTTGTTATTTACGATTATTCCCATAGCTTGTTAAGGTTTTTAAAAAAAATTAATTCTGGAAAATTATACACTACTTTTTTTAAACATCGCACATTCTACGTAAAAATAAACATTACGAATTATTCATTCCGAATCGAACATTAATATTTCGATAATTCGCGAATTGTTCGAATTATTATTTTTTTTTTAATTATACGATTTTTTAATATTCGAATTTCGAATCAGATATTAATACTCGATTCGATTCAAACGATATTTGTACACCCCTGATTTGTACACACATGACACACTGCATACCCCTCCCACCTGTTGAGCCTTAGGGAATTAATGGATTACGTTACCTGGTAATTGTAACCGTACGTATAATACCTCAAAGAAATTGAAAAATAATCTCAGAATTATTTATAGTTTTTTACATTTACATAACAAAAGGAAAAGAGTCATAATTTTGGTGCTAATTATAGTTACTTTGTGAAACAATATAAACGGCTTAATTATAATATATCTTTATAATGTATTAAATATTAATAGTCTAATCAACACGCGACTTTTACGTCAAAAATTTTGCACCGGCTCCTAAAAATATACTTAAGGTGTCATTCCATTGTTAATAACAATGTGAAAATCAACAATTTTTTAATTCTGCCAATGGGAATCTGTTCTAAAAAGCCTTTGAAGAATGGCTCTAAGAACGGAAAAAAATCTAAGATTTGTAATTTAAAAATAATCGCACTTGCGATGTTAACATTCAAGCTATATAAAATTGTTAATTAAATAATGTATAACTTATTGAAAAATCGCGATAAAGATATTTCGCCGGTGGATTATTATTCGTTGATCTATTCAGTAAGTTCCTGATTTTTTTCAAATTAAAATTATAGTATTTAATATGTTTAAATAATACTTTTTGTTGTAGTGCTCGAAGGGGGCGTGGCTTGCGAAAACCCGATTTCTCGTTTCCGGACGTATTTTCAGCCCTTGGTAAAAATTATAAATATTGGTCCCCTACAGTTTGGGGAGTTAGGACTCTTTAGAAAATTTCCCTCTCTTTTTGAATCCTTTTATAGATTTGAAAAACCTCAAAAAGTTTTTGAGATATAAGCAAAAAACCAAACCCCTTCTTTTTTCAGTTAATTGTGTATAACTTTTGTAATTTTTGCAAACGCCTTGGAATTTTTACAAAATCTTTCTACATGTGATTCGGAATCGAAAATTATCACCTAAAAGGCACACTTGTTGACAAGACTAAAGTATATTACATTTTATAATCTAATAAATCGTTTTCAACTTGTCACAATATTCGGTTCTTAAATTAATTATAGAAAAATGTAGCCTTTAACTCTAGCCTGCTACAATATCTTCTACTAACCCATTTTCGTGTTGACAAAATACACAATGTTACTTTGTTTATATATTTTTCATATTCTTTTTACCAATGTGGGTCAATTATGAAATATTTTATTATTTAAAAACAAGTCCTTATGGAAATGTCACCCTTAATATTTGGTCCTTCGAGCCTAAAAATGGTAAAGTTATAAAAGTTAATGAAGCAATTGATCAAGGATGTACGTACTGGTGACAGTGGTCAGGCATGTGCGTGGGCACGTGCTGCTGCGAGCACAGCTCGAGGTAAGCGCTGGCGAGTGCGCACGCCTCCACGCCCGAACTGGCACTCCGCGTGGAACGGAAGCGCGTCGATCTGTTCACACGTTACATACGGTTGGGCAAACCAGGACCAACGTTTGGATAATGGGAGCTAACACATTTCAAATTGCTTTTTTTTCGGGAAGTGTTGCTGTGTGAGCGAGAGGAAAAAGTAATAGAATAGGAGGCAAAAAAGAAAACGAGCCATAACGGCTTGCAACTGTAGACGGACGGTCAGACAGACAAAAAAAATTGTATAGGTATCGTATATACATACAATTGTATCCAGTAAAAAAATGTCATTTTGACATTACAAACAGACACTTCAATTTTATTTATTAATATAGATAATAATGTTAAAGCTATCAACGAATTAGTAACTATTTAGGTAGATTATGAGTCAGCCAACGGTTGATCATTCATCTAACGGTAAATACAAATACTCAATGTGCAATTTTAAAAAAAAATCATAATGCTATGATCCAGAGAGGAAAATAGGGGAATACATTTGTATGGTATAAACTATAAACGGCGCTCGCATATCCTCTTAATGAGTACGGACTGAGCTATATCTCACCACAGAGAAGCAGGGATGTAGCGGCGAGACTTTATTCTGGAAGAACTTCTCGCACTGCGTGTCGTTGCCCGGGTCCCGGCTCTCTACTAGCGGAGGGGAGTGGGTCGTGTCGGCGGCGGTGGGGGGGGGGGACGGGCAGGGCCCAACCGCGCGCTAGGGTTGTCGCGCACTCGGCTACCGTGCCGTTCGGCAGCTGCTCGTCGTCGTACTGCTCGTTGTTGTAAGTACCGAGCAGCCCGCCGAGGCTCGCGTAGTACCAACCTTTACACACGCGTACACTTCACACAGATGCAAAAACAATAGAATTTTAAACTTTCGTTTGATTTATATCCTTGAATTTGCCAAAAAAGATAAGAAAACAGTTCATTGTTTTTGTTCAAAGTCCGTCATTTTTTAACATTTTCGTTTATATAATATTGAGAAAAACTTTATTTAGTCATACCTGTGGATTTATGTAAAGTACTAACGGTAATTTTTACATTCCACAGAGAACACACTAATGATATTTTTGTTTCTCCGCGTGATTTAGTACTACTTACTCCATAATATATTACCTAAATTAACAATATATACACAAAGAAAAAAATCTACTAAAAAAAGAATTATGTAAATCAAGTAATACTCTAGTTATAACTGCATCGACAGACAGACTGAAAATCATATGCGGTAGAGCTGAGTAAATCTTTAGTGGTAATATAGTATAGATAATATTAGCAGTGGTTTAAGTTACCGCTGACTTGCAGCTTGCACGTTCGGAACAAGAGGTTGCACTGTATGTCGAGGCCGGTGTGGCCCTGCACGGCCAGCGTGTCCGCCTGCCGGTGCACCACCACGCCCTCCACCGCCGCGGGGAGACTCAGCACCCGCTGCCCCACTGACACCTCCTATCATGTATTATTATTATTCGCAACGCCATGCAAACTAGTACAGTATTATTAAAACCCCCTGCCTAGACCTACAACCTGAACATACTGTAGAGTCTTTTCGCCAGAGAATATCTGTATCTGAACCTGCACTTTCTAGTGTTCTGGACACCAATGTTTTGCCCAGCGCCCTGTCAGGTAATCAAGGTTCATTCAACTCAACAGTTTACACCTTCCGTCAGGTAATCAATGTTGATTGAAGCGATGATGGCGCAGTTGGTGGCGATGTCAGATTCCGCGTCAACGGACGAGGATTCGACCTCACCTATCCAACTTTAAAAATGAGACTATAATATGGTGGTAATGCATTTTCTAATATTACCCACACAAAAGTTTGAAAATCTGCCGATTCCCAGGTTTAATTATATTCACCTGTTTATATAAATCGATGTTGATAAGAGCTGATCGAGTTAGCACGATAAGGTCGTATCGGGCGCGGTCGTTCGCCGACATCAGTACGGTGAAGTTGTTCTGGCTGTAGTCCTTGGTAAGCAGGAAGGTGCCGGCTTCCGATACAGTGAACACTCGTTTATCAAACGTGACCAGTGTACCTTGACCCGTCATCATCGCCATACCTTCATAATACAAAACACAAAATAACTGTACGCACTCCTGTTGTAAATATTAAGTTACTATACCCCTAAGAATAACTCTATTTTATTGTTATATTTTGATCTATTATCAGTCGGATTTTTTAAATGTAATCTTCTTTAGCGGCTCCGGGCGATTCTCGATAGGAGGAAAACTTATAGATTAGCGTTACCAATACTATGACGTCAGCCGTCAAAATGATTACAAAAAATGGTAAAAATAAATTTTGACCTTATCAAAATTTTTGACGCCCATATCAAAATTTCTCTATCTCAGGGGATCATAGTAGATGAAGAATTAATAATATTTGGTAAGTTATTCAATAAAATAAGCAAGGTAAAAATTAATTTCTAAAAAGTGAAAAACTCACATATTATATGTATGGGGAAAGTACTTTCATTTAGGCACTGGAAAAAAAATCTTTTTCCTAAATGTTTTTAGGATATAAATTAACGATTTAAACGATACCCAAGTAAAAAAAGGCAAGTTGGTAAATAACGGAAACCCGAGTGGGCACGAACCCGCGTCCATTGACGCGGAATCTGGTCGCACTGTTAACTGCGACATACACTCGCTGATTCCGGATACAAGATGCACCTTAAAGGACCCTTCCCAAGTGTAAGGTAGTGGGGATCCAATTGCCCTATCCTTACCCCAATAATGGCGTGAAAACAACATGTGTAGCTGATGGATAGAAGAAACTCACCAGGAAACGGCGGCACCAAGTTATTGAAGTCCATATACGGTCTTATATCGTAGTAATAAGACCATATGCTCTTGTTGTTGGTGAGCCACTCGTCCAGGAAATCCCTTACGGCCTTGTATTCCGATATCTCAGTAAAGTCCGGGGTACGATTGAAAGCGTGCCACGAGAACGGTAACTTCTGCTCGAGGAGTATCTCCCCGACCCGAGGATCGAATATGAAATGGGTTTTCGGTGTTCGATGCCTGGGTGATAAACATTATATTAAATAATATAGTAAATGTATCTATCGGAATAAAATTCTAAGTTCTTAACGACAATCTCTTAACTCTTACAAGTTATAGCTGATAATTCGCATTTATAATCATAGATGGGTAACCGTAAAAAGCCTAGAATTTTTTTATTCAGACTTTTAGTAGACTTCTTTAAGAACTTTATGTGTAAAAACAATGTTTACAGTTAGTTACTTTTACAATAATAGCTTTTGACGAAATAATAAATAAAAAAATTACAAAATGTTAATGCCATAATATTCATGTAACCAAAACATTAGTTTTTGAACATTTTTGAATGTCGCTACGACTATGCGGCAAATATTTACTTGGTACAAAATTAGTACCATCAGTTAGAAAAGGGTTAAGCATAGTAAAAAGCCTAGTAATGATTGGAAATTACATTTTAAAAATTATCACAGAGCCATTAATGTAAATTCAATTTCAAAGAAAACTTATACCCTTATTTAAATTCACTGGAGACTATTCGAATTAAAATATGAATGGTAAATGACAGAACAATATACCGAAGTTCAAAAATTATCACTAGCTTTTAACGTTTAATCCACGAAAGCATATTGCTAATTGATTTGCTAAAATATTATCGCGCATATCAAAAGGCAAACATAACATATTTTGACAAATCATCTCGTGCAGACCACCATTGTTGGATAGTTTTGTACTGGAGTATGCGCAATCTAGCGTTTATTTCGAAAAATAAGTGTTACAATTAACAATTATATTTAATTATAACATTTATTCTTAAAAATAACTTAACTAGACTACACACTACCCTAATACTAAGCTTACAACTAACAGTTAATAGTAATGAACATTTTGCTTCTTGGCTAGCAAATATGTTTTATGAAAAGATTACACAATAGCTATTCATACGCATAGTCATGCCAGTTGGTGATTAGAGAAAATCTGCTCGCGTATATCAAAAAATAAATCAATAACAGAGTTTTTATCCACGTAAGCCGCTTCGGGATTGGCTAAAATCCCATCGCACAGATCAAGAGATCAACCAATAACAATTCACGTTCACCTGCCCAATCAACCTGTGATTATAGTCGACGCATTATGAACTCAGGCTTCGGGTCATAAATCATATTTATCTGTCTGTCTCGATCGCACTTCTTCTTCTTCTTAGTTAATGGCAATCTGTGTGTACACACAATTTGTGCCAATGTCATGTAGGTAAGATTTTCAATCTTGTATCAGCGTTACCAAGCTCCAACAGAACGGTGGCCTATCCTGCTCAAACTTTCCATGGAGCTTTGTCGGCACCTCAGAATGTATGCTACGCGTTGTCTTCTATAATAAACTTAACTTGAACACAATAACTAAACTATTTCACACAAAACGCCAACAAGATTACATGATATAGAGTCAAGTACACAAGTTTAATGAATTAAAGAAAACAATTGCTACATGTCAGACTGAGATCCCGCCAAAAACTCTCGCTCGCACTTACAGGTCTTATTGAGAGGTGTAGTGATGTGTGTAAGAATTGTAGAAGTGCATATCGATAACGGGATAGGTACGATCGATATGCTAAATTATGTTAAGTAAAATAGGAATATTTTTTCGCTATCAGACAATAAAAGTTTTGAATTTGTAAGATAAGCGTAAGTAATGTAATGAGTGTCATAACGAAACATCTTATATTTATAGAAAAACAACCCTTACTAGTAACGAGAAATCAGGAGTCAGTGCTAATGAAGGTCACGATGACGCATCGACCCGCGTGCGCCGGTAGCTAAGTATCGATAACGGGTTGCATTGCGCTCACATTCCTACTGTCAGTCACATTTATTGCCCGACGACTCAGTTTCAAATGCGTCAACTATAGCTAATATGTTTTGGCGTATATCAAAAGATCGGGTATATCCGAATGGATTAAAATTATATGAATGCTATCTATATCTACACAAGATTACATATTGATGAGATTTATTATAATCAATTTGGAATTAGCTTTTTTTTTTTCATACAATTTTCAGTAAAGATTGTGATTAAATTTCGACCGCTAGTTGATATAAAAATATAAAATAATAACTCACAGTTCTTCATACTGAAGCGCAGTTTTCGCCATCGCGGTTATTTTCGCGTAAATAATTTCACCGACGCTATTCAACGCTTCGCCGATAAGGAAATAGTCGTACCACCATTTCAACCGGACGTACGCTTCACGATACTGTAATATCATAAAAACACGATAAATAAATATGTGTTTATAAAATGTTTTTTTACAATATGTTCTCTGAAAGATGGAAATAATTATCTATTAAACGGAGAAATAATTGTATCCACTTTGTATGTTTTTTATAATTTTCTATTAGTCGACTATTCAGTAATTTCTCAATAAACATATATAAAATCATTACATTATTCCTAATTACAATTAATGTGTCGAGTACCCATAAAAATGAAACAATAGAACGACAATAGGAAAACAAAAGAAAGCTGCTGGCGTAAACGCCAGGTAAGTGCTCAAGGGATTAATATTAAATTTGCGCCTATACTATAGTACAGAACGAAACGAATTTATTTTAATAAAATACTTCAACATAACAACAAAAATCTATGGACATTGTTTGGATCTAATAACGTTTACGAATCGTAATTTTCCCCAGTAAAATATAAAGAGAATGACTCAAACAATTCATAATGGTTTCGCCACACAGCGAGCGGAAAGGGATGCCAGCGCGTTGTTTCTATAGAAGACATCGCGACGAGATGAGCCGTGCGCGACCTTTTCTATAAAAGCCTTACCTTTTTTCAGTAAAATCGCGCTGGCGTCCCGGCCCGTCCGTCGTGTGGCGAATCGTGTGTTTTTTCCGATGTGATCAACAAAATTGTGACAACCCAAAATTGTATTATTGTATATAGCATAGCATAATACTTACTTTTTCCCTAACGTAAAGAACTTGCTGCGTCTTCATGAAGTTCTGCCAGGCGTTACGGAACTCCGAGTAGAGCTGCGCCAACTCATCCTTGAACGGTATGTACTTCTCGATGTTATTCCACACAGCGTTCCATATCTTGTAGCTGTATTTCTTTATGTTCGTTATCAGATCGTTGTGCACTAGATCCTTGTATATTCTGTGGAATAGGGTAAAGTGACTATTTGATTGAGGGTGATAAAAAACACAATTTGTTATTTTTCCCGCGAGTAAATAACAAACTACTGTTTACTTTTGTTTGTTTTATAAAGAAACAGAAGATAATATGAAAAAAAATACTTTTTTTTTTAATTCTTAAAGTTATATGAAGAACATAAGAGTTTTATTGATCTGTGAATTAACAAGCTGAACTGTTTTAAAGACTACTTTATATTTCTTAGATTTTTTTTATAGATTACGTGTTTTCTTTTTAATAGTTTAATTTTTCTTTAAAATTTTCCACTTAATACATTGGTAACAACTTTTTCCATTTTAGGGGTACTATTAAGAGTAACCACGAAAAATATTTCATTGGCTTTGGGAAAGATTTTCAAATTTAGGATTTGCGAAAAATCCTTTTACAAGACTGTGTAGTTCCTAAAAACATTGCCTAAAGCTCCCCTTGTCTATTACATTTTTTTGCGCCGGTGTCTGGGGTCTGTTTTCGCATTCTTCTAAACAATATCACCGCACTTAGCACACTAAACCCCACTTAAAGGATGGCCAAAAGATTGATTTATCAATCATTGTATTCGTTTGTAACGAGGTTTGACCCTTTGAATCTTCGAGAAAGCCTGCAACCATACCATAGCTTTCATAACGCTGTTTTTTACGATAAGCTCATGTCAATAATACGACTCGAAGCACACGCTAATCAACGAAGTATTTCAACATTAGTAAACTATAATCAATTTAAGAGTTATAGGTTTACAGTGCACCAATAATCTGTAGGGATGAAGTATATTTTTGAGGGCTAAAGTGTTTTGTATTATGCATAGTTATTACGAGCCATCCGAGGGTGGGAGGTTGAAAGGATCATGACCTCCCCCCCCTCCTCTAAAAGCTTTAAATAAATAAACTAACTTCTGGCTTTAAACGTCTCACAACAATGAAATCAAAAATAATTACATAGGTAAACTAATTGTTAAAAATTGTATGAAACACTATAATTAACACCCCCCCCCCCCTCCCTCAAATTATTATATAGCCTTTGGCTGGGATCGCGCCTGTGGATATGTAAGTCATGAAAGTAAAGCACATATTGTAATGAAAGTAAAATGAATGTAAGTACTATAATGTCAATGTACAAGGCAACTTTTGATCAAACAAATATTACTTACTTGTCAACTTCATGGCCAAACGTCGAGACGTAATTAAAGTAAGGCGACACCGTTAGTTCCTGAGTTCTATTGTAGAAGAAATCCATCAGGCCCTTCCATATAGTAAACACGAACGATTCAGTATAGTGCAACACTTTGAAGAATAACGGCTCTATCGACTTCAATAGTTCATGCCAATATTTCGATAATCGATTTGTCGCGTTCACCCAAGTCTCCTCCCAGTACTCCAACAATCTCATATGCAAATCTCGTATAAAGTTATCATACTGCAGTATCATCGCTTCTAAACGCGCCGATACTAATTCCATGAAATCCGCCTCTAAAACCCTATTAACCGATTCTAGAAAGTTCGCGTACGCCATTTTTATCGTATCTACGACGTACGTCAAACTCTGTTTTATCGACTGGCTAGTGTTGCCCATCATACCCCACATGTCGTTCACTATACCGGGCAAACTTTCCAGATGGTTCCTTATAGCCATCTCGTCCAATACGTAGTACGTGAACTCGACTATATCGCGAACGTAGAAATCGTTATCGGTGTACGATTGATTTAGGAATCTTTCGAACTCGTCCAGGTCGTCTTTTATGACGTGTAAATCGTTTAGGTCGTCTAGAAAGTCTCGAATCCTAGGTTTGGCATCGCTCCATATGTTTTTAAGGGCTAGATGGGCTTCCATTGGAGTCTCTTTGAGTATTATAAGTGTGTCGTTAATTTGGCCGTATAATAATTTTAGCGTGTAAACCGCTTGGGATTTGACTTCGGTGAATATCTCCGGACGCCACATGAAAGAGCTAGTTAGTAAACGGGAGTGGTTTAGACGGATGTAGGAGGCTAGATCGACTGTAGTGACGTCATCGTAGTCTCTCCAAGCGTCTAAGAGGGCGGACCGTGTATCGACAATGCGTCCGACCATGTGATATGAGATATCTATACAAAATAAACTTAAATTAAAAAACTTACTTATGTAAAAAAAATATCCGTGTTATCATGTGTGGACCAGATGCAATTGCTTAGGAAACAATTCGTTAGACGTTTTTTTACACGGTATAGACTCAGTGCTTTGACCACAATCACACCTGATGTTAAGTGGTGGACTAATAATTTGTCTTACAGATTTAAAGACTGCTAAAGAAATTTCACTATGGTTATGATCATCTAGAAAAAGTATAGTTTTATTTTATATGCCATAACATAACGTTGTATCGATACTCTAATATATCGATCTGTATAGTCGAAAAAAAAACATTTTGATATTAATAATATATGGTATGTTAAACTCGAGTCCACGAGCACACCCCCCCCTCATCTCAAAAGTTTTATAATTATCTATTACTGAAATGTAACATTATTAGAAATGGCATTTGTGCAGTCCATTACATTATTATTATTTTTAATTATGTAGAAATAGTGTACTTTTCATTTTCAATATTTTTATATCGGATGAAATTTATCGATATACCACATCGCTATCAGATGATTCGATAATATAGGGTTGATCGATAGTATGTATCGATATTTTATTGAATACACTTCTGACACCTGTACTTTGTACACAGGAAATTTATTGTTTTTTTTAAGAAGTGAGTTAGATATACTTTTTTTTTTTTTTAGAATGAATTATATATACTCACCATCGGTGCTGTTTAGATGTGCGATAAATGATTTGTCCTTCATAGACAAAGTGGCTATGCCGGTGTCGCTGCCGGTCTTGCGGTTAACCAACGTTCTCACCGTATACTCCGGGTACGCGAGGTTCCAGGTTCCGTTCGCTTTGTAGAAGTACGTTTCGTTTACACGCTTTAAAATTATATTAGATTAGATTAAGAAACGTTCCTCCGTTTTGTCTGTCTGTTTGTTATGTTATAATTTGAAAATCAATGTCAATCAAAATCAAAATCATTTAAGTGATTCTATTTTTTTCTTAGTTACATTCTCTGATCAAGTTTAACATATTTTATTATATTGTTTAGAGTCAGTATTTTGAACACAATGGGGTTGGGCCTGTAAACGATGGCCTAATCAATATTTACATATTTAAGCAAGGCCTACATTACCATGGGGGAGTCGGAAACTCTAAAATTTTCCTTACCCAATAAATGCTACCATCGAGAGCATAAAGTCTTGCTTTTTTTTTTGGGTAAAATTGTAATAAAATAAAATGTAAACTTCTGCGACTCTTTTATCGTATAAAAAAAACTTAAAAGAAAACGAGCCTTAATCACTCACCTCCCAATTGATAAGGCTGTTGTTCATATCGATAAGCAATTTGCTCGCCCTCAATTTCTCATAGAAGAGCGACTTCTGGAACCTGTAGTAACTATTCAGGTAGTACCATTTGCTGTGTATATTCACGTCTGATTTCATATCGAGATCCAAGTTAGTCGACGGGTGTTTGCAAGTTAACGCGAAAGAATAATCTCGAATCGGACCGTTCGAGTTATCGGTGAGAATAGATTTTAATTTCAGATACTCGTTCTCATAATCCGAGTATTGAAGTTCGAGCGATATGTTCGACATTACCGCCGGGAGTACTTATGTACTGGGCTTTTAAGTTCACGTCCTGGAAAATATTATATCGATAACTCATAGTACCTCTATTAGGGACTTGTGACGTCATCACGCACAAAATTACCTAAGTAAGTTGACTATAAAATATTTAAACATACATACTCAATATTTTTTTATATACATAATATAGACAAAATGTTCCCCGCGGCTCGATTATTATTATTTTTTAGTTTAATTTATTTAAGCGGAATCCTAATTATTCTCCTAAAATGAAAGTAGTCTAAGTTACGCCTAATAAATTCGACTATATGCCAGAAAAAGTCCCATAAAAATCAGTCCAACCGTTCCGGAGATTAACCAAAACAAGCAAAGAGACAGACAGACAAACGGAAGGCCAGACAGATTTTTTTATAAATATTGTGTATTTGATAAAGCACCGTATATACATTCATATGTATTTATTATAAATATATATATATATCTATATATATATATATATATATATATATATATATATATATATATATATATATATATATATATATATATATATATATATATATATATATATATATATATATATATATTTTTTTTTTTTGTTTATAGGAGCCGATGTCTACGTAACTTCCTCGGATGTATGTAATGAAATTTTGAACAGAATAAGTATTTTTTTTCAATATTTTGAAATCGATAAGCGCCTCAAGATAATATTTTATTTTATATTCCAAGGCGAAACCTATATTTTATTATTTAAGTCGTCACTAGATAGAGAAGAAATGTAAACAACAAAGACTATATAGTGCCTATAATAAACGAGTGCTAAAGTTTAAGTTTACTGTATAATGACGTCACGTAGCCCCCTCATTATGGTGGAACGTATTTGTGATAAAGATAAGAAAGATTCCACGTTTTATATAAAAAATATAACAATGATTTTTAATTGTTACGAAGTCAAAATTAACAAATAAAACAAAAACAAATTTCTATTATATATTTTATGGTTTCGTCACACAGCGGCCGGAAAGGAACGCCAGCGCAATTTTACTATACAAGAGGTAGCGCTCGGATCACGTCGATACGATGTCTTTTACAATAATATCGCGCCGACGTCCCATTCCGCTCGCTGTGTGTTGCAACCATTATTTTTTTATCGATACTATACTATATTATTATATATAAAGAGGTGAAATTGATTTTTAGTTTGTTATGGATAAACTAAAAAACAATTGAATTTAAAAATTCTTTTACCTGTAGAAAGTTACACCATTACCGAGTAAAATAAATTAAAATTTTTTTAAAGTTGATGATTTTTATAAAACCGTGTGAAGCCAGGGCTGTTCGCTAGTCAATCATAAATAGTTAAATATATGAAAACGCAGTTATTTACCTTTCTGAATGACGGATGCGATAAGGCGATATCGATGTTGTGCATGTTCCCCTCTTTTATGGGGGGGTTCTCCCACCGTCCCCTCAACTCAGCCGTCTTATTCTCCACCTTCACGTCCCAGTTCAACTGCGCGTTGCCGTCGAGCAACGTGTCTTGTAAATTGTAGAAAGCTATCAAATTGAACGTCCTCAGCGGATATCTCACGTTCATCACTAATTGTTGGGATTCCGTTTCGTTCTGAAATATATATATATATATATATATATTCGAAATGTGAACTTCTTTAGTAGCTATTCTTGGTAATGAAAAAAGTCTCTAATATTTAAGTCAATATTTAACTATTTTTCTAAGTTAAATTGGA
Organism: Samia ricini; assembly: GCA_014132275.2. Lineage (NCBI taxonomy): Eukaryota > Metazoa > Arthropoda > Insecta > Lepidoptera > Saturniidae > Samia > Samia ricini. Next base: position 23,038,469 of record AP028163.1, on the reverse strand, counting down.
AGTCAGACATCGAATATTCCACTTGTCTATCGATTCTTTGACATTCGATACATCTATAATCAATACATTTAAACGTTTTTTTTGAGTGCAAAACTTGAAAGTTCTAGTTGGTAGTTAGAAGAATTTAAAAATTATCATATTCGCTGGAGATACGTGCAAAACTTGTATGACACCGGAGGTATCACATCCACGATAATGATTCTTTTTAAAATACTTTACCCGACAGGTTTTGAAACTTGAGGGTGGTAGAAACCCACACTAAAATATATCATAATAACAAGTTTAACGGCCGTGTGGTGCCGGCTGAGAATAGTACCACCCCATAATTTACTGCGGGTGTCGTAAAAAAGCAATCAGGGATATAAACCAGGGGATGGGCAGCAATATCTTCCGAGTCCCAAAAAGACCTTACTGCGATCGCTAACCCGCCTGACAAGCGTGGCGATTATGACAATTTCCCCCCTTATTGGGAGAGACCTATGTCCAGCAGTGGATGCCCTTCGATTCAATGGAAAAGTTTAAACTGATCGAAAGATAACATTATTTAAGAAACTTTTGAAAACATATTTTCAACCAATATTTTTTTTTATAAATAAACTAGCTATGTGCCCGCCGCTTAGCCCGCGTATCTTATGTATGTTCTTAACTGCGTTTTAATTTTTTTATACGGAACCCTAATTATATTCCTAAAAAATTCTGTAATATTAAGATAAAGTAAATATATTTCTCATAAATTCAAGCACTTGCCCGTAAAACTGTGCATTGCTCAGGATTTTATTCAAGTTTTTGTGAGTTTTAATTTTTTACGCGAAACCCTAATTATTTTCAAAAATTAAAAGTATCCTAAGTTACCCGGAGTAACTTCAGCTGCCTACCAAAAAAAGTCCCGTCGAAATCCGTCCAGCTGTTCCGGAGATTACCCATTACAAACAAACAAACAGACAACAATTTTAAAAATTGTATTTTCGGTTTGGTTTCGAAAATTCAAATTATTAGTACTTTCATATCTATTTAGAAAGAAAAATCATTTTGACATTACAAACAGACACTTTTTACACTTTTAACAAACAGACACAAACACAGACCAATTTTATTTATTAGTATAGATGTCGTGATTTCAATTTATTTAGCATTATTACTAGTATAAATATAACTGTGAAATCGCAATTTGCAAAGAATTGTTTTATCATAATTTCTATGGAATATTTATACATGTTTCAACCATAATATATCAACTGTATACTCGTAAGTGATGTGCAATTGACAACTGTCAATGTCGTTTTATGATGCATTTTATGTGCAAAAAGTATATATTATGGGTATGTGCAAGAAATACGAACGTCTTGTAGAAACGGTTTTTACTTATAAATTAATGGTCACAGATTGCAAAAGTGCAGTAGAAAAATGTAAATAATAAGGTTTTTAAATATGGTCTAGTTTTTTTTATAATGACAGTATTCTAGGTATTTCAGTGACAGTCAGAAATGTATTCATTTATGGAATGTACTTTTATAAGTAATTATAAGTTATAAGTTATTAAATATTATATTTATAAGTTAATAGGTAAGTTAAAGTGTAACTTACGACAGTCAAGTTAGTTATATGTATGTCATAGTTGATCCAGACGTCCTCAGCCCATTTGACGTTGCTGCCCTGCTTGAGTTCCTTGTCGACGGCCTCGTAGTGGTTGTCGAAGGTCCAGGTTCGATTCCCGTGTATGGCGGTCAGCTTGAGGTCTTTACCGACATCGTAAGTGTTCACGTCGAGTTTTCCGGTCACGTTGAATTTCGTCGCGTTGTGGAGGTGGAAAACTGTTGCTTGCTTTACATCCTAAGAAATAATAATACAAAAAAGTTTATATCGTAATTCATGACAGACAAAAATATCACTTAAGCGGCGATATATCGGAACATGATAACGTAGTAAGTCAAGTGGCACTAACTCTCGAATAAATCTGCAGGAATATCTGTAGGTGGAGTTTTTAGCGGCATTTCAGTCTGTTTATTGTTTTTAATGCATTAACTCGCGTATTTGACCTTATATTGTATAATTTTGGTGGCGTTTTGCGTGATATACTTTGGTTATCGTGGACAGGTGAACTAGAAATAATGACACGAAACGTTTATTTTGAGGTGTCACGATAATTCCATGAAAAGTTCAAAAATCTACTAGATCATTATTATAATTACATCCAGATATTTTATTTTCCGAAACCTAAACCTCACTATAGAATTAGATTTTAAACAAATTACCGCAGTAACTACCGCTATGACCCTATAGTAATAAATATGCAAAAGAGATCTGAAAGGAATATGGAAGAATCATCAGCAAAAGAACGCATTAGAAGGAAGTGAAATATAGGGAATAAGAAAATTCATAAGAGGGAAAGAAATGCAAGGAGGGAAGGGAGACAACAAGAGACGATGTTTTCTTAGATAATGGCGATCTGTGTACACATAATTTGTACCAGTGTCATCTGGGTAAGATGTATTCTTAATCTTATATCAGCGTTATCAAGAACTTTCTATTGAGTTTTATCGACACCTCAAAATAAACGTCAATAAATAACTTCATACATCCATTCAACCGAAAGACGTCCACTGCTGGACGTAGGTCTCCCGGAAAGATTTCCACGATGATCGGTCTTGCGTCGGTCCACCTTGTAGAGGGCCTACCCACGCTACGTCATCCGGTGCGTTGTACCCGTTGGCCCCATCGGGCATAAATACCTTAAGTTGTGCATACTAGCCAAACTATATCGCACAAAACACCGCAAAGATTACATGATATAGAGTCAAATATACGAGGCAATGAATTATTGAAAATAACTGCTACATGAAATAAAAGGATCCCGGCAAAAATGCAAAGGCAAAATGTCCTTTTATTTATTTGAAGCTTTTAATAAAATGGATGTACTTACTATATTGCCCGTATTGTCATATTCATGAATATATTTCACTCCTACAGGCGTATGGACATTCTCCACTTCGATGTCCATAGTCGCGAGGTCCAAATCCCTTTCGCTCTTACTAAGTACCTGATTGAATGAACCCTTGACGAATCTTTCGCTATCGAAATCGATTGTCGCGTTTCCATTGCTCGTTTTGTCCCCTTGCAAATAATAGTACTCGGTGTTGACTAAGTGTTGAGTGCTCAATGGTACGGAAAGCGATATCTGTCCGGTTTGAGTGAAACCGTGCGTCTGTTTAACGTAGTGATGGGTCGTGTTAACGGAAGCCGTTTTGTTCGGCCAGAAGAGATCGACTTTATTGTCCGAATGCTCTTCTAAATTATTTATCTGTTAGAGGGTAGAAACAAATTAGTTTTTGAAGTGAAAACATCTTTAGCGGCGTTAAGCGTCAGTTGACAACATGCTACAGTGTTTTAAGTACAAGATGGCGCTTAAGTGCTGGCGCTCAGAGATAAATAAGTGTATCGTATGTTTTGATTATAAATAAAATGTACATAAATATTGCTCGAAGCGCCAATAGATGTATAAATTAGACAAATGTTAAATGTTAGATTATGTTATAATTTCAACTAACAAATGATGAAATGTAAACAAAAAAAAAAAGTTTTTCCAGAGTTTCAAGCGTTCACTTTTGTTGGCAGTCTTTGGCTACCTAGATTTTTTATTATTATTTAACCACTGTTAAGAATATAATCTAATTTACATGTAAGAAAGAGCTCCATGGCATACACACATGAGCTTAGTTTGGAGATCTACGGCAAATTTAATGAGATATAACTCTGGCAAAAATCGAGGTTATATGTAAGTTTAATTCGTAACTCTTTGGCAGAGGATCATGTAATTTTATACCTGTTATAACCTACTATCTTGACAGATTTCATCAAATTTGATCCATCAGTTTTTGCGTGATTTATGTATAATAATACACAGACAAAAACTTGGAATCGAAATATGTACTGGTATCAATTCTAAAGTTCTACCGATTATATTCTCTCAATTCTCTTTGAAATATGTCACCATAACACATTTTAATATATATCTAACACCTGAGATAAAATTTTATGTAGAAAGAAATATAAAATTTTAATATCAAAATAAGTACAAGTTATCACTAGATTATACAACAAGTTGAAAAATGGAATTTCTACTCACATCGAATATTGACTTGAGCCATTTAAGTTTCTGGAAGGGTGTGGAGAAGTTAAAATGTCCGTCTGTGTGTTTAGCGCCGCCGTAACGTAAATCCAACTCACCGATCTGTGACCTTCCGGGGCTGTGCATTCGACCCCTGGACAAACATTGCACTATTATAATTTTATATTAGTGTAGGCACGTCTCTTATGTGCCTATTCTTGCCTTGGGACCTACTGCGACTCTCTTCAAATAAATTATCGATAATTACGTCTTTATTTTCCCTTGAATTTAGTGTACATTCACTCCGATCAGGCAGTGCGTAGTAACTCGCGTCGATACTCACATATGCCTCGCTTACACATGAAACCGCTGACAGGACATCTCTTTCATGCATACAATGTCCCAATACATTAGCTTTGTCCGTGTGGTGTCGGCTAGGAACAGTACCACCCCATATCGTTCCCGTGGATGTCGTAAGAGGCGACTAAGGGGTAAACCAGAGGATGGGCACCAGCATCCTTTGAGTACCAGAAACACCTACTGCTATTGCCAAGCGTGCCGATTATGGTAATCCCCCCCCCCCCCCCCCCTCCATGAACGACACAATAGTTAGTACCTATGTCCATCAGTGGACGTCTTTCGGTTGTATGGACATATTACTTTTGGATTATCAGGTCTTTGGAGCTATTAAAATATTATATAAACAGAATTTTAGACACTTTTGACTTTCCCCCATGTCAGAAATAATAAGCAAATGTTACCATGGTGATTGGTGAAGCATTTGTATAATGTTTACAAAATCTGCTCGAGTGATTAATAAATACTTACATAAACTCAATTCAGGCATTCCCTTACTTACCATAATTTGTGAATTTGTTATTTTTAGACTATAAAATAGTCGCAGTTAATGAGAAAATCACATAAGATATTTCTTTTTCATTTTTTTAATATAAATAATCGTAATTGATAATCTCGATAGTTAGGATCTTTCAATTTCTTAAAGGTTATACCTTCCTACGCATAAATATAAGTTTTTAACTATCGGACACTTTAAGGTTAATAAATAAAGGTGCAAATGTTCGGATACTCACTTTACGATCTGATGTCCGTGCACGAGATCCTTCTGGAAGGATCCCTTCACTTTGAAAGTATCGTCTGATTCATACAACGGGGATATCAAAGTATAGTCGAGGTGATGTGAACCGTTTATATCCCATTTATACTCTATTAAGTTATCGATAGTTTTTTGTATACAGAGTTAGATGTCCAGGTGATGGTCGAATTTGAATCGAAACTTTCCTTTAATTTTAATGCCTGGAAAGTGTTTTCATTAGTTGTTTTAGTAAATATGCTTAATTTTATTGTGCCCGTAAAAATGGCAATATTTAAATATTTATTTTTATAAAAAAAGTCAAAGGAATTGTTACATATTTTTGCTTATTAACTTATAAACAGAATAGTAAATGACTTTACCCCTTGATATATGGATATTGTTAATCCGGTTATTATATGAAAATTAAGACGCACGTCTTAATAAAGAAATCGAGTTGATAAAAGAGAATATAATGTTATCTTTAGTTAATGTGTCGAGTACCCATAAAATAAGACAATAGAAAAACAATGGAAGGCTGGCGTAAACGCCAGGTAAGTGAATACTTTTATTAATTTACTTACTTATTTACTATTTTACTTATTAAATTACTTTTATGATTTTAACAAGGTAAATGTAATTTTTTAAGCAAATGATGGCTCAGAATTAGTGACATCGGATGTTTCGTTCATCGATGAAGGTTCAAAACTTATAATGAGATATAATCGTCATGAAACATAGAAATTGTGTCACCAAGGACAAAACTAAAGACCATTGTTTACATCGAACTTGTTGTGTCCTTTTTAGAAAATGAACAATTGCTTTTGTAAGACTTGTTCAAAATAATTTTTGTACTACAATAAACATCGATAATCTGTAATAAAATTTTTGGCTGTTAAAAAACAGAAATCGCTATATTGACGAAAATATCACTGAGATCACTATGGTCCTAATGTTATAATTATTATTTGCTCCTTTACATTTCGGGTGTTAGATTTTAAGATCCAGTCGTCACTTAACATCACGTGAAGTTGCGTGTAAATGGTTGTATCTATATAAATAGATAGAAATTTGCCGTTGTAAACGTATCACGCTAAAATTTGTAGACCGCTTGTGGTTATTTTTTAGTTTTAATTCATCTGGTTTTTATCTAAAAATATTGGGATATCTTTAATTTAATATGTTGTTAAGGTAGTAAGCGACACAAACGGGGTCGCGGGTGTTAGTTAGTGATGTGTCCGCCATGGTCCCGTGTATACATTGGGGATGGCCTGTAGTGAATAATTACGGCTGGATACGTGTGTTGGATCCATTAAATATATCATTAAGATAAATTGGAATATGAATTTATGCTTTGCAAAGCCAAAAGGGGCATACTTTTTTATCGTTATTTTTTTACATATCTCTAAGTTTTGCGAGATTTTAAGATGAGTAGTGAAAATGTTTGACTATAATTGCTGAGACATATAAATATGGCGGTTAATGTACTAACGTTCCCTTTAATTCCAGTGATTATTTTAGTAACATCGGTCCTGTATTCGGCCTCGAATGTTTTGATACGATTAGCGTCGTTGCCGATATTTCCGTTGATCATTAACGTGTGCACATCGACATTCGGCTTCGGCAGTATAACGTTCACAAGTAGATCTATTCGCTCGTTCATTATAATACCGAACGAGGCGTTTGCTCCGATCCTGTTATTATTCTCATATGAGTATACTAGTTTTAAAAACAGTTGTGTCCAACTTTTAAAAATAAACATAATTAATAGCTGTAGTCTTATTAGTTACTGCAGATACAATGTTGGATTTTTTTGGCTCCTGTACACAATGGGTCATGCCGCATGAGGGCCAGTATCGCCCCTCGGCGAAAAGGTGTTCACAACACTGTCACTGTAGACCACTGCCTATTCTCATTGCTGCCTGGAGAAGTATTTAAAGCGACATCGTATCGTTCATGAAATAATAAAGTGGATACCGAAACAAAGTGAAAGAAAATGACGGCGGTAGCAGCGTTTTGGACACAATATTTTTTATGTCAAAGAGCAGAAAACAGTCAAACGGCCTATCTGATGGTAAATGGTTATCGTCGCTAAAAGTTCTCGCAACATAAGAGACATTATACTGTTGCGTGACCTTGGATAACGTTTTTTTTTTAGGAAAAATAGCGTAATTATGAAAGTAGACCACTTAGTCAGTGCAAAAATAAACAATATGTGACTGTGTGAATGGCACAATTTCTTTCCAGTGTTTGAAAGAAAAATACTAAAAACATCATCATCGCGCACCACAAATCATTATCCACCGACATACGCCATTACCCTTTGTAAAACAATGCCGATGGTCTCTTGTGGTTTATGATCCATTGTGTACTGCAGCCATCAAATGTAGATTACCATTGCACCATTAAGACAAAGCTGATTTTCAAGAATAATTGTATTTTTTTAATGTGTTTGATTTAAAGTAGTGATTTCAGTTTCATAATAAGAGGTATAAAAAAGAGTTTCTTTCTTAGCTTAGAATTTCTTAAAATGTGGACTTTACTGTTATTGAAACTAGTATAGTCTTAAACGAAAATAGACAAGTAAGAAAAAGTAAACAGACTATGTAAGATCAAAATCTTATAATCTAGGAAGCGATTATGATAAGTCTGGGGTTTCACAGAAGAAAAATATGTGTAAAATTTATTTCCAAGTTACATAGTACAAACAAAAATTAAATTAATGAGTAATTTAAAGAAATTTATCAATGAGCGATTTTTTATATTATATATTACTTACTGCCAAATGTGATCTAGATCCATTCTGAATCCAGCGTTGGTCTTCGGCAGAAGATCCGGTGTCGTGCTGTTACCGAAATATATGTCGAGATCTACGCTCTTTTCAATGCTCTTTACGTTCTGATTTCCTATAGCCTGGAGTTTTTGGTTTTATTTATTTATTTATATGGAAAATCTACAGCAATAAAACGATATAGCACTAAGAACATACAATAATTAGCCAGTTAATTTCAACGGGTTTTCACGCGTTACCTTTGCTTTTTTCTATCCCGACGTTTCGGCTGGGTTTAAATTAACTGAATTTAAATATGGAACGCGAAAACTTAAAAAATTACAATAATTAGCCAGTTACAAATTTTCACAAATAGATAATAAATTTTATAGAAAATACATGTTTTATGTCATTAAATGCCTCTACTCCTAACCACGTGGGATTATAACCTAATCGTCTATGAAATCTTATTTTAACATGACAATGACGTGGCCATTTTGTATTTTGATATGGTTTATTGTGAATTTAGACATGCGACTTTCAATATGGCTCACGGAATAAAATCAAGTAAGATTTGGTTGCTTGAACTTTCGTTTTTTTTTTTTTAATCAAAATACTTGATAAATATATTAAATTAATCATATTTTCCACAACTATGAACACATTGTCAAGAACTCGTGTTACGTTAACATTCTGAAAGTTTTGGCTGTAACTTTCCATAGATCACAAATACGTGTTAAAAAAAAAGGTTTTTGTATAAAAATGTCAAATCCAGGATCATAAAGAGAAATTAAAAACACTTTTAAATTAACTAAATAGACAACAACAGAAAATAAAAGAATAATCATAATTGATGTCTAAGTGTAAAGTTACCTTTATAAAGAGATCGCCGATAAGGAAACTCCATTTGAGATCACCGTTGCCCTTCATCTCAGGGAGTTCGTATTTACATAACAGATAACCCGTTTTCGGTGCAAATCTGTAACGATAACTTAATAACTTAATAACTACCCGAATAATCGATAATAACTTAATGATAGTATAGTATCGATGGACACAGGTTCGAATCTACGTATTCTATTTCGTCATGAATTTTTGCTGCAAAATTTTTGCAACTGCCTATCTACTATCCTAAAGTTTTAAAAATGTATGTTCAAAAAGCATCACTTGGGAGCCAGTCTCTATAAACTTAAGGTGTATATCAAATTATTTATTTATTTATACATTATTTACAATTTCTGTAAAAAGGCGGACTCAATGCCTGAGGCACTCTCTAACAAATTAGGCCACATTGACACTTAAAATCAGGTGAAATTACGGCCAAACAGTAGCACAAATAGTATAAAAAATTATATATATTCGAAAGCTGTCAGTATAAAATACATTAAAGTTACTTAAGGGCCTGACATTTATTTGTAAAGTCACAGTAATATTTTCGAGATTAGTTGCTTGAGTAACTCAGAATTATAATAGCTACTACAGTTTTTTTTTGCTTCAAGCTTAGTCGCCAACATTTACATGTATAGCAAAAATAGAGATTCTTTTTCGAGAAAAGAATAAAGAAGTAAATCACTAAACTTGGAATAACGCAATCAGTATAATTTAAAAAATATTACATTAATTTAACACGAATTTATGTGTTTCTCTGATAAACAAAAAATGTATTTTTAAACATTCATTTTCGGTAACACTTCTATGAAGACGCAAATGCTGAAAGTCAACATATATTAAATAGAATATTAAAAAACAACTTACACAAAATCAGTGTCGGCTTTTATAAAACTTAGTCTCTGTAAAGGTGTGGACGCCTGTACGCTCACAACCTTCCTCAGGTCAGGATAGTTGTCGACGCGAGATTTGAAATATATATCTTTGTTTTTAGACTTCGGTATATCGACCTGCGAAAATTAAATAGACAATTATCTATTTAAATATCTAGGCAGGCAAAATTCCTGTATTTATTCTTTTTTTATCATAATATTAATATGTAAAAGAAAAACTTTCTACCCCTTTTACGAAAATTGCACAGACGGGGCTATGAAATTTTCCACATTTATAGTTTATAGACGAGTGCAGAAGGCTAAAATTTTTTTAAGATTATGCATAAAAATACATTATATTAATAAAACAATACAGTTCATACACTACCATTGGTTTGACGATTACCAATGCATTATCAGTCACATGTCAATGTCAGACTTGACATTTTTTTATCGTGTAGACAGGAACATTGACTTTTAAGAATGTTTTACTGTTTGACAATTAAAAACAAACAAAATTGTTAGCGTTTTTATGAATTATGGTCGAATTTCGATCACAAGCGAGCACTAGTTCTCGCCTCATATAATTATTAAAATATGAAAAAATTGTTTACGACATTTTCCCCCTCTTTTTATCAACCGATTTTTTCGTTTTAGTAGTTGTTGACGACTTTTAATGTTATCAATAAAAAAAAATGGAAAACGGTTAGTTTTTTTTTTTATATTTTCATAAAGTTTATTATTTAAAAAGGAGGCTGTATGAAAATTTATGCATCAGTCAAATAATATATATTCAACCTAATATTATTGTATATTGCTTAGTAAAAATTATAAGAAAATGCTCAGGTCATTAATCGGGATAAAAATCTCGTATCTTTTAAGACGCACATGGCGTGTAAAATTTCATTACGATCGGATAAGTCTTTTCCGAGTTTAATGTCGACAAACGTTGTGACATGGAAAATTTGTATACATGTGGAATTGAGACGGCAAATGGAAGCTTGGAGCTTGGTTTCCACAACTTTTATTAATTAAAATCTGCTACTATACGGAGCGACATTAACAACTATCAACCACCCAACGACTGTTCTGCCCTCTGTCTCATATTTTCTAAATTACGCTTGGAAGAAGACATGCGTCTAATTATTGACTACATACATATATAGATTAAAAACCATTACAATTTACCAATATCGACTGGTTTACAAGCATAGAATTAAAATAGTTAGAATAGCAGTAGTCGCAGGCGAAATGAATCCATTTTATGTTTGCCTTTAAAGGCCACGTAAGTTTTTCGTTACATACCGGAAATTACGTAATTTCATGTCGATGGACATATATATTTTTAAAAGCTTTAAATAATAAGCGTGTTTTTGTATAGGACTATCGCTCTATGTTCAGAATAGTCAAAGTAGTCAGAGATATTCCAATACTTACCTTAAAATTGATATCACTGAAGTCGTTCTCGATTTCAGCTTTAGCGTGTACTGTGGCTACGATAGGGCCGGCGATGTGGGCGGACATCGAGTACACGGTTTGCGTCGAGTTGTACTTTATGCGAATGTTCATCGGATCGCTTTGTCCTTTCGGCACTAGTACCAGGGAGACCTGGTAATACATATATATATATACATTTATATAACCGCAGGGAGGTAGGGAGGAAGGGGGGGTAGTAAAACATATTTAAAATTTTACTTATGTGGTTTTTGAACGGTCCTTAATTGTATGGATAATAATAACGCGCTTGTATATAAATACGCAAGCGTGAGTTATGATGTATAACTAAATGAAAAAAAAATCAACAATTCTTGATTCAATTTAGGCCCTAATAAGGCGCTTGTGAACGTCAAAACACTAACACCGGATCGGAATATAACACAGTCGAGAAGAGTCGGCAAGAAACTTGATATGGTTCGTTATTTTTATAATTCAAAAAAAGTTTTGTATTACATTCTTTTTAAAGAAAAACTATACACGTCATAGTTACAACTATTGTTAACGGAAGCACAGCTAAGGCAGTTCGTTGAATATAACAGACTAATATAATGGAAAACAGTTATGTATACTGAAAAATATTTCATTCGTCAATTGAATGACAAAATATAAAATAATTCTGGAATGTAAGGATTTTAAATTTTCGATGTGAATTGAGAAGGGATGGTTCCCTGAAAAATAAACTTTAGTTTATAACATGCGTGAGAATGACGTGACGTCATTTTTTAGTATAGTGCGCCGTTTATCTAGGATTGAATTGAAATGTTTAAAGTACCCTTCTTTTTTGTGAATTTTTAAATTCTATTTTCAGACCAATATTATTTATGGCTTATATTTAGATTAGACAATTTAAAAAAATCAATTAACCTCGTCTTTGTTACGCGTTTTGTATATTAATTCGCATACTTGATTAGAATTATATGGATGGTAAATATGAGAAACGAATCGATTATGTAGTATGACGATGACTGTAGTTCCAAATGTAGAATTTACCTCGTCATTATTTCAGCTTTTCATTAATTTTGAACACATTATAAAATTAACTCGACAGAACCAGAATGTTCAAGAAATACGTATTATAATATTGCTATTTGTCGATCAAATGAATAGTTTTCACACGTCACATTTATATAAGAAAATATTTATGAAAATATACAGAGATATAAATACTAAACAATAATAAAGGCTTATTTTTACCTCAAGTGGATTTCTGTTTAACACCTTTCCCAGAGATACTGTACTCTGTGGAGTCGGTTACAAAGGAGCCCCTCACGTCGTCATTTTCAAATTGACCGATTATTTTCATTGCCCTAAAAATCCATAATCATTTTATTCCCTTTCTTTTTCATTTTGACGGTAAAGTGAAAATTTAAAGGTACTAATAAAAAAAAAACATTTTTTTTAGTGTGTATTTCACAATAAGTTGTTATTTTGATGTTACTAACAGATAATTCAGTTTTATTTATCAGTATAAATGAAAAGTATGTATTTAGATTTACCATCGTTTATGTTATATACAGACATATATACAGGAGAGAATTAATTAAAACTTTTGTTTAACTCACAGATTACTAAATATTGAGATGACATCTTTTTAAAACACCAATTTAACGACTGTAGATAAAGATCTAAGAAAAGCCTCTATATGTTGAATATTTTTATATGTTCAGAGTTTATGTACATAGAAGTAAGTTTGATTCTTATAATGTATTGATAAAAAAAATAATATTGATACACTACCGGAATCCTCGGTGCGGGCTGCTGAGTGCAACACTAAGCGACGTAGGTCGTTGGTCCGCCTTCAGTGAGTAAGTGTTGTTCTCTGTATTGAAGTCGAGAGTAAGGGAGCGACCTTCTCGCTCCTCACTATAGAGTAAACTCAGTTCGGGGGAGAGAGTACGGGGGCGAGTGCGCCCCGGGATTTGAACCTTATATACCGGGATGGCGGAGGGTGCCACACCACGTCCGCGAATACCTAACAAACAATATAGCATTCCTTTTATAATTCTTTTTTTTGTAAAATACTATACAGGCTCAGTACTTTGACCACAATCTTACCTGATGTTAAGTGACAATGTGCAGGATGGTAAAACACAGTAAACCTAGGTACTGGTTCTCATGTGATGCTGCCAGAATACACCTATTGGTATTTGGCGACAGGTTTTCAAACTAGAGGGTGGTAGCTACCCAGACGCTACCACCATGCTATGGTTTCCTCATGATGTTTTCCTTCACAGAAAGCTAAGGCTGATTTTAGAGTTGGATAGGTGGAATCGAACCTGCTTCGATTGACACGGAATCCGACCGCACTATCCACTGCATCATCATCGCTTTAGCATCATCATTTATTAAGGTTGCATTTATTAAGCAGTTATATTATTATTATTCGAAAAAGAGGCTATGTAGGCTAAAACAGTCCTGTATCACTGCGACCTATTTAGATCTATTGTGATCGCCCCCTATATTACTAAAGCTCCAAGCCTAGACCTGCAACCCGGACCTAAAGCAACAGGGCCCAGTTAGTGCTCTCACCAGGCACGTATTCAAACTTTTGGTTCAGGGTGGGTTCGGGACAAATAATGAAACAACCATGTGAACTCTGTAAAAAAATTGCTGTAATCACTTGGTTATGATCCCGTTTATTTTATTTAACGTCAGTTTCCGTGGGCGGGGAGGAGGGGTGTTATAAATCCCAACTATCCCCCTCCCCCACTGTATATGTGCCTGGCTCTCATTAATACTCGTAGCAAACAGTCATATACAATTCATACAATAAACTTATTGTAATAAAATTATACCGTAAATTAAACAACCGCTTAAAATCAATTTTACAAAATTAGAAAAGAAAAAGAAAATTGTTTATTTATTCTTAAATGTATATAATGAATTTTAAATTATAAATACGAGTATTTCGTTAATACAAGAACATTATTTACATTTAGAAAAGGTATTTTCCTTCCATATTTTTTATAGGAAAATGCTATGTGCAATGTATGTTGCAAACGTGAGGTATGGCAAGGAATATTAAAATATATTTTTTTAGAGAAATTCGGAGTCAATATGGTCATTTGTAATTTTTATATAACAAAGTGATATGCAAATATTATGTACGTCTAGATCGGAAAGTTTCTCTTATCTTACTATTCTGTCCTTATAAAAAAAGTCCAACGTGGTAATCTAGTGATTTTGAAAATTTTGAGTAGGGGAAAACATAAAAAAAACCGTGTACAGTTTTTCATAGTTTCGAAAAATATAATAAACTTTCAGCCTAATCGAAAGGGGTAGGGGGTCAAAAGTGATCGATTTGATATAGAGAGCCCGATATATATTAGAGTTTTATATATAATCGATAACTGGCAATATGGCTTTCTGGGAACGTTCCCGTCTGGCGGCGACCTGGACTGCATTCATTAATTATAGTTATTTTTTTATTTTATTGTAATTATAAATTTATGTACTTTTTGATTTGAATAAAATCATATACTAGCTATGCTCGCGACTTCGTTCGCGTTTATCAAATAAACATTATCCATTGGAGCAAATTGTGAATCTATCGATTATCGATAACTTACATAGTTGTTTTGTTCGCCCTGTTGTATCTGTATGCCGCCGCCGACGACGTTCTCTACGTCGGAGAAATCCTTCTTGAACTCTATCTTAATGAAGTAATCCTCTAAATAAATTGATGTCAAGTTAAGACTGCCCGATGTCTCTACGAACGGATCGTCCAACTGTTGGATGAATATCGAGTTTCCAGTTGTTTATTCATAAAATTTAATTATTACACTGAGGTATTCAGATTTGTGGACTGCGATATTTTTTTATTATTAAAAAAAAAAGTAATTGAATTTATTACAACTTTACTAAATTACTATGTTTATTTGTATAATATATTTGGCAATAGATGTCACAAGGATAGGACCATAAAATTAGTCACTATCTTCTCTATACGTTACAAGATTTTAATTTTTTTTTGTGTTAAGTACACTGGGTTTGAAATCTATGGTATTTCTTGCTGGATTGAATATTAAATCAATATTTAAAATAATTTACAAATATCAAAGTAAGACAATACGATTTATATGTCTTTCCAGTTTTCGTTATAGATTTTAAAAATAAAATAGAGTAGTATATACAAAAAAAATACCTCTAGATTCGCGAGCGCTGTGATAGTAAAAGATGGCATAGCGATATCGGCGGCCATCTTCCACAGAGAGTCTTCCAACCTCGCCGTGACTCGACTCTCAAGCGCTGGCAACACTGCGAGTGGTGTTGCTATACCCACCGACGCTATGTACGACTTGTACGCATCGTCCTCACCGTTCTCGTACTCGTAATATATTTTGTACGATATCTACAATCACAAATGGTTCGTCCAAAATCAAATGTCTTCACATATTGTTTAAAAAAATACGTTCGATGTCGATGACTTCCTTTTCCCAACTGATGTGAAGTCAATAACTCTCCCTTTACTAATCCACTTCGCTGAACAATCTTTCTGAGTCAATTCGATCAAAAGACGTCCAATGCTGGACACAGATCTCCCACGACAATCAGTCTTGCACCACCCGCGTCCAGCGGATTCCCGCGACCTTCAACAGTTTTTCTGTCCACGTTGTGGGGGGCTATGCATTCGAGAACCCATTAACCCGATCGGGCATCGGTCCTACGAGCAATATGCCCAGCCAATTGCCACTTCAGTTTGGCTCTTCTGCGGATCTCCTCAATTCTGTTTGGATCCCTCTCCATTTCTCTTTGATTAAAAGTTATCTTTTAGCTTCCTAATTGAACCTAATTAATAACAGCATTAATCTTAATTAAGCGTGACGCCGTTTGATTGTGGCAAATGAGTTGGACTGGGTCGTGATCCACACCGTACACAAAACCCGTCACAGTGACTAATTAAAACGTTGGGTATATACGAGATCAGCCAGTGTATATCGCAGAGCTACCTAGAGTCTTTACCCGTATTCGATTTATTCTAGCATGATGTAAAATATCTATAAAATTACAAATAAAAATAGGTAAGATTTAATAAAAAAGTATAATTTATCTCGGATGCTAGCACCCTATATATGAACATGTATAGAAAAGGACAAGGTTTAGTTATGAATTATATTTATAAGTAATTTGTACACGCTTATGTACGTGCGTACCCGAGTGCGTGCGTGCGTATATATGTTTGAAAATCTGTGTATGCGTGTGTGTGTTTAATGTGTACTAGAAATAATAACTTAATTAATAGCTTAATAACTTTAAATAGGTTTATATAATTTTTCCTATATCGATAGTGAAAATTGAATACGTACTTCATGCCAATAGGTACCATTGTATAGCAACACTACACATGTGACGTTGAACTTCTCACCGATCGTCAAGTCGACTGTGTATACCGACTTCAACTCCTTGACGGCTTGGAAAGGTGTTACCAGACTCAGAGTGTTACGCATTACCGTGTATTCCTGAAGAAAAACAAACCGATAACTGTTCGCGAACTTTTCCCGTTAAGTTTCATTGGCAATGTGAATTTAAGTTAATAGAACGAAAGTCGAGTATGACGTAATGATTTATATATAATAGCTGTCATTTTGCTCTAGAAATATTAGAAGCGATGATGGTGCTGTTGGTAATGCGGTGGGAACCTGCGTCAATGGATGCGGGTTCGAACCCACCTATCGTGATTAAATTATAGCATGGTGGTAGGGCATTTTCTAATAATGCCACTTGCAAGTTTGAAAACTAATAGGTGTGTTCCGGCAGCATCACTTAGGACCAGTACCTCTAAGCTAACTGTGTTTATTATCCTGGACCAGATCGTCATATAACATCACGTGAGATTGTGACCAAATCACTGGCATATAAAGTGTAAAAAAATTAACATGTCTTGCTCTGGTTAGTTTCCATAGTTAAACCATGTACGATATAATGTAACAAGGTGGCAGGTAAAGGCTCTATAGAAAAATTAAATATACATCGCACCTTCAGAATTAGTAAGTTACTTAATATATCGATTACCCATAAAAATGAGATAATAGGAAGACAATGGAAAGCTGGCGTAAACGCCAGGTTAGTGCTCAAGGGGTTAACACAAAATAGGGACTTTTAAGAAAATGGCGATCAAAGTTTTTAAAAGTCTGCACCGTTGCGTTTATTCGTTAAAGTTTTCTTACAGGTTGATTATTGGTCGGTTTTTTTATTTTTGACTTGAGTCAGTCTCATTCTTAAGGTCTGATAAAAATCAGTAATGGATCATCCTGGACACACAGTCGATTAAATTGATTTAAATTAAATCAATAAAAAGTATGATATCGGCATTCTAGACTTTTAATACCTAAGATACATCAAAATATTTCCTATCTCACAATTTTCTGCAACTAGAAAAACCGACACCGGTACATATTTAATTTTGAGTATATTTTTTTGCTATATCCCTTTCAAATAAATTACGGTTTTTTATAAAGAAGTGTATCAATATATATATTTTTTTTATTTATATGCGTTAATAGATTTTTTATTTTGTATTTACGCTTAATACAGTTACTCTGCACAAGTTCGATGTATTGGAAATAATAAAAAAATAACGTAAATTCCAAGATGTCAGAAAAACTCCATAGAAAATTCTAGCAAGATGGCGTCCGTGTTAATAAAACTTATGACATGACAAATATTTTATCCACATGACATATGAGAGTGACAATGACAGATTGATATTAATTATAACTTACCTCTAATATGAAGACATCGGTTAATACTATTGGTGGTTTATCCGGTAGATGTAACGTCGCATTCGCTTCCAATATGTCTTCTTCATCGACACCTACAAACTAAAAATTCATTCATCGTTTATTAACAATTCCTCACATTCAATTGATATATTTTACAAACTTACATCCTAATAAAAAAATAGATTTATATGCTAATATTTAATTTATTAAAAAATAATGATATGGGAGAATAGACGATAAAAATCAGACCATAAATAAGACGGTCTGAAAACGAAATTAAAATCTGAACTAAAATATGATGTCACACTTTACGTGTTTCAGTTGAGTTCTATACTATGATTCGCATTTTGCAGGGAAAGGAGTGATCTCCCTCTTAATCTCCACTAAAACTTCAAGCGTTTGTATCTAAGAATATTACAAGTTAAGTTATTTAAAAAAAAAATTATTTGCGTATGTTTTTAATACATTAAACACAAGTTAGCTACTCAATTCTGTCTCAATTATGTTTTTTTTTTGTACTGGCCTAAACTTATTTTTAATACTAACAGGAAGCAAAGATATTTTCTCACAAATTCAAATACTTTACATCGTATACAAGTAAAACTGTGTATCCAATCGGATTTTATTCAAAACTTCATTCGTTTTAATTTTTTTGTAAACCGAACCCTAATAGTTTTCCAAAAATAAAAGTAGCCCAAGTTACGCCCCTTAACTTCAGCTGTCTGCCGGAAAAATCCCGTTATAAATGGTCCAGCCGTTCTGGAGATTAGCCAGAACAGACATGCAGATAAGACAAAAATTTGAAAAATTGTATTTTTTACCATATATATCTATACCAATAAATAAAATTAAAGTGTCTGTTTGTAATGTCAAAATTATTCTTATTACTAAATAGATATGAATGTATATCCGGATACCTGTACCAAAAATACAATATTTGAAATTTTTGTCTGTCTGTTTGTTCCGGGTAACTTCCGGAAAGGCTGGACGGATTTTGACGGGACTTTTTTGGTAGATATCATAAGTTACTCCGGGTTAGGATACTTTTAATTTTGGAAAATAATTAGGGACCCGTGAAAAAAAATTTAAACTCGTAAAAATAAAAAATAAACTCCGCTTCAATGCACAGTTTTACGGGAAAGTGCTATAACTTTTGAGAAATATTTTTACTTTATCTTAATACTTAAATAAAAATTAGGGTACGGCAAAAAAAATCCAATTGAAGAAAATATGAAACGCAAGCGCAGCCGCCGACACACAGCTAGTGTTTCTATATATTTACTAAGAAGTTATTATTTCGATATTACAAATAGAAGCTCCAATTTATTTGTATAGATAATACATACCTTCATAAGACGACAGTGGAAAGTAATCGTCGGGTAGTATAAGGTATCGAGCACTACGCGTGCCGTAGTATCGAAATTATCTATAAACGTGTTCGGGTTAAACTTGAAGTTATCCCTTATCCTTTCTTGAATCACCTCCAGGAGACCTTTACCGTTATCCGCTAGAAGTATTGCTATACCAATCTGAAAAAAAAGGGAATTTACTTTATATTAGAACCTAGGTTATCAAAGTGGACGATAACGCCTTTTGTGGAAGTAGCGCCTATATAGCCTAAAAAAGGCAAGAAAATTAGGATGGGATGACTCTAGAAAATAAAAACAAATTCTCAAAGTAGGCGGAGAGAAACATAAGATTTAGAAATTGTATGAAGGATACAAAAATAAAATCTAGGTAAGTAGTATATAAATAAGTTAGAATGACAGTTGCCTGAATTAATAATTACTAGATGAAAACCCGGCTTCGCTCGGGTAAAATGTGAGTCATAATACACAATCTTTTACAAAATATAGATAGAAAGGAACTGTAACTTCACTGATATATGTGAATCGGCATTGATACGTGTGAATCGGCATTGATACGTGTGAATCGGCCTTAACAAACTCAAGACAATATGGCGACTGGCAATTACACCATAAGAATTTAACAAAATACTCGACATTCCGAATTCTGCGGATATATGTTGTCGACTCAAAATCATTATTTTTTTTTATGTTTTATTATTCAAATAAGGTTTCAATCGAGTCTACCGTACCCCTTGGCCGAATTATTAATATAGATATTTTAGGAATATGTTACACAGCAAATAGATTTTTCCAAGCTAAGCATAGGTCCTTTCTTATACACCTTTAAACCACTTATACAGAATTTTTTTCACAACATTAGAAATTACCAAGAACATTTTCTTCCATATTTACCTTATGCTTGGACAATCGTATTGAGAGTTCAGTATCGAGCCCATTCCCGTAGATGTTTTTCAAAACTAGACCGTTTTCCTCGAACCCATCGAGCGGCGTGTACAGTTTGTACAGATATACGAAATCAACTGGAGACTTCCAATGCCATATGCCCGTGAAACCAAAGTCCATTGATCCCCAGCCGACTCTGAAATCGATCTAAAAACGAAATGAAAAACAATCGAATATAGTATATTAATTCGATTTTATTATGGAGTTTATAGATGAAGCGATAATGGCATAGTCGGTAGTGCGGTCGAATTTCTCGCCAATGGACGCCTGAACTTTCGGTGAAGGGAAACATCGCGTGGAAACCATAGCTTGGTGGGTGGGCATTTTAAAGTAATACCCGCCTGGGTAGATACCACCCTTAAGTTTGAAAACCTGTCACCAAATACCAATAGATGTTACGGTACCATCACTTGAGAACCAGTAACTCTAGGCGTAGTATGTTTACCATCCCGAACCACATCGTTACTTATCATCAGATGTGATTATAGTCAAAGCACTGAGCCTGTACCATTTAAAAAATAAACAAAAAACAATTTTATCAAAAAAAAAAACATCTTTATTTGGCATGTTTTTACAATTAATTCTCTTAATATATATAGAGATATATAAAAATCGATTTGTATATTACTTTATTATATTTTCCCCCTTAATTATGAAGGTTAGTTTATATTATTATTTTTATTTTATTCTCATTATGTTTTTTCCTCCCCTTTTCTTAATGTTTTCCAATCCTTAGCTAGATCCCCCAGAATTATATTGATAGTATTATATAGACACTAATAAAATTGTCAACGTATGCGAACACCATTTAAAAAAATGCCAGTTAAACATTCAGAACATAGTTGTAAATAAAGTATATTAATTATATGCTACTATACTTACTTACTTACGTTTTAATATTTGTTGCTTTAAAAAAAATAGAAATATTACATGGTGTTACAAATTATATTTGGAAAAATAAACGTTATTATGTGATCTTGCGTTTGAAATATCGTTTTTTTTTGTTTTATCGATGAATTTCCAACCTGAATAGCCAGTACCATCACAACCCAGATTGATTATAGGATTGGAACTTATATCAATTAACGCGATATTTTACCGCAAAACTACTAGGTCATTTTTTTAAATTATAGTAAAACTAATAACATTATTTGCAAAAAATATAGTTTATGTTTTTAAATGCACTTTAATTACCTCCTGTGGCGCCCTCTTCGCTGTGATCATAGCTCTGTTCAGATACTGTATGGGTAAGGCGACGTGACCGAACATGTGGAAGTCCTGCATGCTCACCAGCTGCAGCAGAATCTCGATACCTTCCAAGTAATTCATTCGAAATCAATAATAACAAACGTCTTAAAAAAATAATCCACAAACTAACGACTACCAGCCCCACCCAAATCCCTGGCCATAAATAATGTACTGATGTTTTTAATTAACATTGCACGAACTGTTTTCCATCCGTACTTCATAATTCTAATTAGTCGTGTTGGTAAATAAAAATGAATAGTTATTTTTATGTTGACGTTACAGTCTTTATAATTATAAATTATACCACAGATGTAAGTATATAAATCAAATACAATTACCGCTGGTATAGAAATAGGCATAGATTAGGTTTTAATCAACATATATCAAGAACAGATAAATAATAAGAAGGCTGTAATCCTTCCCGCTATTTATCCATTTTCTTCATTCATTCATCCTTTTTCCGCCACAACCAGCTGACAGTGGCGCAGGCCTACGTAAGGTCTATCCATCCATTCAACCAAAAGACGTCCATTGCTGGACATAGGTATCCTCCAAATATCTCCACGATGACCAGATTTGCGCCAACCGCATGCAGCGGATTCCCGCGACCTTCGCCAGGTCGTCAGCTCGCCTTGTGGGGGACCAACACACGCTACGTCTTCCGGTGCGTGGTAGCCATTCGAAAACTTGTTGGCCCCATCGGGCATCGGTTCTGCGTGCAATGTCCCCAGCCGACTGCCACTTAAGTTTAGCAATTCTTCGGGCAATGTCGGTTACTTTGGTTCTTCGAATCTCCTCATTCCTGATTCGATCACGCAGTGAAACTTCAAGCCTTCTCCATTTCCATCCAAGCATCTCCATCGCCCTTTGAGCAACTTTGAGCTTTTTTATTAGGCCACGCCTGTGCCGTATGTCATCACTGGCAACACACACTGGTCGAAGACTTTCGTCTTGAGACACTGCGGTATTTCAGACGAGAAGATATTGCGTAGCTTCCCAAACGCGGCCCAGCCGAGTTGGATTTGACGAAGTTCGTAAGTTAGAAATCATAAAAATAATACAGTCTACAACTAATACAATACCGCCTATATCAAACATAAACCACCAGAAAAATAGTAAATGATACCTGTAGTGGTGTTAGGAGTAACAACCATGGCCACTAGATGTCTCTGCGCCTCGATAAACCCGAACCTGGCCCTCATGCGGAGCAGCTCGCTCGTGGGGCTGGAGACGTTCACCACGAGCATGCAGTTGGTTATCCGAGTCATGTGACCGTCCACGTCTATCTTGTGCACCTTGTCCTCCAGGTCTAAGTACGTCACGCCTCTGATTTCACGCTTGTGACCTAGGACCAACTCCGTACGTAGAAATCCCTTGCGATATCCCTGTTAAGTACATTTAGTTTCTATCTATACAACATCTATGTTAGGAGATAAAATATAGAGGCGTAGTGAAAAAATATTATGTACAGGAAAAAGTTGATTTAAAAGTATAATATATTACATATTAACTTAAGAGGCGATTTGATTTAAATAGTTTTTTATTCAGTTTTCTTTAAAATTTTACTTCCTTTTTATTTAACCTTTAATTTTACACAATAAAAAACAACAACAAAAGTCACACAAAATCACAAAGCCACATATGAAATATTTTTATTTGTAAAGATTTATTTGCCGACGGTACTGTTTTTGTTTGTACAAACAATTAAAATAACTGAAGCGCACGTTGCTTCGTAAATTCTATAACAATCACAAATGATACAGATACTATACCATACGTTTTTAATCTGTGGTATCGTACATGTACGTAATAACATTCATTCACTCACTTGGAACGGTGTCAGTAAAGTCACTTTTCCAGTGACATTGTTCTCTGTCTTCCCGCTGTCCAGCGTCCACGAAGAGTTAATCATGAGCAATCCATCGTCATTATACTATAATAAAAATCACTTTATTACTTTCATTGTGAGAGTCGTGAGATTCGTGATCTATTACTTAGGGATCTTCCATAAATTACGTGATGTTTTTCAGACACTTTTAAGACCCCTTAGTGATGCGCAGTAAGATTTTATACTAATCTCACCCTCCACTTAGTTAAAATCACGTATATTTTTTTGGTATAAAAATCTTAAAATTTTGCATGAAATTTTCATTAAACTCAGGTTTAATCTAATTTAATTGAGACATTAAGGTTGCGGGTTGTTTCCGACTGGCATAAAAAAATACACACGATATATCTCTGCAGCATTTTCCTGAGCACTTTCACACATCGAACCTCACGTGATTAATGGACGATTCCTTGGGTTATATACTTAATGTACTATTATGTTTAACTGCGAAGAAGTATTGACTTATAACAAAGGAAATTCATCAAAAATTGTTTAGTAATCTAATAAGTATAAAGCGATTTTTAAAATAAGTGTCTCGGCGTTAGAACGAACTAAAAAACGTTTCAATTGACTTAAATTACCTTCATTTGAAAGTACATACTTAGAATTGGCTAGAACAAAATCACCCTTCAAACTATACGCAGTTTTGATGTTTCATTTTCTCTGATGAACTAATTTTAAAAGATTTAACGTAATATTTGTTTACTAGTATGAAACACGATAACAATTATCGATAAATATCAACACTATTTTAACTGAACTGTTTTTATTAGACTTTTTAGGCTGGCGTGCATCATCTAAGCTTATATTTAACAAAAGTCAAATCCGTAGTTAAATCTACAGTTAGGCTAAAACGTGTTGCACCATCCGAGTTTAGCTTAAATTACGTCATAATTTAACTGTAACCATAAACCACGAAATTTGGGCGTTTAAAATTTAAACGAAGTCTATTTCGATTGTCATGACATCTGCCAACGATATTTAAGAGAGCCTATTATTTACATTGTAAAAAAATATGTCTCTATTGTAAGATATTTTATGGAAATCGTCTTCTAGCGATGTTTTCTCTTTTTGTTTCAAGCTAATGCCATCAGGTTTTTTTACATAAAATAATATCCTTGTTTATCAATAAGTGTTTGAATGCTCAATATAACTCAGCAACAATAATAATTAACATGTCTTTCATTAGGATATATATTACAATAATATGTAAGACAAATACTATTTTTTTATTCTTGATAAACTTACTTGGTTTTTACAGTTAATAGGATTTGATCCATAACGAAATATATCCAAAATCTTCGTATTAGTCCAAACTGACAACAATAACAACACGTTTGTTTTCTATTTATCAATATTGTTTTTGACATTTTTTACGATGTTACCATACATAAAATATTTTCCTTAATATTTATTAGGAGATTGATGTCTCTTTCAACTGACAACTCTTTTAACTTTAACCCTAACTAAAAGTTGGGTTGTGCACTCGAAACTTTGCTACTGCTATGGTTAAAGATATAGTAAAGATTAAGTTTAAATTTAAACTTTACTATAACTGGACATTTCGTGCACTCCACCCTTAAATGCTCTTGATTTAAGGAGTTGTGACAACTACATCGAAGTATTGAAATTAAAGGGGGCTTGCAATGAACCTAATATTTATTGTATCTAGCCCCCACCAGTTACTTATTAAGACGCGCGTCTTAATTTTCTCACAGAATATAATGAGACTATGACGTAAATTTAAGGGTTAATCGTCACTCGTGTGGAACCTACGAATTAGGTCGTGAAGATGACTTAGGTTTTGGGCATGCCTTAGCTATAATTGCGTTCCAGGCGATATAGCGTGTTTAACAACATGGACGCCACTTTAACACATCTGAAAAAAAAATGTTAAGCCTTAATAATAGAGAAAAAAACTCGTCACCTGAAAACTCAAGAGCGTATCAGCGCTTTTCTTCCATACGACTCTGTGTTTAGCGATGGCCGCCGCTTTAGGTAACGTCGGTATAGTAGAGTTGACTAATGCGTTTATCTCGCCGTAGTACTCGTTCGTTTTGAACAGGTAATCAGCCAACAGGCTGAAGGCTAAGTAATCGTCCTCCCAGTTCATGCTGCCGTTAATTGCTTGCAGGTTGTCATGGTAACGCCACCTGCTCCCGCGAAAAAATTACACGTATGTACGTATGGTTTATTATCCATTTGTACAGGAATAGGAATGTGGTGCCGGCTATGAATAATATCACCCCATACCGTTCCCGTGGGTGACGTAAAATATGACTAAAGATATCAACCAGGAAATGAGTTGGTAGTAGAAATGGTTAGTACACCAAAAAATAGTGTTCCGTATAAAAAAAATGGAGTGAAGAATATATGAAACGCGAGCGCAGCTAGTATGTATACAAGTATGTAATATTTGAAAAGTGGTTAAAGAAACATGACTTACATGACATTAAAACTGGTATCGCCCCATCCTCTGAAGGGGGTAGTCAAGCTAGACAGTAAGGCGTAGACGGTTTCTTCATGCGCTTCGGAATACATCTTGACGCGCCAGAGTATGTTCGCGTCGTGGGACCATCCCATACGCACGTGCCATTGCCAGAACCAATCTGTTTTCATATGCGTACCTTAACTATTTTACTTTAGAAAAAAAAAATGTTACCTTTTTGCAAGAAATAAAAGGCTATTTTTATTTATGTCCCATTTATAAACTAGCCATTCGTAATTGAGGAGCGTTTTCACAAAACGATACATAATAAAAAAGGGGATGTTTTTTTTTGGATACGTATTTATTTATTTATTTTTCTAGAGGTTTCAATGTGTTATCAATATTTTAGTAGTAGAATTTGAATTGTTTATAGAAATTTCATTGAGGTCAATAAAATCAGCTATAGAACGAGAGAGAGAATGTTTGTTGTAGCGGCGGTTGCGGTGTGTCGCTACTTATTAGTGGACGTAAAAATAGAAAAACTATGGCGTTATATAATTTATTGTAACCTGTACAAATTTGAACAGTATGCGCGTAATAATTGCTTTCTTCGTAGTGTGAACTTCGTGCGGATCCAACTTCACTTTGAAAAACGTTTCGTTCCGAAACAATGTTTTTAATTGTAATTTAAAAAAAAAACTAGACAGCCACAGGGACTGCCGGTAAAAGCAAAAACTCGAAACTATGGAAAAACTGTTTTTTAAAGTCCATTTTTAGTAATGCAGAAACGGTGCATTTTTAATTTCGTTAAATATATTATACATCGGATAAAATATATCGATATATACATTTATCGAATACTCCTAGTCGAGATCCCGCTGTTGCCTATCGGTAAACAAAACAATGACGTCACTAACTCCGTAATAAAATCTCGAATTCCCCGTTGACCATCCTGCCGGGATAGTAAAGTGCCAGCTGCCCGGCATGATGCCACGGGCCCTTGTTGTCCAATTGCACGTCGATGCTAACTTTCTGCGAGGGGTCCCGGTTCGCGTCCCAGTTGAAGGCAACACTCAAACGCTTCTGGTGCGCCATCAACCATCGCTGATAAGATATGTGCACATCGCGGAGCCTGTAGATTAATTGGTTAAATAGTTCAAGTTTCGCATTAACACGCGCGTCTTAATCTTGTTAACCCTTTGAGCACCTACCTGGCGTTTAAGCTAGCTTTCCATTGTTTTCCTATTGTCTTATTTTTATGAGTACTCGACACATTAATTAACATCTTCAATACCCTAAAGTTGATAGGGGAAAATGCTTAAGAGGATATACTATCGGCATTTATTCCAAACAAACGTAGTCCCCGGTTTCCTGCCTGGATACTAGCATTATGGTAAATATTTTAATACTAAATATGTACGTTTTGATTTTTTTTTTTTTTCCATAAATTAATTATTGTAGAAACTAGAAGCCCTTGAAAATGACAAAAAATGCTAGATTTTTACAGTCATTTTCAGACGTACATGAAACGAATTTGATGGATTCAATTTAAAAAAAAAAAAAAAACAAAACGTACAGGCATAGCCATAGTCTTTATTATTCTAAAACTGAAAGAAAATTAAAAATCGGTTCAGTTTCGGAAGGAGGAAACAGGGTACTACGAAGTGATGTTTTCGTCTATTTTTATAGGCAAAATCAGCCCGAGCTGCGGTTGTCTCTTTCGCTTTCATTGTGGTGCAACGCGATAGCAATAGATTTCTGAAACACCTACTTTTCCAACCGCATGCCCTCTTAAGGCGTGTGCAAAAAAATGTAAAATGAAATAAATTTTCTCACATAACATAATGAAACGGAATGGTAAGTCTAGGAATTAAAGTCCTTGCCTAGAATGACATCTGTCAAACTAAGCCATGAAGTTCTGATGAAGTAGACATAAAAAATGAAATATACACGTTCTTTATGCAGATAGCGAGCCGAGTACTCGCTTCAAACATACGTTTTGAAAACAGCAGTGTGTAATTTTTTTTTCTACAATTATTTTATCCATCTTATCTTACAAATTTTCAACGAGCGATTTAACAGTTGCCCAAGTTATAGAAATACAAGAAACAATTATATACAGTTCTTAGAATGTAGCTTGATTAATAAGACACCTGCTATAGAGAACGCTTTTGCATGTTTATTTTTAAGAATAGAGGGAAAAAACGTCATACTTTATTGGAAGTGGTACTGGAATAGTGATGTTATTGCGTCCTCTTAGCCACAAATACTATTATCAATTAAAAAAAAATATAACAAATCTAAGTAACTTATTCTAGATTTTTACTATATATAAAATTAGTGTATATATACTTGAGTCAATTTAGCGTATATTCCCGTTTTCATACTTCACTCTACAAACAATAATGGTGAAATTTCTAACAACTTAATCCGTACTATCTCAGCAATAGTGACAATGATTTGACAGGTGTCATTTTTATTCAAGAACTAGGACAAGTTTAACTACATTTATAAAGACTTACTGATCGATATGAAGGTCCATGTTGACGTTAGTATTGTTGTTGAGATCGGCGTTTAGATTAACGCTGTAAGTTTTCCCGCTCAAGTCGACTTCGACATAAGTCGTGAAATTCTGCTCCGATAACAGCACATATCGAATTAGTGTACGATATTTGTCGTCGTTGTATTCACCCTGTATATACGAATAATCGATTATAAAGAGAGGCAATAAATATAGTTAAACGTATATTTATTGATTCGTATTGTTAAAAGAAAAAACAGTATATGATTATAAAATATACATCGAATTTACGATTTATCGAACTACTTTAGAGCGACATTGGTAATATTACCTGTACATATGTATACGTACTGTTTGTATATTTTATGATTGTCAAGGTCTGAGAAATTGAAAGTTTTCTTAATCTTTTTTAAGATAAAATAGCCATTTAATACGTAATACGTAATAGTATAAAAATCGAAAACTCGACTTTTTCTGTGTTAACAAATTATTATTATTGTCCCAAACGGATATTAGTCACTATATTATAAAATATTCATTTTTTTTTTGTCTGTCCAACAAAATGCTTTTTTCACAACGAAATATTATTCTTAAATTAATATAAACTGTGTCAAAGTTACAAAAAAAAAAACTATCATACAAGTTATTTATATATATTAATAATTATATAATATGTTGACAAACTTACCTGACCAATGAACGTGATTTGCCTGTTATCCTGTGTGAATCGAGCGTCCATAGCGATATTTTTAAAATGGTTACTGTTTATTAGTCCTTTGAGGCGGTGCGACGCCATGTTTGTCTTGGACTGGTCTTGGTACAGAGCGTCTATGTTGAAATCGACTCCGCTGAACCACACACCCACTGCATTTACCTAACAAGTAAGAACAGACTCTATGTAAATTATAACTACATAATAGTAGAAATTAGGGCATTTTACTATATAAAGGATGTAGCGATAAAGGCGAGGATGACTGGGGAAATCAGTATGGGTCGTCCTAGGCGAATGTACCTCGACCGGATCGAAGATGTTCTGAAGAAAGGGCAGGAGCTTATGAAAGTAGAAGAAAAGACGGGGTCAGGATACTGGCAGGTGGAAGGATTTAGTCTACCCTTATGGGAGAGAGATGAGATTTAATGTTTATGTACATACATAAATCAGGTACTTATTGTAAGATTGAAAGGCACTAAAAAATATTTAAATTCAGAAAAATATTTTTTTTTGTTTATTTTAAAAAAGTTCAATACTTTTTTTATGTTAATATGTACGCAACGTTAGCCGCCAGAATTGCGTATGCCTATGTGACGTCATCATATAGTATAAGTCACCTGCAACTCTCTTGTGTCACAGACTTAATATACTCTACCGTTTGCGTTTGATGCTCATTACCTATCGTAGTGACGTAACGAACCATAGACTCATTGTGGCTAGCGGGTTGTCGCGCATCAAATCTAGTGGTTTCAAATGGAGTCATATTTCAAAGTTGGTGCATGGGGTAGATTTTGTCACCTCCAGATCTCTATTACCACTACTGCAATCATGCAGGGTGCGGTGCGGTTAATAAACATTAATCTGGCTACTACTTTTGAACAACACACGTTATATGAGTCGTATAATTCCAATACCCGCCAACTCCATTTTTTTAAAAATGTAAGCTATTTATGTTTCTGGATAGTCTATGAAATTTCACGTATGTCATTTTGTTCGTTTTATACCTACTACCGGCAAATTCCAACTAAATTTGACATCAAACTTTCGAATTTATTCCAAAATCCGCCAGCTCTTTTGAAAGTTATTTCCAAATCCCGCTACGTCCGTTTCAACCAATCACGACGCTCTATTCCGAAGATTCCAATATGGCGTTTAGTTTTATCATTAAGGTGATACAGCGTGTCTGTTTTTTATTGACAATTTATAATAATAACTATATTTAGTAAAATTTGCAATCCATTATACTTGTGATTGAAGTTACCATTTAAATTTAGTTATCATTTAAAAATTAAAATGCATGAATAGATTATATACAGAAAAAATACCATGGGTATCCTTTTTTCAAAAACTTGTAACGTACAATTTTAAAATATAATACTTGTTGGGTTAATTATTAATGGTTCTAATTGTGGTGGTAGTTCTAACTTATATGATGTCATATAAGTATACTTTTTTTCAGATACGCGCCTGCCAGTTTGCCTGTTTTACCGAAATGTGGACACAATACAAAAAGATTAAAGTATGGCTCTTTGACAATGAGTGATTTGATGAATATACATAAGCAGTTTTATGCAAAGAATAATAAAATAATCCAAGATAATTTCATTTTGAAGTACTGTGTGACAAATAATGTTCAAAGACATCGACCTAAAGATGGGAGCCGAAGTTTGAAAAATATGAGTGTAAAATATTTCCTTTTTGTGTGTGAAAGAGTTGTAGAAAATGATCAGTTTGTTTAAATTACTTTTTAAAGTTTTATGTTTTCCTTTCTCTTGTCGTTGTGATCAAAATAAAGTTTCATCTATATTTGAATTTTTCATTTCTACATCCTGTATATGAACAAAAAATTAATTCGTTACAAAAGCCGCTAAATCTACCTCTACCTAGATCCAAAATCCGCTAACTCCACTGGTTGGTTACAATACCCGCCAAATCCATTTTTAGGATATATAAATAAGTGTTTATCTTCTTTTATACTAATTAAATTACGTTATATCAGGGGTATAAACAAATTAGAATTACATTCGCTAGTGGAATAATTATAATTCATTTAGTCAGGTACTCGAAGATGGTAGATACACTTTATTGCTTTTACTGAAAATATGTTGCGTGTGGAGTTAGCTGATATTGGAATTATACGACTCATATATTTCGCCTTCCATCTGATTTCTTTTACTTCTAATGACTCAGTAGTAGTAGTAGAATAATTCGTTCAATGGGAAAGCCTATGAGACTTTTTTGTCCATTCCACCTATTCTGAAGTTCACACTTGTATCAACACCCCAGCGAGACGATGGCAATCCTTCTAAAATGTTCCATGGGATTCTCGTGGCACCTCAGAATAAAACGCTTTGTGCCTTTATTTTCAATTCACTTCACTTTTTACACAATAACTAAACTATATTACGTAAAATGCCACACAAAAAAACACAATATAGGGTCCATTGACACAAGTTATTGAATTAAAAATAACAGTTACTACATGAAAGACTGAGGTGGTGGAGCCAAAAAACCTTCACTTAATAATTCAACTGAACTAGGTACGCAATGTAAGCACATTGTTTTTTTTTTGCTATGATATTTTCTTATGGGAGGGTGAACCGGTTTCGTTACGTAACGCGTTACGGCACCAGTCTGTCTGGCTTCCCTCTCACTCACGCATACGGTAGGCATGCTCCTCCTCTCTCACTCTAACTCATAGCGCTAGCCGTATTCCGTACAGACGCTTCCCTCTCTCTCTCTACTCAGTGTTTAGTGTGCGATAGACATATACTGTTGATTAAATATTCATACTAATAATGTACGTACACACAATTCTAAAGTACTCATTATATATTATATTCAAGATAAATAATAACCTTTCCTTACATTATCATATTAATATATATAACATTTAAGTAATAACCTAATTAGTTTAAGTTATTACTTCTGTCGGGCGTCCCGGGACGCATGCTTTTTTTAGTTTACACTTTTACCACAGTACATTGATGTCTTCGAATGGCAGTCCCTGATGCGATCTAAATCCAGCTTACCTGAAACTCTTTCGGCTGCTTTTCGTGCACTTTAGCCTTGACATTGAAAGGGTGCAGAGTCGGCAGGGTCATGTTCAGTTCCGTGTCGACGTACAACTGTGTACCGGGAGGATAGAACAAATAGCCCGATACTAAAATCTCCCGGGATTTCGGATTGAAATTTAATAATGCGAGCGCTGTGTATTTTGGACCGATCTAGAACAAAAAACCAATTCGTTTATTATAAGTCTTGAATTGTTTTCATGTAACTATAGTTTTATAATTTTGACTAGCCGTATGCCCGCGACTGCGTCCGCATTTCATAATTTTTTCACTGCGTAAATATGTCAACTGCATACTGCATAGTTTTTTTTAAATAATTATGATGGTTCTGTCCACTGGATCATATTTTGTTCAAAAATTTTT
Source organism: Samia ricini (assembly GCA_014132275.2). Lineage (NCBI taxonomy): Eukaryota > Metazoa > Arthropoda > Insecta > Lepidoptera > Saturniidae > Samia > Samia ricini. The sequence continues at coordinate 23,005,979 of AP028163.1, read as the reverse complement.
TTTTAACACGGCTCCCTAATTATTTTCGAAAAAATAAAAGTAAACCAAGTACGAGGAGTAATTTCACATATATACTAAAAAAAGTCCCTTCAAAATCGGTAAAGCCGTTCCGTAGATTAGCCGAAACAAACAGACATACATAAATTTAAAAAACTGTATTTTTGGTATAAGTACCGTATATAAATTCATATATATTTAGTAGATAATTGTTATATTGATATTACAAACATACACTAATATTAATTTAATTATATATACCCATTAATAAATGTTCTTATTTATATATTATACAAATGAAATAAATGTAAAAATAAATAATAAACGTTAATATACAGCATAAGCATAATATTAGGCATAATTTAATCAAATTTGGTCCAGTAGATATTACGTGATTGACGAACAAATAAACACAAAATTAAAAAGTATTGAAATGTTTACAGAACACATTCTAAATTCTAAAACACCGCGACATTTGTAATAATGTATTGGACTGTAAAAATATCGTCAAATTTTATGTCTGAAATACTAGAACACTTACAGCTTCAAATTGAAACTTCATATCGATGAGCCTCGGTCTCCGCAACGTAACGCTCGTGTCTAACTTCATACCGTTCAACTTCTCGACCCGCACGAACTTCAGTAGGAAGGCGGGGTCCGTTTTTGCCTCCTTCGATGCGCTCACGTTAAAACCGATGTCATAATGCGTTTGCGTTTTCTAGAAAATTACACACGAAATTACTAAAACATACACGACAATCCAATGTTCGTTGCAGAAAAATTCAAAATATCTAAAACACAACAGTAATGATATATGATAAGTGGCTTTTATGACTATAAACAATGTCTATATATCATGCCCGTCTATGTCAAAATAAGCCATAACCAGGAATGTATAGAAACTCGAACGAATTTATAAAACGACCAATTCAAATCATTCGAAACGTTTACAACTAAAAATTAAGGTACATTTTCGTGTAAACTATATTTCGTCGCTCTTTAGTAACCAAGCGAATAATGGTTTATTCTCTTTTGCAATGGATTGCATGACAAATGTCTAATGTATATATAAAAATAAGAAAAACACTAGTCAAAAGCGGATCTTTCAAGTATTTGCTGAATTAATCATCGCAATGACTGTACTCTGAAATGATATAAGCTATGTAACGAAAGCATTAATGATTCTTTTAAAGCTTTTGGGTAATAATAAAATACTGTTTGTTAATTAAAACTTTATTATTATATTTTACTGCCAATTGGTAACAAACAATGAAATCGATTTTAAGAATTTTATCGATTTAAATTTTGTGAAATCATTTTTTATCATTTTCCTTCCTTCTTTTTCAAATACACAAATATTATTGTACGTAGACATATAAGTTATAGATTTAAAATACTATAGGTAAAAGGAAATTATTAATATCCAAATTAAACTAAAAACAAAATAACTATTTATTTCCAGACATACATATATCTGGATAAAACTGTAAAGGGAAAAAATTAAGCAGCCATAGGGACTGCCGACAGAAGTGAAGATTCTAAACTAGGTAAAACTGCCTTTTTTAATGTTTAAATTTCGTAATTTGTTAATTGAAATTATTTTAAATTAAATTTAATGTTTCAATTTCTTTGGTTTTTACATATATCGGCTTTGTGATGAATAGCTATGTACATTTTCATGTAGTTTATTCATAATCAAAACATGCTATAGACTGCGTAACCATACATTTTATTATTCATCTCTGAGCTGTCCAGCACTTAAACGCCATTTTATACGTTGACATATTGTAACATGTTGATAGTTGACGTCATAGCATTGGTAAAGCGAATCTATAAGTTTACCCCTACTGAGAATCGCTCAAAGATTCACCTATCGCTTTAACGCTCATCACTATCATATCGACTTCGTATCTCCAGCGAACATTGTAATTTTTAAAATCTATAAAATAAATTTAAAACTTTTCAAATTTTCCACACAAATAAAACATATGTATTGATTATATGTCTATCAAATATCAAAGAATCGATAAAAAGGGGGACATTCGACGTCTGACTTTTTTTACAGGACATAGGGTTAGTGCTTTGACCACAATCTTGTCTGATGTTGAGTGACGATGTGGTCCAGGAAGGTAAATACACTAAGCCTAGATTGTACTGGTTCTCAAGTGATGCTGCCGGAACACACCTATTAGTTGACAGGTTTTCAAACTTGAGGGTGGTAGGTACCCAGGCGCTACCACCATGCTATGGTTCCCTCACGATGTTTTGCTTCACCGAAAACTCGAACCCAATTTAGAGTTGGATAGGTGGGATTGAAACCGCGTCCATTCACGCGGATCCGGCCGCACTACCCACTGCGCCATCGTCGCTTCAAACTTTTAAGTAGGTGACTTAGAAAAATACTTAGATATTAACAGATTAGTTCCTTTATTAAATATTATATCTCTATTTTAAATTTAAAAAAAAAGTAAGTAAAATATACATATTAAATGTAATTTTTTATCCGTCTAAACACAAAATTAACTTTGCTCATGATATTAACGAGTAAAATATCTTTATATTATACGCTAGCTAGCGCACGCGACTTCGTTTACTTTTAAATAAGTATCGGACCTGCAACAAGGTTTTAGTTATGCAAGTTTAAAATACCAGGGTTATTAATATCAAAGAGAACTTACAATATTTCTAAGTACAGCATAGAAATCATAAATCGGGTATGCAGTAAACTGCATAGCGAGTTCCCCGTACATATCGTGCCTGTATCCCATAGATTTCTGACTGTAAAGTCCCTCCATTTTAATAGTCTGCGTGGGGTTCTTGTAGAACTGGTAGTCGAGCTGAAGCTTAGTGCCGTGTGTTGGTCCGTTGATGGTGTAGTACCCTGTGAGGTGACTGGCCAGCTGTTTGGTCTGGAAGTCACCCTGGACGTCACATTGGGTCACACCACCTTTAGACTTCACTTTCACTGCACCTAACAAGAGAAAAACAACACATGGCTGAAAAATTGACTGCTATTACGTTTTCCCTGTAAAAGATAGAAAGAGATAGAACACCTTTTTTGCACAATCGATTTATCAATGTATGTACATGGGGCCCTTCACCTGTGGCGTTTGTAGGAATTTCTTCTAAGTTCTAAGTGACCGTGGTTCGGCCCAGTCAGTTCAGTTTGGTACAGTTTCGTCGGAAACTGCGGCTATCGATGTAGTTTGCGATTCGCTATAATGAGTTTTATGCTTTCAGCGAAGAAAGACATCAATTTGCCTCAATTTACCAGCAAACGCTTAATAGGTATGTAGACACATTTGTGAGCCAATCTAAGATTGTTACTATCTCCGACCACAACGTCACTCAACATCAAGTAAGGTTGTAGGCAGACTTAATTTATTCATAATGAAAAAGAGAGTAAAATAACCTTAATTTTATTTTAGCACACGAGGGAAAATATCGTGGTAAACAAAACACTAAAAAGAACTCACCAGATAGTGCTGCGACGGTATTGTTATCGACAACCCAGTAAGCGCTCGGACTCCAAACATAACCGTATTTTATATCGTATCGTTTTATCGACATGACGGTATCGAACTGCTTCCGACCATCGACATCGAGGCTCGCCTCTAGTGATTTATCGTTATCTTGATTACGATATAGCGCTTTGGCTTTGAGCGTGCTTTTAGCGGATTGTAACGACAGTACCGCTGTGCTTGTAGTGTTCGATATACTTAACACTGCGTTGATCATTCGCTTTTTCCTGTAAATAAGTATCCGTGTATGTGTACTCCATTGAAAATTATTATACCACAAAGCTTCCTTCATTCATTTAACCCTTAATGGCTTCTAAAATAGATATAAAGTAATGGCATTTGAAAAGTATTTTATGGGTACTGTTTATACCTTGTTAAAACTTTAGTTTTCAGCTACCAGTTATTGCATTTAGCAAAATAATATGACGAAGGCACGAAATCTATTATCGTAATTGATAAAATAATTTTAAATAAGCAATAGTGTTTGGTCTCATGACCTTAAAAGTTTGATGTTTGCTCAAAAAATAAAAGCTCGATAAGACTCACCGACAACAACTTTAGCGACTGTTCCGGAACAAAAATATTAAATCGATAACAATTAATAGTCACTAGTTTTTTATATTTCTTAAAACAGTAAATTTAGCCGCGAAATTTGGGAGAAGGAAGAGGTGACTTTAACCGTGGATTCATTATCAATCGATAATTTCAGATGTTTCCGATTTCACTTTTTAAATTTCACAGTTATTTTCAATTAGTTTCGTATTTTAATTTACGACGCAGTTCATAATTTTTTTTTTAATCTTAATAGTTCACAAAAATAGTTTTAAACCATAATGAAAAAAAATAAATAATAGTAATTATAAACTTGAAGTTATAGATTTAAATAAATATGTACAGTATATGAAAAATAAAATTCTGTTTATTTCGTTTTTGTTTATAATTATAATAGGTAATGTCTTATACTCGAATTATGTTTTTTTATATTATAGCACGAAATTTTGACAAGAATGAATTCTGAAAAAACGCAGTCAAGATGTTTGGCAATAGCGAAGCATGTAGATGTTTGCAGGAAGATACCACCACAGCCTTCGATAATGGATTTGTAGAATAATAATGATGTAAGATATACTACTGCATACATAATGAGTACCGATTTTTAAAAAGCATTTATGAATCTATGAAGTGTCGATTTTGGTTTACATACTAAGAACCTTTATTCGGTTTGAGAGGCAACGTTATTTCAACCACTTACACACGCAAAACATCACGCGATTTTGGTACGTCATGTAGTAGTACTTGTTTTTAATTTATTTATTTCATTCTATATTATGTAATTTTAATTGATAATTTGTTAAAGCGCAAACAGCGCTCGGCCCAAAAGTTCGGTTTAGTTACATATACGTATAATAGATAAGAATACCTTAACAAAGGGCTCACCATTTTATTGGAAAATTATAACATGAATGTCAAAAAATAATGTAAAAGATGCTCTGCTGTTATGACTTGATTGATTCTCCTTATCACATTATGGCACTAGTAAAATAAATACAGTAAATTGTCAACAGATGGTTCATTGAGTGTGGAACCGCTCACCTTACTCTCTGGCGTGTCGAATGAGAAACTAATGATATTGCTTGTGGCGTTTTTATCCCATTTGTATTCGAACGCGTAAGTGTTGGCCGACGGATCGGCTTTCTCGAGCGACAGTATGTATTTAGCGGGGCCGCTCATTAGGAAGTAAGGGGCGTCGACGAGTGACGTCATATTTGGAAACTAGAACAATCCAGTTATCAAACGTCTTTGTCTGTCCGTGTGTTTGTTAGCTTGTAATTTGAAAATAACAGATTTACATAATTCTTTATATCAATCATGCAACCTATAATGACTAGTTTCTAATATGTGTTTTCCAACATAATTATTTAATCAACTTTTAGTTAATCTAAGGGTTATTTAATTAATTTCATATTTAACGAACGAAGACACCACAAAAATTAAAAATTTCAAGGCTTACGCAGGCTAAATCTTAAGAGATACATCAAAATGATGTAGTAGGGAATCGTGATTCTTCAAAGAAAAGTTAGCTAGTATAGGAAAAGAAATAAAAATCCATGTTCATTCCAAAAGTAAATGAAGTCAAAACCAAATTTACTTTTACTTGTAACATTTTAACTAAGCTGTCGAATATCCATATACAAATAGGCAAAGAAAAACAGTTCACATTTTATCGATCAATGTTCTTTAGTTTGTTTTCTTTATCTATGGATGCGTTATTAAAAAAAAATGGAAACATTTGTTAAATAATATTTTTACTAATTATTATTAAAGGTTGAATTTCATTATTGAATTAAATTTAAAGTTTCAATTCTTTTATTATTTTTACTCATAGACATTTACTAAAAAAATCGGTTAATAAACAGATTAGAAAAATGTCTTCAACTGTTTATCTTTTTTTACAACAAAATCATGTAATAAGCCACCCCTTTACGCTTAGCTGAAATTTAAAAAAGTATTAAGTATGGTACCTGATAAGCTGCACAGATTTTAATACCAATAGCTTTATCGAAAGCTGTCCAGCTGCACGTGTTCTGCTCGATTCTGTTCTTGTTCAAGCCTTGCTGCTGTTGTTCCTTGTTGCCGTGAAGGATTATTAATTCAGACCTATAAAGTTATTATTTTAAATATAATCAACCAATAGAAAAGCATTTGAATTTTAAAGGAGACTCATTCAAATAGTTGAACTTTTTAATGAAAAACCGTATCATATTTTCCTATATATTTCGTTCTGAGATAAACCGGTCTATATCAAACTATATACTAACTATTTCTTGAGATATTTTTTACTACATCTATTAATTATTATCAACATTTACTCCGTTTAAAACCTTAAAATAATATCTTAAAGGTCGACTTTTTATTAGACAAAAAAAAACTATTTGATACCTTAAAACCAATGTTGTTATTGGTGAAATCTATGATGAAATTATTTTTTTGATATGAAATAAAAATAAACACTGGAAAATAATCGCGAAATTTAACTTCAAAAAAGAAACATATATAGTACGTACTTAGCTGCAAATATCTCCTGTTTATCGATCGGTAGCGAGAGATGGAGTCTCATTAGCTGTAACCCTCGGATGCTGAGGGTGGCTTCTACAGCTGTGGCGGTGTACAGCCGCCAGTTCACGCGGATCCCGGAGGAACTCAGACCACCGGCGTCCACGCTCATGGTAGCCGCAATGTTAACCGCAACACTATCGGGAATAAAAACCCGTATTTCCTTCTATACACTTCCGGTATATCGAGAGACTGGAATACGCGGCGTGGGCGTGTTGGTGGAGATCTTCAGAATCCGCTGGTTGTGAGTGCTTTGAGAAGTCTTTGCGAGAGACCCATGTCCAGCAGTGGAAGTCTTTCGGTTCAAGGGATGCATGGATAGATATCGATATCTAACCAATGTACATTCTATAATAGCTTCAGATAATCTTGGAATACCAGGTATCAATTTAACCCCTGGACTCTCCCTTATTAAGACTTGATTTTTAGATAAAATATAACGTTAAAGTGATTAAGTCGAAAGGTTAAATTGGAAAACCTATCGCCCTGAGAATTACGAGACTATAGATTTGACATAAATAGTATAGACACAAAATCGACATTACAAAGTTGGTAACAAATGTGACGATGTCTATTTTACTAATAATTATAAGTAAAATATAGTATGTAAAATCTATTCTATAAAGAAACAAACAAAATTCATGATTTAGTCTCTACGTCTAAAACAAATTTGTTACTAGTTTCAAAAACGAAATGAAATGTTCCAACACTCTAAAGTGGACCTTGTTGCCAGAATAAAAATATACTGCCATTTTCATTGTTTCTATTAGTGAACAGATTACTTTCAAAATTGATGGCTAGATCTCTCTGAAAATTAGTTTTTCGGTGAAAATAAAAAAAAAAAACTGGTAAACATTTGGATTTTTGGAATGAATAAAACGTCCAGTTAATAGTCTGAAATGAAGTCGAGTAATTTAGTCTGACTAGTGCAAATCACAAAAGCAGTAGACTTACCTAGGCTGTAGCTTCCCTTCGAAGTCGAGGCTACCGGATTGGGTGTAGGTGTCAGTGACAGCTCCTGACATGTTGGTATTTACGTAACTCGTACCCATAAGGTTCATGTTCAATGGGAGCCCACAACCGGTCGGTACGGAGAATGTCGTATCCAAAAATAATGACGCTTTGTTGTATGATATCACCTAAAGCAAAATGATTCAATAAAGGAAAGCATTAATCTCTAAAGAACAAGTTTCAAAATATGATACCTTAATTTTGCCCTCCCAATACATCTTCGATAACTTAATGCATATTCGTAAAAATATTAGACAAGCTCGATCTAGTGAATGATCGTCACAATTTTAATATTAGAAGTAAAGACAAGTTGGCCGTCCCACGCTTTAGGCTAAGTAAGTCTAATAAAAGCTTTATAGGTAATAGTGTTCGGTTTTACAATAACATCCCAAGTAACATTACCGATTTACCTGACAATAAGTTCAAGTATTATGTCAAGCAAGTTTTAATCTCATAAGGTTATTACAGGGGGTGGATCATTACGTGAACGATAGTGATGTCTGGAAGTAACCTACATCTCTGTGCTTCCGCTAACATTAGTTAAGACTATGATTTGTATTGTTTTTTATATAAAAATAATGATATATATTATATTTATTAAAAAAAGAACCAGATCGAGTTTCTTGCCGGCTCTTCTCGACTGGGTTGTTTTCCGAACCGGTGGTAGTGTTTTAGACGTTCATTAGCGCCTTCTTAGAGCCTAAATTGAATAAAGATTTTTTTGATTTGATTTTAACAATAAATAATTTATTTTAAATAATTTAATTATTCAATATACTTATTCTTACAAATCTCAATGAAAATTTTATATTAATTGTAGAAAATTCGAAGTTCCACTTACCTTCCCAGATAGGATCTCCAATATCCTCAACTGTGGATTCAGTTTGGCAAGAGACTTACTGATCTCGTCATCCCCTTCCGCACTCCAATACGATATCTCATTACCGAATACCCTTATACCTAGCTCGGCTATAGGGTACCTATGTTTCAGGGCTTCGTTCTGGTAACCTAGATCGTCGATCTTTCTTCGTACATCTTCTGTGTCATTGACAGAGCGTATGTCACGCAGTTTGTTGATTCTCTCGACAATCTTGTTCTTACTGAAGGGACCGTCGTTAGAGAAATAATATTCGAAGTATTTTTCGAAACCTTCTCCTCTTGCTTTCATCTAAGATTAAAGATATATTTATCAAGAAAAATGTTTGATAAATAATGCTGGGTGTACTATATTTAATGATGCAGGAAATCATTTGATTCGATGTTAAGAACTGGCTACTGTCTTTAATGTCTCGAGTTACTTAATAAGACTTGCGTCTTAATTTTTACAAAAAATGTGACGGAAATGTAAGGTACAGTGCACGAACGAAGTTACAGTCGCCTTGTGGCCACATTTGTTTACGGTTGCCATGGCATCGACATATCGAAGCCAAAAAAAACTCCTATTTATTCAAGTAACGGATATACAAACATATTGTTTTTCATAATATGTAAGGATTTCTATAAATATGCCCGCTACAACAGTAGCCATGCCATCCGTATCAGATTCTGCCCACAAGGCAACTGTATATTCGTTCTGTTAGGATGGCTGTCTGTAGCTCTTTTAAAAAAACACACACAAACTTTTACACATACACACACACTTTACACAACGGAAATACAAGTTATGTAATGACGCGGGGGCAAGGGAAGCAATAGTCAGTTATACGTGAGAAATTCGAGGTCATAACTAGGGGTGTGCGAGTATTGTTTGAATCGAATCGAATATTTATATCCGATTCGAAATCCGACGAATAATTAGAAAATAATCGAATCAATTCGATTAATTCGAAAAATTTTGATTAATTCTAACAAATTCTCGAAATATCATTGACTCGCCGGATTTTCTATTATTTTTAATTTTAATTCCGTTACATTGCGTATCAAAATATTCTACTAACTAATAACATACTTTTTGATTAAAAATCAATTACCCGGAGAAAAAATTTCGATCTATTCGAGAACTGTCGAATAATTCGAATACTAATATTCGATTCGGAACGAATAATTGGTAAGTTCGAATTATTCGCACAGCCCTATTCATAACAGTTCGTACACTGTACCTTTGAACACAGTCCCGTTCGTGCATCTGTTACGGCTATTAATCGACTAATTCTAATATTTAATATGTATATAATTATATGTGAGTACTAACCTCGAATAAGTTGATAGACTCTCCGAACATATCGACGGTTAAGTTAAGAGATAAAGATCTCGGTATATACGAATCCGGTGAGAATATCACGTTCGCTTCATAGTTACCACCTGTTAATAAAGTTTATACCTGTAGTAGGGTACTTGAAAAAAAAAAACCTCTCTTTTTAAATGCTTACCCTCTGTAATACATCAGGCGGATAAAAAAAAGCCCTAACGATAGTTGGACGCTGTGGTAGCTAAAGTCTCAAAAGTCGCTATTTTGATTTTAGTTTCCTATGCATTTAACATGGGATTTTTTGTTATTAACATTGAAATTACAATTGTTTTAATATTTTTTTAAAAATATACATTGTATATTCAGAGGGCTAGCATTTTAAGTTTATAAAAAAATAAATAATAATGTTCGATGATTATCTTAATTAGAAGACTAAATAAAGTAATTTAAAATCTAGACATTTTATTGGTAAAGATTTTTTAATGATTCAAAAGTTTATATACTCTTAGAAAAACTTATTACGATAAAGTTAAAATAAATCATGTAAATTAAAAAAATTTTCGCCAATTTTAGTTTCGAGATAAATCTCTATATAATGACGGAACACACATGTAGATCCTTGCTAATAGATCTTCAAACTTCAGGTTCAACTGCCAACACTCTATGGTTTTATCGAAATGCTTTATTTACAAAGAAAAATAAGGTTATTTATAGAATCGGATAGGTAGAATAAATGACAATCGATTTATGATTTTTTTTACAGGTATAATTACCAGCATTATATTGGTCGAAGAATACGCTCTGCTCGTAATTCCTCGAAAACATCCTGAAGTCTGGACTGTCCTCGAGTTCAGGCATTGTATTACCAGACAGCAGACCTTGGATCTCGACCCGCGATGGTAGAGATGACTCTCCAAGGTTCTTTAGGTGACTCCATACAAAAGTAGCAGCTGTGGATGGCATAGTTTATATTTTATAATATACTAGCTGTGTGCCCGCGGCTGCTCCCGCGTTTCGTATGTTCTTGACTGCGGTTTAATTTTTTTATACGGAAGAACTTTCGCAAAACAAATGTATCTTAAGTTACGCGGAGTAACTTCAGCCAACTAACAGAAAAAGTCCCATCCAGCCAGAGATTACACGGAACAAACAGACAGACAAAAAATTTAAAAATGGTATTTTTGTTATAGTTATCGTATAGAAACACAATGATTTGTATATAAGTATAAATAAAAAAACTATTATTTTGATATTACAAACAGACCACCTCAATTTTATCTATACTAATAAATAAAACTGAAGTGGCTGTTTGTAAAGTTTGTGTGTAAAATGTTGTTACTAAATAGAAATGAATGTATACACGATACCTATAACCTAAATGCAATTTTTCAATTGTTTTTGTCTGTTTGTTTGTTTCGGGTAATCTCCGTATCGCCTGGACGGATTTTGAAGGGACTTTTTTTGGTATATAGCTGAAGTTACTCCGGATAACTTAGGGTACTTTCAATTTTCGAAAACCATTAGGGTTCCTCGTAAAAAAATAAAACTCATAAAAAATTGAATAAAATTGAGCACAGTTTTACGGGCAAGTGCTTAAATTTATGAGAAAATTTTTAACTTTATCTTAGTACTAAAAACTTTTTTTTTAGGAAAATAATTAGGGTTCCGTATATAAAAAAATTAAAGAGCAGTGAAGAACATATAAAACGCGGGCGCACAGCTAATTTATTAGTTTAGATAAACGTTAAATCATTATATTGTGCTGTTATTTGATCTCATGATATTTAGATTTGAAAGTGCAAAATTTTTGTTTGTTACTTTCTTCACCTTAAGGTTGGCTGGGAGAAAATGCCTAAAGCATCAAGTCTGCCTTTGTATACAACTATACCTTGGTTAACTGGTTCGTTGCGCAGCGCGTGGAATATCTTCCTTAGGGTCGTGAGGTCCGGGCATCGCATCACTTGTAAATACGAACCTAGCCGTATCTCAATGTTGACGAAGTCTTCGCGGAATGTCTCTAGGAAATATTCACTGCACAAAAGAATATGAACACACCTTAAAATGGACCTAACACATGTCTAAAACCATCAACAAGAAGAAAAAAAAAAAATACACCAAGTAACACTTACTTTTGACAATCATTACTTGATAAGTATTGATTGGAATCGAAGGAAAGGGTATATAAGTTCCTCTTGAGGCATATTGTATGGATCAGAATGCTGAGCTAGTAAGAAGATGGATGAGAAGCGAATGTTGAGATGGATGTGTGCTGTCACAAGAATGCATGAAATAATGAATGAATATATTAGAGGGAGTGTGAAAGTTGTGCTAGAAAAGTTGAAAGGTTCTCGTTTGTCGTGGTATGAATATGTTATGAGAAGGGAGGAAGCGCATGTGGGTAAAATAGTAATGAATATGAATGTGGAAGGATGGAATAGTAGAAGAAGGCCAAAGAAAGTGTAGATGGAATGTGTAAGAAATGATATGAAAGAAAAAGGGAGTGAATGAAGAGATGACTGCTGATAGGGACGTATGGGAGGAGAACACATGCGCAGACCCCGTGTTGGGAATAAGGCATGAGAATGATGATATTTGATAAGTATATATTGATGTTATTTAGGTAATAAAAATATTAAAATAATTACAAATTGAAGTAGCTAAGGCATTTTTATAATCTTAAAACTGTAACACGTGCACCAGACCGCGTTTATGGTACGGCGGACGACCAAGATTGTCAATCATCTTCCAGGCATAGTTAGGTACAGACGTCATGTTTCCGATATTATTGGATAACGTGAAAAAATTCTTCTGTTGTACCTAATAGCAATATTAACAGCGTCATAATAATCCATACATATTATAAAATGTAGCCTCTATCTCTGTCTGTACGTTCTTGATTTTTTTTTACTTTTTCAACTTTTCACCGTAACTACAAGGAGTCTGATAACTTCGATCAGTTTGGTCGTTCGCCGTACCGTGTACACGGTCAGGTACGTGCGTCTGTTAAGACTTTTAGTATTATATTAGCTATTGACTACGATGTAGTTATAACAATGTAATGTTAATAGAGTTTAAATATAAGTCGATTAATACACATTTTACAATAAAGAAGTGAAAAATATCGACATAAAGTTTAATTATCTCTAAAACATATATTTGAAAAAATACTATGAGGAATATATCAGTTTACAAAATTTAATAATACATTACCGTGTTTCCGTGCATGGCGTCCGTCTGAATGCATCGATAGCCGTCAATCGTATAGGCACAGATACGAAAGTATCACCAATTATACTCATTAGTACGTCAGAAAACTCCTGCTTGAACCCGCCGATGTTACCGAGCGCTTTGATCGCTAACACGATCTGTAAAATGTTTCTAGAATCATCGACTACGTTATTTTATTAAAATAGAGACTTCTTTTCGTAATAATTATCATTTAGGATTTAATTAACCTGATGTTATAAAATGCCATAAGTCTATACATATTTCTATGTCCTACTAATGTAGCTTGCAGCGTATAGTCTTTAGAACTAATTGCAAATATTACTTCAAGGAATTAAAGTTTATCCTTAGGTGATGAAGATTCACTTGTAGCGTTGTCTCAAATTTTTTTTTATTGATTGATAACTTGATAAACTTTTATCGATAAATCGATTTTATCGATAGAAATAAATAATACCAAATTAGCTCGATTGTTCGAGTGTGTTTTGACAACTCTATAGATCAACTCGAAATACATTAACTTAGGTATAATATATTTATAATAGATGTATTTTGTATTTTTTACAATCGAACTTTAGACTTTATCGATAGCATAGTGAGTTTATATATTCTAATGACATTTCTAGAAAAAAAGAGAAAGAATAATTTCCGGATAAAAAAAAACCTTTTATCCAGTACATAATCGGACCTCGGGTCGACTGATATAATTCAGTTTGTGTATAAAAATCGAGTGTGAAAAATAGAGGGTGAATAGTGTTGTGTGTGTACGAGCGTGATTATAGACTAGTGACGTATATAAGTGTGTGTTGTAGATAAAAATATATTAATAATAAACTAACGTTATCCCTGTCCTCTCTAGTTTTGATCAGTCCCTTGCTGACGATGCCGGTCACGATGTTTTGGAACTCCTCAAGTATTCGCTTTGGAGTTTCCTCTTCACAGCATTCACGTACTGGAACATGTTTTTCGTTTTATGCTTTTTATGGCACTGATTTTACCTAAGAACACATAAGGTAGTGCCCATGTCCAGGATATTAAGAAGCGTTTTAAAGTGTAAAATTCTTTAGCGGTATTTAGCGATGTTTGGTTGGGGAAAAATTATAGATTCGCGTTACCAATGATTTTTTTTTACACGGAATAGTATCATTCATACGTCCAAGTATTGATCCACTCGGTAATAACCTTTTCAAATTAAGACGTGCTTGGTAAGTCGAGCTTTATAGTAAGAAGGGTTGTTTCTTATTAAGACTTGCGTTTTAATTTCCACATAATATAATATAAAATTAAGGAAGTCAAGAAGTTTAAGTACTTTTCCAAAGCTGCAACAAAATAGATCAACGAATACTGATGAAAAAAAAAATACTTACAAGATTTCCCGCTATGTTTGCAATAAGAATGCAGCATTGATGATACAGTGAAGCTAATCACTTTATCGTTCTTCTGCTTCTGCAGTAGTTCCACCATGCTGTCCAACATGGCGGCTTTTGGTCTGTAATAGTTACGAAGATGTCAAAAATAATTTTGTTGCAACACTGATATTGAACTGCTATTTATGACTTTAATAAATCTATACTAATAAATAAAGTGTCTGTTTGTATTGTGAAAATTATTTTTATTTTACTAAATAATACATAATGAATATACGATATATATACCAAAAACACGATTTTTAAAATATTTGTCTGCCTTTCTGTTTTTTTGTAATGGGTAATCTCCGGAACGGCTGGGCCGATTTTGGCGGAACTTTTTTTGGTAGATAGTTGAAGTTACTCCAGGTAACTTAGGGTACTTTTAATTTTCGAAAATAATTAGGGTTCCGTGTAAAAAAAAAATAAAACACTGTGAATAATATATCAAACGCGGGCGCTGCCACAGGGACACAGTTAGTTATTCATAAAATAAGGAATCCTTGTACAGTTTTCAATAAACAGAAATCAGCAAGTAATAATATTGCTGAAAAAAACGTAAATCTAAGGTAAGAAAATACAGTAGGCTCACCTAGGTATCATAGCCATAGACATGAGCCACTCGTGCCTTGTGTCCTTGTCTACTGCGTCTCTCATTATCATGTCTTTGATAAGTTCCACGGAACCAGTACTCGCTATGTACGGAAGGGCATCTAGTATATGTTTCCTGAAAACAACACATAAATTTACAATATACGTAAACTATAGCGATGATGACTTAGTAGTAATGTTCTGAGAATGTTGCAATTAGACAAAAAAAATACAATTAAAAAGAAGTAATATTTTAGCATCTAAAGAGAGTAATTAAATAATACAATAAAGATTCTTATAATTTTAAAATATATATTGTCAAGTATAAAAATTAAAAATATTTCATAGACAAAATACCTAGTAGTCAAAACAATTAAGATTTTGTTTAATTAAGTTTTTGTATTTTAAACCATTAAGTATTTGACTAATATTATGTAGTTTTGATGGTATTTTACGTGATATAATTTAGTTTTGGTACACAAGTGAAGTGAATTTAAAATAATGTCCTAATTACTCTCGTTGTAATAGCTGTAACAGAAAGCCGACATTTTGTTACCAAAATTTATGAATAGTGTTCCTAATGTCAAACTTGGCTGCATGATCTAGTACATTTGCCTTTTCCTTAATAATAGTTAAAAAAAAAAACTAAAAACATTCTTTTATAGAAAATCAAACTAAAAAATAGAAAAACATAAATAAATATAAATTAAGAATAGTGTAAATAAGAGAAAAAAAAATGGATTTTATTGTAAAAAAAGCGTGGGGTGCTTTATAAGATATTATCAAACATTTTATTCCTTCTACTCATATCTGTCAATAAAATATTTATAACTATTGACACCATGCACCCCACGGTTTTTATAATAAAATCTAATTTTTCTCTTATTTACACTATTCTTAATTTATGTTTATTATTTTCTATATTTTTAGCCGGATTTTCTATAGAAGCGTGTTTTTTTAGTTTTTAAATAACAGATACTAAAAAATCGCTAATCCTGGTATGGATAACGGGACTAAGTGCTTAAAATATTGAATTGTCATCGGTCCTTGATAAGTATGCCAAATTTCAAGTCAATCCGACGTTTTGAAGGGGGTCAAAATATTGTTCAGTGTCTGTTACACAAGCACATACGTATGAAGCTAATAACAAAAGCGTTTTAAAAGAAATTAAAAATATTAAAGTGTTTTAATATATACTTACGTAGCAGCTTCACATATGGTTGGTGCTCGAGCCAACAGCTGCGATAGTGCCGGATAGTGCAGCGGCCTGGCTGAACGCACTAACCTACCCCACAGTCCCACTGTTGAACTACTGTCCAGATTCACGTCCACGCTTGACGCTTGTGGATTGCCCTGAGCTGTATTTTTTACCCTGAGTGATATTATTAAATTAAATTAAATTAAACACAACACAAAAACGTATTTATTTATTGTAGGGAAACCATAGGCGAGAGGGGAAGTGATAGAAATAGGCATAGGGGTGAAGCGATGATGGTGCAGTGGACAGTGTGGTCGGATTCCACGTCAATGGACGCGGGTTCAAATCCTCCTATCAAGTCTAAAATCTGCCTGAGCTTTCGGTGGATGAAAACATCTTGTGGGAACCATAGCATGGTGGTAGGGCATTTCCTAATAATGCCCGTCTGGGTAGTTACCACCCTCAAGTTTGAAAACCTGTCGCCTAATACCAATAGGTATTTTCCGGCAGCATCACTTGAGATCCAGCACCTTTAGGTTCAGTGTCTTTACCATCGTGGACCACATCGTCATTTAACATCATGTGAGATTGCGGTCAAAGCACTGAGCTTATACCCGTAAAAAAAAGTGTGCGTCCCGGGACGCCTGACAGAAGTGATAACTTACTAAGTTAGTTAATATTGAAATTGTTTAACTTCAGAAAAGCTTAGGTTATTATTTAAATTTTATGTATATTAATATGATAATGTAAGGAAAGATTATTTATCATGAATATGTACTTTAGAATTGTGTGTATGTACATTATTAGTATGATTATTTAATCAACAGTATATGTCTATCGCACACTAAGCACTGAGTAGAGAGAGAGAGAGAGAGGGAAGCGTCTGTCCTGAATACGGCTAGCGCTGTGGGTTAGAGCGAGAGAGGAGGAGCCTGCCTACCGTATGCGTGAGAGAGAGAGAAGCCAGACAGACTGGCGCCGTAACGCGTTACGTAACGAAACCGGTTCACCGTCCCATAAGTTATTACTACAAAAAAAAAAGGAATGCGGTATGTCGCCGTGCATTTCAACGTCCCCTGAGAGTTACCTAGAGAGCAACTTTATCTGTGGTATAATTATCGATATTTTTAACGCAATCCAATAAAATGACGATGTTCAAAACTTACAAGCATAATAATTTCAATACGTCCCTAGCGCTTTTCAGACCGCCGGTGTCGTCTCCAAGATACGTCGTGTGATGATGAAGCAAATTCGACCTTTTATGTATCATGGTCCAGGCTGAAAAATAGTAAATAGGTAAACAAATCCTGTTATTATAAGTTTTTATTAATTTTCAACCTTTCGGCCTGATTAACCCGTTGAGCATTTACGCCATTTACCTGGCGTTTACGCCAGCCTTCCATTGTTTTCCTATTGTCTCATTTTTATGGGTACTCGACACATTAATATATGATAATTAAAATAACATAAATGACCATTGACAGGCGAGGGTAGTTCCCAATAATTACCCCGTTGATGAAGACACGGCACCACCTCAGTAGTCTCGTATAACCAGGCCGAAACGTCGAGAAATTAATTAAGTGAATGCACGTTCTAGACATAATACTAATAAAATATTTCATTTTTATTTTTACACGGTATAGACTCAGTTCTTTGACCAAAATCTCACCTGATGTTAAGTGAGATGTGGTCCAGGATGATGAACACAATAAGTATAGAGGTACTGGTTCTCAAATGATGATGTCGAAACACAGCTATTGGTATTTGGTGACAGGTTTTCAAACTTGGGGGTGGTAGCTACCCAGGTGGGCATTATAGAAAATACCACTATGCTATAGTTTCCTCACGATATTTTTCTTTCACCGAAAGCTCAGACCGATTTTTAGAGTCGGATAGTTGGGGATCGAATCCGGATCGATTGATGCGGAATCAGACCCACACTACGCGCTGCACCATCATCGCTTCAAAATACATACAAATATGAGTATAAAACGCAAAAATCTAAGTATTTATTCTTTTTAAAAGCGTTTTACCTTTCGGCTGTGACTCCATTATCTGACTATCGGTAATGTTAACTTCCCGCATTAACGCTAAACTCTGTACGACAGTCGTCATGGCGCCAGAGTTTTTACCCGAGAACGGTTCGAACAGATGTCTTTCCCTACAGTTCACTGCTTTGTATATGTGATGGTCAACTGTTATACGACATTTGCTCTCGGATTTTAGTACGGGCCACGTTTGGAATTTCTGTAAATCACGAGAATGTATTTTTCTATAACTTGTAATAAGTTAAATTTCTTTATCCGCGTTCCTATGGTCTGGAGTTTAGGTAGCACATGCATGCCTGCGCTGTTTCAAGATACACAGGATACATATTTTCCTTTTTCTCTGATGGGATTCACTGATAGTTTACCACTCCTTAGAACTTAGTTGGAAATCACCGAATACTAGTAAACACTTCCTTCAAATTGGAACCTTATCCCTGACTTCTGTTAAAACTACTTAAATGTTTGTTTTTTTTTTTATAAATAAATATATAATATTATAACGGATACATACTGAAGATTACATACTTACATTGAATACCTGTTTGTTAAAATTAAGAAAATGGTATTTTTTATTCGTTTTAAGGTATTTATATATTTTTTAATAAACATCCGAACTAAATTAAGAAAAAATGGATATCTTAATTTCTAAATATGACTTATTTATGTATTGAGTATATAAAATGGTTCTAAGTGATTATAATTTCCATGAACATAAGTTATTTAGGTAGGTATCTATTTCATTTGTATCTTTCTAATCTTCACTGCTCCAACAAAATCTTTTGAGCGTTTAAAGTTACTATAAATCTTTTTAACCCCTTAAGCACTTACCTGGCGTTTACGCCATATTTCCACTGTTTTCCTATTGTCTTTTTTTTATGGGTACTCGACACATAAAGCAAGTTTTAATTGAAAAGGTTATTCACGTAATGATCTACTCATTACACGCCTCTCTGTGCTTCCACTAACATTGGTCATAACTATAATTTGTAGTTTTTATACAAAATATATATAGGAACCAGATTGAGTTTCTTGCCGGTTCTTATCGACTGGATTGTTGTTCCGAACCGGTGGTAGTGTTTTGACCTCCATAAGCGCCTTCTTAGGGCCTAAATTGAATAAGGGTTTCTTTATTTTGATTTTTTTAATAGTCCAATAAAATAAAAGTGTTTGTAAGGTTAATTCGTGACGTTTTAATATTTCAGAATCATCTCTCCCCCCCCCCCAGCCCTAATAATATTTAATGAAGAATAAAATAAATACTTACACTTTGGAAGTCATATCGTACGGTTTGTAATATCGACATGTACTTGTATCTGTTAGTGCATAGTGAGAGATCTCTTTTCTTGACGACTATTAAACTAGTGTTCTCTTGCGCCCGCACTGAGTAATCCACATTGCATGTACCATGAATGTCTTGCTGTGTTCAATAATTAACATTTTAATATTACTCAAACTTTTCATTACAACAAACTTACATATTAAAATTTAAACATATCATTTGTTCTTCGGGAAGAATACACCAAATAATATTCATGGTTCTTTTCATGTTGATTTCTTTAAGTTTTCTTGCAGAGTTTAGTTTCTTATTATCACTATTCATAAGAGCTGTTTCTGTAGTTGCTGTGTACTTATGTTTCTGATTATCCTTTACCAATTCCTACATATTCCTACATTCATAATTAAATTTTAGTTTTATTACAACGATAAACTTTTAATAGTGGCTATTAACAAATCTGTTAACGTGATTTGTCCTCTTTTATATACTGACTATGAAAATTGACTACATTGCACCAATGATAAATATATTGTTCATTGGAAATAACTTATTAAGTGAATAATATATTTGAACATAATGCATTTACTGAAAAATATAATCATTATTGAATTCTCCTAACCAATAATATGACGTAGTATCCTAGTATAAAGCACACTCACTTTAACAAAGTCCTTAATATTATTTTTGCTTAGTTTTTTCTGATGAGATAATAAAAAATAATCAGTCAATACCTCTATTGACAGTCAATGTTATATCTACCCCACAAAGAGCAAGGAGAAAAGAGAAAAATACCTCAGTTCCTTTAAAATTTATATCGAATCTCTTCATGGTGTTTTGGAATAGTGCCAGGAGTGCTCTCTTAAAATTAAGCACCCAGTCTTCCTCTTCCTGATTCGGGCATATTTCGGATATAACACCATCATGAAAAGCAAATCTGAGGAGAAATTGTAATACTTTGTAACTAGTTATTAATAAAAAACAATCCAGTATCAACTAAGGATGTACATAAAGTTAGAACTCTCATAACGAGCCTGAGCTTTTGGTGAAGGAAAAAATTGAGAGAAAACTGTAGCATGGTGGTAGGTCACTTTATACTAACGCCCGCTTGTGTAGCTACCTTCAAGTTTGAAAACCTGTTGCCAAGCACCAATAGGTGTGTTCTAGCATCATCACTTAAGATCCAAAGTGTGTTAACCATCCTGTACTGCATCATTACTTAACATCAGATGGGACTGTGGTGAAAGAGCTAAGCTACAATACAAAAAAAGATAAAAAAACATATCTCAGAGTGCATGCATGCATAGTTTACTTCAGAGAAAGCCTATAATCACTGCAGAGGTTTATAATTCTTCACAAAAAAAAAATCTTTTATTAATACAAGGGGCTGATGATACACGTTATTTACCTCTTATCTTTTTATGTAACCTTTGTGTAGACTGTATCAGAAGTAACCTGCACTGTAGTTTCCGAAATGTGATAACAGAATTACAACTTTAATATTGTAATGAAAATCTCTTCTATTATCTCGAGAGGTCAGTGTCCAGCCATAGGTTAGTTATCGATATATAGTAATTTGATGCACGTATCTCGCTGCATTTTGTAAACCATTATTAGATAATCCATCAAACAGATCTAAACTCATCTAGTGTATGTAGTAGTAAGAAGCAGTTCAGTCATCTTACCTGAGGTCATGTAATGATACAGCATGTATGAATTTCTCAGCTCTTTCAACTGGATAATTTTCATCCTGATCTAACAGTGTTACATCACTGAGCTGCAGTAACCCTTCACATGATGTTATGAATTGGATTGTCGCCTGAAATAATTATAACTAGCTGATACCCGCATATTCTTTTCAGATAACGAACAAGTGTCTAAGAAGTATAACTATAAAAGCAAATGACAAGACTTATTATTTATTATTGAATTATACCAGTGATTGAATAAAATTCATTACCTTTGTTGTATAAATAAAACATAATATTTGACAAGAATGTTAATTGACATTCAGTGTTAATGACAAAATAGAAATGTCACTTTAAAGTTTAAAAACAGATATACTGTCAGACTATGTGGCCTGAATCCACGAATCAATCTTACCAGACAGGTTGTAATAAAATGTACAGTTGTGACCATAGACCTAGTATAGACAATACTGACAGTGCTAGTTAAAAGCCGTTACAAAAAATGTGTTGCAAAAGTGTGCGTGAAATAGTGTTGTCATAGCTAATCATAAATGTGTTGTGGTGCCCCTGCCCGTGATGCTGCAAGCTCAGAAGAATCCTAATATTTGTAGCATAATTCAATAAAAATTTTAAACACAATTAAAGTTACACATGACTAAATATTTAAATGCTTTAGTGATGACTTTAGTGATTTATTAAAATCAAATTACAACATGAAGATTTATACTGGGGCCCCATCCAATGACTTTGGCAGGGGCAGTTATGCCATTGATTCTGCTATAATATCATATATTACTGTATAGGTTCAGGTCCACTATTTATTACGAGAATAGAATGAATACAAAAGATACAAAACATAATCTCCAAGTAAAAGATAATCTTAATAATAGTGTAAAAGAATATTATATTTGTTTTAGAAATTGGTGTTACAAAATACTACAAACTTCAGTTTCAAAAATATTTGAGAAAAATTAAAAAGAAGTGGAATGTTATAAAAGAAGTATGTAATTTAATTATTATTAATTTAACTCCTATACTAAAATATGACGTCAAGCTTTATGTACTTCGTGCAAGTTCTATACTAACTTTTTTTCACGGGAAAGAGACAGAGCATCTCAATCACTTAGGTATTTCAAATTTTTATTCATGAATCTGTTATTTTTAATAAATGAAACGTCAGTAAATTGTGTTATTGCAAACCAAACTCAAAAATAAAAAATACAACTTTGGATAATTCTATTAAGTGTGCATATACGAAAAAAATATTTAGTTTGAATTCCATCCTGTATAAAAACATACTTATTATATTTATAATTCATATTAACTTATTCACTAAATATCTTAATATCTAAATAATTTTGTCAAACACTAGCGTAAACAAATATTCTTTTATTTACCACCAAACATCTTCCAATTCTAGATAAAGCAGTAAAATATTATAATAAATCAATATAAATTAGATTATTATGTTGTGTATTTTCACATTCACTCACTGAACAAAACACAAATAATAAATGATGCATGATAATGTTTTTTGTTGCATCTTACCTCTGCTCTGACATCTAATGTGGAACGGTTATTACTGGATCCAGCAAAGTAAGTCTCAACATTAACTTTATATTCGTAATGATATACTACTGCTGGCAGGTACTTAAACTTTTCCCCTTCTGAAAAAATAAATTACCAAAATATTAAATAAGATAAATACTGATGAACATAATTATGGTTGATATTGCTTTAATTATTATTTTAGCTCTTCAAGCTGCATCACATTTGATGATTATTAGTATGGTTATCACCATAAGAATAGAGATGAGTATACATTTTAATCAGTAACTGAAGAAATGTGATATACTAAGACAAACAAAAATTTAAGAAGGCTTTTTATTCACTTTATTAATAGGATCATCCACAATGTTTAAAATTGATATGAAATAATATCACCAGTATAATCGTAAAGCCGAAAATTTGCTACAGGCTTGTTAAAAAGATAAAACGAATAAAAAATCAAAATTACGATTTACCTGAACATGAAGGTGGTCCACAGATGTAAGGATCTTTCAAAGAATCTGTAACAAAAATATTTTAACGAAAAATGTGTTTATTTTAGTAGTTAGGTAAAAAAAAACACAGAGTACTGTATGGTAAGAACAGGAAAAAACAGCGTTTCTATTGTTTACAAACATAAAACTTGACGGGAAGGACGGTGAAAGAGATGTAAAAAATCTGTCAAAACTGACATTTTTCTTTTTAAAGAAAAGACCAAGGTATCTGTCTTGATCATACAGCCAAGTCACACATTTTAATTTATACTCTATACTAATAAATAAAATTGAAGTGTCTGTTTGTAATGCCATTTTTTTTTTACTAAATACCTATAACAAAAATACAATTTTTGTATTTTATAGTTATAGTTATAATAGTTATAGTTTGTTATAGTTGTATAATTACAAGTTACTTCGAGTAACTTAGGGTACTTTTAATTTTCGAAAACAATTAGGGTTCCTCATAAAACAATTAAAACTCATAAAAATTGAATAAAATCCTATTCGGTACACAGTTTTACGGGCAAGTGCTTGAATTTATGAGAAATATTTTTACTTTATTTTAGTACTAAAAAAAAAATTACAAGGGTTCTGTATAAAAAATATTAAAACGGAGTGAAGAATATATGAAACGCGGGCACAGCAAACAGCTAGTTGTAAATAAAATTCTAAAGGTTTTAAAAATTAAAAGTACCCTATTTTACCCGGATTAACTTCAGCTATCCACTAAAAAAAAACCCGTCAAAATCCGTCCAGGCGTTTCGGAGATTACCCGGAACAAACAGATAGACAAAATTTAATAAAAATCTTTTTTTTGGTATAGGTATCGTGTATACATACATATCTATCTATTAAAAAAAGAAACATTTTGACATTAAAAACAGACACTTCAATTTTATTTATTTGTATAGAAGTATAGATAATAAATAGGCTAAAATACTGAAAGCTTATAGATATTAAGAGGATATCCCAGCGGCATTTATTCCATACAAACGTAGTCCCCTGTTTCGTCCCTGGATAATAGCATTATAGTAAATATTTTATACCAAATAATATATATCCACTACCGCCATTGATTTTTTCCAGAATTGATTAATATAGAAACTAGGAGCCTTCGAAAATGAAAAAATTACTCTATTTTTACAGTCATTATCAGACGTTCGTCAAACAAATTTAATAGATAATATGAAAAAAAAGGAAATTAAAAATCGGTTCAGTTTTGGAGGTGGAAACAGGGTACTACGAAGTGATGTTTTCGTCTATTTTGCATACGGTAAAATCAGCCAGAGCTGTAGTTTTCCGTTTCGCTTTCTTTGGGACGCAACGCGATAGCCATAGATTTCTGAAATACCTCCTTTTCCGATCGCATGCCCTCTTAAGGTACTGACAAAAATAAATTTAATTAGGTGAAGATTACGCTACCATAGTTGGCAATGGTTTGATAACTTATAAATCAAGTGTAATATACCGTAGATTAAGTAAGACGGGTGAGATATTTAGTGATCTAAAGCTTACCCTCGTCTTATGCGGGACAGAGTAGAATCTCAAATCAGGAGCCTTATTGATAGGCGTTAAGATTTAACCTTCGTTTCGTGCTATTAAAGCACTTACAAATTTAATGTTAGTGTACAAATTTGAAATAGTATCTTTGTCTATTTTTTTCAAGCGATGATGGGGCAGTTGATTGTGCCATTCGATTTTGCATCAATGGATTCGCACCCACCTATCAAACTCTAAAATCAGTCTGAGTTTTTGGTGAAGGAAAACATCGTAAAGAAACCATAGCATGGTGGTAGGGCATTTTCTAATAACGCCCGTCTGGGTAGCCTAGCTACCATCCTTAAGTTTGAAAACCTGTCGCCAAATACAAAATAGGTGTGCAGCGTCATTTGAGAAATAATTCCTCTAGTGTGTTTATCATTCTGGACCACATCGTCACTAAAAATCAGGTGAGATTGTGCTCAAAGCACTGAGCCTGTACCGTGCAAAAAAAGCGTTTAAAATATCTGCCGTGACATTGATAAAGTTTTATTGCTATGGTCAAATAATTCAGATCGAAATTATCACTATAAAACTATGCTCAATATTAACTGTTTATTAATGTACAGAATAATTGTATGTTTATTTTTTGGTTTATAATTATAAGATGTTCGATGAAAACTACGAAATATCACAAGGGTGGATCGCAATAAAATATCTCGTATAGATATTTATTTTTTTGTTAAACACGATATGTCTGAACCGAAAACTGCAAATGAATTTTTTCAAAATTTTCCAGAATTAAACTAGGTAGCTAGTAAAAATATGTTAAAGATTAAATTCTGATTTTTTTAAGAAAGTTTTTTTTTTACTATTAAAATAAACGTACCGTAAAACTACACTCCGTAACACTAGGGTATTAAAAGTTGATAAAAACATCACGTGGTTAATGAACGACCTCTACGACACTGTGAGCAAGTCGATTGCTGCTAAAATACTAATTTTTATGAACTAATTTTTAACCCATCTATGTATCTATACTATTAAATAAATAGGATAAATTAAATTCATTAAATTGATTTAATTTAAAATGATTTTTTTGCTTGTTATGGATCTGTAAATAGCTATCACCGTGTAACATAACATATAAAATATAAATATATATAATTTATAAATTTATTAATTACTATAAAACCGTGTGAAGCTGGGGCGGGGCGCTAGTAAAAGGTAAATAAAAAACCGTTCAATACATTTCTCTCTTCTCTTTATCAATTGATTTTCATCCATTTTTTTGATATTTTTTGGAACTATTGATAAGTTCGTTTCTTTTCAATATTTTCTATTTAGAAACAGTTTTTTATAATAGTAAATAATGATTATTGTCGAATTTAGAACAGTTGGAACAACTCCGACACGTGATTTTATTATGACTTCAAAAGATGATTCATATTTAATTTTGTATTTACGATATTTAATTGAATCCGTTGTACGAGAGTTACGAACAAAATAAATCTGCCATCTTGTAATATTATTATGCCTTAATAAATAATTAATGGCGATGTCGATGTTCAAAAGTAAATATGAATTGAATTTTCGTATTCTAATTAATTAATATGAAATGCACTGGTTTTTTTTTTTATTTTCTTAATTGTTATTATTGTATTTATGAAATTTAAAGGATTATTGCAATATATTACTCCTTTATTTTCAACTTTTATCCACATCGATTACAACGTCAATAATGTTGATTTGGAATTTAAAACGAAAAGTATGCCATTGCCTATGTAAAAAAATCGTATTTTAATTTTCAACAACAGTAATCATTTATTTTATTAGGTATTGCAATTTTTTTAAACATATAAAATTATATAATACTTACTTGACGCATAAACTGTACTTTTGATGCACAAACACAATATAATCAGACCGTAATACATTTTAGTGTTTCACTTCATTTATAAACTTCATGTCAAAGCGTGTTTCATCAGGCGACATCTATGGAGAAACTAATATTCCGTGATATTTTATCATATAGGGTCGATTGTAAGGGTCAAAGAGTACGTTATCTATTTTATTATCAACTGAACGACACAACAGGATTTTAATGTGTAAACATATAATAATTTAATGATATTGCTTCGGAATAATCGGATACAGCGAATCGTTAATTAATTGCCGGATATCAGCGGAAATAATATTAACAATTTCTTACATTAGTTTCAATTTGGTAGGTTTTTTAATGGACCCGAAATAAGTTGATATTTACATTTTTTACGAATAATTATTACTTTAAAACGGTTGCGCGTCGTTGAGAAACAAACAAAAATGGCTGTCGACGTCTGTAATCTCCCATACGGTTAGGGTACTGACTACTGTGGGTACCAAACAAATATCGCAGTGGGATCAAATTACTTTCTGAGTATATCCTACTTGTTTTATAACCACATCGGAAGGAATTCTATTCTGTTTATTGTCATTTATCAATTCTCGTAAGCGTGTTTGTTCATTATCTGTTTATATAACTAATTGGTGCTACTCACGCTTCATTAATAATTATATGGAGTATTCATTTTTTTTTGGGAAATGTATTTAAATAATATTTATAATTTAACGATGTTATTTTTAATTTATCATTAGCTTTTAGTAACTACAAGATTTATAAATAAATTATTTCCTACTTAGACTACATACGTACGTACAATTAATATACATTAAAAATTAAAATTGTTTCTAATTACAAATTGGATCTTGATCGTAAATGTCTGCGACGACGTAACTCAATTGAAATGTATGTTTGTAATAACAAAATAATTATTTTTTAGTAAATACATATGACTGTATGGAAATACGACACCTAAACCAAAAAGACATTTTAAAAAGTTCGTCAGTCTGTTTTGTTCCGGTAAATCTCCAAAACGAATGGAAGGGGTTTGTCTGTACTTAGAAAATAATTAGAATTCCGCGTAAAAAAATGAAAGCTCATGAAATTGTAAATAAAATCCGATTTTACCGACAGTTTTACTGGCAAGTGTTTGAATTTGTAAGAAATATTATTTCCAAATTTTTATTATTACCAAAAAAAATTGAGGGTCAAAAAGAGTGACTATCAAAACAAAATTTTTGAATGATTAGGTACCATTTAAAAACTATATTACGCGGTGATAAATTGTGCAAAAGAGAACATTTGATATGCGGGCGGAGCCGCACGCACAGTTAGCCTAAAATACAAATGTGTACTGATCTTGAGGCATAGCATAGGCATACAATTAGCGCAACTAGCACTAAACCGTAATCGTCAAAGCATCCGTTTTCCTCATTACTTTTGAAATGCTAAACAATTGAAATTATTTTTTCTCATGTGTATTTTGATAAGCGATAAAAGTTCAATAACCTCTATTCTTGAATTCATCTATCGCTGTTTGTCCCAGTCTATTATGTTATTGAGAGGATATTTACATAAATGTAATTTTAATATAATATATATATAAATATATATTATATATAAATTATATATATATATATATATATATATATATATATATATATATATATATATATATATATATATATATATATATATATATATATATATATATATATATATATATATATGTGCAAGAAATTGCTTTATAGAAAATGCATTCTTAAGCTTATAAATGGCTTTTTAAGTTCTACTATAAGTAGCTTATTAGAATAATCAAAAGTAATCTATATCGTCCAAAAACAATAGCCTAGATTGGGAAAGACAGACTGATAAATTAACGTGTTTTTATATTATACTAGCTGTCTTCCCTCGATTCCGCCCGCGTTTCCAATTTTCTATTCCGAATAATTTTTCACTGCTAGTTTTAAAATAATCATTGGTGAATATTTTTTTTGATGGTCACTTTATTTCCAGTCCTAAATTGTTTTCGGTACTAACAGAAAACATTTTTCAGATATTTAAGCACTTGCCAGTAAAACTGTCGATTGAATCTGTTTGTTTATTCATAATTTCATGAGGTTTTTCTTACGCGGAACCCCTAATTATTTTCGAAAAATAAATGTTACGCGAAGTTACTTTAGCTATCTGCCAAAAAAGTCTCGTCAAAAACTGTCCAGCCGTTCTGTAGTTTAGTCGGAACAAATAAAAAAAAAATGTGTTTTTGGTTTAGGTAATGTATATACATTTAGTAAATTCTAATCAGATACTAAGTCTCTAGAAATCAACAATTAAACAAAAAATGTTAATCGATTCTGTGACTTTCTAGCTATAAGCTGCTATAAGTAAGTAACGGATATTTATCCGTCTATTTAGATATGTCGATATCAAATTCTATATCTAACTTCATTTGGACATTGAATGAAATTAGTTTCCCCAAGTAGATAGGTATAGAAATTTACGTATTCTATATTCACCTTGAATGTTTTCTTGGCATCTATTTGTTATTATTTGTTCATCGATGAGGCCCACCTTTTTATTTTTTTGTACCAGATCATGGTGTCGAGTTTTTCAGTGTTATCTTTTACAACTATTATTTCATCAGCGAATCTTAGATGGTTTAGGTTTGTTCCGTTTATGTTGATTCCATAATTCCGTAGTTATCTCATTCCCGTGGCGTCTTTACTGAGGATCAAAATATGTCGCGAAATGTCAATTAATTATTAAAGTAAAATCTTAAATGTTATATCCTCTCATAGAAAACGGGTGTTTTTAAGCATTTTATCTCTGTTATGTAAATACAATATCAGAGATCATATCATGTAGTGTATACGTTGTTTTCATTTTAAACTGAGAGTAAAGTGTACAAATGAAGTAGTGACAAACATTTTCATGTTACAAATTGCTAGCCAAACGAAGTGAGCACTGTCAAATTATTCACAGTCCCTACTGTAATCTTATCCCTTTGAGATAATGCCCATTTTCGTATGTTATAATATAAAATAGTACACAGAGTCGTATTCACGTTTTTAGTCTATGTTTCTTGAAATTTTAAGAATAATTATAATTGAATTATGATATCTAGGTGCACTTGTAGAATTATACAAAGAGTAACTAAAAAAATTGAAACATTAAAAAAACAGTTCAAAGAAAAGAATGACCTAATTCTAGATTCTTTTTGTCAAATAGGTACTCTGCTTCAGATGTTCTAAATACCCGAAACGATAGCTCTCGAGATATTCTATATCAGACGTAAATAGAACTCGAGTGACCTGGATGGTTTCTGTTTACCCTCAGATACTCGAATTTTTTTTTCTAACCTAGTTAATGCTGTTGACCGGAAGGGCCCTTACAGATTCTCCGTAACTTTGGGGGCGAGTGCTGGAGGCATTCACCGCAAAAGGTAACTAGCACAAGGGTTCGAACCTCGGCTTGGCTGCTACCTATGTATCACAATTCCCGCGGAATTTAATCCTCGCTAAGTCCTACATTTTTTATTTATAAACAATAAAAAAAATGGTTCCTTACAGGATGTATGTACCTGCGTGTTATATGCAGGAGTGTGTATGCAGTGTTGTGCGTTTTATGCTTGATGCATGGTCAATTTCACTGTATCGCGCTGTCGGCGACTTCAAGAGCCTCCCCAGTTGGGGAACGGAGATACATCTTGAGCTGTGACCAGATGGCGACCCGGAGTGTGTGTGGGAGCAAAGTTAGCCGCCCGTCTCCGGCGGCTTGAACGGCGGTTACGCGAGCGTAGGCGCTGGCACGCAAGGAATCGAGGTTTAGACGGAATGATCCTATTCATACGAGTGACGTTATTGTCGCGGTCGGTCAAGATGTTACACGGTCGTCGGCATTCGGGTCGGGCGAGTACGAGACGGCTCGTACTATAAGGGGGTTCGGGTGTGTCTCTGCGAGTTCAAAGAAGATACTCTCATATTGTAAATGTAGATTCTTTGTACAAATCTTACGTTATCTATTTTTGTAGGTATAAATTGCTGTAAATGTATAGAATATGTGTAAGGATGAAAATTTAATGTTCCATCATAGTTCCACTAGATTTAGACTTTTATTTCCGCATACTCATGTATGATTTGGTTCGTGGACCGACAAAAACAATGAACAAATAATATGACAAAGTTCGACATTTTTGCTGCCAGTTATTCAAATTTATCTATTGTCAGATACTTCGTAAGTAACTCTTTGCAACTTTACAATTGTTACAAACATACTTATCAAATAACAAGGAGCCCACGCAGCTACACTCACGTATAATATTTTCTATTCCATATCAATTATTAACGGTGGAACACAGTTTTAAAATAATTATTGAAAAATAATGGACCCTATTTTTATGCACAGGTTCTTAATTATTTTTAGTACTAACAGAAAACAAAGATATTTCTTACAAATTCAAACGCTTATTGTGCATTGAATCGAAATTTGTTCACAATTTACTAAGTTTTAATTGAATTACGCGGAAATCTAGTTAGTTTCCAAAAATAAAAGTAGTCTAAGTTACGTCTTATAACTTCAGCTAACTGCCAGAAAATATTTTGTCAAAATCGATCTAGCTCTTTCGGAGCCGGACGAAATAGGCGGTAAGTCGGACAGACAGAAAATTTTTAATAATGTGTATAAACTATTATTTTGATACAAAAACAGGCACTTCAATTTTATTTATCATTCGCGCGGCTGACCTTGTAGTGAGCGCACGTGAGTTGTGTTCTCCTACAATAAATATTCGTGTTTTTTCAAGTGTACCCACTTATTTTTTAAAATGAGTGAAAAAAGTCAAGGTGATCGGAACCAAGTTAGTGTGGCTACTGTGACGAGTGCAGAGAAAAGACCACATGAGCCTAGTTATGAGAGTAGCGAAGATAGTTTTATAACAGTTTCTAAGCGAAAATCAAAGCGTTTAGCTAGAAATGATTCTGAAAATCACGAAGAACAAATATTAAATCGCAAATTTCAAGCAACAGTAACTTCTTTGAAAGAATTACCAAAACAAATGGCGATGGCGAAATTATTAAAAAGTGAAAACATACAAAATATTTTACACATTAAATACAAAAATCCTTACAAAGTTTTGATTGACTTTGTTAGCAAGCAAGATGTAGAAAAGCTTTTACAATGTAAAAAATTTTTAGAGCTTGGATTCAGAAGTCAACTGGCAGATGAAATTAATATATCTTATGGCATTATCAGGGGTGTTGAGATAGAAATGACCGAAGAAGAAATATTAAAAATACTTAAATCTGAAAAGCAAATATTATCAGTTAGAAGATTGAATAGAGTATCAGAAGAAAGAAGTTGGGTACCAAGTGAAGCGGTTAGAATCGCTTTTAAAAGCCCTACTGTTCCATGTTACGTCTATGCTTATGAATGTCGGTTTAAAGTGGACCAATACATATTCCCAGTGTCTCAGTGTTCTGGATGCTGGAAATTTGGGCATACAAAGAAGATGTGTCCTTCTAAAAAAAATTTGTGCCCAAGGTGTGGAAATAACCATGCGAGCTGTGAGACAACGGAATTAAAATGCCTTAATTGTAATGGTGCACACATGTCGCTTGATCGACTATGTCCAGTGTTCATTAAAGAAAAAAATATTCGTAACATTATGGGTAAAAGTAACGTAACTTATAGGGTTGCATTGGAAATATATCTGAAAGAATATTCACCACCGCAAATTATAGAATATCGTAATAATACATCAGGAACCCTCTCTGCTTATGTTGGAAGTCAAAGAACGTTTAAAAATGTATTAGAACGAAGACAAGTAAATGAGGAACAAAATATGAGCCACTATAATGATATGCAATTTGATGAGGAGATAGTTGAGGTACCCACATCTGAAACACAAAATAACTCTAAAGGTAAAGATAAGGGAAATAATGCTCAAGAAAAGAATAATAGCAACAGAAGAAATTATCCAATAGAATCTGAACCAGAAGGATTTATGCAGAAAGAAAATGAGAATGTGCAACAACATTGTGAGGGTAACAGTTACAAAAAAACATAATTTTGAATTCACAAAAATTTTGGCTAAAATTAAAAAAATATGTTTGACAGAGGAAAGTTTTGAAAAAAAGTTATTATTATTAGTTAAATTAATTTTTGATGAACTAAAAATATTTGTAATGAAACTTGTAAACGATGGAGAAATACTGCAGAAAATATGTTGTACATTTTTTAAATAATGGCATTCACAAGGAACCAAGTTGTTAATATAATGCAGTGGAATTCACAAAGTCTTAAGCCTAAGCTAGGAAGTATTGGTGAGCTTTTAATACAAGAAAAAATTCATATAGCTTTAATAAGTGAGACTTGGCTTGATGCTAATACAGTAATAAAGGTTAGTGGATATAATATATTTAGAAAAGATAGGTATGACTCATATGGAGGTGTAGCAATTTTAGTACATAAATCTCTTAGAAGCCAAATACATCATGTGAACATTTTCAATCCGGGTATAGAAATAATTGCAATAAAATTAGGTAATATTAAAAAACTGGAGTACGTTATATCTCTTTATTGTCCTTCATCTGTTCAATCACAATTTAGGGATTGGAATGAAATATTTGCACTTTTTCCCAACAAATCGCTAATAGCTGGCGACTTTAATGCACATCACTCAAATTGGTCTTACAAAACGAATACTAGAGGTTTGCAATTACTTGATGCTGCCCTAGAAAATTGTTTTACTACTCTTAATAGTGGGTGCCCTACAAGAATGAAGCTGGTGAATAACAATCTTCAGCAGTCATCTCCAGATATTTCATTTATCTCAACAGATATAGCAGTAGATTTTGAATGGAAAATAACTAACGAACACCTGGGTAGTGATCATCTTATTATTATTATGTCCATAAAGTGTCCTTGTCGTTTACAAAGCATTATAAAGTGGAATTTTAAAAAAGCTAATTGGCTAAAATATCGTGCATGCTTGTTGGAATCTTTTAATGCAAGTAATCATCTAGAGCTAATAGAAAGCAATAGTATTAGTATCCAAAATAATTATGATCATTTACTTAGTATAATTAAGAGCGCTGCCAATCAATCCATACCTTTAATAAAAACTTGTAATAATCCGGAAACAAAATTTAAACCAAAACCCTACTGGAATGCAGTATTATCTGAAGCCGTAGCTAAGCGTAGATTAGCTTTAAAAATATTTCGGCGTAATCCAACTCCCGATAATCTTCAGAAGCTTGAAGAACAAGTTAGGAATGCTCGGGATCTTATTAGTCAGGCAAAAACTAAAAGTTGGAATAAATTTTGCAATGAGTTAAGTGAATCTACTTCGGTGGCAGATATGTGGAGTCGAATGCGCTGGATAAAAGGATATAATAAAGTAGGATACCAAGCTAATGATGATGCAAAATATGAGCTTTTATCTTCTCTGGCACCTGATTATGTATTAAATTCACCCCCATTATTTGAATCATATAATAAGTCACTGGAAAAAGATTTTTCCATACAAGAGTTAGAAAATGTTATAAAAAAGAAAGACACATCCCCGGGTAATGATGGTGTAACGCACTCTATGATAGACAATATTCCAGAAAATGGTAAAAAATATTTATTAGCGTTATACAATAATATTCTGAGCTGTGGTTATGTTCCACATCAATGGCGTGACATTATTATAATTCCTATTCCTAAACCAACCAATGCCATTGAGAATACCCAATACAGCAGTAAACTTAGACCTATCTCTCTTTTGCAATGCTTTTGTAAAGTTTTTCATACATTATTAGGAAAACGGCTTGAATGGTTTATAGAGAAGAAATTAATTTTAGCTCCTAGTACTATTGGTTTTAGAAAGGACCAATCATCCTTGGATTGTTTAGTCCGATTAATAAGTCACATACAATTAGGTTTTACCAAAAATATCCCCACCTTAGCTTGTTTCTTAGATATAAAAAATGCTTATAATAACATTTTGATTTCTGAAACCGTTAAAGCATTAGATAAATTAAATGTTGGATCAAAAATTTGTAATTACTTTTGGCAATTTTTAAGTGAAAGACATCTTATTATTAAAACTTTATTAGGAGATTCTACTATGCAAAGATGGACGAGTAATGGATTAGCACAGGGGGATCCTATTTTACCCCTTCTTTTTAATATAGCTACTTTAAAAGTAAGTCAAACAATACAGAATGTAAACATATGCCAATATGCTGATGATTATGTACTTTATACTAGTCATAAAAATCTAAACTTTTGTTCGGATATCATTCAAGTTGCACTTAATGTTATAGTAAATATATTTGATCAACTTGGATTGGAATTGTCTACAAACAAATCTAATTTTTGTGTTTTCAGCAGAGGTCATAAAAGACAAGAAATACAAATTTTAGTCAACAATAATTTTATAACCCCTGTTAATTGTGTGAAGTATTTGGGTATTTGGCTTGACAGGTCTCTACTTTGGAACAAACACATAAATGAAACAGTAGAAAAAAAACAACAAAATACTTAAATTTGCTAAAAGTGTTATGTGGTCCTTCGTGGGGTATTCACCCTAAACATTTACGTATCATATACACTTCTCTGATCCGAAGTCGAATGGATTATGGGTGTTATCTCTACGGTAATTGTGCTAAAACACACCTTTTGAAGTTAGATAGAGTACAAAATCAAGCATTAAGAATTATTGGAGGATTTATTAAAAGCTCACCAATACACGTGATGGAAAGCGAATTATGCATTCCACCGCTTCATCTGAGAAGATATTACTTGGCATATAAATTTTGTATTAAAGCTAAATCTTTTTCAAATAATTTAAGTTTAAATTGTCTGAAAGAACTTAGTTCTTATACTCATAGTACATATTGGACTAAAAAAGTGAAACCATTACTTGTTACAGTATATGACAAAACGAAGTCATTAAAAGTTTTTTCGGCTCTTATTTCAAATGTATTCTCGTTAGATATATGGATTAATTATATCGATATTAAAACTGTTATTGAAATTAATTTAGACTGTATACAAGAAGCTAAGAAAAATCTAAATGTAAGTACTATCAAATATAGCATAATGGACGAATTACAAAATAAATATAATGGTTGGACAAAAATATTTACCGATGGTTCAATTAATGGAGATGGTCTTGGAGCAGCATTTTATACCAACCATGGGCAAACTACGGGTCTCTTCAAAATAGAAAACAACGTATCGATAATGACTGTAGAGTTGTTTGCTATAGCAGAAGCTCTTGCACATGCTATCGAAGCGTCATATAATAAGATTGTTATTTTGACTGATAGCAAGAGCTCACTTTTACATTTAGCTCGTTGTACCTCTGGATTCAGAGGTATACCGATTGCTTATACTGTCTTAAGACATATATATAGTTTGCACCAGAAGGGTAAAAAATGTAAACTGCAGTGGATTCCGTCACACACAGAACTAAGTGGTAATGAGGAGGCTGACAGATTAGCAAAATTAGCAGTGTTGAATGGAATAGAGGTATATATTTACAATAATTATTTAGAGTTGTTAGGCCTATTTAAAAAAACAGTATATCATATGTGGAAAGAGTATTTTGACGAAAAATCTAAAGAGAAGGGAATTTGGTATAAGACCTTACAAAGTCAGCCGCCTAGAACACCTTGGTTCTGTGATGTTGAATTAAATAGATGTTCTGTAGTTTTATTGCATAGGTTAAGATCAGGACACATTCCATCAGAACAATTTAAATTTCTTATGCAGATAGTTAGATCGCCATGTTGTACAGCTTGCGGTACTATTGATGACGTGCATCATGTTCTGACGGAATGTGTTAAAAATTATAATGTTAGGATAGATTTTATTAATAAGTTTAAGTTAAATAAATTGGATGTAGGAATGTTCCATAGTATTTTAGTAAATCCTACTAAAGAGATTGATAAAATGCTATGTGAATTGATTGAAAGATGATATTATGAAAGATGATGTATGTAATGAAATAAACCTTTAAAATTAGTATCATTAGGTTATGATGGGGCTGATATGACTTATGTCAAAAGCCCCTAAAAAAAATTAAATTAAAAAAAAAAAAAAAATATTTATATGTATGAAAGACATTTACCTCCCATTAGAATGTGACTGAGTACGTCCCCACGTTCATACTTAATTGGACTGATCTGTCGACAACCAGATGTCGGGGCTATGTCGCCAATAAAAGCGATTGTGAGTCACCAGCTCGATCGAATCGTACGTCGGTTTATTATATCTACCTACCTATTGTTTTCAAAATTACAATTGATTCATCACGTTCACTAAGCAGTTTCAATAACGTTTTTGCTGCGTTCAGAATACTTTGTTTCGTACTTTGTAACGACATTCATTACGGTAGAGAAGTTTCTACATTGATTTACGGTAAATGTAGTGAGACTCTTATGTATTTCAGATTGTAGGTAATTCTTTTAAACACTGGCTGACTTATTATCACGTAATAGTGGTAGGGATGGTTAGCTGCCATCCTCAAGTTTGAAAACCTGACACCAAATACCAATAGGTGCGTTCCTTTAGGCTTAGTGTGTTTAACATCTTGGACCATATTGTCGCTTAACAAGTGAGATTGTGGTCAAAGCATTGATCCTTTAATACAGTGTAATAAAAAAATCGGTTCAATTGATTGTAGAGTTAGATCTACATATTTTACACTATGGCCTGGGTGATACATTATCTAGACTACAAAATTCGGTGAGAAAAAAAATTCTTCGCGTTATCGAAAATGCTTTTTCTATTTCCCAAAAAGTGAATATTTACAAAAAAAAAAACTTCACGTACATACTAGTTAAATTTCTAGAATAATTGAATACTTATTATTTTAAATTACTTTTTTTGGTTTTTCAAAATTTCTTCCATTCGTAAATTTCGATAATGGGGCGATAATTTGATTTTTACAGCGACCAGGGGCGGCACTGTAGTTAAATTCGCCATTGACCGATTGATTTCAAATCTATTCTAATAAATAAAATTGAATTGTCTGTTTATAATATCAAAACAAAAACTTTTAACTAAATACTTACAAATGAATATGTATATACGATACCGTACGATACGTATATAACCAAGAAAACAATTTTTAAATTTTTTATGTGTCTGTCCGTTCCTTTCTAATCTCTAGACCGGCTATACCAATTTTGACGAAACTTTTTTGGGTGAATAGCTATTCAGCTATCTGCATGCAACTTTTATTTTTAGAGAATAATTAGGGTTACACAATGAAAAAAAAAAACAAACTCCTCAAATTGTAAATAAAATAGGATTCAATGGAGAGCACCATCAAAACGTTATTTTGCAATGATTATTTAAAAACAATATTTACGCGGTGCGTCATATATGAGACGCGGGCGTAGCCGCGGGCACACAGCTGCTTTATTGTAAACATGACGATCACTAATAACGAATTTGATGCGAATCCTATTCAGAATTGATTTTTCATCTATCATCATCATCGTCGCCATGGTAACAATTGCTATGTTAATCTTTACCTATCCTGGAACGAAATTGGTAGTGCACTTATTATCACAATAAAAGTCGGCGCCCGCGACTTCGTCGTCTTGTCTTATTTTGATTGAATTTCTTGATTTTGTATTGTCTTTCATAGCCTATACGTTACCGAATGAGACTTGTCTCCTGTACACCAAATTTTATTTCATTGATAAAGGCTTATTGAGTTTTGAGTTTAAACAAAAATTATATCGCATAAATTTTCATCAATATTGGTCAAGGCGTTTGCGAGTTAAATCCGGACGGCAGACACACATATATATATACTAAATTATACACCTGTTACATAATTTAAAAAAAATATGCAGGAAAAACTTCAGTTTTGTTAGTACTGCAGATAATTGATCATGTTATGTAACGTTGCGCCTGATAAAAGATAAGAGCATCAACTAGACTGTGCATTTTACTATTTCTTTTTATTTGCAGTATATATTTTCACAGAATGTTCTCGTCTGAAACACCACAGTGTCTCAGGACAAAAGTCTTCGATTAGTGTATGTTCCCAGTGATGATATATGGCAATGAGATGTGGTCGCTCACAATGCGCCTAATAAGGAAGCTCAAAGTTGCTAACAGGGCAATGGAGAGGACTATACTCGGAGTTTCACTACGTGGTAAGTAATAAAGACATCCACAGAAGAACCAAAGTAACCGACATTAACCGAAGAATTGCTAAACTTAGCACATTGCTCGCCGAACCGATGCTCGATGGGGCCAACGGGTTCTCGAATGGCTACCACATACCGGAAAAAACACAGCGTGGGTAGGCCTCGCACAAAGTGGACCGACGACCTGGTGAAGGTCGTGGGAGTCTGCTGGATGCGGGTGGCACAAGTGTTGTTTCAATAGGTAACCAGTAAATATTATAACATAACATAAAGTTCACGGCCCGTTATCCCCGAAGGGTTAGGCAGAAGTGAAATAGCGAACTACACCCATCTACATTTCGCCGAGCTTAGTTCCGTTCCAGATGTGACACGGGGCGAGCTTGTCGCTATATCGGGGACAAATAGAATACTGGATGATACTGAGTAGAAAATATCACTGGACCCGACCCGGGTATTGAACCCGAGATCTCAGAACGACAGTTGTATCGTAATACAGCTGCGCTACCGAGGCATTATAACAATATCCCAAATTATATATACTTATATATACTTCTATAGAATGAATTGCGATTAACCCAGTTCAAATCCTATTTATTTCAATCTAATCGTCAATTTATCTGCGAAGGTCACTACTTACTATAAAGTTGTCCAATGCAATTTGCAATTATATTTACATAATTATGTTTATTGCGATTATTAGATGATTATTATCTTAAGGGGCTGTGTTGTAACAATATTCCGTACATAAAAAAATCTGATATTATTATTACTTTTTGTTTGTTTTGATGACACGAATGGATCAGTAATGAAAATGAAAAATGTTGAGTTTTATGCACTTTAAAGTACGTTTACTTTTTCGCAGGAAACACGGCCGCTGAGAGCTCATTCCACATACGGATAGTTCGCGGGAGGAAACTCCTCTGAAACCGCACCGTCCGGGACCACTTTGGCTCCAAGATGTGAGGGTGAACTCCCTGCCGATGACGAGCCGTACGATGGTAGAAATTAGGTGTTGGCATTATGTCGAACAATTCATCAGAACACAAACCATTATACAAATGGTAGAACACACATAAGGAGGTAAAGTCCCACTTTAGACTTAAAGGTTCAAAACCGCTTGTGAGATTGGGATCGTCAACGATTCTCGCAGCATGTCGTTGAACCGAGTCAAATACCTCGAGCTACTTTTTTCCAGGTGCTCCCGTCCAGAGGTGACAGCAGTACTCCTTATGGGGCCGGACTTGAGATTTGTAGAGTTGCAGTCTTTGCTCCGATGTGAAGTACCACTTCACTCTATTCAGCACACCTAGGTTTTTGGATGCCAGCTTGACTTGTCTTCTAAGTTACCTAAGAAACACGCTACGGTTCGAGAAATAAGAACCCTTTCATATTGCTTCTTATATTGTAGGCACATCTGAAGACTGACTAAACCCAAAGAAGTATGATATTCAGTTTTATAAGGGTTTACTATAGATATGAAAAATATTATACACTACAGACTTGCATTATAAATGCGTTAATAAATGGTCTGTAAATCCAAATCGAGACAATACATCGAAGTCACCATAAGTTATTTCTAATTACGTTAGCTCTCTTCGAGGATTTCATTATCAATGCATGAAGCCAGAAGACGTGGCTTGCAAGCAGACTAACTACACAATACTCCTTCCTTGGGCACGAAACGACCACTTCAATATGATCTCCGTAACCCTTCTTTCACGGGTCTCGTAAATATTGCTTCAGCGTTTTTTAAAAGTTCTATCTAAAGTGGACGATAATGTACCGAGCTGTTTCGAGCAAACGGCAAAAAGTCGGAACGTGTGGTACTGCAGACGAACTTGTTTCTCCTTACATGGAGCATCTCAACGAGTCCCAGCGTACCGCCTCACATAATATTGTTAGTGGATAGCTTTTTACGTCCGATGCATTATTCGATAGTCATTTAAAATTCTAACATACGACTTATAAACAGAGCCCTCGCCATTTTCATTCGATACCCCGCTGATGATGGACGTTTCTGTTTAATATATATGTATATTTAAAATAAATGTTATACAAACTACGCAAATTCGTTTTGGGAGCCGGAGCACCCACGCGTCAAAAATCACGGGGGCGATCGGAGGCACTGCGTTCAAAGGTGCGCGAGCGCCGGTAGAAACACACGTATCGACGAAAAAAACAAAATAATAAATAAAGTACGTGTAAAAGTAAAGAAAACCGTGTTACGAATACGTATCAGTGACAGTGATTGGTAGGAGTGAATGCATTGAGGGAGTTTTTATGAATGGTGTGCGTTAGGAAGTGACGTCATGCGTAGTGTTGTGCCTACTCGAGTCACGCGGCGGGGATCTATTTGTTGACGATGAGTAATCATTAGACCTTAAGGTGAGTATTAAATAGTTTTTATCATTTAAGTAGGTTATATGATCATTTTGCCGGTTTTCTGTCGGATTACAATAATGTATTAGAAATTAGTAAAAATTTACAATTTTCTTTATATCGACTGTAAAGATCTGTACGTTGTTTTTATGGTAAACTAGCTGTGAGCCCGCATTTCAAATATTCTTTAGGTGTGAGTGAAAAAATGTATATAATATTTAAATTTATAAATAACCTAAAAAAACAAAAAAAATGAGATAATGAGAGTCTTTTGTTTTTATTAGCGGAAAACTGTACATGAGAGTCAATTGAAAAAAAAAATTGAATTGCTCGATGGAATCCAAAAAATTAATTGCCTATAAACCATCTAGGAAAAATTTTGCGTCGAAGGGTAGTAGGCCCATCCCGATATGTTTAGTAATTTTGAGAAAGAAATTGCCACTAATTTTTTCTTATATTGCCAAGATGGACATGGTGTTAAAAATGCTCTACCAGCGCTACACTGTTACCTTATGGGTTTTAGAGTAGAAATTATGATTATTTGTTCCCGCAAAATACTCTGTTATACTTGAAATGGTTTTATTTAATTTTGCTGTTGTTTATATATTATCTTACTGTCTGATATGTATTGTGTACTTTCTACTTTACTCTGATTTTTATAAAAACAATAAAAAAAATCAGCCAAAGCTACAATTGGAAAAATTAGGTATGTCGATTGGTTTTTAAATAATATTACTGTGAATTAATCAAATAATAAATTAATTATGTTATAAACGATTTGGAAATCACAATCTTTAATACTCGATTCCGTTTACATGAAAATTAATACTTTTAATAATAATGAACGAATAGGTAAACAATTTATATTTGGAAGCGACAAATATATTTATGTAAATGAAATATTACAAGATAAGCTTGAGGGGCACCACTTTTTGCATTTTTTATATACTGTATGTATACTACATTTTTTATATACATAATGTCGCTTGATGTTAAGTGACTATGCATTATCACAATAAGTTTAGATGTACTAGTAATAATCGTATACAATATTATACCGGAAACCTTGATATGACAGTCCTTACAGTAACCTGAACTAAGCGGTTACCCGCAAATGTGTAATTAACCAAAATAACGAAGCCGGTAATGGCGGTTAAGGTCATAGAAACCTTAAACTCGGGCACTCCACTTGTTTTTCATATTACGGAA
Source organism: Samia ricini (assembly GCA_014132275.2). Classification (NCBI taxonomy): domain Eukaryota; kingdom Metazoa; phylum Arthropoda; class Insecta; order Lepidoptera; family Saturniidae; genus Samia; species Samia ricini. The sequence continues at coordinate 22,963,567 of AP028163.1, read as the reverse complement.
GTTAACAAACATAAACGATATTATCACGTGCTTTATTTACAACTAGCTCACGTTTTGCTCGCTTTGCGACGAAATGAAATATTAATACAAATATTTGAACTTCAATAAAACTATTTGCGGTATATACACGCCAAGGATACAAGATCCAAAACAGCGCGAAGCGCGATATCTTATCATTTGATACTGATTTCTGCCACTGCGAAGGCTTCGCCGATGATCGTGATAAGTGGAATAAAAGTATTTCAAATGGTCTCAAAATACACGACAATGCTTGATTGGAGGTGCTGTCCCAAAAACGCAGCAAAGAACGCAAAGAATACACAAATCGGCAGCTTCCACGATTCCCCAAGAGCCTATTTGCCATCGATGAGTCTGTAACTGCGGATCCCGAATCGGCCTGTTTAGTCACAAGTCGCAGTTGCCACCTCTCACGAATGCTGATTTAAGTTATCTGGAAATATGCTCCAGGCCTATGATGATGATAATGAAAGTCAGAGGCGAAGCCAGATGTGTTCCGATCTTCAACTGGGGAAGCTCTCAGACCCAGTCTTTGACCACACTCTCACCTAATGTTAAGTGACGATGTGGTTCAGGATGGTTAACAGCCTAGAGGTACTGGATTCAAGAGACAATGGCGGATTACACCTATTAGTATTTGGCGACAGGTTTTCAAACTTAAGGGTGGTAGTTACCCAGGCTGACATTAAAAAAAAACACCATGCATATATATGTACCACCTTCAAGCACTATCTACCAATACATACAATATTACAGAGATTTTTAAGCAATTTGGGCTTGGCATGAACTACGAGTAGTCCTTGTTTTAATTAAGTAAATGACTCAGTATTATGTAATTTTGGTGGCATTTCACCTGTTTGGTTATTGTACACAATTGAGGTGTATTGAAAATAATGACACTGAGCTTGAATTCTAAGATTTCACAATAACTCCCTTGGAAAACTTTAACAAATGGCCGCCATTCTTTTCGAGCACTGAAGTTTAATACAATAATACGAAGCTGGCTTTAAAGTACTTGTATTAAGAGCCGTATTAAATATACATACATATTAAATACACACTACATTCAAAATAATTTATATTCGTAAGGAACCTCTTCTGTCTTTTTTACACGCTTTATTAGTGTCACCTATATACATGCAATGATAATTTACGAACTCAATTTTCATAGACCTCTAAACGTTTAAGAAAATGGAAACTTTGCATACTTATCAATAACCGATGGTGACACAATAATTTAATAGTTCTGTCTTGTTATCCTCGTCAGATCTTGTCTTCGGGATTAACGATGCTTAGTAAATATTCGTGAGAAACCGATTGTGGTACTTTTGAATTACCCATTTCCGGTTGAGTGCTCATAGCGCTCTTCAAAAAGTCTAATAGAAGCTATCAAAGCCTACAGGAGGTTAACAGTATTAGTTATTTTGAAAAAATTAACAAAAGTCCTGTGAAATAAAAATCCTTACTTTCTTACTTCAACATTAGGGTCATCATTACTGTGTATGATACTAAATTAATATGCATAATCAGAACATTAAGATAAACTTTATCTTAATTCCAAATCGTATAATTCAGATAAGAGTGCGCGTAACATTGACAGATAATTTTAAAATCGAAATAAGTTATATTATAAATATTTACCAGTCTATGAACGAAATCAATTATTATCTGTGGTATAGCAATCAGGTTGAATGTGTCTTCTGCCTACGCTGCAACTCGAAAGCGGGCGTGAATATGAAAAATGTAAATCGTTTCCCATAGCATAAAACTGGTTTTAAGTTGCATATGTAACCCAGGCTGAATGGACGCGTGGGTGAAAATGTATGTACCGAATATCTGACATTTCGAAATTGTTCGCTCCGGTTCCTACAAACATATTTATTGTAGTTGATAAATAACAAAAATTTTAATGCATTGTTCTTAATTACAACGTGTAAATGCGATGATGGGGTTTTCTCGATAGCAAAGTTATGTTTGTAAACTCCTCGGCGATATTCGAATAATAATAAGTTTTATTACGTATGTCGTAAACACGGTTGTAAATTGAAAGGACAAGTCCCTTAATTAGGGGCCATACATTCATCACGTGATTGCTTTTGGCAACTTTTTGATCCGCCCCTTCCCTCTTGTTACGTGGTGAAGACTTAGACATTTCAATTAGACTTGACTTAGAAATTTCCTATATATTGGTACCTTTAGTCTGTACTAATAAATAAAATTGAAGTGTCTGTATGTAATATAAAATAACATTTTTTTACATTAAATAACAAAAAACACATTTTTAAAATTTTTACCTAGCTGTTTGTTCCGGCTAATCCCCGGAACGACTGGACCGATTTGGACGAAAACGTATTGTTAGATAGCTGAACTTACTCAGCATAACTTAGGGTACTTTTACTTTTTTTAAATAATTATGATTCCGTATAAAAACTCATAAAATCTATACTAATAAATAAAATTGAAGTCAACATTTTTTATACTAAATAGATATGAATGTACATACGACACCTGTACCAAAAATACAATTTTTAAAATCTATGTCTGCCTGTCTGTCTGCTTGTAACGGGTAATGTTTGGAACAGCTGGATCGATTTTGAAGGGACTTTTTTTGGTAGATAGCTGAAGTTACTCCGGGTAACTTAGGGTACTTTTAATTTTCGAAAATAATTATAGTACTGCGTAAAAAAATAAAACTCATAAAAATTTTAATAAAGTCCGTTTTAATACACAGCTTTACGCGCAAGTGTTATAATTTATGACAAATATTTTTACTTTATCTTAGTGCTAACATTTTTTTGGAAAATAATTAGGGTTCCGTATAAAAAAATTAAAACGCAGTGAAGAATATATGAAACGCGGGTGCAGCCGCGGGCACACCGCTAGTTTTGAATAGAATCCGATTCAATGGCCCGTTATACGGACAAGTGCTTGAATTGATGTGAAATATTTTTACTTTATCTTAACACTAAAATTAGTAGAAAAATAATTAGGGTTCCGTAAGAAAATTGAAACGTAGTGAAGAATATGTGAAACACGAGCGCAGCCGCCGGCACACAGTTAGTGAATTATAAAACTGTGTAACGCACGAGTAAAGTTGCGGACAATATAATTCACTCTAGGACTTCCGTTTTGGAATCTATATGAATCCCAAAAAAATATCGGATTTTTAATGTTCGGGAAGATCCGTTAAATTTTAAACTAATAATATCATTCTTCCCCACATCCAGTGGTCCAGTTTGAATTTAATAAAAAAAAACAACAGTTCAGAAACTTTTTTTTAATCCTATTCTCGACATTAGCTACAAAAAAAAAGAAAAACACAAACGATTGATAAATAGAGGAGAAAAGGGTACTTAACTGGTTAGCATTTGGCTATTTATATCTATATAGATATACACTACTTGCTTGTTTACTAATTTTCTATTAAAAGTCTACCGAGTACCGAGGTCAATTATTTCATAAATTTAATATAACTGGGGTGTACTCGAAGCGACAGTGTGACCTCAAGCGGAACAAACCCCACTTTGATATATTATGAAGATTGTTCATTCGTGAACAGAGAAAGTTTTAGTCGCTAGGCTGTTTGGAATATCTTGAGATGCAATGAAAATTACACCTTCATGCATTGTAAGAGGGTTTATGGTATGGTATTATTACATAATATTTTATACTAGTACATATGGTCCAGCGGGCAATTTTACTTTAAATTCAATAGAACTATAGGTATTTAATTGTCAACCCTCGATGAGATATCTGCGAGAAAATTCTGAGAAATCATTTCACATTAGCTTGCCAAAGTAAGTATAACAGATATAAAACCTGATGTGAATGCGATGGTACAAAACAAAACACGTCATGTCGGCTTGGTATGGTGGCTCTTTTGTAGGACCTAATTTTTGTATTGTATAGGCTCGAGACTTAGACCACAATCTGACGGTTTTATCCATTATTATAAATACACTCAGCTTAAATACATTGGCTTTCAAGTAATAATGGTTAAACACACCTTTTGGTGTTTGGCGACAGGTTTTCGAAATTGATTGTGATGCACTTATCCAGCTAACGCATTGGTTTCAAAGCAATTGTTTCCTCACGATATTCTCCTTCACCGAAAGCGTAGGTTCATAATAGGTTTGAATAGGTGGATTCGAAGCTACTTTCATACGAAACGAAGTCCAACATTATTACCAACTCAGCCATCATCGCTTCATATACATATATCTAGAAGGAAGGAAGTCATCATAACAACATTCCACATCTACTCGTAATTTAATGTTAAAACGTATACTCAAATTTGATAAGAGAATCTATGATTAAAAACAACAATTACGTGAATTAGTTGAATGGTGATCGAGTTATAAATGTATAAAATATATATATATATATATAAAATAAATAATATATATAAAATGTTTTTATAATACCTAAATGATGAAAAAAACCATTAGGCAGAAGTGAAAACGCGAAACTTTCTAACAACTTGTTTTTAAATTTTAATATTTGTTTATTGTAATTATTGACATAACATAAAATTTAACATACAACATTTCTCTAGTTTTTACATCTATTGCCGTTCCGAGTAATAATTATGTACGTTTTCATATAATTTATTCATAATGAAAACATACGATAGGCTGCGTAAGTATACATTTTTATTTATCTCTGAGCGCCAGCACTTTAACGCCATTTTATACTTGATATACAGAAGCATCTTGACGATTGACGTCATTGCATTTGTAACGCGACTCTATAAGTAAATTCTCCTACCAAAAAATAGCTCAACGCCGCTAAAGAATATTTCAGTTCAAAAATAACTCACTGTATGTGTTTAATGTGTAAATTATAATAGTTGGTACTCTAATTAATACACGTATAAACCACTAGGGTTTCAATAAATGTAATTACTTATCTATAATGACTAAATAACGACTATACATCTATTGAAAATAGATGTTTACCGTTAAAAGCTTTTTGCGTACGATCGTGCAGTTAATTTCCTAGTTTTCATTTTAGTATGAAAATTTATTATCTAGACTCTATACCTACAGTTTATACTGAACCTTTAACCGAGCCGTGTTCATTTATCCAATTTAGATGCTTTTAGGTTAAATGTTTAAAATTTCCTATTGAAATATTTTCCTTCAAAACATGTTAAAAAAGGTAACATCTGTATGTCTCGGCTTATAACTTTAGTATCACTGAACCGATTTACATAATTCTTTTAAATCTTAGATATATTGTCAGGCTAGGATTTAGTATAAATTTATTCAGCTTTATTGAATTTTTATTCCGAAAATCCCACGGGAACGGGAACTACTCGGGTAAAACCGCGGAGAGCAGATAGTGAGAAATATTTTTTACTTTATTTTAGTACTAAAAAAAATAGGGTTCCGTATAAAAAAAAATGCAGTGAAGAATATATGAAACGCGGGTGCAGATGAAGTGGACGAATTTATCATCTTGTTTAAAGACTTGGGCTGACTTTATTAGGCGGCCAAGCATTTATTGAAGACGCGCATCAGCAACCCCTTTTTGCAAATTGTTAGTGTAATATTATTTTCAAGACCAATTTGAATTTGACCAATGTAGTATATTCCCAGTGATGACATACGGGAATAAGATTTACTCGCTCCCAATGAACCTAATAAGAAAGCTCAGAGTTGGTCAAAGGGCAATGGAGAGGGCTATGCTCGGAGTTTCACTTTATGATCGAATCAAGAATGAGGAGATCCGCAAAAGAATGAAAGTAATTGACATTGCCCGATGAATCGCCAAACTAAAGTGACAGTGGCACATTGCTCGTAGATTCTATGGCCGATAGGGCCAACGGGTTCTTGAATGGCTACCACGAACCGGAAGACGCAACGCGGGAAGGCCCCCAACTAAGAGTACCAATGACCTGGTGAAGATCGCGGGAGTCCACTGGATGCGGGTGGCGCAAGACCTGTCGTATTTGGAGATCTTTGAGTGAGACCTATGTCCAGCAGTGAACATCTTTCAGTTAACATGATGATAAATCAGTATAATAATAAAAACAGAACAGAAAGCGTATGTTCCGCCATATCCTTTCCTAACATTACATAAAACGCAACTCCTATTTGTTAGTTGGTTTATAAATCGAGACAACAACTGAACCAATTTCCATGATTCTTATTTTAATCGGAGATATAATATTTGCTCAAGTTTTAACATATATTTTATTCTGTTAAATAGTATACAACGAAAGTAATCTGAACTGTTAGTTGGCTTATAACTCGAGAACTACTGAACCGATTTATATGATTATTTTATTAAATCCTTATTACTTTTTTACATTATATAAAACGCAACGTCTATCTGTCCGTCTGTCTGACACGGGCTCAGCTAGTATGTAAACAATATTTAAAATAAACCTACATTATGATTTTAATTCTCCGTGAGTAAAGTCACAGGTAAAAACTAACACATATATAGATAATATTATAATAGGCTTTTAAACAAACATGATAATAAACAAAAACGCTCCGGTCGGTCTGACCGCATACACCTTTGTTTTGCGTCGCTCGTCTGCGCTGAACAAAGCCTAGGCCCGGTCGTTCGTTTCTGTTGACCCATTATTGTTTCCCATCTCCCGGGACATTTCTGATTGGATGCAACAACGTGTAAAGATAAAATGAATTATCGTTGCTATTCTGTATTATATTCGACGGTGTGAAAGATATTTTGAGTCTAGTAAAACAAACTGTTTTTTACCATTCTCTCCTTCGTATTTCCTTACACAATACAGAAGGCAATGTCTGTCCTGTCAGTTTGTTGGCATATAACTAGAAAACCCAATTAATTTGATATTCTTAATCATAGATACATAATTATATCCCCTGGCCGGATTTTAGTTTATACTTATTTTGTTATGTTAGGATAATATATGGAAAGAGGTATGAAGATAAAACTGAATTATATCGGAACAAAATTTTCTATTAGCGTGTTATGTTGTATATACGTAAATATTTAAGTATTAAAATGATATTTCGTATATTAACTACATTATGTAATATTCATCCCAAAGGCACACCACTGTCATCAATTCCGAACGTTATGTATTCATTTACTTATAATTGACTGAACTATGGAAATCTATATAAATAGAATAATACAGATCTGGTATTCGGCGCGGATCGTGTAAAACTAGTGGACAGATTTCAATGAACTTTATTTAGATTAACTTTTTAGACACTTGGCCTATTCCTAATAAAGAATCACGATATTTTAGTTTCATATAAAGTTATGAAAGTTTTAAGAAACAACGATTTATATAAGAACCATTCGTATATTCGGATAAAATTATTTACAAAATTAGAGTATAAAATAATGTAAATAATACACTATAAATAATAATAATAATAATAACGATTTATTGCCAAAACATAATATATGAGCTTAAAAATAATCATGGCGTGATATAAAAGTTTTGGCAATGGGACAAGCTCAGCTGTTGCTAGGTGACATTACCACATAGCGCTAAATACAGTTTTAAGGTAATGAACAAACAAAGCCGACTGCTTGGCGACAGATTTTCAAACTTGAGAATGGTGGCTAGCCAGGCAGGTATTCGAAAATACCATACTAAAAGCTTATTACCGAATGGTTTACTATAGATGGATTTGAACTTACGTCCATCGATGCGATATCTAATTAAAGTACCCCAGAGCCATCAACGCTCAACAATTAGTATATATTTATTATATTTATCTTATACCTCTATATGTTTTCGATATACATACAACACACGTTGTCGATTTTTGTTTTAAAAGTATTAATCGAACTTCGAATTATTTATTGTAATCTTAGATAGCATTATTATATTTTCCGTAAAAAACTTAAACCGTACGATAAACCACCTTTATTTTATTGGACACCCTACTGGTTTATAATTGTTGAATGACATAGGAAAACGAGTTAAGCAACGCAAAACAAAATTTCTTAAATTTGTTTATAGTGAACATACGGTATATTTCCAACTGTAGGCATGATGGATGGTGCTCGCCCACGCATCGCTGACGGCCGCAATTAGTATGTGTAAATTACGCTACTAAACCCAGAGTTATTTAGGTCCATAATCCATTTAGGTCGCAGGGCTTTCTCTGAGTATTTGAGGCTCTATCTTTTATTACATTTAACTGTCCGGGTCCTAGACATTTTATGAAGTGTTTATATGTTTAAAATTTAGTTTTTTTACTCGGTATAGGCTCAGTGCTTTGACTAAAATCTCACCTGATGTTAAGCCACATCGTCGGCCCAGGATGGTAAACACTCTAAGCTTAGAGGTACTGGTTCTGAAGTGTTGCTGCCGGAACCCACCTATAGGCTCTTGGCGACAGGTTTTCAAACTTGAGGGTGGTAGGCGGGCATTATGACAAAATGTACTACCACCATGCTATGGTTTCCTCACGATGTTTTCCTTCACCGAAAGCTCAGGCCGATTTTAGAGTCGGATAGGTGGGCTCGAACCCGCGTTCATTGACGCAGTATGTGTTCGCACTATCTACTGCGCAATCATCGCTTCAAGTTTAATTCAAGTCTTTTTTTTACTAATTCAAATGTTCAAAATTCAAAAAGAAATACATTATTTCTTTATGGCGAAGAAAAAAAACAACGTAATGAAAGCAGTTCTCAATTACAAGAACACTTGTAATTTAAACTAACAAGTTTATGTATCAATTAAGAAAACACAAAACTATGTCTACATATTGTCACAGCCTTTTTTTTAACTTTCTTTGAAAATAGTCTTTTTTTAGAAGTAGAACATTTATGAGCTAACATTTAATGTCATTATTATTAAAGTCTTAATTCTAAAAAGTCGGATTATTTATTTTACGTAATTAATATCATTCTTCTTCTATTATAAATTTACAAATGTAATCTAATTTATTGTAATGAATGCCAGTACCTATTGCGAAAAAAAATCTGTTTTATTTGTGTATTTATTTCTGGATTTGAGTTTTATCCAATCTCGCTAAGGTTTTATTTTTATTACAGTTATCAATTCACATTATTTTGTTCGAAAATTAAAATAAAGTACAAAATAACCGTTTAAATTGTACATATTTTAAAACATTATAATGTAGAAAATATTTCTTGTGATCATGTTCTTCATTGCTACAGACGTAATTTTGTTGACAATATTGCTAAAAACGAGTTAAAAATAACAATTAACCATTGCCAAAACAGCCTTGATAAAATAAAATTAATCGGCTCGTATAATAGAATATTTAATTACATAATAATTCACCATTTCTTAAGTACCGTGTATGTATGCTGCACCACATTCGTTGAGGAACCTGCGACACTTCCGATCCTCCATTCAAAAGTAGCAAATCAATTTTTTGTACACCGCTATCAGAAAATCAAAACGACAACATAATATTTAAAAATCGAACAATATTATTCTTGTTAAACGTTTTATTCTTTTTCTTAGATAATAGCAATCTGTGCCAGTGTCATGTAGGTAAGATTTATTTTCAATCTTGTATCAGCGTTACCAAGCTCCAAGAAAAAGATGGCCCATCCTGCAAACTTTCCATGGAGCTTTGTCGGCACCTCAGAATAAATTTTACACGTTATTTTCTATAATAAACTCAACCTGTACACACAATAACCAAACTATATCACATAAAAAGCCACCAAGATTACATGATTTATAGTCAAATACACAAGTTTTATGTATTAAAGAAAATAACTGGCAGGTCATAATATATGACGAACTGAGTTCCCGCCAAAAACCCCTTGCTAAACTTCACGCTGAAAATAATAATGAGTCATTTATTAGAATTAAATACATCAAACAAACAGTTTTTAATAATTGTTATATTAATAGCTAACCTGTGTAGTTTTTTATATTATTGGTCGTATTGAAATTTGAATGTGTATTTTGCAAGAGGTTTTTATTTCTATTCATAAACTTACGTTAATTGACCTTCTATAATGTATATTGGTGACATTTAACTTGATATAGTTTGGTTTTTGCGTACAAGTGTATTAGAAATACTTAATAAAAGAGATATATGGTTTCTGACATGTTACACAATTTGTTGAAAAGTTTTTATAAAACTCTGCTTGAATATTACAACATATTTTAAAGTCTAAAAAACTTGTACTCAGTTGTCAAAATTAATTTGAAAATGAATATTGTAGGCGAGGTTGTTTGCTCTGGTAAATTTCATTACATAATATTATTAACAATTGAGTAAGATGAATATTTTATAAGAATTTGTAAGAGGTAGACTTTATAATAAAGAAATTACATTCTACGATTTTTCTAAAAGTCAAATCAAAGTATCAATTTGTAGATAGAAATTAATATGACGAATGACTGCATAGTACAGAATGGCCGCGCTGCGCGTGGTACACAATGATATTGCGAGGCAGTGTGGTAGCGTTGGCCGCCTGTTTGTTACCAGTTTAACAAAACAAATAGACTGTCGGCTTGTTGCTCGCAACTAATCCTTTCCTAACTAGCTCTGATCTAAATTTCCCTGACTTACAGTTACTTATTTGATAAATGTTTATCTTCTGTATTATATTATTAATAGAATAGTGCATTTAACAGCAGTATAACATTAATTAGTTCCTGATTTTAAATTAACAATGTATTTTTTATTTACTGTTTAATTACTTTGTTAAAGAAAAATCATGGAAAGTTCACGAAGACCTATTTTATTGACATTAGTTTACGTAGTCGAACCAACCCCGAGTTCGCAGAAAAATTCATTGGTGATGATGCTTTTGAGTTTAACCATAACAAACAAGAAATAAGCAAAGATAAAACAGAACAGTGATATTTTTCTATTCGTTTTTGTTTTTAAATCGATTTTCTTTATTAACTTTTTGTCTAGTAGCTGTTGATGAGCTTTTGTGTCATCTATACAAATAAATAAAATTGTCTGTTTGTAACATCAAAATAAAAACTTTTTACTAAATAAATGTATTCTACACCTATACCGGAAACACAGTTTTATAATATTTGTCTGTCTTTTCCAACTAATCTCCGTCCTCCGGAAAGGATGGACCGATTTTGACGGGACTTATTTGCTGAAATTACTCGGTTATCATGGCCAGATCTGTATTTAAAAAGTGTCAGTAGGTTTGGTTAGTTTATGTCTAGCTTTCATAACATCTGCCAATCAGTCTACCGATCTGTCTGCCGATTAGTCTGCCAACCAGTCTGCACACCAGTCTACTGACCATTCTGCGAACCAGTATACTGATTAGTCTGTTGTCTAGTCTGGCAATTAGTCTTCCGACTAGTCTGCCGATTAGTCGGCCAACCAGTCTGGAAACCAGTCTGGCGACCAGTCGATCATATCTATTGTACGTATGTACTATATAAGCAAAAATTACTTTGTCTGTACAGACCACCGTATAATTTTAATAATCATTAGAAAATTATGTTTTAATGGTGCTGTATATTCAATATATTTTTTTTTTTACAATTTCTTGTTTTAATTTTTTATGTGGAACCCTAATTATCTTCCTAAAATGAAGCCTAAGTTCCAGCCCAATAGCCGGAACAAACAGGCAGACAGACGGACAAAGACAAAAAAATAATAATTGTGTTTTTGGTATAGGTATCGTATACATTCATATGTACGAGTATTTAGTAAAAGTTATTATCACAAACAGACACTTCAATTATTAGTATACATATATCCAATGGTCGCCACACTTATTAGATCAAGGGGCACATAGGACAATGTGAGGTTGCGGGCCGTATATATGTATGTTGAAAACAGATTGTACATTCATATTGTTTTATTTTAACATGTAATTCTCAGTAGGTATGTCAAAATAAATTGTGTGCAGTCTCAGTAAAGTATATGTTACTAAGCACATTTTTCTAAAATTCATATGTGTTCCTTTTCACGATGTTCAATGAGTATTATCGTATTTTTGTTCTTTTTGCTTGCTCAACCATCTGATGGCAATATGTAGGACTACACCAACATAATTATTTACTTGAATTCCTTATGTAACTCTTGAAATTTATTTCATGCGCGTGAATGAAATGTTTTGCGTTAAAGAACGGAATTAATTGTATCTTTTAATTTATTATTTGAATGTTCACATGCCAGCGTATTTTGATGCAGAAAATAACAAATGACTAGCAAAATGAAATGCTTGCCTCAGTAAGCGGTTAAGCAATGTTGCGTGGCTGGTTGTGATTACCCTTTTTACCAACATGCTTACTTACTCTGCTTATACTCGTGTTCCCATCCAGCGCATTTCTATTTTGTTGACTTCATATGCAAGATCAAGATTCTAAAATTGTTTACTAGGCCGCGGGCCGCGGTTTGACCACCACTGGTATAGATTATGACTTTGCCAAACGGTAGCACAGCTCCATGCCCAAACTAATTCATTATGTCTCGTTAGTATTTAACAAAGTTAAGGCACTTTAATTTACACTTCAACGGTGTTGTAATTATGTGAATGATTATAAGCCCGCCCACACACAGCCAGACAATGGTACCGGTGCGGCAGCGCGGGCGGCTCGCTTCTGACCCACGCTCGCTCTGAATGGGCCAGCTTTATCTCAATGAAACACTTTGAATTAACATAGTAGTAACACTCTGCGATCCAGTTTTAATGGGATCCTAGTTATGTAAATGATCGAAACGATTGTAAGTGACCGTCGGTTTTGGTACAGGACTTTGATTACTTTCGAGTTCATTCAAATTTCTGGAAGTTTTTGTTCAATTTATCGTAATTAATTTGAAAATAGCTTTTAAAGTTTTTAAAACACTTGATATTAGTAGCAAACGTTAAGTGTAGTAGAACTGGTTCTGAAATAATGAGACAGAGAGACGGGAGGAGATTCCCCACACCTCCATTGGGAAGCCTCTTTGCCGTGGCAGTGCTGGATCTAACCGGTGCCTTACCGCCCCTCTCTTCATGACTTTTTGTCGACTGACAAAAAAGCAGGGTGAGAGGGGGGATTTGTGGTTGGTTGGCGGTTGGATGAGGGGGAGATAACTTGCACCGAGCTGCCCTTGTCTTGAAAGGATGAAAAAAGGGAGTGACCCGACCCAACATCAAATCGGTCTTGCCGCCAGAGCGACGCGGAGCGGATGGTACCGTGGGGTTTGAGTATTCCCGGCACATCACGCCGAGCGAGTGCCACATAGCCCCCTGCCAACTCTATGTCTCAAATAACAGTCTCAAATAATGTTGCCGGAAAATACTTATATATTACTTTGTAACAGCTTTTTCAATTTGAAGGCGGTAGTAAGCCAGTAACATGATTTATAGCGACATTTTTCTTCACTTATAACTCAAGCCCATTGTATTTCTCGAACCTACATCGACCGACGCGATATCCGTCCGCACTATCATTTCAAAATGTTTGTCTCGGAAATGTAATCAAAATAATATCAAACTATTTATCATTCAAACCCTACCTACTCGATTATCTACATGGCAGCATTAGTGTTCTACTGCAAAGTCAACATAGTGGCATCGTTTCAAAATCTTCTAAAAGTGCGGCTTACAATACACGTCAAAGAATGATGAATAGGAAAAAAATGTGTGCGCAGTCATAAAAAAAACTTATGTCCACATTTGGTTACGCATTATAAGTGGTCGCTTTCAAGATATATAATTTAGTATTTGATTTCGAATTTAAATAAAAGATCGTTTGACAGCAATAATAGTGATGTATAGTATTTAATTAGATTTGAGATTATGTTCATAAGCGGTAGCGGGATAATAAAAAAAATAAATTGTATTTTGTTCTTTTGTGTTCATTGTTATCTTTAATATCAGGTGCATGATTCATTTAGTTTTCTCATAATAATGATTATTTCTTATAATAATATAAGTTTCAATAATAATTATATAAAATCAATATTCGATATGAAAATATTAATAAACTTTTAACACAAAGTAATCAGATTTCCAGGATCATAAGACGTACAAAAGTTTCGTTAATTTATTTTTAACGTTATTAATACGTGAAAATTTCAGTTTGTTGAAACAGCCCTAGAGATATTTTACTCCTGTCATTATCACAAGTTAAGTTTTATTGTATGCGGAAAAGCTCAGTTCTATCACTTAGGTATATAGAACAAATACAAATAGGATATGAAAAGATCTATCCTAGTTTTAACGTAGCTAATTTTTTCGTCTTTTAGAGTGTAAATATGTATTATCATTATTCCATCCATCCATCCAACCGTAAAGGCGTTTACTGCTGGACTTGGTCTCCCACAAAGATAAGGGGGGAATTGTCATAATCGCTACGCTTGGCAGGCGGGTTGGCGATCGCAGTAGGTGATTGTGGTCCTCAGAGGATGATGCTGCACATTCCCTGGTGTATCCCTTAATCGCCTTTTACAACACCCACGGATAGATATGGGGTGATACTATTAAGCCTTTTTATTATAATACTTAAGCCGGCACCACACGGAAATTATTAATTGATATTCATTTTTTAAGGTTGGCACTACTAAAAACTAGTTTGGTTCAAAGACAAGGCAAGTGGTCCAACTCTGGCCTACCGCCGGGGCGACGCGAAGTGTGCTAGATCCCGTGTCATTCCAGGGAGGCGGCGGTAGGTGAAGTGGGTATTAGAGGGTATTCTCGGGGTTCATGTCGGGCGAGCTTCATATACCCCGGAAGTAAAGTCTCCCGCATTAGAGATGGCAGGAGGGATGGGTAAAGGTTTTTCCCACTATAAAAAAAAAAAACTATATACAAACCGTCCTACAGTAGCTGGCAAGAGAGTTAAACAGAGTAGTAATACAAAACTGTAAATCGCTAACGCTTTATTAATAAGTCTAGATATGTGGCCATGTGTTTGAAACTGGAAAACACAAGCGTTCGGAGGCTCTGTCATTGTGCTCGTCCGCGGGTGCCCCCACGCATCGCGTGGGCGATATCATACCTTTACTTTCCAATTTTAGACACCAACTGTTGGTTATTATACCTACAGATTATGTTTGCATGATCACCGATTTACACGCGTTTCCGGTATTGAATTTTTTTTTTTTGGCATTGCTAATATCGTTGTTTACTTAATATGTCGATTACCCATAAAAATGAGACAACAGGAAAACAATGGAAAGCTAGCGTAAACGCCAGGTTAGTGCTCAAGGGGTTAAGGATTCATTAAAGTCATTAGCCTGAGTTCTCGCTTTGACGATCATATTTATCAACATCTGTCTGCCCGCGGCTGCGTCCGCGTTTCATATATTCTTCACTGCGTTTTAATTTTTATATAAGGAACCCTAATTATTTTCCTAAAAAAAATTTAGTACTAAGATAAAGTACAAATATTTCTCATAAATTGCATTTGCCCGTAAAACTGTGCATTGAATCGGATTTTATTCAATTATTTTTACGCGGAACATTAAAAGTTTCCTAAGTTACCCGAGTAATTTCAGCTATGTACCAAAAAAAGTCCTATCAAAATTGGTCCAGCCGTTCTGGAGAATACCCATTACAAACAGACAGAGAGACAAAAATTTTAAAAATTGTACTTTTGGTATAGTTATCGTTTATACATTCATATAGATTTATTATAGTAAAAAAAAATAATTTTGACATTACAAACAGACTCTTCTATTTTATTTATTAGTATAGATAAGTAAGTCGTCTTCTGAGTTTTTCAATGTCTTTTCTATATTCAGGTGTAGTTCAATTTCTATTTTAGACCTTTGTAAACATTTTCACTTTTCAGTAGTTGAATTTTTAAGAATATTTTTAAAATTCTATATTCTAAAGTCCTAAAGTTTCAGGAATAAATTTGAGAGCTTGAAACCGGAAGTTTGAGATGTGCGTAAACTAGCAAATCTATTTTGTTTATGCACTACTATCAGAAAATCAAAAGGGCACAAAATATTTGAAAATATAACAAATTGATACTAAAATTCATACTCATTGTTTTATCTCATTAGAAAGAAGTCTTAATCACAATGAGAATAAATCAACCAATGAGTTATTAATTCTTCGGTCAGTTAGTAATGTAAGACAGAAGACAGAATAATTTGGCGGGGTCTCTGTCGATAATGTAGCAGTTATTGTATTTAATTCATTAACTTGCGTATTTTACCCTATATGATGTAATTTCGGCGATTTTTGTGTTATATAGTTCAGTTATTATGCACACTTGAAGTGTATTGAAAATAATTATGCAAAAGGTTTATTCTGAAGTACCACGAAAACTACATGGAAAGTTCTAGTAAGATGAGCCACCTATTTTGCTGATCTTAGAAACGTTAAGATTGAAGACTGAAAACATAATTTGTCACATGACTACCGTAATTGGGTATGTACACCACAGATTGCTATTAATTAAGAAGTTTCCAAATAAGCTAGCAACTTTACATTTAAAATATGTTGACCCCTTTTCTAGGCTTCGTGTGTTGTCATATTCTGTTATGTAGTTATTACATTTTTCGTAGATTAGTATATATTTCTAGGAAAAGTACTATATACAGCAGGCAAATTTACAATGTTTAGGAAATAGATCTAAAGATATTTTTTGTATTTGTATAGTAATTCATAGTGCAAGATAGAAGTTTGATAAAAAAAAAAATTAGCAACATGCAAACCGCTTCTAGCTTTATATATTAGCACGTATATGATAAAATGTGGGCGTATGTTGTATGTTCAATTTGATTCCATCGATAATGTCATACCGCCATATATAGGTGTTAATACGACTTTAATATTATTATTATCGTTTAGCTAAATACTGTTTACTTTCAAAATAAACGGTTTTATGTTTACTTAGATATTTGGTAAAACAATAACTGAGTTACTTTCAATTTATTTTTACGTTATCAATTGACATGCTGGGATGAGAATGATAGATAAAGTAAGGAATAGTGTGATAAGGGGGAGCGTTGTGGTGTGATAGAGGATGAGGTGACAAAGATAGAGAAAGGGATGCTTAATTGGTTTGTATGAAGAAAATTGACGAAACAAATTTACAAGGTGAGTCTGACTAGTCAGAGTCGTCCTAGGCGAATGTATCTCTACCAGATTGAGAACGTTCTGAAGAAAGGCCTGGTTAAAAGTACCCTTAATTGAAAAGTAAGTGTAAAGGTGCTTATGAAAGTAGATGAAGTGAAAGATGTGTGTCAGGATCGAAGCAAGTGGAAGAATGTGGTCTCTGCCTATTATAATGTATGTATGTATAATTAACACGACGAATGGCAGGTTTCAATATCGAATCCTAAAAATTAAGATTAAAATCAAACTACATATATATCGCTTTTCTTGACTGATCACTGAGCTGACATTCGAGAGAGAAAAGTATTGAAATTTCGGATTTCACTAGGTAAAATAGATTGAGATTGTATATTGAAATCAGACGTGAGCATAAAAGGTGATCTAAATTTTGAGATTAATCGTTATTTTGGTTTTTATATAAAGCGTGTTATAGACGTTTTTTAAGAATCGTCTAAAAGAAAGAATATTTCAATTTAAACTTTAACTAGAAAATGAATGCAACAATAATTAAAAATATATATAGTTACTAAAAGGCACTATAGGCATTAAACCAATCGTTTGTGATAAAATTATAAGGCTTGCACTTAAGTATTGGCCACACATAAGGGAAGGAATGCAGTCTTACTACCCCTGTCATCTTAACTAAGTCTGTGACTTTTTACTTGTCTGAAAATTTATTTTGTAATCGTTCGCAGACATCTCTCTTGTAAAATTTTAGTTACAATTTTGTCTGTATATGACTAGGTAGTCTTTTTGTGTATACTATTTGATCTTATGATGGCTTAGTGATTGTGTGGCCGTAATAGAGCGTCGTACGTTCGAATCCATTTATCATATTCTATCTTTCAGTGAAAGAAAACATCGTCTAGGTTATTACCTCTCTCAAGTTTGATAATCTATAGTCAACCACCAATAGGAGTATTCTAGCAGTGTGACTTGAGAGCCAGTATCTTTAGGCTTAGTCTGTTTACTATATTGGACAAAATAATCATCTCGTTACATTGTAGTCAAAGTACTGAACCTAAACATTATAAAAAAATAATAATATTTTGTGTAACTGCTTACTAGTAGCGATCCATGAGATTTCTATTATTTTTAAGTCCGTATCTTAATCTTTAATAATTTAATAAAACTCATGCATTAAAATCTCAAAAATAAAAGTTTAAGGTGTCGTATTTCTAGGTTTTTTTTTACAATTTATTATGGTATTGGGCTAAAGAGTCTTTATAGCTTCATTGAGCTATGACGCTAAAGATTAAGGTACTCAGATGAAAAAGTAAGCAATATATTCAAGAGTGCTAAAACAACTGCTAAAACCACGGCTTGAGATTATGTCGTACATGCAATTCAGCGCAATCATCCAAGCTAAACCAACCTATTATAATAGGCTAACAAATTACACCCATATATGTATATATATATATACGTCCCGTTCCGTCCCGTCCCGCAAAAAGAACCCTATCTATACTAATAACTAAAATTTAAACGTCTGTTGGTTATGTAATTTTTTTTATTATTAAATAGATTTGAATGTATACACGATACATATACGAAAAAGCCAATTTTTAAAATTTTTGTCTTTCTGTCTGTCTGTTTGTTTCGCGAAATCTCCGGAACGGTTGGACGGATTATGACGAGGCTTTTTTTGGTAGATATCTGAATTTACTCCGGGTAACTTAGGTAAATACTAATATACTAAAGTCACCACGCGTCAATCAAATTACTATAACTTTTGAATGAGTGTACCGATTTTAACGAAATAAAGTTTTGATGATAATCCGGAATATGCTTTTTAAATTTTTAACATACATTTAGCACTTTCTGATTGATACGTTCACAACCAAACAGACAGACAGACATTTCTAAAAATAACATAAATGTATTTAATTACCTAAGTCCCTAGCAATTATTCTTTACACAAAAATCGGAAATGTACAAGTGAAATTTACAATTTAATTATTAGCATAGACAGATTATATAGCCAATGATTTTTCTCATCTGTTTGTTAAACTATTTTTTTCTCTCGTTTAATAGCTATCGTTAAAGTCCTTTGATGATGAGTTTGAGTGTTATTGAGGAAAAAATCTTGGAAAAATTTCAATAATGATGATTGTCAAATTCCTTCCACCGAGCAAATACTATAATACTGAATATGTGTTATTATTCTAATATTAATTCACTAGAATACAAGATCCTTCATCAGGAAGGTAGAGATTTGCTAAAAGAACGATAACATCAAGCATTTGATTCAGACAGTTAACAGAAACATAAACCTAACATATATAATATGTATTTTTTTTACATTACGGTATTCACGGTCGAGATAATTCTTCTCTCGTTAACGTACCGAGGCGTTTTGCTGTGCATCGGCGGAATCGATTGCAAAAAACGCATCTCCAATCGATCGGACGTCAATGACCTATCAACTGACGTGAGAATCCTGCCTTGGATGACATTACCGGCGCATTGTTGCCTTTTTATTGTCACCGACACCGTCCATTATTACTTGACCCTTCAGATCACGGAACTCGTTTTAATTTATACATTGCTAGTTAGATTTCGCCTGTGGCTCTGTTTGAAGGATTTTAATTAAACATTACTTTACACGCATGTGAGTGATTCTGTTTTGACTCTCATTATGTTTATTTCGTAAAGGGGTATGGCAGCTTGAACAGTCCTGTTATCACTGCGACCTAGTGTGTTTTATTGTGGCAATCACTCGCACTGTTATAGGTCATTACAAGGACTTAGACTGACAGCCTGGATATACTGAAGAATCTTTATGGCAGAGAGCATCTGTACCTCGTCCGGCAACATCACGTGTTTACCCAGAACTCTGTTGCGTATGAGTATTAATGAATCACATTGATATGGGTTGTTCATTCGCGTTTTGTCTGCACTTTCACAGAATCTGGACTCTCTCGAGATCCGGGTATCTTGTATATCTGTTTGCTCTAACAACATTGCCCAGTTTTTACTAATACTCTTAACTGATTCCTACCAAGTATCAAAGAACCTTCAGTATTACTCTGTTTAATCGTAATCAAATCAAATGAAAAATTCTTTATTCAATTTAGGCTCTAATAAGGCGCTTATGAACTTCAAAACACTACCATCATTTCGGAAAACAACACAGTCGACAAGAGCCGGCAAGAAAGAAACTCGATCTGGTTCCTTTTTTTATAAATTTATAACATAAATATTATTTTTAAATAACATCTATACAAATTATAATTAATACCATTATTGGAGGATGCACAGAGATGTGGGTTAATTCCAGACATCACTATCGTTCACGTAGTGATCCACCCTGTAATAACCTTTTGAAATTAAGAAAGAACCTTATTGTCAGGTAAACCGGTAACGATCATTTACCGGATCAAGCTTGTACAAATTTTTCCAAATGCACTGATAAACTCTTTGGAATGAATTTGTTTCAGAATTATATGGTCTTGTATTTTATTATCAATGCTATTGTTATCCTAAAAAGTAAGGAAATGAGTATTGATTGATGTTAGACCAGTAAATAATGCAGGACACAAAGAATCACTGATAGAATGTAATTACCTAAGTATAGTTCAAAACACGACGGCATCTAGATCTGTTCAAAAGGGTTAGCATTTCTAATGAATCTATTACCCTTTGCCCAATTTTCATCAAGTTTGTACATATGTTAGCGCATATATTTGATCTAATAAATTATTACTCGCATATTATATGGCTTTCTCGTGGTCTTACTAGAAACGGATCTGGATACAGACATCACAGCTAATGCTCCTACGTAATTAGATTAATGCCTCTAAGGTTATTCATTACATAAAAAAGTAATATAATAATTAGAAGAAGTTGGATTCAAAACTAAGCCAACTAAAGACATGAAATAAAACTCACGATAAAATATGTTTTATATACGTATATTTACTGTTTAGTTACTTAGTTCTTTGGCTACAGTCACATGTGATGTAAAGTCGTAATGCAGCCCGAGATGTTAAACACGCTGAGCCTAAAGGTAAATTCTCAAATTATATTGCCGGAACACATATAATAGGTACGAGAATTTTTAGCACGTACCCAAAATCGAAACTAACACCGTCGTCTTAAGAAGAGTCATTTTTTTTTTACAGTTAACTCATTACACATTTCCCAATATTTTATAATTTACAACAGTGCCCTCCTGTCAATGTCATTCAAGTGCCAAAAGATCCTTATCATATTGTACTTGGCAGATTTTCAATCTTGAGGGTGTTCGTTAAACAGGCAGGTATTAGAAAATACTCTGTTCGACCGGTGCATCTGTTCGACCGGTGCATAACGGTCGGACAGTTCCCTAGGCCCTGGAAGCAGGGCCGTCTCTGCCTCATAGGGAAGGAGGGCCGCCTCCCGGACTGCCCGTCCGCGTATCGGCCCCTCGTCATGCTGGATGATGTCGGAAAGATGTTCGAGAGGATAATATCTTTCCGCGTCATCCAGCATATGAGGGACGTGGGGCCGGAGTTGGCGGACGCGCAGTTCGGGCTCCGGGAGGGACGCTCGACGGTGGACGCCTTGGTGAGGCTGAAGAGGTGGTCGATGGAGGCCACCTCTCAGGGAGATAGGTTGTTGGCGGTGTCGCTCGACAGGAGGCAGAGCGCTTGGCCACGATGGGAGTAGCCCTGGTGTCAAGCGCATCGAGATGCTCGGGCTCAGGGTAGCGGCCGAAAAGACCGAGGCCCTGTTGTTCCATGGGCCTCGGCATGGGCTGCCCCCTGGGGCGAGCATCTCGGTGGGGGGGCACCGGATCCGGGTGAAGGCCCAGATGAAGTATCTGGGACTCACCCTGGACGGTAGATGGCGGTTCGAGTCCCACTTTAAGGTATTAGAAAATACTGTGCAAGGAATTATTACACAATGCTTTTCTTCAACGAAAGCGCAGGCTCATGATAGAATAAGTGTATTTAAATCTACGTCCATCAAAGCTTTAATGAAACACACCACTATTGAGCTATCATCACTCCATAATCTGCGATCTCTCAGCACAGTAATGAGGTTTAATATTATCTCAGCCCGAAACCTAAAATGTTTAATTCATTTTCTGTCTAACACTAGTATAGTAACACTACGTCGTATAGGCTATTTGGTTTCGATAACTAAAAAAAGGTCATTTAATGTTATATATCTCCACTAGTGACATTTAAATCTCTAAGTACTGAATTGTTTCAATAATTCAAATTGATTTTATAAAAATATATTCTGTTTTTAAAAACTACAAATCAACTTCGTTCAGTGTAAATAATATCCTCAGTAATATTTAATCTTGTAAAAAGGGATAATTATTTAAATATGGTTAGATCTTTATTAGATTTAGCTCTATATTACTAGCTATGACCAGCTAGCGTTGCGAGTGCACGGATACAATGTTTATTTTGCACCAGGAATTTTCACAGGTGTATGCAGATCAATTCATGAAAGTTTCATCGGATGAATAGTTTAGGAGTGCATAGGAACCTACATTATTTAATATATAAATAAAAGCGATATTAAAATCGATTTAGTAGTTATGTGAAATAAATTAGTACTAGATACACTAATACGTGCTTCCTTATTTGCAATAGTTGTGTAGGTCTTTCTAAATTCGTTACCATAAGGTACAGACGTCGTCTATTTTTTCTGTTTATTTGATTTTTCTTATTAGCGAAGATGGAAGTCGTTTTTATGTTAGAGTGGGCTGATGGTCATTCGAGTAAATAAATGTTCACGATGTCTCTCGGTTATTTCGTAACGCTAATGTCACATACTCATGAGAAACCTGTGAGATTATCACTTTGATGCTAGTTTTTATGTTAAATGTTAGTATAAGTATTGTCATATGTTTAAATGTCCCGCTGGGTGCGATGCGTTTGAGAGTAGCGATAACGGTTTTGTGGTAACCAGTTAGACTTTACTTCGATGAACGTAAGTTCGAATGTGTTTGCTTAAACAACCTTACTCTTTACATGTTATAAAAGACAATGTCTTCTTTTGGTTAATGGCAATCTGCGATTTACATACACAATTCTATCAGCGTCATGTTAAAAGTTATGTATTAAGTCTTGTGGCAACGTTTCTAAGCTCCAACTTAGCTCATCTTGCTAGAACTTTCTATGGGGTTTTCGTGACACCTCAGAATAAACGTTTCGCGCAAATATTTCCTATATGCTTCACATATGCACATAAACCAACTATATCATATAAAACGCGACCAAAATTACACAATACGGGGTCAAATACACAATGAATTAAAAAGACAATAACTACAACGTGACAGACTGAAATCTCACCAAAAACCTACAATATCTTTCTGTTTATCTATCTGATAGTTGGCTTTTAGCTCAAGAATCATTGATCCAGTTAATATGATTTATTTTTAAATTGTTTAATCATCGTTAAATCAGGCCAGGTTGTAGTAAATTATTTCGTTACATTAGAGAATGTATGGGAGGATTTTGCTGCATTTTAACTGATATAATATGTCATGTAATTTTGTTGAGATTTTACGTGAAATAGTTTGATTATTGTACATAAGGGAAGTTAATTATTTTTTTTGAATATAATACCGGAACATAAATTCTGAGATCTCTCAACCAATCCCTTTGAAGTGAAGTTTTAACAAAGGTCCGCCATTTTGTTAGAGTGCTATATGAAAAGTGTTTTCAACGTCGAATTGGCTGCACGGTGCAATAACTTGGCCTTTTCTCTATAAATTAAATATGATGCTAATAGTGAATTAGGCTTTTCTGTGACACCTCAGTCTGTCGTGTAGTAGCTGTTATCTTTAATAACATCTGAAATAGGGCCCTATATTGCGTGATTTTGGTGGCGTTTTACGTAGTATAGTTCTTTTTTGTTATTCTACACAAGTGAAGTGAATTGAAAATAATGGTACGAAGCGTTTATTCTGAGGTGCTACAAGAATCCTTGGAATATTCTTCGGGGATTGTCGTTGTTTTATTTAGGTGTTGATATAAGTTTGAACTTTAGGATAGGCTGTCTGGACAACATCGTTTCTTAGCCTGTCCAATCGGGCGAATATTTCTTTTACTAACAGTGAATTAAATCAACAAAAAGTAATCGCACTTTATCTTGAAATATTTTACTTACGCCATTGAGTATTTAAGAAATAGAATGCGGTGAAAAATCATGAAGCATAACCATTGAATAGCCCAGTAGAGCTGCAGGGTATAGCTAGTTAATTACTAAGTGAAAACATATTAAGTAAGATATTTTGTAAGATACACTTCACTATTTGCTTCTCAAGTCGAAAACCTGTCAAGCAATTGTCTTTATGATCTAATAATAGTGCATTTTAAAATTCTAGTAAATTCACTTATCAGGCGGAAGCCATTTATTATGAAGGTTTATTACTATGTAAATTGTGGTCGCAGAAAAACCCACAACAAAATAAAAATATGACCTTATCAAAATCGGCACTATTTTATGCTGTATAGGCTCGGTGATTTGACCACAATCCCATCTGATGTTAAGTGACGATGTGTTCCAGGATGGTAAACAGACTAAGTTTAGTGGCATCTGTGGTCATAGCGAATATTTAAAAATCCCTAACAACATGGGAGGAGTTCAAAAGTATCATTTTAATTCTTTTTTGAATAGTAAATTTGGTAAAGACTGAAGCGATTATGGTGCAGTTGATAGTGCTGCCGGATTGCGCATCAATGGACGCAAATTCGGGACCACCTATTCAACTCTAAAATCAGCCTAAGCTTCGGTGAAGGAAAACATCGTGAGGAAACCATAGCACGGTGGTAGGAAATTTTCTATTAAAGCCCATCTAGGTTCTCTACCTACCACTCTCAAGTTTGAAAACCTGTCGCCAAATACCAATAGGAGTGTTCCGGCAGCATCACTTGAGACTTAGTACTTCTATGCTTAGTGCGTTTACCATCTTGGACCACAGCGTCTCTTAATAAAAGGTGAGAATGTGGTTGAATCACTTAGAGTATCCATCCATTCAACTGAAAGACGTCTACTACTGAATATAGATCTCCCCCAAAGATCTCCGCGACGATCGGTTTTGCGTCACCCGCATCCAGCGGATTCCCGCGACCTTGACCAGGTCGTCGGTCCACTTTGCGTCATCCGGTGCGTGGTAACCACTCAAAAACTCGTTGGCCCGTGAACACTGCGTGATCGAATCAGGAATGAGGAGATTCGCAGAAAAACCAAAGTAACCGACATTACCCGAAGAATTAGCAAACTTAGAGTATATAGTATAAAAAAAATGATTACTGTTGCCTTGTATTTTACAGTATTTCATAACTTTCAAATTGTAAATATAGGAATATTTGCTAACACGTAAACTCCGGCTTATATCTGTAAATTCCATCATGTAGAGTTTTAAATTAGGGCTGCCATATTTTTTAACGAATTTTTACCTTTAGAGATTTTATAATCTATACTAATAAATAAAATTGAAGTGTCTATTTGTAATATCAAAATAATAATTTTTTACTAAATACATATCAATGTTAATATAAACGGTACCTAAACCAAAAACAAAATTTTTGTCTTTACGTCTGTTTGTTCCAGCTAATATCTGAAATTTGAAAATAATTAGATTGATAGATAAATAAGAAATAACTACATTGGAATTTAATTAGGGGCCTGTATAAGAAAAATTAAAAACTATATTACGCAATGAAGAATATATGAAACTCGAGCATAACCGGGGGCACACATCTAGTCGATATATAAAGGTACTCAAAAGGGACAACCCTAAAGCGATTTAAAAATAAAACTGTAAATATACACCGTGTTAGCAATATTCGCCGGTCTGAAATTTGTTACGAGTCTGAAATTTAAGCCGTAGACCGAACCACGTACATACATGTACAAGCCGTTCTGATATAATAAACTCGAGGTTTATAGAATCTCGTTGTTAAACAAAGTTGGTTTGGATGTTTGAAATGTATAACTTTATTTAAGATACCTTATAACAATATAAAAGCCCCTTACTAAGGTATTATTTCAACTATTAACAGAGTTTGACTTTCATTAAAGCGTCTGTAAAAATAATTATTAATGTTGATTTATATCAGCCTTTTGTCTGCTGTAGTAAGATAATTGAAAGTCACGTTTAGATGTTTTACTCTTTGTTTATATGGTTAGAACTTTCTACTTTTACAGCTGCTAGAATTTAATACACTTAATAATAGATACATTGATTTTTGAATTCACTTTTCTTTTAATACATTTTCTGTGCTTCCAGCTATTTATTGCTTCGATCAACAAGTTGTTATTGTTGCTCGAAGATGTATTGTGTATTAGCATGCCCGCGACTTAGCTCGCGTGAAATTCAGACATTTGTATTCTAATAGACAACCTATATCCACTCCCACCCCGTCTCGCATCCCGTCCCGTCCAGTCTATCACACCAAATTTCCAAAATGTGTCCTGAAATAGATTCTGAATCACCTACATAGTTTTTATCTCAAACATCATCAACGTACATAAAACCTTCAATCTCCAATCTGCAGATTTTGTCCCGTTAGTCTTTTGTTATATGTATAGGTTATCTATGTCACCTTCCAGAACATTCCAAATTATTAAAAAATAAGTATTTCGCCATCTATGAATAATCGGCAGAAATACATATATCATTTGCTTACGTAATCACCATTCATAACACTTCGCCCCCATGTCATCAAAAATAAACAAAACTTGAACCGTTCAATTATAGTTAGAAAGAAATAATATTATATTCCGCGCCATATTTTTACCTATTGATATCAAAATTGAAAGACAGTTCAATAATTTCATAAAATAACCCCTTAATATAACGCCAAAAATTAGCCTAGATATTATATAAAAATATCAAAATATTGTTTTCTCATTTACTATGTCTTAGATATTAATTATTTATATACTATACACTATACATACATTTTATATTATGCCATATTATGCAATTTCAATCAATCCATATTTTTTACCTATTCGAATAAGAATAATGCCTATTTACTTACAAACTCTTCTTTCATAGTAAATTCGCCGCGTGTCATTCAAGTTGCTATAACCTTTGATAGAGTGGACCGATTTAAATGATATAAAGTTTTGATGTTACTCCGAAATATGATATATAATTTTTAAAATATACTTAGTACTTTGCAATTGATATCTGCGCAACCAAACAGACAGACAGATAGGCATTTCTAACAATTATAGAAATGCCTTTCATTACCTATTTTTACTACTTTGCAATAGTTCTTTTCACAAAAATCGAAAATTTACAGACACGTGAAATTTACAATTTTATTATTAGGATATATTTTCGTTTATATAACCAGAAACTTGTAAATTACCTTCAGTTTTGTGTTGTGTATAATTTGGTTCTTAAGATTAGCGGAGTTTTTCAAAATGTATGAAAATAAAAATTATATTATAACATAGAATTACATAGTTTAAGCATATAATTATTCCTCGATGCACGAAAATTTAGTTTGTTGATGCTCCTGAAAATTTTACTTAGCATTAATGCATGCAGCGCTATCGCGCTATATTAAATTGAACTAGGCGCTCCATAAAATTTAAATGTATGAATGCATTAAAATAGAAAATACGTCAAGTAAATTTTACGTTATTTATTTTCTACTAGCTGTGTACGCGCGGCTTCACTCGACAGACAGACATGCAAAAAATGTAAAACATTATGTTTTTGGTATAGGCACATTCATATGTATTTAATAAAAAGTTGTTATTTTAATATTACAAACGAATTTAATTTGTTAGTATACATTTTAATAATTCCTTTTTAGTATTTTTGTAGATAAGTGGGTATTATTATTAAGAACAAGTTTCAAGAATATGATATCTTAACTTTACCCTCCCAATACATCTTCGATAACTTAATGCATATTCTTAAAAAATTAGACAAGCTAGATCTAGTGAATAATCGTCCTAATTTTAATATTAGAAGTAAAAACAAGTTGGCCGTCCCACGCTTTAGGCTAAGTAAGTCTAATAAAAGCTTTATAGGTAATAGTATTCGGTTTTACAATAAAATCCCAAGTAACATTACCGATTTACCGATTTCAAGTATTATGTCAAGCAAGTTTTAATCTCAAAAGATTATTACAGGGTGGATCATTACGTTAACGATAGTGATGTCTGGAATTAACCCACATCTCTGTGCTTCCGCTAACATTAGTTAAGACCATGATTTGTATAGTTTTTCATATTTAAAAAATGATAAATATTATATTTATTAAAAAAAGAACCAGATCGAGTTTCTTGCCAGCTCTTCTCGACTGGATTGTTTTCCGAACCGGTGGTGGTAGTGTTTTAAAAACGTTCATTAACGCCTTAGAGCCTAAATTGAATACAGATTTTTTTGATTTTATTTTAATATTTTATGAACTTTTGATACTGGAGTTTATAAAATATTACTATACATAAGTGCAAGTTTTTATTAAATTTGTTTAATATTAGTAAATAGTAATTAGTTTATTGTAGGTACAGTTAAAGAAAAATACCTTATATTTATAAATAAGATACATATCTATTTTATTACAATTCTACAACTTTTTACAAGGGCATTACCATGCGAGATTTTTGCATATCTAAGATAAATTTGCATTTCAAATTATTTAGGTAAAAAAAAAACTTAAAATTAATAACTGCGGATAGGTTACAAATAAAACTTAGTTTAAATAATTTTTGCTAAAAAATAACCGATAAAATATGTCTTTACTTTCTTAAGTAATTTGTACAATCTTTATACACAAATCTTCTGTGCGTGTGTATGTGACTAAAATCCTCCAAAACGGCTAAACCGATTTTAATGAGAGTTTTGTGTCTATTCCTGAGGATAGATTGGTTTAGATTCACAATTTGGTCCAACTTTTTGTTAATATGAAACGCGAACGAATTCGCGGGCACAGCTAATTGATTAATAATGATTTTTACTATACAACGTAGATAATAGATAAATTCGTTAGAGTAAAACGTAACAACTATTTTAAATTGCATCGATATATACAATTTTCAATATAATATATACTTAATATGT
The DNA here is from genome assembly GCA_014132275.2 of Samia ricini. Taxonomy (NCBI): domain Eukaryota; kingdom Metazoa; phylum Arthropoda; class Insecta; order Lepidoptera; family Saturniidae; genus Samia; species Samia ricini. The sequence continues at coordinate 22,934,520 of AP028163.1, read as the reverse complement.
TGATTACCCAAAAAAATGAGAAAATAGGAAGACAATGGAAAGCTGGAGTAAACGCCAGGTTAGTGCTAAAGGGGTTAAATATTTCATGGAAGTGTGGTACTAATTAAGAAGAAACGACTATACCTACAATCTATTCCTTATTGTCATACTATATTTTTTTTATCCCAAATAATTTTTTTTGATTGATAAAGCTTGGAGCATGGATTTTATTGACAAATTAAAGTGTTTTAGCATCGTGAAATATCTGGCAGGCTCTTTTGTTTACAATGAGCGTAAGAGACCGGCCATGCCTTGAATCCGACTCTGTCGAAGATACGCTTGGCACATCTGACGTCATCAGCCAGGTCTTCGTTTAGGAGATCTAGAATAAAATGAAGAACAATATATAACATAACAATAAACACAGATAAAACCTGTTCAATATACAAGAAAATATACGTATATTATACATATAGTTTGACCATTATGTTATGTTGTATTTAATGTTTGTAGTGATGATAGCGCAGTGGATAGTGCGACCGGATTCTGTCGTGAACATCTTGAGGAAACCATAGCTTGGTAGTAAGATCTTTTAAAATAATGCTCGCCTAGGTAGCTACCACCCTTAATTTTGATAAACTGTCGCCAAATACCAATAGGTGTGTGTTCCGGCAGCATTACTTGAGAACCAGTATCTCTAGGCTTAGTGTGTTTATCATCCTGGACCACATCGTCACGTAACATCAGGTGAGATTTTGATGAAAGCACTGAACCGTGTAAAAAATAAATAAATGAAAAATGTTTGCACGTCCATCAGGTTTTATTTTTCTTTATAGTAAGTTGGAATGGAGCAAAATTTGCTGCAGGATACGTAATAGCGTAGACAAATTAATACATAATAGCCTTTGGTAATAATGACGTTCTATGAGTCATTAAACGGAACGATTGACATAAATATACATCCAGGTAAAATAAAATAATAAGAAATTAAATTAAAATCGTTTTGAAATAAAAATTGTATATTCATAAGAAAAGTCGTACATAACTGACTTGAAATGAAATAAAATTATCAATATTTTATTTGTTTTTGATTAATTACTGTAAATTATAGATAAGGTTATGCTTTACCTATTCTGGAATTCGAGTGGAATACAATATTTTAAAATAAAATAAATAAAATTAATTCTAGGATATCATCAAAAAAATAAATTAATTAATTAAAGAGAAAATAGTTTTAATATACTGAGTATATAAGCGAACAACAATTACTCATAGTAACTATAATAGAATCAGTAATATGTATAACAATTACTCATAGTAACTATAATAGAATCAGTAATATGTATGATTCAATTCGTTTACCAGTAAATCAAACATTAGTAGTGTGTTTTCGACAGGACCATTGGTGTAATGGCTTACTATAGCTTCCTAATTTTCGATTACCTTTTTTTTTTTTTTTTTTTTGACGGGGGGAAATGCATTTACGCACTACCCTTATCTATTGTACTTAGGGGATCAAAGTCCCCCAGTACACTAGATAAGGGGCACGGAGTGACGAGCTCCGTGCAGTGTGGGACTCACCCGGGCGAGAGTCGCCCGGAAATACCCACTAAAACCCCCCGGGGCCGTCCGCTGCATTTGGGATGGGGGCGACACGGGGTGGCTTTCGCAAGCACCGCGTCGCCCCCTGCAGCGAACCCGCCGGGCCTCGTCGTGCAATGGCCCAATTTTCGATTACCTACCACATTATGTTTGATATAAAAAAAAGTATTGTTTTATACTTGGCTATGACCGCGTGTGAGGTCCTTATAATAAACTAGCTGTGTGCTATGGCTCTGCCCGTGTTTCATATATTCTTCACTGCGTAATGTAATTTTAAATAATCATTGGAAATTAATGTTTTGATGGTACTGTCTAAAGGGTCCTATTTTGTTTACAATTTCAAGAGTTTTAATTATTTTACATGGACCCCTAATTATTTTTTGCTACTAAGATAAAGTAAAAATATTTCTCACTGTCCCGTAAAAGTTACCAAAAAATCATCTTTTTTTCTTATTTTTTGTGTTTAATTTTGCGGAATCATAATAATTGTCCTGAAATTATTTTTGGTACTAATAGAAATTAAAGATACTTCTCAAAAATTCAAAAACCTGACACTAAAACTTTGTAATGAATCGGATTTTATTCACAATTACATGAGTTGTAATTTTTTACGCGGAACCCTAATTATTTTCTAAAAATAAAACTAGCCTAAGTTACGCGGAGTAACTTCAGCTGTGCCAGAAAAAGACTCGTCAAACCAGAATTGTGTTTTTGATATAGGTAATCCTATACACATTCATATGCATTTAGTAAAAAGTAGTTAATTTGATATTACAAACAGATACCTCAATTTTATTTATTAGTATAGATTATTCTTTAATCTACTTAATTAAGAATTAAGACTTACAAAATATGTGAGCATAACTTGGTTATCGTTGGCATGTATTAATACTATTCATTAGTCACGAATTACATACCTTCGCATTTCATGCTGCAGTGGCCGCCTTTACGGCCTTTCTTGCACCATTCTTTGTTGTTGATCTGTAAATATAAATAATAAATTTATAGTTATCAAAAATACCTTTAGACTGTTGTGTCTGATCTAAACAAATAGTGAGTAAACATTTAAAGTTGTAACATAATGTTTTTTACGATTTAATGTCTAAAACAGACATCTTGTTTCTAAGTTTACATTAAAAGGGCTGTATGTTTTAACTGTTAAAAGTAGTAGATGATTGTAATTTTCAGAGAATATCTGTTAAAAGCTAAGACTTAAAAAATAACAAAATATTAGGAAAGCTTTCCATAAACGAAAGATTTTTTCGTTTTTTTTTTAACATATATAATACAAGTAAGACGTATCATAATTGGTATAATTATAGTGTAGACTGAAACTAAAGTATTAATGTAAAAAAAAACAAATATTAGCAGCTGACCAAGTGTGAATTAATCTGACGCCATTTTTTCGTAAATATATTTTAGTATATCGATTACCCATAAACATGAGACAATAGGAAAACGATCAAAAGTTGGCGTAAACGCCAGGTTAGTGCTCAAGGGGTTAAGGTTCATTTTGCATTTTATTATTTCCGGTAGAGTTTACCATGTGACTAGTAGCAAATTTTTAATTTGTTAAAACAAAATATGTTTATTGAATAAAAAGTAATGTTTTGAAATTAAATTTGAATTTTGAAGTAATTATTTTTTAGTTCTGTTTTATAAACTCAAGAGTTTCATTAGTCATTGAAATATCTATAGGAGGATCTCTCATAGAAAAGTGTAGCATAAGGCCCTCAATAAGAAAGGGTCCCGCGACCAACTAATGCCTGCTAATAACGATATTAATTATTTTCAAATAATATAAAAGGGATAGTCCCTTCTTTAACCACTAACCACCCATAAAATCAAATAGGGCTTGATGGATTTGTGGTAGTTGGGTCGGATTCCGCGTCAACGGATGTATGTTTGAATTATTTTATCTTATTCTATAATAAACTTGAGCTTTAGATAAAGATTAGAATCGTGATGAAATTATAATATGGTGTTGGGGCCTTTTCTGATAATGTTCACGTGTTAGTCAGCACTTTCAACATTGAAAATTTGTCATACACCATTTACAACTTTTATATCCAGATCAAACCAAAAATAAATCAGTTTTTCTGACTGATCCCTGACATTAATATAACACTTTATAGAATAAAAAAGATTAGAATTCGGTGTAGAGTAGGTAAAAGTAGGTGAAATGCCTATTCTATTCTATTCTATTTTGTAACCGATCGTGGGTATATACTGGAAGCGTCACAAGTTTATTTATCAATATGGATTGGATATCCCCGCAAAACCAGACGAGAAAACGTTTTTTATCAATAAGCATCTAGTTTTACCTTAAAACTGTCTTTGAAACTAAAGATATGTTGACTTTTAGATATGATCAATCTCGAATACGAGTATCCGAACAAACATGGCATCTTCGATTCCCTGCGAGTATCGTCTTGCAAACAGTTAATATACGTACGTAGGTACACGTAAGAAGCGATGCGTTCATCAGACCGACACAGAGTCGAGATTAGCAATCTCCAGGGAAAGTATTAGCTCGCAAGACGTTATTTACCGACCGCCGGGTGATTTCAATCGGGCCTTCGATTTACAGAGAGAAACGTTCGTTCTAGTAATGTGCATAATGCCAAGTAATTTCTATAATTATATCGATATTACTAAAAACTTTATGATATTTTGAGTTTTTAAAAAGTTATAAATTTCCTGATAAAGTGTGATTGTTTTAAATGTTTATAAATACTTACTACATAAATAAATAATGTAAAAATATAAATGTAAATTTTGGTGTTTATTTATGAAATGATAACTACGGCTATCGAAAAACTGTTAGAATTCAAGTTAAAGTCAATCCCTGTATTATAAACTACATGGTATACTTACTACATTATTTAGTATTCAGTAATAATTAATTCGAAAAAAAACACTAGCTTAATTTTGAGAACATTTTATGATACAAAATTTGTTGGCGCAATAACTTAAATTAACACAAAAAATTGTCTGTTTAAGTTTTTGATATTCATTGGACAAAATAAATGCAATGTTAGGCTACTTGCTGTAGATTATTTATATAAATGAATGTCTATTGCTATGCTAGCTTGTACGATGTAACTCAATACAATAACTTTAGTATTAGTACAGACGGATAATTATGATAACATTGTCGATTAATATATTATGGTAGTTGGGATTCGCTCACTTTCTGAACTGTATAAGCAATGAAATATTAAAAATAGTAATCTCAAAGCTCAATATTTTTGTAATATTATTAGAATTTAGTAAGTAGAAAAGAAATAAGTAAAACGCTTACAATTCTAATTTTCGTAAAATTAATTAAATTAAAGCTATATGTTTGGCTGAAAAAAATACACACAATAAAATAATAATTCAGACAGAAGAATTCTGTTATTATATTCATCATACAAAAAAAAATTATATAATCGATAATAATGTACAGTGTACCATCACTACGGTTGGTTTCACTCCGCCTTATGCGAATAGATCTGAATTGATCTCGTCGCGAGCTCGCAGTAACGAGTCGCTCTCTCTGGCGACAATGCAAATCGCACCTCGCGAACAACCACCGTACCGGAAAATGACGTCATTGCACCAACATTTCACGCTGTTTGTTACCATGTTGCTAATTCAAAACATCAGTGCATTCGGATCACAAATAACAGGCGAATGTAATATGGTCCCTACACCAGTTTTTTAGGTCATCAAATTTTCAAGTTGGCTTTTTGCTAACTAAATATAAAAAAATTACAAAAGGAATTTCAGTCTTATATGTGATCAGCTATATTTCGGTTGTATTCCTGAAGACTAATTTGGAATTATTGTTTTCTATTACGTATTTTCTACTATACTTTGCTGACCGGAATTCAGCAACGCGATCAATGCATGAGATCTACCCTTATATGATTTTTACTGATAGAGATTAATGACAGAGACAGATAGAGCACGAGAGGCTAATTTTTTTTCACGGGTGGCTAATTTTTCTTCCGCACACTCCCCGATTCCCCCTCTGGCAGCGGCACAAGACGTGCTCCGATTCCCTATTGAGGAGCCTCTAATAGCCGTCACCAGAACGAAATAGGAACACTGCATGCATTAACTGAGGTATCACATTGTTTACACAAGTAGCAGCTTAAGCTGACCGAGTTACCATTACTAGCTACCTTTTTTGGTTAAGTGCTATGAGCGCTCGCCCCCACAAGTTCTGTGAACCTCTCAAAACCCCTCAGGTTAGTTTGAAAAAAAAAAGAAATAAAACTATTTATGTGGTGACTACAGATAAAGCACTAATCGGTAATAATAATGTGAACTGTATAACAACAAGAACATTGCATAATGATGACTATAAAGTTAATCAATAAATCAATTTGCAACAATTCATTTTAGCTGTCGCTTATCTTTGTATTTTTTTGTTTATACTGAACAGGGCTTTTAGCTACTGACCGTTTTATGTTAAGTAACGATACATATAGATGCTTTGCAACTAATTTTCAGTTTGAAGATGTTATATTACTCTCCCAGTAAAACTCCGCTAAGTAAACAAATAGAAGGAATTATATAAGAAAACGTACGTACGCTTTAGGTATTGAGTAAAGTTCGAAGCGGTTTAAGAGGTACTTTGTATCCTAGTTAATTAATCGTTCAAATTAACATATCTACACCGCACATTATGCTTTATTTAGAAGTGGTTTTGTTGGAACAATACTTTTGAGAAATATTGATATTAAATTACTGATTTGAAACAATGATGATTGTGGCAAGTTTATTTCTGTCCATCTGTACCATAAACTGATATATCCTAATAAGGATGATTATCTATACTTATAATAAAAGGCTAATGAGACGAAATCTGTATATTGAAAATATTTAAGAAAAAATACTATGTGGGGCTTCAGAATCGACTACAGAACATATTTCGATAGTTTTGAAAATGTTTGTCTGTCTGATTATAAATTTGTTCGCCAATCACACAAACACTACTAAACCGAATTCAATAAAATTTAGTAATGACATATAATCCATCCAGGGAGAGAACGTAGGCTGCAAATTATCTGAACTCCAAGCGGGTAAAGCTGCTGGTACAGCGAGTAATATCATAAAAGAAATGAATAATTTGTATGAAAAATTATAAAATATAATTGTTAGACTACCTAATATCATAGTGATCGTAATTCGACCATAATAATTACTGTAAAACTTGTTAAAATCTATTGTTAATGATTACAATAAAGGTCCTCAATATCTACCAAACAAAATCAGTTTACAGACAGAGGAGAAAAAGGTATCTGTTTATGATATTCAAATATTTTATATAAATATTGAGAAATATATTCAAATTCAAAATTAAAAAAAACTTTATTTAATTTAGGCCCCGATAAGGCGCTTATGAACGTCAAAATACCACCCCACCAGTTCGGAAAACAATCCAGTCACCGAGAAGAACCGGTAAGAAACTCAATCTGGTGTTTTTATTCTACGTGTTTTTTTGGAAGTTTACAATTAATAGTTATAAAGTTTATTAGTAAATCCACAGATAAAGCTGTCACTTCCATACCAAATACATCGTCTTAGGACTGTAATCTGTTGTTGCTGCAAATGTTGCACAATTTAACTGAAGTGAAGTTTTAATACTGTTTTAAATAATTGGAACAAAGGTTTACACAATTTTCTTTTAATGATCTAACGTAATATGATCTCCTTCGTGATATATTTTACATGACGACGTTTCTGTGCTTATCAGTTCGTTAGTTGGCTTGTAACTGGAGAACTATGCAATTGATTACAGATGATTTATATTTTTAAATCGTAGACATATTGTTCGGCCAGGATTTAGTATAAATGCGCATCAGATTAGTTAACTTAAACTTAGAATAGTTGACACCATATTTGTGATTGAAGTCAACGAAAAAAAAATCAAAATACTACCACCGATTCGGAAAATAACTGAGAAACCGATAAGAAACTGGATCCAGTTTTTTCTGGAAAAATAAATGTAGTTTTATTTTGTAAAAAAACAACTCCTAAAATACTTCGAGACAGTATATGAGTATACTTATGATTAAAGACTGTGCAATGTTTAAGATGCAGATATTTGTATCAATCCAAGATAATACAATAGGGAATAGACAAATCTATAGATAGATAGATATAGATATATAGTTAGATTCAAAGGAGTAGTGGCACGTTTGTGGTGTATCCGAGCGGTTTGTGGGCATTGGCCTATTTCCATCTAAATTGATGCGGGCGGATCCAGTTTATAATAATACAGTCCGTCTGCTTCATTTTAACTTGAAAAGTTTAGTTACTATATAATGTTAGTATATGTAATGTTAGTATAGATATTTAAAACAAAGTCGAGTTAGTTACACCATTTATAACTGAAGCACGGCTCTGGTTCGATTTTTATGATCTTTGTTATGTTGTCTTTGTACCAGAATACCAGAATAACTACGAGTATTAGAGTATTGGTTAATTAACGGTTTTTTGAACCAATGAATGAATGTTTTTGTTTTTCTCTCGGGCTCGAAAAGTTTCTTCTTCGCGCATTGGAAGACAAACATAATTTAATTCATTAATAACTCAACATTTATTGATTTTGAGAAGGAACGAAGTTCGCCGAGACGCCTAGTATCTTTTTACTAGTACTCTTTTTTTTATAATTCAACTAAATTAGCTTACGTGTACATAATTTACAATTAACTGTCGTACGAAATCAATGTAAATCCCCCATGACAATCGTACGTCTAGGATGGTATAGTTGCATAATTACACACACTAATAATTCAAAAGCTATGTACACTTCGAATAATAAACACTATTCTGAATTCCCATGAACATACGTTGTTTGAAAGGTTAGAAATTTATGCATACATTTATGAGATTTGATCTCCACTAGTCAGTTTAATCACGTTAACGTAAATAGATCGACACTAATGGTAACAGAACAGGATATATTGCATGATAATGTTGCCGTAAACACGTAAGCAATCATTCACCATCACGCCATAATATCTTGGAGCTTAAATGGATATTGCAGTATCAGTGGAGCTTCCTCCTGCAAACGATTCGGACGTAGGAGGTTCTTACTACCATCTTCCTAAGCACAGTATGGGGATCTTTAAAGCGGGCAAGCGAGTTTACCTAAAGGTCAACTACGTGCATATTGGTGCTCCAGGCCGACCGTAGGCTTGTTTGCCACCTTTCATTATATAAATAAAAGTATCTTTAAATGCCAGAAAAAAAAACTTTTTTGGATTTTATATAAACTGAGAAATTAATTAAATAACCTATTGCAATTAAGAAAGTTGTTACGGGGAGCAGTATACATATAGATAAATATATGAAAGACGCAGAAGCAGTATTGTCATAGGCTACAAAAACCAAAAGTATTTTTATTCGAACTCAAGTAAATCAAGTATAGTTCAAAAAACAATAACGATCGCTGATAGATGTAAATCATTCTGGGTTAAATCTACCACCTTAAGGTAGTTAATAAACACTACTCAGGATTAAATTAATATTATTGGCAATAATTAGATGCGAGCATGTAATTATATTGAGAAACATTTTTAAATAAGTTTACTGGCTAAAAATATTAAATAAAACTATAAAAACACGCTTGCCGCGGTCGATAACACGGTAATCATGTAGTAGATAGATTATCAGCTGATGTGCTCGCGCGAGTGGGGTTATCGCCCTCCGGCTGCTTGTCGCACGGTTTTGATAATTTTAATTATATTTTCAAGTCAATTAACTTGTTTACTAAATTATTTTTTGCATTGCACTTATTAATAACAACAATTATAAGCTCTTATTTAATTATTGCCATTTATTTCAAAGTCCCGGTATGCACACGGAACGTGATGCGTCACTATTACAAAGCTTTTTTATAAGTGTATAGACGTGGCGATCTAGTCAGATTCAGTCCTAGGCTTAGTGTGTTTACCATCCTGGACCATATCGTCACTTAACATCAGATGAGATTGTGGTCCAAGCACTGGGCCTATATTGTGTAAAATAAAAAGAAGTTGCCTTTCTAACCCGCATTTTCGGACTGAGTGTCCACAGTGCTTTCCACCAAGTTCGGGCGAAACTGCCAGAGTTGTTCAGGTAAATAACATCAGTAAGTTCGAAAAAAATATTTTGAGTCTTGGCCAAAACTTTCACTGCCTTGTAATGTTTACTGTATTATACTAAGTAACTTTTGTAATAATATCGCGCGTCTCGAATCAAACTAAGTACAACTACGTTGAAACAACTTTATAATTACATATCAACACCGATCCTAGTAATTAATGAAAATCAGATTGTTCGGAAAATTATTAATTACGTTCGTACATAGCTGATAACATATTAATTAAGTTACGCTGTCATCCAGAGATCTGTTATTGACTGCGCGATTTTATCTAATTAAATAATATTTGTGAGTGTTACAATATCTTTATATTGTATTACAATTGAATTGTTTTTTATTTGCAATAATAATAATATATAGGTAAAATATTAGGAGAACTGATGGCGCAGTGGATAATGCGGCCGGATTCCGAGTCAATGGACGCAGGTTCAAACCCACCTATCCAACTCTACAAACAGCCTGAGCTTTCGGTGAAGGAAAATATCGTGAGGAAACCATAGCATGGTGGTAGGAAATTTTCTAACAATGTCTGCCTGGGTACCTATCACCCTCAAGTTCGAAAACCTGTCGCTATATATCAATGATGTTCCGGCAGCATCACTTGAGAACAAGAATCTAGGCGTAGTGTGTTTACGATCCTGGGCTACATTGTCGCTTAACATCAGGTAAGATTGTGGTCAAAGCACTAAGCCTATACCGAGTGAAAAAAAAAACCAAATTATTGATTGTGTTCTATGTGTCAGTCCTTGGTAAGTATGCAAAGTTTCAAGTTGATCCATTGTTTTTAAGTTGGTGGAAATCGTGTTCTCAGAGTCCGTTACACAGATATATAGATAAATATACAGATGAATATATATACAGATGGAGACTATAAAAGCATGTTTAAATATTATTTTTTACACAACTAGGCGAAGCGAAAAGGAAAGGTTATGATTTTAGCAGTCTATGTATGTATGTTTTGTGTTTACTTATTTTCCCACATAGTGCCTAAACTATTAATCCGACTTTGATAAATAAGATATCAATAGATTCGTTATTATGGGCCGGGTAACATATTGAATATATAACCGGGCTATTGACGCATGGCTACGGTAAATTAATAAAATTATAACTTTATTAATGTGGAAGTGACAGAGGGTTTCAATAGAACGAAATAAATAGAAATATCTATATTAATAAATAAAATTGAAGAGTCTGTTTGTATTGACACCATAACATTTTTAACTAAATACATATATATATATATATATATATATATACGGATACCTACACCAAAAATACAATTTTTAAAACGGAACCGTTGAACTGATTTTGACGATACTTTTTTGTTAGCTGAAGTTACTTCGCGTTAATTAGGGTACTTTTGATTTGAAAATATAATTAGGGTTCCTATAAAAAAAAATTAAAGCGCAGTGAAGAGCGCAACCGCGCGTACAGAGCTAGTCTAACATATAAGATTATTTGTTTTAATCAATACGACGATGATATCAAACAGCATCTACAATGTTTATTAACTTTTAGAATATTTTTTCTGTAGTCGGGTTACAGCTTTTACCATAAATTCGTTTCTTTTTCGAAATGAGTAAATGATGTTGACCTTAGCCTTGACAGCTTCATTGAACTTTTGGCCGAGTGCTAATGTTACTCAGTTGGCAGGGCAAGCGCAAAGGTACCGAACTAGTACAGGCCTCGGCTTGGGTTGCTATCTGAGACGTAAATTCCGTGGAATTTGTCCTGCGTTAATCCAACTGTGGTTAAGATGAAAATACGGATCTCAGGATATCCCTTAGAAAGCTTAGAAAGGGTGTAGTGTGCAAGTGTTATGTTAGTTAGTGGCACTGTCTCGCGTATCCTATAGTTCGAGTAGTAAATATTGTATCCTATAGTTCGAACTAGGCCGATCTTGTTTGTGATAACCTAGTTTATGTTTTTATGTAATATTACTTGCTAATGTTCGCTTTGTGGTCGAAATTCAATCACAATCATTAATGAAAGTTTGAGGGATAACAATAATAAATTACGTATCACTAGAATTACTCTGTTTCTTCGGAGATATTATGTGGTCTGCAAAGCAATGTCTGGAGAAATAGATTATTTAAGGTAAAATAGACGGCACTAGAGCTCAGGAAAAGGCGCCTACGGGATGGGCTGAAACAATAAGGAAGGCGGTAGGCATGTACCATGCGATCCACTCCGCATGTGACCGCGCCCAATGGAGAATGTTCGTACATGGTCGCAATTCTCAGCAGTGAGAAAACGAGGAAGAAGATTAGAATTAAAACTAACAGTATATATTATAATAGTGATATATTGCTAACTAACCTGAAATAGTCCAAAACTTGTATAAGAATTGTTGTGGTTAGTTACTTTTTCCGTTGTCCTGCCGCTTGCGTGCTCTATGAGGCACACCCCTGCAAATATATGTTAAGTTATATTTATTTAATAAGCAGTACACATAATAAGTATTTTTTATATTTTAATTAGCTCGTGACGGCAACTTTGTTTGCGTGAAAATAATTATTGAACTAAATCTTTGCATCGTCTGTCGATGCACTGAAAGCGATAAACTGAAAAATTACTGAACGTATTTTTATTCGGATTTCACCAATAGATATAATGAATCATGACGAAGGTTTATGTTATATTTCTTTGTTAATTTGACGTATATTCTGTGCTATCTGTGCGAAGCCGGGGTACTTGTATTTTATAAATTTAAGTTATAACTTTATAATTAATGCTTTGCACATATACAACAGCGTAAAATTTTTAATATACATATTGTATGTGAATATAAAATAAAGATTCTTTAGAATATAGGAAATGAAAAGAATATCACAGTAATAGATATATAAAAATATTGACAAATATTTGTGCAGATTGAATTGAATGTAATTTGGAGAGACTCCCTTCAGAATGTTTCGTCATGGTAGCTCAATGTGTAAAACGGCCGTGATCGTCTCTATAATGATAAACATACAATTACTTTATGTTAAATTGAGTACATTAATTTAACGCACTCTGATAAAAACAAAATATAACAAAACGATGTTTCGTTTCGTATGTACGCCTTATAAAACAATACATTCTATACAATACAATACATATTATATAAGCTAAGAATTTAAAAAAAAAATCTTAAAAACTGATTAAAAAATAAAAAAAAACCTTTTAGCATCAAAGGATTAATTTAAAAAAATCATTTAAAGAAAAAAAGGTCAATCTACTAACACAGCGCCACTCGTCTTCGTTTTAAAATATTCAGAATTTCATCGCGAGAATACTAAAGAGATTTATTCGAATAATAAAAAAAAAGATGCTGGCTTGTTCGGGGATGAACTGCTTTCAGATTCTCAATTCGAATAACAACGTTACTTTTCGGCCATAAGACTGCGCTCAGAGTCGAACTGACTTATAGGGATAAAATAAATGAGATTAATTATAAAACAAAAATTAATTATATTAAATTTTAATAAAAATGAATAAAATATAAACATTAACGAACTTTTAAAATTATAGAAAAAAAGTAATAATACAAAAGACCAAAGTTTAAATAAGTAAATTTACCGTGGATGTAATGCAATGAAATTTATTTATCTGCCTTCAGGACTACAACGGAAATTACAGAACTACCATAGAAGTACAAATTTAGCCTTTTAAATCTCCCCTCCCCCTAGTAGGAACAGTAAGTAAAACATTTACCCACCCACCCATAAGTAACGCTTAGTATTGGTATAATTTTTACAAAATCCTAATAAACTAGATTTGTAAAATTTGGACTTGTAAAACAGAAGTAAAAAGTAATGACGTAATCACCATTACCTTTCTGTGGGTGTTGTAAAAGGCAAATGAGGAATAAATTAGTTGATGGACAGCAGCATCATCTGAACATCATAACACCTGCGTTCCCCAAATCACCGGCTAAGTGCGGCGATTATGGCAATTCCCCCCTTATGACCAACAAGTAACATACTATCAGCTGGATGCAGGTGGTGCAAGACGGGTCATTGTAGAATCTATTGGGGAAACCTATATCCAGTAGTGGACGTCTTTCGGTTGAATAGATGAATGGAATCACCATTAGAACTCTCCCGTTCCTCATAATCAAAAATAAACAAATCGTAGATCCTTCGAACCCTTTGGTGCTTATCTACACTAATAAATAAAATTGAAGTGTCTGTTTGTAACGTCAAAATACTTTTTTTTACTAAATAAATGTGAATGTATATACAACACCTATACTAAAAATACAATTCTTAAAAAGTTTGTTTTTTTGTTCCGGCTAATCATAGGAACGGGCTGGTCCGATTTTGACGCGAATTTTCCTGGCAGGTAACTAAAGTTACTGCGCGTAACTTAGGCTACTTTTATTTTTCTAAAATAATTGGGGTTTCGCGTAAAAAATTAAAACTCATGAAATTTTGAATAAAATTCGGTCGCATTGAGCACAGGTTCACTGGTAGGTATTTGAATTTTTGAGAAATATCTTCGCTTAGTTTATTGTTAGTAGCAAAAACATTATAGAAAGTAATTAGTGTTTCGTATAAAAAACTTAAAAAATATATGAAACGTGGAGGCATACGCGGGCACTCAGTTAGTGTAATATATAGCGATCCTTCTGTCATTTTTTTCAGCTACCTATTATTAACCTGAATAAACTCATTAATTCATTATAATTTATGATATTGGTAACTAGATTTTAGTTTTTGAGAAATATTTATTAATTTTAATGATTTCCTTTTAACGCATGTATGTAAAGTGTATATATCTAGAAGGTTACTTATCTTGAACAAATTAACTGTCTAATTATTCAAAGAGAACCTAACGCACTAATTATCTATATTATATTTCTATACAGGGTCTTAAAAATCCCATAGAAGAAAAAATTGCATATATACTTCTATTGAACCGGAAGTCGTCCACTGCTGGACATATGTCTCCCTCAAAAGGGGGATTGCCATAATCGCTGTGCTTGGCAGGTGGTTGGGGATCGTTGTAGGTATTTGTGGTACTCAGAGGATGCAGCTGCCTACCCCATAGTTTATCCCTTTACCCACCACACACACAATTTAGGGATAAATGTTGTATGTATATTACCGATTGCAACGTGAAAAGGGAAACTTTGGTGTGGAAGAGAATGAAGTGACAAAAATGGGTGTTTTGTTGGTTTGGGCACGTAGACAGTATCGATGAAAAATGGATTAAACATATCTATAAAGCAAAGGTGACTGGCCAAGTCGGTAAGATTCGACCTAAGTGGACGTATCTCGCCCAGATCGAAAATGTTTTAAAGAAAAGCCGCAATCAAAAGTAGAAGAGGCGAAAAAAAAAAAAAAAATGTTTGTAAAAAAATATAATTTATGTAATCTGTATTCTGTTCGTCTTCATTCATAATAAAAATTTCCAACTGTGTAAGTTGTGCACTAATGTAATAGGGTATGGGGTTTAAAATGTTATCTAGAATTAATGTGCTATTGTATTTAATCTTATACCTGTATTAGTGCTTTTTACAATAAAATAAAATAAAAGAATCATGACCATAGCAAACGGAATTATGTACTCGTATTAAATAGAGGTGTGACTTTACTCATAAACCTTTTAGAAGTAAATATTTTATACAATAAGTGTTTCGGAAAGAAACGTCGTTCAAATTGAAGTTGGATCCGGACGAAGTTCACACTACTTAGAAATCAGTTATTACGCACACACTGTTCAAATTTGTACAAGTTACAATAAATTATATTACGCCATAGTTTTTTTTTATTGTTTACGTCCACTAATAAGTAGCGACAAATCGCAACCGCCCGGCCTACATAAGTATCCTAGACTATGGAAGCCTACTTGGAAAATTGCATATACTTCAATGAAAAAGTTTATGATCAATCTTTACGTCTTAAAAGTGACTTATACAAGTTTGTAAGGTCATTGAATATTTTTATTCAATCACAGATATATAGTTTACAAAATCTACATCTATTTTTTGTATACCTTATAGGTTCAGCGCTTTGGCCATAATTTTACCGTGTCATTTCAGTAAATCAAGGATGGTAAACCCACTAAGCTTAGAAGCACTGGCTCTCAAGTGATCCTGCCGGCATACACCTATAGCTACTTGGCAACAAATTTTGAAAATTGAGCGTGAAGATTGGTTATTCAGACGGACATTACTAGAAAATGCCCTACCACCATGTTATGGTTTCCTACTAAGATGTTTTCCTTTACCGAGTTCAAAACTATACTTTAGTGTATTAAAAAAAATATAAATATATTTTTAGGCGCTTTAACACTACGTTTAATTCATCCCACAGCGCCAGTTCTGCCTACTATAATGCAATTAAAAAACTTGCATGTGCGTTTAGTTTCATATTAGACAAATTGTATTCGTTCAAAGTGTCCTTTGAAACGACAGAAAAGGTTTACGTGACGGAGAGGAGACTAAATGAATCGGCTGACGCTCTGACCTTAATAAGCGTTCACGCGAAACTTCATTCACGCAGAGATCTCTCATTTGCATAAAAAGGGGGCATCATTCAGATGACAAAACATTTC
This sequence comes from Samia ricini, assembly GCA_014132275.2. Classification (NCBI taxonomy): domain Eukaryota; kingdom Metazoa; phylum Arthropoda; class Insecta; order Lepidoptera; family Saturniidae; genus Samia; species Samia ricini. The sequence continues at coordinate 22,918,250 of AP028163.1, read as the reverse complement.
CAAATCCTCTTTCATTTAAGTTTAAAATTTGTTAGGGAGCTGCTTTAATTGACACTGTACATAGATTATATATTTAACGAACAGTATGTTGACTATTATTATTACCAAATACATTTCTATAAAAGCGCGTAAAATATATATATATGTAAATATATATATATTAAGATGAAATTATAATCTATACTAATAATATAACTGAAGTTTTGTCTGTACAATTAATTTTATATAGAATTTATTTAATAGACGTATATGTTATCCATTAATAATATCAAATCTGGTTTTTTTAACATTGTCCGTCTGTGCGTATGTCCGGATTTAAATCAAAAACGTCTTAACCGATGTTGATTACAACTTTGTACACGGGAAGTATATGTAAAGGAGCAATCTATAGCTTATAAAGATTTTTGATTTATTTTTAAAATACGTTACAAAAAATAATTAAGAAAAATTCAACTCAAAAACGTCTTCACTCATAAATGGGTACCTAAACCGAAGTTGATAAAATGATGTCTGTATAGAATATATGTTAATTAGCGACTGATAGACTACAAAAAATATCGAAACGAATTAAAAATAAAAGGAAAAAAATATATATTCGAATAAAATTTAACTTACGGGAAGCAAGTGTAGTTTAGTAACAGATAGTCTATAAGATTAGGATAAAAAAACAAAACAAAATCAGGACATCCGACATTTAATAAAGATAAAAAACATATTCGCGGTCGATCGCTAGTCTTGAATAGTTTCGTTAGTGAACATTTGTATTATGGTTACAACTCGATTCGGGAAGAGAGTTCACCTCCCTGAATTAATTCAAATTAATACGTTTGCAGACGATTTAAATCAAAAGGAGGCGTTCTGTTACAATTAGTGGGGCAGCAACGTACATTGGGGGTCACCCATTAATCACGTGATGTTATAGCAACTGTTTAACAACTCCCGCTATCCACATTTGACCCGCGATTTTCAAAATATCGTCCACTCAACGAGCAAGCTCCCTGTTTATTGCTACGTGGCCACCCATCATTCGCATTATTCATCCCATCCCACGCGGACGGAGTCGCTAGTAAATACAACTAGTAAATAAACAATAAATAAAAAAATAATACCTCTATCTGTCTATCAGGTTGTTGATCTATAATTCGATAGCTACTGAACCGATTTACATGAGTTTCCTTTTAAATAATAGATATATTCTTTACCCATATTTTATTGTAATAGAGTCTGTCATTAGGTTATATTAATACGAAGAAATGTATCAAGATATTAGACAACTATAGCGAGTAGTTTTATTTATAAATGTAATAAAATTGACAAAAAAATAACAGGAAGCAATTGTATGAAATTATATTTAGTATAGTGTTTCGTATGTTGAAGTCGAGAAAGGTTTGCATTTCGTTTATGATATGAACGGCAAAATGTAATTAATACCCATATATCGCCGGTCGTAACAATGTTGGACTTAATTGCGATTGCTATTTTTGGCATTTTTTATTAACGGGGAAAAGATAATTCGAATGGAATTGGATAAAATAGATCTAAAGTAATTTTTATCTATGAGACTTCTTTCAAAGCGATTGTTTTATTGGTGGTCTGATGCGCCGATGGTCGCAGATTTGAGTCCACTAATGCTCGATTCATAATGTGATGCCGTTCAATCTCGTATTATCTCAAGGCTTAATGTGATTACCATCCTGGACACTACATCATGTTCAGGATCGTGATCGAAGCGTTGACTGTATACAGTTTAAAAAATTAACAAAATAATTTATTTGCGAGATTAGTAATCTGTAGGTATATATTATTAACACGCGTAGACGCATGTAGGAGTGTGAGGTTTGGCATAGTAAAGATTTATATGAAGAAGTAGTGCAGAAAATCACCATTGGTTTATCAGTCGCGTGTCATTATCAGACTTGACATTAGTTCACTACGTGGACAGAATGTTTACTTTTGAGGAAAAAAGAAACAAAATTGTTAGCATTTAAAAATACTCTTTTATAAAAAAAAAACTAAGTAATTTAATGAATTCACTTGACCACAAGTGTATATACGTTGAAAATTGTTTAAAATATGAATGAAATCATATATACAGGGAAAATCAAAACCCATTTTTAAAAATTTAATTTAGTCTCTAAGAAGGCGCTTATAACCGTCAAAACACCCAGTTGAAAAGAGCCGGCAAGAAACTCGATCTGGTTCCTTTTTATTATTAATACATATTTAGATATACATACTATTTTTATATAAAACTATATAAATCATAGTTACTACCATTGTTAGCGGAAGCACAGAGAGGGGTGTGAATTCCGGACATCACTATCGTTCACGTAATAACTCATTGAAATTAAGACGTGCTTGAACTTCCATCCGTTCAACCGAAAGACGTTTACTGCTGGACATAGGTCTCCCCCGAAGATCTCCACGACGACCGGTCTTGCCCCACCCGCAACCAGCGGATTCCCGCGGTCTTCACCAGGTCGTCGGTCCACATTGTGGGGGGCCTACCCACGCTACATCTTCTGGTGCGTAGTAGCCATTCGAGAACCCGTTAGCCCCATCGGGCATCGGTTCTGCGAGCAATGTCCCCAGTCCACTGCCACTTAAGTTTAGCAATTCTTCGGGCAATGTCGGTTACTTTGGTCCTTCTCCGGATCTCCTCATTCCGTCATTCTCTTGAACTTATTATCAGATAAATAATAGGTAATTTTCTTTGGGATCTTATTATAAATCCGAATACTATGACCTATCAATAAAGACTGAAATAAATATATTATAAATAAATAATAACATATTAAGAAATCTTCTATGATAACGATGACACAAGTCACCATATATTTTTTAGTTTTTATAAATCACTTTCACAATACGTGTTGTCGAACATAAATAATACATTAAGCAGGTCTTTGATGCAATGCTCCCAAATTCCCTCGAGAAATTCTGGTAAATTCTGCTGGTAGCTCGTACCCGGAACATTTCGCGTTACCTCCAAACTAATGTTTACTTAGTTACCTAATAAACTCTATTTGTAAGCTCTAGAGAAGCTAAGCGCATCGAAACTTCTATCCAAGTAGAGATTAATAACAGAATACCTATCTATATTTATGTGAACTATTGGTTGTTTACGGCGGGTTTAAATAACGAATCTTTAAATTTAAGATTGCAATCAAACCAAACATGTATCGGCTTTTAGTGATCACTGATACTTTAGAGAAAAAACCGACCAAGTGCGAGTCGAACTCGCACACCGAGGGTTCCGTACAAACTTGTAGGTATATAAGTAATAGTTATGGTATTTTGTTGTCAAATGAAATCCATAACATTACAATGTGGTAAGCAGGAGGACTGTAAATTTAAGACAAAGGTCTATTTATCGTTTCGATAATCTTTTATTTTATATTAACATATATCATTTATTTTATAATATAACTGAAATATCTGTAGGTAGCAGCAGCCTTGAAAAAGTTCTTTTATTTACAAAGTTTTATAGTCTCTATTTAGAAATCTGGTTCAAAAATACTAATTAAGTATTAAATTTGAACTAGATCTGTAAATGATGACTAAAAAAGGTATGAATAGTACCGCATTGAACATTGAAGTTTGAAAAAAACATTATCTATAGTTGTACTACTTTGTGTAGTGCTAGTGTTTATTAACGGAAACATGTTTATGGATGAAAAATATGAGGAAACTCCATTTGAGAGATTATTTCTAAAATCAAAATTTTTATTATGTGATGTAACTAAAAATTTAAGGGTTCCTTTATGTGTGCTATTAAACGCAATGTTTAATAGTTATGCCAAATTTCAAGATTGTAGGTAGACTAGAAGTATCCTTTAGATTTTGATTCCCTTGCGAGTTTCAAAATATGCGGCCTAAATTGCTGTTTCTTTTGATTGCGTTGACATAAAAGTTGATTTTGATTTTGTTACAGCTTAAAGGTATTATAGATCTGAGTATTTGATATGAATTTCAAGTGAATACCCCTTTTTTTTTTTTTTTCGAGGGGAATGCATTTACGCACTAGTTGTCCAGCCAGATTTGATAGGGACCCCCCCTTCCAGATCTGGTTGAAACACGTCTGAAGATGTGTGACAGTCTCTCGCACGAAAGCACGAGAGGCTGTCACACAGGATTAGTGTGGGACTCGCGGCGAGAAGCGCCGTTGACCACTACCCACTAAACCCCCCGGTACCTCCCGCCTCCTAATTGGAGCAAACACGGGATCGCGTATGCATGCACCGCGAAAGTGAATACTCCTACGCGTTCATGAGGAAAGAGATAGTAAGTTTAAAATTATTAAAAATATTTTTAGTATATGATGTAATTAAAAATTTATGTTTTTCAAAATCTTTTTTTTATCTCTGCTATAAGACGTTGTTTAGTACAAAATTTCAAGATTCTGAGTTCACAGGAGACCCTGCAGGTTTTGATTTCCTTGCGTATGTCGAAAATTTGCAGCATAAACGGCTGTATCTTTTGATTAAGTTGGTTTAGAAGTTTGATTGTTTCACAGCTCCAAGGGACAGTAGACCTGAGTATTTAATATGAATTTCAGCATGATACCTTCACGCGTTCCTGAGAAAAGGGGTTTGACAGACGGACAACAAAGTGATCCTATAAGCGTTCCGTTTTTTCCTTTTAAAGTACGGAACCCTAAAAAAGATTGAAACTTCAAAAAAACAGATTGAGATAGCCGTTAGCCGATAGAACCGGCCGTTAGTGCTCAAAATTCGAAAATAACCACTATCGGGAATTTGAAGAATAAAACGGTTTGTAGAAGATCTTTCATTGAAAACAATAAATCTCGTCAATATAATATATTAAATACAGTTAACTAGTGAACCAGATAATAAGCTATTATATTTTTGCTTATTTACATATAGATAAATAAAATTATAATGATTGCCTGTCAATACTAATAATTATAGACTTTATTTTAAGTTCACGTATAAAATATCGAAGCACGTTTATTTATTTTTTTCTCTCACTGTTTGTTTATTCGAGTTATTTACCGAAACGGTTAAAATACGGTTAAAAAACGAAACTTTCATTAGAAATGAAATAATTTTTTAGGAAATAATATAGCCTACTTTACACGTATTATAACATAATTGAACATATTTTGAGATATTGACGTTTTTTTGTTATGCCATCCAAAAGTCCGGGTAATAAATATGTTAAAAATAAAAAGATATGTTAAAAGTCGCTGAGATATCATGGGTTTCATTCATCCATTGGATACATTTTATGTATGATAAATAAAGTTAAATCTGATAAACAATGTGTTTAGATATTTAACATTTATTTATAACATTTAAGAGAATAATATATGATGCGATAAATAAGTAAGATGTTACAGTTATTTAAGCCAATATAATTTTTATGAGTGACTTGTTCTCATGTGACAAAGACTTCTTTATAAAAGACTAGTGCCGCGGAGTAGCTCAGATTAAGGTGAATACTTTATGATGGAGATAAGGAAAAAGGCAATATGTGGTGTATTTTACAATAATTATTGCTTTATTCGAAAAAGAGGTTAATCGTCGAATCCAACTCAGCTGGGCCGCATTCGGGAAGCTACGTAGAATCTTCTCGTCTGAAATACCGCAGTGTCTCAAGACGAAAGTCTTCGAACAGTGTGTTTTGTCAGTGATGATATGTCATCACTGTATGCGGCACTGAGACGTGGTCGCTCACAATGGGCCTAATAAAAAATCTCAAAGTTGCTCAAAGGACAATGGAGAGGGCTATGCTTGGAGTTTCACTGCGTGATCGAATCAAGAATGAGGAGATCCGCAGAAAAAGCAAAATAACACACATTTCCCGAAGAATTGCTGAATTTAAATGGTAGTGGGTTGGGCACATTGCTCGCAGAAGTGATGCCCGATGGGGTAAACGGGTTCTCGAATGGCTACCACGCACCGGAAGGCGTAGCGTGGGTAGGCCCCACAAGGTGAACCGCCAACCTGGTTTACCAGGACCTTCAGGTCGCGGGAATCTGCTGAATGCGGGTGATGCAAGACCGGTCGTCGTGGAAATTTTTGGGGGAGACCTATGTCCAGCAGTGAACGTCTTTCGGTTGAATGGATGGATGGATTGCTTTATTGAAGGAATAAATATGACAGTTGATTTAAACTATTGAATTAAAATATTTAAAAAATAAAAGCTTGCCTGCATAAAAAAAGGTTATGTACAAATAAAATTGCAGAAAGAAGGTTGAATATTCAACAACTAGACTTTAATAATTAGTTTCTCAAATAAAAGTCACCATCCACTAATATAAGTCAATAGTTGTATGTAACATTCTATCAAGATTCGGCACTGTATCTGCAAAATCCACTAACAAAACGCCTACGGCTGGTCTGTTCTTTGTCAAATCTTACTCCTCACTTCTAATTCTGTTTGCTTTGAATTACGTTGGTAACATTAGCTCGTTAAGGTATAATCTCGTTAGGAATTCTATCTCACAAATATACTCTAAGCTTAGCTGTCTTTGTATCGTTTCGCTGAAAGATTTTTATTAGTATACTAGCTGTGTGCCCGCGGCTGCGTTCGCGTTTCATATGTTCTTCACTGCTATTTGATTTTTTTTATACGGAACCCTAATAATTTTTTTTTGTAATAAGATTAAGTAAAAATATTTCTAATGACTTCAAGCACTTGCCCGTAAAATTGTACATTGAATAAGATTTTATTCAGTTTTAATTTTTTTACGCGGAATCCTAATTACTTTGGAAAACTAATAGCACCCTATGTTACCCGGAGTAACTTCAGCTATCTACCAAAAAAAGTCCCGTCAAAATCCGTTGAGCCGTTCCAGAGATTACCCGGAACAAACAGACATACAGACAGATAGACAGACAAAATTTTAAAAATTGTATTTTTGGTGTAGGCATCGTATATATACATTCATATCTTTTAGTAACAAAAAAATATTTTCATATTGCAAACAGACACTTCAATTTTATTTATTAGTATAAATAAAAAAGGAGTATAAAATAAACTTACAATTGGGTATTAATGTCCTTGGGAAATTATATCTTAGAAGTTCTCTGGATAGTTGACAGCGTGTGAAAGTTCTGGCGTGACCCTGAGAATTCTGGACGGTTGTGAGAGTCAGGATTAACAGCATCACTTGTGAATACCGTGGCATCCTGTGGAAAAGAATACGTTCCATTGAACCAAGAGATAGCTTGTTTATTAACGAATGTATATCGGCCTTTGTCTGTTTAGCTATCATTACCAACTTGGAAATGCATCAACAATAACCCGTAAGTGTGTTCCATCAGTTTCACTTGAAAACCAGTGCCTCAGAAGAAGCCTCAGACTTCATTTGAAGTGCAGACTTCAAATGAAAGTTTATCGTCTATCACATATATATAGATACATTCTTGTGATAGCTTCATTTTTATCTGCACTTATTACTTTAATCTAAAACACAATAAACATTTCTCTAAAATGATTGCATAGTCGCTTACCCTTAAACACGCAATCCGTCAATTTAAGGACCCGTAGGTATCTTATTATGAATTAGCTGTACTCGCGACTCTCTCCGTGTGGAGTTTCTTGCTTATAAAGCGACAAATAGAATAAATATAGATTATTAATTTCATTTAAATTAAATTAAAACATTCAAATGATTTATTGACATATAATTTATAAACATCCCATTCTCCCCTTCAACCCTTTCGAATATCATATAACTGTTGACCTATTTCAAAATGGTACTCATAAATTATTTAATGTACTTTATTCTATTATTAATTTAAGACGTGTGATAAATTATTATTAAAGAAAACGCCAATATGACAACTAATTTTAATGTTACAGAAGTGAGTTTTAAATTGTCGCACAAGTAATATTTATCTAATCTGTACGAGATATTTACAAAAAATCAAAACACTCCGAATCGCATCCTACGTCCAGTAGGCTAGCGGAGATACGAGTAGTAAGAGACCTGACAGGATAAGTCTTATGGCTTGGAGGATGGGTCGGCCCTTAGTGTGGGATGCAACGTGTGTCGATACTCTGACACGAAACTATTTTTGAAGGAATTAATTAGGGGCTGGCGCTGCAACCGACTGTTTGTAGCGTGTATAGCGAGTTTGTCAGTCATCTTGTGGGTACGATACGGGCTTTGATTTTTTCCAAATACTATTTAATGTAAATGATATAAGAATACAAAAAGTAATTAATTTTCTTGGGTATCAAATTTAACGCCAACTACTAGACAGATGGACAGAGAGATGCCGTGTAAGTAATAAAGTCAGGTTACCTCTTTAATTATTCCACTTTATAGTATTCTATAACAACAAATGTGGAATATTCATAAATCTAACTTCGGAGAATAATTATAGGGGTTATTTGAAAGACAAGACTCTCGCATTCCTACTGGAAGATTTACAGTTGCATCTTTAATTATTAACCTGCTCTTTGATAAACCCAAAACTTGTTACTGTAAATGGAGAGTATACATTATGCATATTTACGAACTCTAAGAAATAGTAGAAGCCACGATCACGATATTGTGACTTTTGAGCTTGCAATATTTTTCACAATTTTGGTAATTCTATAACTGATATTATCAAAGCTAACTATCAGACTCTGTTAGGTCCTTAGATTCCACGTGATAATGCATCTAAATATAATTACACAATATATTTATTACGTATTAACAAGAAAACATCTATATACCTAGTGATATTGCGACATTTTGAAGATATGATGGCGCAGTTAGTAGTGCGCCCGGTTTCCGCGTCAATGGATGCGGATTCGAAGCCACCCATCCAACTCTAAAATCAGCCTGCGCTTTCGGTAAAGAAAAACATAGTGAGGAAACCGTAGCTCTAGGGTTAGTGTGTTTCTACAGAAGTAGGACGCAGAAAGTGAGAGGGAGGAGGACCCCTTGGCGGACTCTCTTCTCCGCAGGAGACTTGGGACCGAAGGCTGGCGGCGGGAGAGGATGAGGGAAGAGGGTGTTGCTTTGTACCGAGCTCCCCCTTTTTTTTTGACGAGGGGAATGCATTTACGCACTACCCCTGCCAAGTTCATTAAGAAGACCGGAGTCTCCCCAACGAAGTTGGTAGGGGGGTGTGGAGGGACGTCTTCACACCAGTGTGGGACTCACCCGACGAGAAGCGTCGGAAATACCCACTAGACCCTCCGGAGCCACCCGCCACATTTGGGATGGGGGCGGTACGGGATCGCGGTTGCATGCTCCGTGTCGCCCCCTGCGGCAAGCCCAATAGGCCTCGTCCACTCATAACCCCATTGGGGATGGGGGAGAGAATTTCGCTGCCTGACCCACAGGCTCTCTCCCCACCCATCTCTTCGCCCGCTTATCAACTGAGAAGATTCATCCAGGGGGGAGGAAGTAGCTTTGACACACTACTCCCCCCCCCCCCAAATACCCCCATACCTCCGGCAGCTGTGGCAGGGACCCCCATCCTCGTCTCATCAGAGCTCCCCCTAAACAGAAGATAAAGAGGGGCCTGACCCAGCATGGCAAATTATGCCTGACATGCCATTTGGTCGGGCCTGTCGCTGGGGCGACGCGGAGCATATTGCTTAATCTCGTATAGCCCCTTCCAAACGGCGGATGGTGACGTGGGTTATAGTGGGTATTCCCGGCGCCTCACGCCGGTGATTCGGTGAGATTATACTCCCGAACTAGAGTTGGCAGGGGGCAAGCTTAAATGCATTTCTCACGTAAAAAAAGGGTTAGTGTGTTTAATGTCCTGGGCCACATCGTTACTATATCAGGTGAAATTGTGGTTAAAGCACCGAGACTATACAGTGTAAAAAAGAAACCAGCACATATACTCCACTACAATCTACAGTTGTCTACAGATTAATTAAGATTTATCATTTAATAAGTACATATAATGTAATATAAATTTTGGTAAACATCAACTGAATGTAATATATTTCAAATAACGGTATAATATGCCAATTTGTATGTCCTAGAATCTCGTTTGAACTATTAGTAGGAACGCGGGAATCTAGGTATCCGCGCTTTGGATAATTAATGTGAATTAAATATAACTACGTGCAGTTGTTTCCACTGTTGTATTCTGATTTATGTAATAATCCTGCTCGAAGGAAGGAATCGTCTATTTTGAGAATGTAGATTATTTTAGATTAAACTAGTCTAGATTTTGTTGATAACTAGATCGATTTCTGCCCACTTCACTTGCCTTTTGTTTCATGATTATTATTAATTAAGAGGACATGCGGTCGGAAAATTAAGTATTTTAGAAATATATTGCTATCGCGTTGCGCCCCAAAGAAAGAATTATAAAACACGAAAGGGATAACTGAAGCGCGGGCTGATTTTACGTATGCAAAATAGACGACAACATCACGTCGTAGTACCCTGTTTCCTTCTCCAAAACTAACAGGATTTTGAATTTTTTTTCAGTTTTACAATAATGAAGACTTTGGCTATGCCTGTACGTTATGTTTGATGAACGTTTGAAAATGACGGTAAAAATCGAGAATTTTTTTAAGTTTCTAAGGCTTCTAGTTTCTACAATAACTAATTTATGTAAAAAAATAAAAAACGTACGAGCATTGCAGTGGTGGATATATAATATTTAGTTTAAAATTATTTATCATAATGATCCAGGGAGGAAACAGGGGTCTACGTTTGTTTGGAATAAATGCCGCTAGAATATCCTCTTAAGGAAAATACTATTATATAACAATCCGTCTGTGTATCAGTTATTAACGTTCAGTAAAATAGTTTAAACTAAATTACCTTTTGATACTATTATAATTATCTTACAATTAAAACAATCATTAATATTTATCGCATTGGTGAGAAATCTATCTATTCAACCGAAAGACGTCCACTGCTGGACCTAGGTCTCTCCCAAAGATCTCCATGACGACCGGTCTTGCGCCACCCGCATCCAGCGGATTCCCGCGACCTTCACCAGGTCGTCGGTCCATCTTGTGGAGAGCCTATCCACGCTATGTCTTCCGGTGCGTGGTACCCATTCGAGAACCCGTTGGCCCCATCGGGCATCGGTTCTGCGAGCAATGTGCCCAGCCCACTGCCACTTAAGTTTAGCAATTGTTCGGGCAATATCGGTTACTTTGGTTCTTCTGCGGATCTCCTTATTCCTGACTCGATCACGCAGTGAAACTCCAAGCATAGCCCTCTCCATTGCCCTTTGAGCAACTTTGAGCTTCCTTATTAGGCCCATTGTAAGCCACGTCTCCGTGCCGTATGTCATCATTGGCAACACACACTGGTCGAAGACTTTCGTCTTGAGACACTGCGGTATCTTGGACGAGAAGATTTTGCTTAGTTTCCCGAAGGCAGCCCAGCCGAATTGGATTCGACGATTGACCTCTTTCTTTCGGTCGGTCGGAAATTTTTTAGTAATATATAAACTAAGTCAAGAGTAATTTGCTTGAAGTTAATTTATAAAGAAAAATTTAAACCTAGCTGTATGCACGCGTCTGCGTCTTCGTCCGCGTTTCATATATTCTTCACTTCGTTTATATTTGTCTATTAATAATATAAATAAATTCGTTTTTTAGTACTAAGATAAAGTACTAAAGTTTCGTCTAAATTGATCAAGCTGTTTCGGAGATTTACCGGAACAAACAGGCAGAAAATCAAACATTTTAAAAATTGTGTTTGTGATATAATTACTGTATAGTACATTAATATCTATTTAGTAGAAGATATTATTTTATATTACAAACAGACAATTCAATTATACTTATTTGTTTAATTTAAATATCTTTTAAATATATAAATCTGTGTAAATGTTACTTTCCTAGTTTAATTAAATTGTTTCTAAAGTTACTCGACGTGAAGCGGCTTATTTTAAATTCTATTTAAAATTTAAAATACTAGGTATGTGTAAGTCATAGTTAAAATGATTTTGTATTTACCTCTTAACCATAAATAATAGCGGAGAGTTGGCTAGTTTATATAATGATTAATTAACTATTCGTCTGTTGTGAAATAGTCCTCGGAAACAAACGCTTGCGGCTGTTTGTCGAGCGTAACTTTGTCTTGACCAGTGAAACAAAGTTTCATACTAAAGTTAGGTGCAGACTTACCTATTCAATATCACAATTAATAACCGTATCCGTACACGGAACTCCGTATATCATAAGTAATTATGATAATAACTGCCTCGGTGGCGCAGTTGTATTACGGTACGACTGTTATTCTGAAGTTTCGGGTTCGATTCCGGGGTCGGGTCAAGTGATATTGGGTTTTTCTACTCAATATCATCTCGAAGTCTGGAATTTGTGACCGATATGACGACAGGCTCGCCTCCTGTCACATCAGGGACGGAACTAAGCTCGGCGAAATGTGGGTGGTGTAGTTCGCTATTTCACCTCTGCCTAACCCTTCGGGGATAACAGGCGTGAGCTTATGTTAATGTATGTTATATTTCTATTATACCCGCTATCGAATCTACTACTAAAAATGTTTCAACATTTTTGAAGTAAATTTTATAAATATATCTGAGAAATTTTGCTAAATATCGAACGAGAGATGAGCGTGTAATGGTTCAGCTGTGCTTACAACAGATATAAATAAGTAAATAGGATACTTAAAAAATAATTGCTTGATTATTGCTACTGAAATCTTCGTACAAAGGATATACCAATGACATTTCTGCTACAGAATGATATAAATAAATGTACAAGACAATTAGATCAATGAAAATCATACGAACCATGGAGTTGTAATAAATTGAAACCAAAATGTAGTTATTACTATCTTTGTATGTTATATCCTAAATAAACTATATTTTTAATTTAAATCTATACTAATAAATAAAATTCAAGTATCTGTTTGCAATATTAAAATAACATTTTTTTTTTACTAAATATATATGAAATGTGTGTTTACATCTACACCAAAACACAATTTTTTTTTAAATTTTTGTTTAATGTAATGTTTGTCTATTTTATTCTGGCTTATCTCCGGAACGGCTTCACCGATTTTGAGGGGACTTTTTTGGTAGATAGCTGAAGTTACTCCGCGTAATTGTCAACAATAAAGAAGGTTTCGCGTTAAAAAAAATTAAAACTTGTAAAATTATGAATAAAATCCGATTCAATGCACAGTTTTACTGGCAGGCATAATTTCAGGAAAATTATTAGAGTTTCCCATAAAACAAAAGTTTAAAAAAAAAAAACGGTCAGTTTTACTTTTTCACTTATCTTAGTACTAAAAAAATGTAGGAAGATAATTTTAGGGTTCCCTGTAAGAAAACAACACAAAATGCGATTCAATGGACATAACAATCAGAACATTATTCAAAGATTATTAAAAATTAACTACGCGGCGAAGAATATCACAAACGCGGTCGGAGCTGCGGGCATTCAGCTACTATGTAAATTTATTCCGCTTTTTGGTATTTCATCAGAAAAGGCAAAGTTTCACGTCTGACTGTTAGTTGGTTTGTTAGTTGAGTACCACTAAAATAATGAAGTAATCTATTTGATTGCCTTTCTAAATTACTTATAGGTTTATTCTAAAGATAGATTTTCGTACATAATATTTTGTAACATTATATAAGATAGAGATGAAAAAAAATATAAAGACAGTAGTTGGAAAACTAAACCTAAATAATTTAAGGAGAATTTAACTATACATTAAGTTCTGAGTAATTATAACGAGTATAATTTACTTTTACGGAAATAAAATTACAAGTACAAAGTTTTAATAATAATAATAATAATTTGATTTAAATGTTAATTTCATTAAAATTTAAAAGTAACGTTTGCCGCTAATATGTTAAAGATACTGTATAGAAATAAAATATATATTTACAGATGTAAACAAACACTTAAGAATCTTGTCTATGGACAAAGAGTAATATGGGAAAGCACATCGTTCGTTGTTTAATTGAATTTCTGGCAGAGCGGTGTTCCAGACCGCTTTACTGATGTCATAATTGTGTTATACTGAACTATATAGTTACCTAAATTCTCATTCAATTTGCTATTAGTTCATTATTTATTTAATCATGCGTTTAATATTATTTTGTAATTAAAAAAAATATATCGAGTCCAATGTCCAGTCCAATTAATAAGTTCAAGTATTATGTCAAGCAAGTTTTAATCTCAAAAGGTTATTACAGGGTGGATCATTACGTGAACGATGGTGATGTCTGGAATTAACCCACATCTCTGTGCTTCCACTAACATTATTAAAACTACGATTTGTATAGTTTTTTATATGACAAAAAAAATGATATACATTATATTTATGGAAAAAAAAGAACCAGATCGAGTTTCTTGCCGGCTCTTCTCGACTGGGTTGTTTTCCGAACCGGTGGTAGTGTTTTTTAGACGTTCATAAGCGCCTTCTTAGGGCCTAAATTGAATAAATAAATTTTGATTTTGATTTGATTTTGATTTTAATGAAATTTCGTTTCTATATCAGAGATGTTTTGGGACACAAATGATTAAATTCTCGTGTATTTATGAAACGTTTATCAAGTGCTTTAAAATAAACTAAAAGAATATCCTTCGAAATATTATAAGAAGCATAAAGTTCAATGGATTTAACCGAACAATAAAAAAACAGTTACGTATTTATACATATACTAGTTCTGTACCCGCGGCTCCGCTCGCGTAACCTATGTTCTCTACATAATATAGTTTTCAAATAATCATTAGAAAATATAATATTATTTTTATGGATTTTTTTGCCAAATAATTGTTTTTGTAATTTAACGGGAAGCAAATACATTTCTCACAAATCAAACACTAGCCAGTAAAGCTGTCAATTGAAACGTGTTTTGTTCACAATGTCAAGAGTTTTAATTATTTTTGAAAAATAAAAGTAACCTGAGTTACGCGGAGTAACTTGAGCTACCTGCCAGAAAAAAATCCATAAATTGGTCCTGCAGTTCCGGAGATTAGTTGGAACAGAAAGACAGACAATTTTTTTTTGTATAAGTACCGTATAAGTAAATTGACATAGGTATATTTAGTAAAAAGTTTACATTGATATTAAAAACAGACACTTCAATTTTATTTATTATTATGGATATAAACTAAAAGTAAATAAACTGTAAAAACATACAAAAAATATATGCGTAGTAGAGAATAAGAATGTATATATTCAATATTAGATTACGTAAAAAACAGGGCCATTAAAAATTAGGAAACCCTTCAAAGAATAATCTTACCTTAATAATGATTTTGAAGATGTGGACTCTTGTATCTCCGACGGCAGTCGCTAGCCCTTTGAGTGGGTGAACCAGATCAGTTCAATTATTCAGTTGCTCTACGCTTATAAGCTTTTAAGGGGGAGTTTAAATTTATTCACAGGAAATGATAAAATCTATGCCATATGATAATGCCTTCACTCGCGAATAATAATTTAATTTTTATTGACTATATTATGTGTTCTAAATATTGAGTTTTTCGTTTCCAATTCACACCGTCCCATATGAAGATTCAGTTTAAAAATACATTTATTTTTAAAACAACCCAAGCGAAAAACATTTTTTTTGCAATTGCATTACTTATTATAATATACATCAGATCTCACTCACAAAGTATTGAATGACTTCAATAATACTATCAGAATAGCATTATAAATTATCTGAGAAAATTTATCAATACGTTAACCTCAATCCAACGGTTTTTCTGTATACTTCAATAAGACGATTGATTTTATAGATTAGTTATGCATTGTCCATAATCTACGTAACTTTATATATATGTTTTTAATTAGAGATTTCTATTTACCCATACGAAGCCGAGGCGGGTCGCTAGTATGTTAAAAAGAAAGCGCTGATTTGTGTATTTGTATATATTTAAGTCAAAATGAGTTTTATACATTATATACATTAAAAACCCAAATAATGTTTTTCGATATATTTAATTTAGTCCCTTTTCATATTATATTAATATATTTTCAACTAAATATCGAAAACCGAAATAATAAAATTAGATAAATATTCTCTCATATATGAAGTCGATGCGTTTGGCATATTTGTTTCGACCCCTTTCAAGTAATGGTGGATTAGGAAGGGGTATAATTATTACTATCGAGAATCTCAACTTACGTATGATTAATGGTATAAAACACAAAACTAACTTCGAAACTAATGAGCATTCATTCAATCCAAATGAATGTAATTTTTCTCAATTAAGTTAAAACCTCACTTAATTTATAGCATAAAAAGAAACGTTTTCAACAACTAATTAAGTAACAGGGTTGATTTATTCGTATTATTATTAAACAGGGGTATTTTTCAGTGAAATATATTCCGCTTTCTGTTAAGTTTTATGTTAATTATTATAGTTTGTTTATGTAATGTTACTTATAACAAACTTTGTACTTAAAGTAACTTGTTTTGTGATTTTAGTGATTTTTTTTCTTTTTTATATTCACTTTTAATTGCATACGTTTTTATGTCTTTTTGTCAACTTAAATATTTACTTCAATAATTAATGTTTAAATGTTGTAGCTATGTAGTTCTCTTGTTAGATTATCAAAACAGAAAGATTATTAAAACACAAGCTGGCGCCCGTGACTTCGTCTATGTGTCAAGATAAGACATTGATTTTGTTTTGTCATTCATAACCTATCAGTTACTCTACGAATCGTGCTTTCCGTATACCAAATTTTATTCAAAACGACGAAGCCGTTTTCAGTTTACAATTATAATATTATTATTTATAATTATAAATAAAATAATATTGACAGTTTTTGTACATAGTATGAACCGCTAATAAATATATTTTATGAACACAAAATTTTACCAAAATCGGCCAAAACCCATTTTTGAGTTAAAGCTTTGAGAAAAGTTTTTTTTTAAATCATAAATTATAAAAATAGTTTCGAAAATCTATATATTCTATCAACAGCTTCTTGACCTAGATATTCTGTGCACTAAGTTACAGAGTTAATTCCAGAGATAAGGACAAAAAAAAAATCAATGTCAGATACTAGAAGAGTAACACCTAAAATATATATCTGTCATAAAATACCAAAAATAAATTAAATGACTAAACTTCACTTTTAGTATTAGTATGAATATAGATTAATTGTTTACTACATTTATTTTTACAGGATAAATCAAATCATTTTAAAATAACACTAAACAATGATAAAATAATGATGACAAAAACACTCACCCCAATGTTTAAAACTCTTTTTTTAATACAAAAATCACAATTCAAAAGTAGACGGAAATTCGTAAAACAATATTTCGCAAAATTGTGTGTTTGGTCGGCCCGTGTCAGAAGCACTAACTCTTGGTGATATATCGTGTTGAATATAAAACCAAGGGATGAAGACTATGCTGCAACCGTTTTGTTTTATAGGTCTAAATAAAGGGGATGATTGAGAGGTCAATGTAAATTGGTGAGATTCGCTTACTTAGGGGCTATGTATGCTTAGAAAAATTAGTAAAAGCTGTCCCAATTGGTTCGAATTTTAGCAGACAATTTTCTACAGTTTTAAGTCTATTTGATTACAATACTAATCTAAAGATACCCGAAGATAGTTACGTGTCAAATTTAGAAATGTATAGGCTCTTATTTCAGTATATTTCATGAATTATAATATTTGCAGAAATTAAGAAAGGTCGAAAAAATCACAAGACTCTTAAAGATTCTTTTTTCGATATTGTCACTTTTTTTGTTCCGCCTGCAGTCGGTTTAATAAACATAAAAATGCGTATTTTAATTTTATAAAACACTAGCTGCTCTCAGTGACTTTATTCGCGTAGTTCCCGCTCCCGTGGGATTTTCGTAATAGAAACTCCTAACAAAACTCAAAATAAATCTTATGTCACTCTCTCGATTTCAAACTATCTCCATACCAAATTTCATCCAAATCGATCCAGTAGTGTTAAGTTTATTCATTACATACAAATCTTTCCTCTTTATAATATTAGCGTAGAAATAGAATCATGAATATTCTTTTATATAACAAAATACTTATATCATACATAAGTAATGTCTGAAATAAATAATTATTATATATATATATTACTCTTTTCTATTTAACAAAATAATAATATAAATGAAACCGATAGTTAATAAGAGTCTAAGAAGTCTAATGCAACAAATAATACACTCTATATGGATTGACCTTAAGTTGACTGCAAATATTTTATTAGGAGGAGACCTTTTGCGGGCTCCGAACACCCTTTTTGCTTACAACGTATTACCAACAGAATGATTATAATGAAACTTGGCTTTAGCTCTCTATTCTGATATTCGTTATTTTATATATTATCTACAACATTTTCTTTGAATAGAGTTCTTTTTTTAAGTGAATATTTCTTTAACGGCGTTGAGCGATTCTCGGCAGGCGAAAAACTTACAGATTCGCGTTACCAATACTTTGACGTCAGCCAACAACATGCTACAGTATGCCAAGTATAAGATGGCGTTTAATTGCAAGCGCTCAGAGATAAATTATACAATTTATATTTACATCGTCTGTCGTAAGTTTTGGCTATGAATAAACGATATGAAAACGTACATAATTATTGCTCTGAGCGCCAATAGATGTAAATTCTAGACAAAAGTTATATGTTAAATGTTAGGTCATACTAATAATTTAAATGAACAAATTATGATATTGCAATATTGGAAAAGCAGTTTTTCCAAAGTTTCGAGTTTTCACTTCTGTTGGCAGTCTCTATGGTTTGTTATTTTTTTCTTCTATTTTTTCATTTCATTATATATCTCATGTCGCAATATGATAATAGATTACAATATCATAATTGAATTCGATATATCACTTTGTCGATACTTTTAAAGGGCATAATTATTTACAGTCATTAATTTAAATTTAAGGGGTCAGACAAGTATTACCTACGCTTTACGTTAGCTAATTACTAACGCTTTACGTGGTCTATGCTTTGATTTGATCTGATATGCTTTTATTTTTGATGCCATGGAGGAATTTAGATGGCTGGGTCTGGATGGTGATTGCTTAAGCAATATTTACTTATTTACATATTTTTTTTAAAAACATCATTAGCGTCGTTGAGTGATTATCGGTAGTGGATAACTTATAGATTCGCGTTACTAATGGAATGTGACAGCAGCTATCAACGTCATGCTTCAAGAATGTTGAGTATGATGGTAGCAGTGTTGCCAAGTCAGAGTCAGGTTTTTACAGTGAAAATTACAGTGGACGGGTACAAAACTTAACTTATAAGTATATTAATGCTTACTTATCATGGGAGTGGATGGAGGTCTGTGACCAAGGACTATATTGACAAGGGGAGGTATGAATCAGAAGTATGTAAAATGTTGTTCACATAATACTTGTTTGGGCCATTAATTAATTATATTTCTGTAGCTCAATATTCATCTATACACAATTAAGTTACCGCACGCTAACTATATCCATTTCTATATTTGAAATATCGATTATTGTCTGTATTTATATTGTAAATCTTCGAAGAAGATTCCATTCCGACTGTCGATGCAAATAATTTATTATACGTAACGTATTCTTATATAGTTCGTATCTTTGATCTCGCTTTATATATAATACTAGTTGTGTGCCCACTGCTTTGCCCGCGTTTCATATATTCTTCAATGCGCAATACACTTTTCAAATATATTTTTTGCACACCCTTAATTATTTTCCTAAAATCGTTTTTTTGGTACTAAAAGAAAGCAAAGATGTTTTATGTGGAGCCCTGATTATGTTCGAATCATAAAAGTAGCCCAAGTTACGCGGAGTAACCTCAGCTATCTGACAGAAATTTCTGTCAAAATCGGTACAGCCGTTCCGTTCCGGAACAAAAAGAAAGACAACCAAAAGAATTAAAAAATGTGGTTTTGGTATAGCTATCGTATATAAATTCATATGTTTTTAGTAAAAAGTTTTATTTTGATATTACACACCGATACCTTAATTTTTTTAATTAGATAATAGAGTTTTACATTTTTTGTAACAAATTCTCAATTCAATATAGTTGTAATTTGCGGACTGTATTTGTTTTACTTACATCTGAGATAAAGAATTAGGTTTAGAAGATCGAGTATAGTTTTAAAATTGTAGTAAAGGTATGACTTATTAAACTCCAGTTCCGGTGGTAAGAAAACACAGCAAATCAAAGGTCTCTTCTTAGTGGGTCATCGTTCGTCCCTCACCCACTACTATCAATAGCAGCGTAATTTGTTCTTGTTCACAACGTTTGTTTAGTACCGCTTAAGGCATAAGAGAAAAGCTTTTGAATTTCATTTATACTGAATCAAATTTCGTAAAGTATTTAATTATTTTTACACCACTGTTATAGCTCTTGATCCTTATGTTCTAAAATACTTTAGTATTCATATTATACATGAGTATCGTAATATTTAATAAAAAAACGAAGATGTAAGCACATCAACCTCAATTTTGGTCATCGTGAAATCGCTGAAAGAAGTAATCTCTATTATATCTCTAGTCTTATAGTCTGTCTCAGAACGATGAGGCCATTTTATATTTAAAAAAGAAAAGAGATGTGTAATAATTATTTACAGAATTAGTTTTTAATTTGAATCTTACGTTTCAGGCAAATTAGGTTCAAGTTGTGAGTTTTTGTAGGTATGTTTGGAGCTTCACACCGTGCCAGCACCAAATACCTCTCCCGTTTCGTAATTTTATTTTTAAAAAATGTTCAAATTGTGACTTTATTATTTGACTATTAAAAATAAATACAAATAATATTCTTTTAAATTCGCCTTCTGAATTACTATGGTTTCACGACACGAACATGCGATAAGAACCAACACTATATAATGTTGTTTTAAAATTTGTCCAGTTCTAATTTACATTCACTTTTTACTAGTGTGTTATTTTTATTTGCTATAATTAATAAGAAATTAAAAATTTAATTTAATTTGTATTTTAGTATTTTCTAAAGCTTGTCTCGCTTATAGCAGTGAGCCAGTTTTAGTGGCGTTTCTCGCTATACGAATCCCATATACCCCTATCATTTTTGACGTAAATACATTTCCTCGCGAAATAAAACGCTAAATGTGTTACCAATCTTCGGGTACATAGTTATTTACTAACAGATGAGACTAGGGACAAACATAATGACTGTATGGTAAAAGTTAGTATTATTTGACGCTTTTGAATTGCGTAGCATGTCAGCACACTTGTTCGGCCGTCATTCAGTGGAAATGCCCCATTATGTCGCAACCACACGCACTGCGCGAGCGATTCTTTTAGGAGGAGCGCGGATTATGACCGGAATTGCCTCTTAGACGGAACTCGTCTACTCGACCCGTTTCACACACTCAACTTTATTATACTAACTACGATATCTATGACATTATTTGGAACGCATTTGTTATATATAGGCTAATTATTATAATTTAAAAAAAGGTTAAATCATCTTGAACTTGATCGGCTTCTATTAAGAACTTATGATCCGGCGAACTTCATACTTCCTCAGAATCAATAAAAAAATGTTAGTTATTCTACCAAATAGCAAGGAAACTTGTCGAGTAGGAAAGTTATTTATGTTATCGTTTACGAGATATTATCGAAAAAAAAACATTCTTTACAAACTGTATGTATATATTAATTTTCGTCAATTTTTTTTTTTGTAAAATATTCTGTTATTCGTGTAGCTAAGGTAAAGTCAACAAATAAAATATCATAAAAGTCGGTTAATCCGTTCTTGAGTTTTAAATGATTTAGTTAACCAACCCGACTTTGTTTTTTACATGGACATAGAACATTCGCAAAAATCTATAGACCACGGGATTTATAAGTTTTATGTGCCGTAAAATTAAAAGCCAATAAAGAAATTTATCAAGTGGGTTCCAACAGTATTTGATTAACTTAAACATGGTTACGTGAAATTTATCCACATCGACATTTACTAGGTTTCTTTAAATCTAGCCGACTGTATATTATCTGTCATAATAAATAAATAAAAATAAAAACATTTTTTTTCACTAAATAGATATGAATTTAAATATTTTCAATACCTATAACAAAAAGGAATTTAAAAAAATTATATCTGTCTTGTATATATCTATTTGTTTCGGGTAATCTCGAATAAATTCGGGTGTGAGAAATATTTTTATTTTATCGTAGAACCTACTAAAGAAAAATTAGGGTTCCGCATATAAAAAATTAAATACTTACAGTGAAGAATATATGAATCGCGGGCGCAGCCATGGGCTCACAGCTAGTCATTATATATAGTTCATCCTAAAATTATTGTTATTAAAATTATTATTAATCTGTAGTCTTCATGAGAGGAGTTTAATTTTAAATAAAAAAAGTTTTGGTTTAATATAAATTCTTTGTTTTCAATAGAATGTGGCTGATGGCTGTTATGGCAGTGCTGTGCGCATTAACACACTCGATTGAGGGGCAGTGGCGATGTCCGGTGTTGAGCTCGCGACCGGCAGCTGAATGCTCTTGTGACCTACCCCACACTCTCCGATGCACCGGCGACACACAGCGCTACAAGTAAATCTACACTAATAAACAACACTGAAGTGTTTGTTTGTCTTACAATAATAACAACTTCTTACTAAATAGATAATTATGAATGTTCATACGTTACCTATATCAAAAAACACATTTTTTTTCCAAATAATTGTCTGTTTGTTCCGGCTAGACTGCGTAATATCGTTTTTAAATAGTCTTTGGAAAATATTTTTTGGTACTAAAATAAAGTAAAAATATTTCCCTTAAGTTCAACCACTTGCCCGTAAAATTGACCATTGAATTGTATTTTTTTTTAAATTGTGTTTTATTTTTTTTTTTTTTATGAGGAAACCTAATGATTTTCTTGAAATTATTTTTAGTACTAACATCAAGCAAAGATACTCCTCAAAAATTCAAACAGCTCCAAGTAAAACTGTGCATTGAATCGTATTTTATTCACAATTTCATGAATTTTAAGTTTTACGCGTAACTCTAATTATTTTCGAAAAATTAAAGTACCCTACGTTACGCGGAGCAAGTCCGAAAAAAGTCCCGTCACAATCGGTCCAGCCGTTCCGGAAACTAGATGGACCAAAGAGACAGACAAAAAATTTTAAAATTGTGTTTTTGGTATGTGTATCGTATATACATTATGTATTACTATGTATTACTTATGTATTTAGTAAAAAATTCTTATTTCGATTGGACAAAAAGACACTTCAATTTTGTTTGTACTAAAATAAAATAGTACACGTCTTTTTTATGCCGTCTGTCAGAAGTCAATTTTTGCACTTTTTGTCCTTTTTATTGATGACATTAATTACCTCTCGATTCGAGCTTACTTCCTGCTTATTAATGAGTCCGTTGACTATTTAATAAAGGAGACCGCCCAAAAGTCCTGATGTAAAGTGTTTAATCCATCCTTAAACCCTTCCTGAAACTTATTAATTAGTAAGTTTCTCACGAATTGGAGTAAATTGATTGTTAATTCATACGACACGGTATTGCAAACGACAATGAAACAATATACAATCAAATTTCAAATGGAATTTCTACAACCGTTTGTCAATCTGTATTGACATTCAAGGTCGAGTTTGTATGACGGGTAAACCTAAAGACTCGGTTATGTGGTTTTGACACAATATTATTCATAATTGAAAAGTAGAGTTCTGCGGTGAGTTATTTTTCACTCTATATGATGTGATTAGGTAATTAGATGTTCGAATAAAACAGTAATAATATTATATTACTAGCTATGTGCCCGCGGCTGCGCTCGCGTTTCATATAGTTTTCACTACGTTTTAATTTTTTTAATGCGAAACCCTAATTACTTTTCTAAAAAAAATTTGATACTAAGAATAAATTAAAATTCAAGCACTTGCATGTAAAACTGTCCATTGAATTGAAAACGTGATGGAATTATATCAAGGTTGTAGGTCATTTTCTAGTGTACATTTTTTCGATTTTAATGTTGAATTTTTATGTGAAATTATTGCTTTTAGTTTTTTTAATGAAACTTTATGCCTTTAGATAATTGGTCTTCACCTCAGAGAACATAGAGCCAGGAACAAGAATACCGTGGTTTCTCTACTGGATTGCGCCCTACGCGGAGTATCCGTGCTTTCTGCGGCTTCGGTACAGGAGTTAGCAGGTGTCGGTCTACATGGATTAGTTATTTCCTCTGGTGATATACGGAGAGTGCAGCAAGGTGCTTTCGGCAGCATCTCGACAACTCTTATGGCTTTAGGTAAATATGTAATCAAATTATTTCTTAATGGATGAGATTTTGATAACAAATATAGTGACAGTAAGGTTGTCATACATTTCTTAGGTAGTATCTGGCCGTTGATAAATTTAAATAGCTATCTGATAGATAGTAGATAAGAATGTCGAGGTTTATCATATTACTTTCCATAAATTACAATCATTGTTAAAATTTTCTTGGCTCATGAATCAAATTACACGTAACTATGCGAAAATAAACTTATCAGTAGCGGAACATGAGATATCGTTCACATACACAACTGTTTTAAAAACATTTTTTTTGTCACTAATTCATTTAAATTTACCGAAAGTAGCTCAAGCAAGTATGCTTCCAAATACCAGGTATAAGAAGATTATTAACTAAGTATTGTGATCAGACAACTTATCCATCGAAATGGGTTACAATCATCCAGCTAGTCTGAAATTTCGGTGTAGGAAAATGTCGTCTGTAACCATAGAATGGTTCTACAAGTCAAACGCCCACCTGACCAGTAACTATTATCAAGTTGAAAATCTGTTGCTAAGTACTAAAAGGTGGGCCCCGGTGCATTTTTTGAAAGCCAGTTAGCATACTACCAGTTTTGATCACATCTTCTTTTATATGAGATTTTGACTAAACACTTAACATACATATATAGAATATATTTGCAAATTACCAAACATTGGGTTCAATATTATGAGATCCATACCAAAAAAGAACACTTTCCAAAACGAGTTTTTTAAAGTGGTTTTCGCTACATGCTTATAAGGTACTCTATAATCAAGCAAACCAAACAAAGTAAAATAATAATTATAGTGTCGTAATCTTTTTACTAACTAAACGTTTCTTACTGCCTAATTGCATTAATTTACAACATTAAATAATTTCCCTGAAGACCGGCCGAGTTTCGCTATAGTTCTGCTTGTATAGTCCCATTTGATTTTAGTATGAATGGTAAATACCTTTTACGATGCGCTATTAATTATTTATAATTTGTTTATGGAAGGAACCAGCGAAATGGTAGGTAATTGATTTCGTAATATGCTTATAGTTAGATGAAATGGAGAGTATAATACCTATTATTACCTTACATAATTAATGTACCTACTATAAAAATACATGTACATATTTAGAGACTATATTGTACAGCAATACGAAATGTATATTAAGACTGAATTATTGTAAAATTGGTGGTAAAGTAACTCTTAATCTCTTGGTTAGCTATTTAATTAAAATGACTAATCTATAGTCAAACATTTCAGTATCCAACAGTTCTTCTAGATTTAAGAGTTATTAACCATATTGAAGATTAATATCAGGCGACATTGCTATCTAGCATCTACAGCCTATAAGTTATTTAAAAAAACTATAAATATGAATTTACACGTAGTTGTCGTGACAATTTGTATTGCTACATGTTTCATGAGCTAGTGTATAGGAGTCTAAATGTGTACAAGCGTTCTCATGGTAATTCAGGCTACCACGATAACGGTATCCAATTGTCGCTACAACTCTCATGACAATCTATTGATGGCGACCATACGATCATTGTTTTAATATTGATGACCAACGTTTTAGAAACTTTAATAAATTTGTTTTTGATTTACCGTTAAAAATAATCTTACTTTTAAATTGACTATAATGTATTCTTTCACAGGTCTTCCAAGCAATCAATTGCCATCAGTGCCGACTGAGGCTCTGACACGTCTGTGGAAACTCGATCGTTTAGATTTGTCTAATAACAAAATTCACACACTCGATCCTAGTTCCTTTAAGGTACATTTATATTTGTTTTTAATCAAAATATTTTAAAACATCAACACTATTAGAGACATAATATTCTATCAGAGCATGATACTAAATGTAGTTTCATAGCTTGATATCTTACGGCATTTTGCTGTGGGGGACAGCAGCTGAGATAGATTACATGCAGTTCGAGCCATTTACAGTTTGGGACCTCGCGAATCACTAAAGAATAACTTTAAGGCATATAATATCTTAACATTACCGGTGATAGTTTTTTAACTTTCATAAGCGCCTATTCAGGGCCCGAATTGAATAAAGAATATTTTGATTTGTGATTTGAGTTCCAGCTCAAGTACATTTAATAAATTACAAAGGTAAACTAAAAAAACAATTGAAATGTAAAAACGAATTGAATTCATTATGAAATCAAAAATTTTATGGGCGGTTCTTTTGTATTTGTTTCAGGGAATCACAAATTTAACATATTTGGACATAAGTGATAATCAGTTGACAGATATATCTGTCGAGGCCTTACAGCCGTTGGTGAAGTTAACTGTACTGAAGCTCAGAGGGAATTTGTTAAAAGTCCCTTCACTGAGTGCTTTGAAGGTAAGATGAAATATGATGGGTGACATTAACATTTTTAAATAGATTCATTTCAGATTAATTTCTAAAATTTGTTTATTATTCACATGCGAAAAGGAGCTAAACAGGCTAAAACAAACCTAGTTAGATCTATTGTTATCGCCATCTACATTACTAAAGCTAACTAGGCAGACCTACAACCTGGATACACTGTAGGATCTTTTTGGCAGAGAGTATCTGTATTTCCTCCGAGAGCAACACGTGTATTAATAGATCACATTCACAGAAGATGTGCTTTGGTATTTCATCTGCATATGTACAAAACCTGCACTCTCTTATATTCTGGACACCGATCTTGTGCATATGCTTGCCAAAACAGTGCCCAGTTAGTGCTCTCACTAATACTCGTAACTGATTCCTACTGAGCATCAGGGCTTCATCAGCTTTGCGCTGAGTTTGAATACCCTGGTAAGCTCTTTGGAATTAATATTTCCTGTCAATTTATTCCAGAATTTATTTAAAAAATATTTTGGCTCATTGTTTTATATTTTTTAAAAGGTGACAAATTTCTTTTCATAACATTAAGGATTACTGTATTAACTTTTGTTTTGTGTTTTGCATTCACATGCAAGTGTTATCCGAGCTTGCTACTCGTTAGATTCAGAAACTTAATTTATTTTATCTGCAGGAACTTCATATGCTGAGAGATCTCGATCTTTCCAATAATGCATTAGAAGGACCACTAGGGCCTACCACTGTTCCCTCTTTGAGTCAATTGACTACTCTCCAATTGTCCGACAATACTTTTGCTAGTATACGTCGCGGTGCATTGGCTGGTAAGCTATTTGACTGTTTTAAATCTCAATGTCTTTGAATTTAATTGCGATGATTGATTTTAAATTATTTATAACAGGTTTGACGAATCTTACGACTTTAAACTTACACAATAATCAAATAGATGTCCTGGAGGACTATGCTTTCAAGCATCTTATAAATCTGACTCATCTAGATCTCTCACATAACGAAATAGTAGCAGTTTCAGGTAAGTTTTACGATTATCTGGAAACTT
Organism: Samia ricini; assembly: GCA_014132275.2. NCBI lineage: Eukaryota > Metazoa > Arthropoda > Insecta > Lepidoptera > Saturniidae > Samia > Samia ricini. Next base: position 22,890,692 of record AP028163.1, on the reverse strand, counting down.
CTTACGTTTGATGATTGGTGGATGAAACCAAGATGGTTTGTAATGCACATAAGAGATGGGAAAAAGGGACAGATGTATCTTTTTATCATTTGTTATAAATATTAGTCACTAAAGAAGCTTAGAGGATTTTGACTATCACGAACTCATCATAGCGTGCAACATATACAAAACCAATATTTATACCAATACGTAAACTAATACGTATCTTAAATGATAAGCAAAGACTGTTTAAAACTTGAATTTCTCTTACACATTGATTGTTAATTTTAATGGAATTTTAAACAATTGGAAGCTTGATGGAATTGTTCGTAGTATCCAATAAACATTCAAGTGGATTACTGACGTTTTAATTTCCGTCTGAAAACAGTTCAATCCTAACAGAAACGGGGAATGAGAGAGAACAGATGTAACATTTCTTTAAATTTTTCGCAAATTTAAAAGGATATTTCATTTTCTACATCTATCGAGAATCTAGTGACGGCTAACTTTTTTTAAATTAATGTTTATCATAAAACTATAAATACGCTTAGTCCAAATTAAGCTAGTGATAATACGTAGTAATTAGGAGCTAATGCAGCTCAAAACAATCGTAATAAAATAACGATCTAATTTAGAAGTGTTATCTTCTTTTACACGGTATAGGTTCAGTGCTTTGACCACAATCTCACCAGATGTTAAGTGAGGTTTAGTCCAGGATGATAAACACGCTAAACCTAGAGGTACTGGTTCTCAAGTGATACTGCCAGAACTCACTTATTGGTATTTGGAGACAGGTTTTTTCAAACTACCCAAGAGGGCATTATTAGGAAATGCCCTACCGCCATGTTATGCTTTCCTCACGATGTGTTCCTTCACCGTAAGCTCAGGCTGATTTTAGAGCTGGATAGGTGGGCTCGAACCCGCGTCCATTGACGTGGAATCCGGCCGCACTATCCACTGCGCCATTATCGCTCTATTACATTAGTCAGAGCAATAGTTTTGACTCTCGAATTATAGCTAGATTATAATTCGAATGCTCATTAACTTCTTTCCATTGTAATAAGTAAAGTGAGTACATAATTATACCTTCTACTTCTATAAGCATCTCGTTCAACAACTGTCTTACAGGTGCATCATTAGCGCAACTGACAAATTTGATCCGTTTAGATTTGTCCCATAACTTTCTAAGGTCACTGTCAGCCGAACCATTAAAATCTCTCCGAAGTCTAGCAGAGCTATTTCTACATGATAACGATGTATCTATGATAGATGACGGAGCACTGGCACTGCACAAGGATCTTGGACGATTTACTATTGAAGGTAATGGCGTTGCGATGATACGCATTTTCTTGTGATTCATTGGGTTTAAGGATGTTTTACTTGAACCCTTACAAATTAATACTGACATTATTTGTGTTATCCTATGTTAATTTTAATAATTTATTCATGTTTTTTTTATTTATCTGTGATATAGGTTAAAACAATTTATATATTTAAGTGATGCTCATTACATAATTATTGCTTTAATTTTGATTATCTCACGAAAAACGATATCATAAATAACGATGACCAATCAAAACGAAATTGAAATCTGATCAAAAATAAGAAACTTATAAGCATTTTAGTTTTATAATATAGTAAGATATGTAATATAGTAAGTGTACTAAGATATGACGTCACGCTTTACTTATTTCTAGCAAGTTGTTTATTAGAATCCGTTTTGGAGAAAAGGAATTAATTATCCCATTTCAATCCCCTGCAAAAACTTATCTCAGAATTTTATTAGACGTATGAAATATTTTTTTCAGTATTCTTATTGTATTTAACTATTTCACTTTATTCTTTGTCTGTTATTCGAAATAAATTAGTTAAATATCAGTCAATCTATTACAGTTTGTCAATATCGGTAAACTTCATCATAATTATGGATGGTCAACTTTAGGCTAAAGAAAACTATTGAAGACTCGCTTCACGCATTACTTCTTTTCTATCCCTACTTTTCGGCTTTAGTTGCACCAAACGTGGTCACGGGCTGACTGTAACCGGTTAGAAAAGAACCCATTTTCAATAATTTTGTCCAAATATGGAACACGAAAATTTAACTTTAGGTTATGTAAATAAAATTGTAGATTTTTTTCTTTTTCTTTTTTAACATTGTCCAAACTTACAAACAATGTGTCTCAGGGAGATATTTGTCGATGCCCGACATTTGAGCGAGGTGACGTCGTGACCTCTTTGTTCAGACCCTTCTGAACGCCACGCTGTTATTGTTGCATGACTTTTAACTATTTCGCCTTTTGTACCTATATTTTATGGGCTTTTGTTGGGAAATATCTTCGTCTTTGTAATCTTACACCTCTATTGAGGTTAACTGAAATGCTGTCATTTTTTATTATACTGTTTATGGTATTAATTATACTTGGAACTATTTGTATGGCTAGCCTTATTTATTTTTGAAGATATAATGGATTTATTTAAGATTATTTATTTGAGTCGAATACTTATGTAATCTCTTTTCTTGGTAAACATGATAAAGTAATATTTTTCGCCTTATTTAGAAAAGTAAGAATGAACTTTATTAACTTTAGTGATTAGTGGTTTATACCATAGATACCTTACTCATTCGGGTACACAGTGGTAAATGATATAAATGACTTCTTGTATCAACTATGAAATGAATGAAAATAAATCTTATGTTCGCAGATAATCCACTTAATTGCGATTGTCTAATGGCTGGTTTTGCGAGATGGTTGAGGGAAGCAAAAAATCTATCTCAGCTAGATAAGTCCGCTGCGGTCTGCGCCACCCCACCACATTTAGAAGGAGCATTAATTTCTAGACTTTCAAAAAAAACAAGTTGTGCGATGATTTCGAACATGTTGATGCGAAAGTTAAAGACACATACGATTATAATAAACATAATGCTATAGTTATAGAAGATAAACATGGTGTTGATGATGGAGTCTATATAGATAAAGTTGACGGATTGGATGATGAAGCTTATGATGATGAGATGGAGGTTCCCTCTGAGGATGATTTACCAATTTCTAAATCAAAGGTAATAAAGTGATTAGTATATTTTAACATGCGTACGCGAAATAGGCATTTCTGTATGATTCAGTTGATAACAGGTTTCATAGCTTTTCTTGTGATTATTGCGATCTTAAAGATGAATCTCCAAGAGAAAATTTTACGTGTATAATATTGGATTTGAATTTTAAAAAGATAAAAGGCAATCGTTTGTCTTGATATGGACATGTTTTGAGAAGAGACGAAACGCACGTGACGAAGAAAGTGATGACTATTAAAGTTGAGGGATGGAGGGGGAGAGGACGTCTAAAGAAAAGATGGATATAGTGTGTGAGGGAAGATATGAATTCAAAAGGGGTGAATGATGATATGGTGACTGATAGAGATATGTATTAGTTTTTGTGTGGAAGAGGAAGACATACTGCGCTGAACCCAAATAACAAATTGGGAGCAGGACGACGATGATGATGTTTTGATTTCAACGAAATAGTTATTTTTAACTAAGCCTAAATTGCTTTGTTGATTGTAACAGGCGCTGATTCATATGTGGCGTTGATAGTTTTTAATAGTAGAAGTATATGAAAGACGATACTTTTTTATTTGTGTTTTGATTATGTTGACAGATTCTGATTATAAATAAAAAGCTTGCTGATAGGATTTTTATAAGATTAAACTAAAAATATAGTGTATAACGCATGATAGTAGAATTGGTGTCATAGGTCACAGAAAAACTCACGATTGATAATTGACAAATACTTCGCATTATAATAAGATTGTACATTCTTGTTATGGTGTTCTTGAATTTCCAATGATTTATTTTCCAAACATATGAAAAAATTGTTTTTATGTATTATTATACTTGTCTGTCTTTATTAAAGTTCATTAAAGGATGAGTCATTACGTGAACGATAGTGATGTCTGGAATGTAGACTGTGTGCTTTCTCGAACAACGTTTACAACTATAAATTGTATAGTTTTTATATAAAATATATATGTATATCCGTAAATATATATTTATACATTAATAAAAAAAGAAACCAGATCGACTTTTTTGCCGGTTCTTCTCGAGTTATTTTTTAAAACGGTGGTAGTGTTTTGACGTTTTTAAGGGCCTTCTCAGGCGCTAAATTGAATAAAGATTTTTCAAGTGAAAAAACTTCTATAGTGGCGTTTAGGGATTCTCGGCTAGAGAAAAAGTTATAGATTAGCGTTACGTACTATGACATCACCCGTTAACATGCTACAGTATGCCAAGTATAAGATGGGGTTTAGTGCTGGCGCTTAGAATTAAACAGTAAAATTTATACTTACGCAGCCTATCGTATGTTTTGATTATGAATAAACTATACGCAAATGTACATAATATAGGTCGGAGCGCCTGTAGATGTAAAAACCGGACCAATGTTATATGTTACATTTTAGGTTATATTAATAATTTCAATTAACAAACTTATGAAAGTGAAGTATTTAAAAAACAGTATTTCCAAAGTTTCGACTTTTCACTTCTGTCGGGAGTCCTCACGGTTGCCAAGTTTATTTTTTACACATTCTAAAATATTGAATAAATATTTGAAGGTAACTCTTCAAGACGCTTGGTACGATGACGAAGAAGTGCATCTTTCATGGCTCGTAGATCCACCGTCTTCGAGACGGTACAGATGTACGGGTGTAACTGTATCAAGAGCTGGTGGTATCGCCAAGCACGCCGCGTGCCATCGAGCTCCACCAGCCAATGTCGTGCTTAGAGGATTCAAGATTGATGCTGTTGACACGTACACGTCAGTAATATTTACTTAATTATTAGTTATTGTAATTGGACGCTCTCAAAACAAAAACAAGAGATTTAAAAGAGTGTTAAACGGAAGATCGCATGACATCATTTAATACTTCTGTTTACAAAAAATGGTTAAAATGAAACCAGTGTCCAATCAAAGACATATATATCTCAATCATCTAACATACATTAACATTTTTATTTAATTACTAGCTGGGTACCCGCGACTGTGCTCGCGTTTTATATATTCTCTAGTGCGTTGTAATTTTTATACTTTTTTTAAGACTAAGATAAAGTAAAAATATTTCTCATAAATTCAAGCACTTGCCCTAAACCTGTGCATTGAATCGGATTTTATTCAATTTTTTATGAGTTTGAATTTTCTTACGTGGAGCTCTAATTATTTTCGTAAATTAAATGTTACCCGGAGTACTGAAGCTATCTACCAAAAAAAGTCCCGGCTTAATTCGTTCAGCCGTCCCGGAGATTACCAGGAACAAAGACAGGCAAAAATTAAAAAAATATATTTTTGCTTCAGGTATCGTGTACATTCATAATTTTTACATTACAAACAGTCACTTCAATTTTATTTATTAGTATATATAGTATAGTATAGATAACTAATAATGTTTTAAAGTAAATGATACGTCAATCCACTGTTCAAAAAATTTGAAAGTAGTTATTAATGTAACTTATGATTATTTATATTATATAACAAGATATTCTAAATGTTTCATTGATATTTTCTCCAAATTATGATCGCTTAGGTTCATACTGTATTGATTATTCGTGTTCAATTGACTTTAAATGTAAATTACGTAAAACATTTAGGGAGTAGTTCATGTAGGTCATTTTTTTTCTTTATTCGTTATACTTAAAACATTTATAATTACTTCTAGTGACGAGAAAACCCATAATGCATCGATACTAAGTTGTAGTTCGCTTTATCAGTTAACATAAGGTTATCACCTTATTCCTTTGAATAACTCAAATTAAAATAAATTGTGATTATTAATAATAATTTATTGAAATATACTTGATTAATTTATTACGTCAGCACAAAGTCCGTACCTTTGATAAGGATATCTAGCAACAAGAAAACTTCTTGGAATTCGTGTACTGTTTCTTACAATCCATCTTCTCTCCTCTTTGTTTGTCTTTTCAATTATTGGCTTGTACCCATTGAATTTAATTACAATTAGCTGTGTGCCCGCGGTTGCGCTCGCGTTTCATATATTCTTCACTACGTTTTAATTTTTTTAAATACGGAATTCTTATTTTTTTTTAAACTTAGTAGTAAGTTATAATAAAAATATTTCCCATAAATTATAGTACTTATCCGTAAAACTGTGCATTGAATCGGATTATACAGAAATATTTATGACTTTTATTTTTCGTTTTTATTTTGGATTTAATTTCGAAAAATTACCCTAAGTTACTCGGAGTAACTTCAGCTACCTACTTAATCAAGTTCCGGCAAAATCGGTCCAGCCTTTCCAAAGATTACTCATTACAAACAAACAGACAAAAATTTTAAAATTTGTATTTTTTGTTATAGGCAGTTGTATATACATTCATATCTATTTAATAAAAAAAAATAATTTTCACATTATAAAAAGACTTTTCAATTTTATTTATTAGTATAGAATACTTTTTTTGTAGGTCATTGTCATTTTTTTTTTTTCTACCTAGATTTTAGTGTTTTAGGAATTATAATACAATACGGTATTCCGTAACTTATTAGTTATATTATTGAATTATCCTAGTTCGGCAAAATGACTGCATTGCATTTTTTTTTTATTTATTATATAGGCTCAGTGCTTTGACGATAATCTCACCTGATATTAAATGACGATGTGATTCAGGAGGGTAAACTAGAGGTACTAATTCTCAAGTGACATTGTCGGAACACACCTATTGGTACTGGCGACAAGTTTTCAAACTTGAGGGGTAGTAGCTTCCCAAGCGGGCATTTTTATAAAATGGCCTACGCCCGTGTTATGGTTTCCTCACGATGTACTCAATCACCCAAAACTCAGGTTGATTTTAAAGTTGGGTGGGTGGGTTCGAACCCACCGACCACGCTATCAACTGTGCCATCATTGCATGTAATCTTAAATAAAGTATAGTCTAAATGGGTGACGACCACCGATTGGAGAAAACCTACCGACAGTCAGCGTCATCATCTCGGTCTATACCTGTGGTAGATGTTAGTCTCCAGGTAGATCTGAATGCACACTCGCAGATACTGGAACATGAGATAAAAATCATGCCGCTATGTTGGATTTTGCACCGTATTAATGGGGATCGCTGCCCCGTCGGAAATCTCCAGGAAAACTGATCATCATCACGTTCAGTTGTTGTATTCTGCGTTATAAATAGAGTTGTTCACGTAATGAGGTGCGGTCAAAGCTAGTTTCATTTATAATGTGGGTCTGTTAAAGTAATAATTAACCAAATTTTTGTCATTTTTTTTTCTATCTCCATCTGGGGAAGCTCCAATAACCGCTGTCAGTGCGATGCAGTGACACTGCATGCACTAGCATCACACTGCATACACATACTTGCACACTACACGCAAGGTGCATAGGTTTTGTAAGGGACCTTTTTTACTTTATAGGTTTGCTAACCGTTTGTTTAGCGCGGGGGCATATTCCACAGAAATTTTATCAAAGGCTCAAGATAAGGTTCGTACCATTTTGGTGCCCTTGTGCTAGCTACTATTTTTAGGTTGAACGTCTTAAGCGCTCGCTTCAAAGTTCGGTGAAGCTGTTAAGGCTCTTCTGGTCAAGAGCGTTTCGCAAGCTAAAAGTCATTTTACTTATGTAATTACCATTCAAACCCTTCCATCCTATAATCAAAAATAAGTAAAGTGCACTTACCCGCCTTTACTTGTACTTATGTCTACATAATAATTGAAGGGCCCCTGTATTTAAATCTGTAATTGCCAATGAAAGGAACAAAATATGACATCATCTAAATACCAGAAAAATATAGTACCTACAGCAATTAGAAAATTGGTCTATTGAACAACTATCACTTTATTTTTGCTTTGTGTTGGAAAACCCACCGTATTGGTGTAAGTTTTTTAAATGCATTATTTTTTTTAGGTTTTGTGTCGCATTAGAAGAGATGGATGATTCGGACGTTCCCTTATCACTTCTGTTAGGATGCGGTACGCCACAAGTTTTGCGCCAAAGAGCACCGTTTGCTACTGCTGTTCCTGTTGTTATAACGACCCTGCCCGTCCTAAATCCTTTAAGGTCAGTAACTTAATTGTGAATTGCAGCTAAACATGTCTTGTATAGAGGTGTGTAAAATGTATGGGTTTAATTTTAGACATGTATGTTGCAATAATAAATTGATTAGTGAAAAATTGTGAAAAGTAATGTTAGAAAAAAACCCGTTAGAAAATTCTATAATTTCCAAAGTGCTTTTTATATTTTAAAGAAATCGCATACACAACAACTCAGGTTATCCTTTCAATCACCCTTGATTCAATTTAAATAGAGATATTCTTCGTTATTTTCCATTAAAAATACAGGATTATGTTTTTTCAGGGTTTCAGAAGTACGCTCCAACGTTACAAGCGATGGTCTTTTAACTGTTATTATATCAATAATGGGCTTACCACCTCAGCGTTCACAATACGTCATGTCACGTTCTCAAAGGCTTTCACCCTCTGATAGTAAATATCCATCCATAAATAACTGCTACGTAGTGTTAGCAGTTTTATCAAAAGGGTCACTAGTTGCACAAAAGGATACACCATGTCAATCGAGTTTAGAGGTGACCATGGAGGGTTTTGTACGTGGACCTTACGAGGTGTGTGCAACGCTTTCTAAGTTCAAAGTCGATGAAATGCGACCAATTTGTGTCGTTCCTCAACTACTCGAGCCGCTCGAATCACAAGTGAAAGCAGGATTTAAAGGGTTGAATACGGCTTTAATAGGACTAACTTTGGGTTTGATGGTGATAATTATAGGTTTGGTGTGGTTGGTGAGAAAAATGTTGAAGAAACCGACTGAATATGAGACTCATACGTGTTTCAGACAGGAACAAACACCAGAAGAGAACGCTAGAGCTAATTATGTCATGTTAACAGCAACATCAAAGGTGTAATTAGATTTGGTGAAATTACTAGTCGATGTGGTGTGTAAGATGATTTTTTATAAAATAATTTACAGTGAATTTTTGAGCCATTAGTTGTATAAAATATTTTTGAATGTTACATGGATTCAAGATTTATGACATTTAACAACTATGAGATAGACTAACTTGTATAGCAAATTTGCTTCTATCTACTGTTAGTGCTTGAATTAAAACTGAATACACTTAATCGAAATTGAACAGAATCTATTGTCTTGCTTATCTCATTTTTGTTCCTCGAGCAGCTTGTAGAAAATCAATAACAATGTCTGAATACTTCATGTAATTGCAGAGTTAATATTAGTTTATTTAAGTAAAAAAAAGATAAATATTGAAACAAATCTAAATTTATGAATTTAAAATAATGCTGTTAAACAGTATAATATTCGTTATCGAATTCTAAGAAATGTTAAAACTTAAGATAGTAGTTTGTTTGTGATAAGATATTCTTTATATAAATATGTCATTAATATTTGTTTTGTAATATACATTTAATGATTTCGATGTAATCTAGAGACGTGTAAAAATAATTAATTGGGTAAACATGAAATACCCGTAACTAGGTGTATTATTTATTTTATAATATTGGTATAAATAAAATGTGAAGATGTAATATGAATGTTAATAAGTAATAAATTCATCTAAAATGTGAAACCAGGAAATATATTTTCATCGGATCTAAGTACCTAGTAGAGCCACATAAAAGCATAGAATATTTTTATATCGGTATTGTACCTAATACTAAAATATTTAGTCTTACAGAGATACAACATTCTACGTGAATTACAAATAGCGTTGCCAACTCGTAGCCTATATGATAATTATAGCGATGTTCGATAATTTATAAATCGGTACGATATACATTAACGATATCTAAACATACGATAAATTAACAATTAAAAAGTGTAATTTTTACGCAAATAATGGTAATTTGAATTTTTACAGTTGGCAACATTGATTATTAACGCTACGTATCGTAAGAGAAATAATAATTATACAAGGAAATATTGCAGACTATCCAGGAAAGATGCAGATTATTTCTCAATTGACGAAAATGTGCTTATTAAAAATACAGGGATAGTCGATTTTTTTTTTAATCGAATTATACAGCAAGTTTTGTTTTTAAATGTGAAAATATTTTATATCTATGATGGATAACCATAATATGATCGATCTAGAGTTAGAAGTAACACATTGGTAAAACGAAATATAATCAGGTGTTTGATACTTAAGCATTTAAAAAAAACTAGCCAGCTGTGGGGACTACCGACAGAAGAGAAAACTCGAATGGTTGGAAAAACGTTTTTTTTAATGTTTAAATTAGCTTAAGAACAAGTTCTTATTACATGTTTAGAAAACGCTTCAATTTATCAAATATAAAATAATATAAATTTAGCATGAATTAAAATAGTATTTGAAATAAATTCAAAACAAATTTTAAAAAGGATTTAGGAAGGGACATATTTTAGATGTGGCAACACAAAAGTGCATTCAATTAAAAGCTATCTTATATTTGACATACCATAGTATGTTGTTGGCGGCTGACCTAGGTAACACGAACCTATAAGAGCTAAAGAAGTTTTCACTTCAAAAAAAAAACAATAAGGGAGTAAAATATTTTGTTTTCAATTTATCGAATTAATAAATAAACGAGGGATTACGATTTGTGGTATGTATTTTACAATTTTCCTGGCAATGCAATTAATATTTGTTATCATCATATAAACTACCGTTGAAATGTTTTGTTTGTGGTTGTGTAAATTATAAACGGGTTTACCAATTGACGTCACGAAATTTATAAGTACATATATTGTTTATAGCTTAGTTAGAATCCGTGAGATAGCACTGGAGTAGATAATTTCACTTTTGTGAACAAAGGTACTAAATATCTAAAGAATTAAATATCAGAGCCGACTTTACCTATAGTGTAGGGTGTGCAGCGCAGACGGGTACAGGGTTTTAGGGGGCGCATCATCTGTGTCGCTCGGGGTGCTAACGCTCTCAAAAACCCTGCTGTCCTTATTATGGCTGACACCGAGCGTGGTAGCAAAGCAAGGGGCGCAACGAGCGACTCCTTTGCAGAATAACTTATGCTTCAACATTAAATCAGCCTTAAAACAGATAATTAAAAATTATGTTGGCGTAGTGTCAAATCGCCAATAAAGGCGAAAAGATGAAAAGTGATAATTTGACCAGGTTATTGGTTGCTAACGGGCGCTGCAAGGGTTAGAGCCGCTAGTGCTAAATATTTACATCTATTTATCCGCTTTGTATAGAAAGCTCTAAATTTAGTAAAATCAAAAAAGGTAATTATAAAATTAAGGCCCGATAAAGTTTTTTTTTACACAGTATAGGCTCAGTGTTTGTACCACCTGATGTAAAGTGACGATGTGATCGAGTATGGTAAACACTTGAGGGTGGTAGCTACTCAGACGGGCATTATTAGAAAATGCCCTAACAACAATCTATGGGCCTACCACCGTGCAATGCCCCACCACCATGTTATGTCCTACGACAATGCCATGTCGTACCATCTATAGGAGAGGTAGAGATCATTTGGATAATTAATATCTTTATTATATGACAAATTGACTGAGTTTCTTTTATGTTAATAATTATGTTCTATAATAAGTTAAATATTGAAAATGACAATAATTAACTGAGTATTCATTACTTTTTTTAATCCTTTTAAATTAACACGAGGCTTAGGTTTAATAGTTTGAATATTAATTATTAATAATTGTGGAACAATTACGAATGGATAAATGTACATAATATGTGTAGAGATAAATGTATTTTTTAACATTTTTAAGATAATTTACTGTCATGACTAATTAACAAAATTAAAAGAAAAGTATGCAATTGCATAGAATTTTATAGGAATTTTTTTATTGTAAATTAAATCACTTTTGAGTTCTTTTCATTTATTGTTACGATAATAAATAGATTAAAAAGCCCTAAGTTCATCTATTTATTTTAACTGTATTCTATACTTATAATAAAAGGCTAACAAGACGAAATCTGTACATTGAAGATATTTAAGAAACAATATAATGGGGAGCTTCAGGGTATGATGGGGGCTGGAGTGGGTGGGGGGTGGTGTCTGTACAGAACACATGTCGAAGGTTTTAAATTTTTTTGTCTTTCGGTCTGTTTATTAATTTGTTTCGCCTAACACGCAAAAACTATTGATCCGAGTTCGATGAAAGTGGGTAATGATGTAGAGTTGACATCTAGGGGGAGAACGTATACTAACAAATTGTCTGAATTCCAAGCGGGTAAAGCCGCGGCCACAGCTAGTAATATTGTAGTATAATATTTATTTTTCATAAATCATAGATCCATTATAGTATAAGTTACGTACATCATTCTCTGTAATAGGTTCGCATGTAATATTCGGAATACAAGCCTATAATAAGCCTAATTTACGATATTTTTTTGTTTTTTCATGAGTTATTTTTGACAGCGTAATCCGACAAAACTAACTATTCGTATTTCTTAATGATGTACTTTACTATTACTGGAAATGTATTTTATATTATAATAATATTTGATTACAATTGATGAAATTATAAGAATTTTTAAATGGTGCATGCGTCAGTGGACCACGATGCCCGCTTACCATCAGGTGCACCGTGTACCTGTTTGCTATTATTGTGATATATTAAAAACTATTATAAAAAAAAAAAAAAAAACGTTTGCCGGGTTCAGCTAGCACCTTATAACCTGTTGCCCATATAATCATTACTAATTTTTTTTACTATTTGAAATGATTTATTAAATCTAAGCCTATAACTATTTTGTATGTAAAAATCATACTTACAAAGCATCCATATATAAAAATAATACGATTACCATGTTTAAATAAATATGATTAATAGTATGGCCATTATGTTTCTATATTCTAAATCAAACTTACATATCTTTAATATGAATAAGGCGTTATTGAAATTACATAGGTATATAAAAACATAAAAATAAAAAGTTTGAATAGATATTTTTTCCTTTGTGTTTTTTAGAATGAACTTTTATATATATATATATATATATATATATATATATATATATATATATATATATATATCTTTTAGATAATGTATGTACGTATGTAAAACGCGGTAACAAAGCTTTATTATTGACATTGTAATTAACTCGGAATGTAACACACTTTAGTTCGTGTACAAATGTTTTCTGAGAACTTTGGTTCTGCTTTAATTAGATTAATTTTATCTTTATATAATTAATTAATTATTTGTAAATAATAATTTATTAGTGGCTTATTATTTTTTTTTAATATTACTAAATATATAAAAAATAAAAGATTAACATTTATATATATTTGTTTTATTGATTTTAACATACAGACTGTCGACTTAAGAGTTTTTATTTAACAAGTTTCTGGCCTTGCACTTATTTTCGCCACTGTCGGTCGCCCTTACTAAATATACGTTTCAAAAATCGAATTATAATTTATAGTAATGGGGGGCGGATCATGTTTTTTTGGAATAACTGAATTTCTGGGTCCGACTTTTAATTGAAAAACATGGATATGAAGAAGTTAAAAAGAATGAAGGAAAAATTATTTTTGAAGTAAAAACTTCTTTAGCATCATTGTCATTTGAAAGTCGATGAAACGATAAAGCGAAAGTACGTTTCTGATGGAGATCGGCTTTGTTAATAAAATTCTTGAGAACGTGGTTAGCCCGGTGGACTATTCCGCGTGTCTCATAGATGGTACGTCTGAAAGGACAGAGGTCCACACCTAAGGTGGGTAACACATTTTTTTTAAAGATTTCACTTCTACCACTTGTAAATTGAACAAATTAATTTTTTTATCAGTAAATAATAAATATCGTTATTAGCAGGCATTATTTAATCGGAGGGACCTTTCCTTTTCGTGGGCCAATGCTTGAGACTGTATTTTTCTACAAGAGATCCGGCTATGGTTGTATGTACATGTTATTTTTACGTCAAAGAATATCGCAAAGGAAAAGATTTTCTCAAACAATAACAATTATGAAGTAAGCGTTGGGTCATAAATTGCAACCAAATAGCTGAATAGATAATAGCAATCCAAACACACGTAGACGTTGCATATGAGTAGTGTCATTGTAAAAATTAATTTGTTTCATCACGCTGTATTTTTATAGGATTAGATAGTTACCAAAGTAACCGACATTGTCCGAAGAATTGACAAAGTTAAGTAGCAGTGGGCTGGGAATATCGCTCGTAGAACCGATGCCCAACCAACCAACGGGTTGAACCAACGGGTTGTCGAATGGATAGAACGTACCGGAAGACGCAGCGTGGGTAGGCCTCCTACAAGATAGACTAACGATCTGGCCGAAGGTCGCAGCAACCTGTAGGATGCGGGTGGCGCAAGGTCGGTCGTTGGGAGACCTATTTCCAGCAGTGGACGACTTCTAGTTGAATAGATGGACGGGTGGAGATAGCTACTTAAGTATCTTGTTTGGAGTGATGCTCTAAAATAAAAGTTTCCAAACATTATAATATTAATAATAAAGTAAATTCTAAAACACTAATAAATAAATATAGTCGAATAAATCATTAAACCTGGTGAAGGTCGCCGAAATCCACTGGATGCAGGTGGCGCAAGACCACCTGTGGTGGCGATCTTTGGGGGAGACCATCTATGTCCAGCAGTGAATGGCGAAACAATCAAATAATTTTTATTTAAACAAAAACAATACAATTATTCCATTCTTCCTTTACCTCTAGTGGGCGGTCTGATATCCAATAACGTGAAATTGGTACGAAATTTGGTTATTATTGCTTAAATAGCTTGACCACTAGGGTGATTATGAAGACCGTAAAATGGTCGTATTGCGTGAAACACTTTTTTTTTTACAGAGCTTCGATTTTGATAATAAAACTCAATGATTCGTAAGCTTTGTTCGTTTGTAAATCTTTTTCTATAATAAAATGGCAGTGAAATTTATAAAAACAACATTAACTTTGACACATGGCACGAATCACGCGTGATCAGTTGAAAATATTGCATTAAAAAAACAAACGCTTAAAAAATGAACCCTTATAATAACTGTGTTTATTTGTAAATTTTCGTATATTACTTTAATTGAAGGTTTAGTAACAGGGTCTTGAGAAACGTGATTTCGGTGACAGAATACAGTCAATATTTTAAGTGATGATGGCACAGTGGTAAGGTGTCGTCAAGTATTACGTATGAAAAATTTTGGGCACTTTTACTCTTCCCTCCCTATTGTCGGAAATAGTTGGAAAAAAAAACACCTTACCTTTCACCCCATGATTATGATAGCGCTGGCATAATTGTGAACAAAAAAGGTTAAGAGGACATGCGGTCGGTAATAGATTTGAAAAGTAGGTATTTTAGAAATCTGTTGCTATCGCGTTGCGCTCCAAAGAAAGAGTTATAAAACACGAAAGGAGCAACTGCTGCTCGGACTGATTTTACCTATGCAAAATAGACAAAAACATCAGGAGTTACTACAGGAGTAACCCTGTTTTAAAAAAATGAACCGATTTTTTTATTTTCTTTCAGATATAGAATAAGAAATACTTTGACTGTAGGTATTACTGTTTTTAATTTTATTCATTAAATTTATTTGACGAAAGTCTAAAAATGGTGGCAGAAGTCGAGAATTTTTTTTCATTTTCAAAGGATCCTAGTTTCTACAATAATTTATGAAAAAAATCAAAAAGTACGGGCATGACGGTGGTGATATTATTTGGTATAAAAATACTTACCATAATGCTATAATATTATCCAGGGGGAGGAAACAGGGTAATACGTTTGTCGTACGTGGTCAGGTAACAGAATAATCAACGTGAGTTAGGAATCCCAAGATTAACATAAACTTTTAGATCAACGAATTCATAGCATTATGAGAGAATAGTAACATATAAAGATTAGCTGAAAATCTGTTTGTCGGTCCGGACAATATCACTGGAGAGTTATAATTTCAGTGTGAAACACTATCTTTGTCCAAATAGTAACCATTAAGTAAGATTGAGTTCAAATGCTGAAAAAGTCAAGTTATGGAGGTCTTTGGGGGATACCTATGTCCAGCAGTGGACGTCTTCCAGCTTATATAATGCTATACAATATAGAAACCTATACCTACCTAATACTGCTAATACCTACATATGTTTAGTGGAATAAAATCTTTATTGAATAATTGTAAACTGACTTATCTCTAAATGATAAGCTTCACGTTAGAATTATAGGTCTTTCAACAATATACATATAAATATGATAGTGATATTCAATTCATTAATTACGAAGCCTTATAAAAAGATGAATTCATCTTATTTGTCTATTTTAAAGCCGATGTAAATATTTCAAAATTTAAACAACTTTTTGGCAAAAGGAAACGTAAAAAATACGGGATTCCTCAAGTTCTGGTTTACTGTATAAATTATCACATAATATATAAATATTTATTTACTTTAAGTAACCTTCACGATTTTCCAATTTTAAAAAAAATCCCTCTATCACGAACTCTACAAAATACCTACTCTCTGAATTCATGATAAATTAATTTACCTATATTTTTATATGAATAATAAATTTATGTAACATACAAATTAAAATACAGCTGTTATGAATTATTATTAATCGGAAGAATTTCCTCAAAATGATAGCGCAAATGTCAAAAGGTGCGCGGGCGCGTAGTTTACACACAAAACATCGGGTATAAAATTATTATTTACTTATTTACGTATGTCAGTTGCTACATAGCAGTCATGGAGTACGGACGTGTTGTTATTTCAATTTTCATTCTTTCAATATTCCTAAATACTGAAGCGAAAGTTTACACGCGATGCCAACTAACCCGTGAACTGTTAAAGAACAGTTTCTCAAGGACATTCCTTAGCAATTGTGAGTTTTATTTTTCTGTTATAATTTATTATTTTATTGTTTCGTGCGTATAAAATATGGTGATGGTACACCGGTAATTTGTAATATTATGCTGGTCATTTATTTTTGTAATGTAATGTAATTTTCCTGTATTGTAGTCAATGAGATGAAGTACTGGGTTTTTTACTGGACAGTCCCGATGCGTATTATTCAATTATATGTTAAATAATGTTATTGTCTGATGACCAGGAAACTTAATTTTAATTCGTATTGATGGTTTTTTAAAAGTAAAGTTTACCTGTTACCAAAGCTGTTACTGATTTATCATCTTTTGACTTGTTAAAAACCTGTTAAATAGTATCTTCTCTCCAAAAACTGTTTTTCGTTCTTTTTAATTTTGCAAGTTTTTTAAAACTCGATAAGAGCATGATTACAGTAATTTCTTTTTCTAATATTTTTAACTTTACATATCTCATCTTAACACTATCTACATTCATATCTTTGAGTTGACTTTTTTTATTTCAATGGGTTATTGATTCTGAAATATACTGTTAGCTCCATCCATTTTGAGCACTAATTTTTAGTTACAGGTGGAAAGGAACTACGTTAATAACTGGATTTATTTTAATATCATACGTATCTGCTACAAGGGCTATTACTATATTAGAATGAATGGTTGAAATATGTTTAGCTTTAGACCCATGCACGTGACATTCTCTGTATCATAACTTCCACTAATATGGATAATACATTAAGATATTCAAAAGCAAATAGGCTTGATAGATAAAAACTTTATAAAAAAACTGTCGAATTTTAAACAGTGTAAGAAAATGTAACCTACACAGAATAGGTATAGATGGTATAGATGCAGATTGCTCTGTAAATAAACGAGTTGTGATAAAAGAAACCATCTGATGCAACTGTGTTGATAATGTATTCTATTTTTCTTGTGTAGTTAGATGCCAGGAATAGGTTTAAAATTTACTGATAACTTTAAAGAATAACTGATACTTTTAATATTAACTCTTCATTAATTCGGGTCAAACCTGTTACCATTTTGTGACAATCTATAAAATCTCAATATTGGAGTTAATGGTTACGGACAGTGCGGTTCTAGGGAACTTATATCCCGCGCTAATTAGCTTTTTGCTGTGGTTTTCCCTAGGCTTTGTTTTACAGTATGTGGAGCTTTAAAAAGAAAGTAATTTTTTTTTAAACGGTTGGTTACGCGCATGTGTCTCTAGTGTCGACAAGATTCTATAAGTAACAAATTCCGCTTAGCATTACGCGGGTCGTATATCTATACTAATCAATAAAATTGAAGTGCCTGTTTGTAATGTAAATTTATTTTTACTAATTAATTTTTAAATTTATGTCAGTCTGTCTGTTTGTTCCGGGTAATTTCCGGAACGGCTGGAAGGATTTTGACGGGACTTTTTTGGTAGATAGCTGAAGTTACTTGGGGTAACTTATATTTAATTTTCTAAAATAATTAGGATTCCGCGTAAAAATATTAAAAGTCATAAAAATTGAATAAAATCAATGCACAGTTTTATGGGCAAGTGCTTGAATTTCATAGAACTAGTTTTACTTTATCTTATTACAAAAAATATTAGGGTTCTGTATTAAAAAAATAAAACGCAATGAAGAATATATGAAAAGCGGGCGTAGCTGCGGGCACACAGCTAGTGAAACTTAAGGCGCGAGTCTACGATCAAACACTATCCTGTAATACGAACGTTCTTCTGTTTCATAATTACACATTTTTCTTTTTTTTACACGATACAGGCTCAGTGCTTTGACCACAATCTCATCTGATATTAAGTGACGATGAGGTCCAGAGTGGTAAACAAACTAAACCTGGTACTAGGATATATGAGACATTAAGAGAAGTAATGAAATTATGTAATAGCTGTAGATATAATCTATGCTAGACTCAGGTCAATTGGGTTCAGTATTATTAAATCATACATTAATTCTGCTAATGACACAGGTTGCGCTATATAAACACAGTAAACAGTTATGACATAACATGATGAAATTTTAATATTTTATATGCTCGCATAGTTCATTCATAGGTAGATCAAATCCAGTGTGTGGTGTTTTCGACGATGCCTCTCTCCAGCTCTATTTATTATTGATATTAAGGGTCGTTAAAAGAAAGCGATGATGGCTTAGTTGTTAGTGCGCTCGGATTTCGCGTATTGAGCTTTTGGTGAAGGAAAACATCGTAAGGAAAAGAATGGTGGTAAGGCATTTTCTAATAATGCCCGCTTGGCTTCTAATAACGGCCATAATACTCGCTGCGCCATCATTGCTTCAATTTGAATTTGTGAGAAATATCTTTGCTTATCTAATGTTAGTAGCAAAAGAAAATGTTTGTAAAATTATTAGAGTTTCGTATAAAAAAATTAACAAATATATTATGCAGTGAAAAATATATGAAACCGGCACACAGCTAGTAGATTCATATATTTCAACTTTTTTTATTAAATATAGCTGAGTTATAATAATATTACAAAGTTTAACTTTTTTCATTTAGAGTCATTTTACGAAGTTGATATTTCAATTTTTGACTTGAGACAGCTTCGTTCTGAAGGTGCGAATTATTATGCAAATTGCTTATAATAATTTTGCGCGAATTTAATTTTTTGTGTTTATTTATATTTGATGATTATCTTAAGTGATTTAGTTGATGCTATTCCATATTGATAAATAAAATAGATACGAATAGAATTTATTCGAATACTTTCACTTCGAATTATTCATACTTTACTTACATGCATATTTAAACATTGTATTAATGCACATTGCAACATCTCGTCGTGATAAAAACCCTTAGGTATATTTACAGTTTAAAATTGTTTCTTATGATAACAAAACAGGGGCTTCGTTTATCAGCAGTAGACAATATATATATAGTTAATTTGTAGTAAAATTATTTATCTATAAACTATGTAATATATCACATAACACACATTACAAATGTCCATTGTTAATTACTCCATTGTTTCTTAACTTATATCTGTATTTAATATTCATATATTTATAGATATAGTTGTAATCTGAATACTGTAATTCAAGGCTCAATTCCACAATCTCACCTGATGTTAACTAATGATATGGTCCAAAATGATAATCACGCTAAGCCTAGAGGTCACTGCTTCTGAAGTGATGCTGCCGGAGCATACCTATTGGTGTATGGAATGTATACGTAAGAAAAACATTGTGAGAAACCATAGCATGATGTAGCATGGGTAGTTACTAACCTCAAGTTTGAAAACCTGTGACCGAATACTAATAGGTGTGTTTCGGCAGCATCACTTGAGAATAGTACTTCTAGCCTTAGTGTGTTTACCATCCTGGACCACAACGTCACTTGACATCAGGTGAGATTGTGGTCAAAGCACTGAAACCTATACCACTATAAAAATAAGAACAGGATAGTGTACCCACATCCGGCTATGTGGAATCCGACCACAAAATAACTGAGCCATTGTCAATTGTCATTTGTAAATAATCGAAGAGTCATCTGTAGAGTCCGGTATAGATAATCTATTGTATGTTTTAGTTCATGCCCTTGGATACATTTTAATAATGTTACTGGGTTTTCTACACGTAGATTGATCTATTCACACATCGCGTGACTCTGCACTTTATTTTACTAGAGTATTTGGAAACCATGAATAAGAAACATTAATTTTTACTACACTATTTTCTAATCGTGCTAAATCTAGGTCGCAGTGATACAGGGCTGTTGTAGTCTGCATACCCCTTTTGGAATAATAAAAATATTTATGATGACATATTCATAATTTTATGGGTTAACATCTCTCTGTAACTATAACTTCAAGTAATGTGGTCACCACTTTACGGAAACATAACTACATTTTATTAAAAATTCTTACACAATCACTTTAAAAAAATGTAATAGCTTATATTTAGGTAACAATATATGTTTAGTTACCTAGTAAATAGTTCAATAGCGTAGAGGAAAAATTTGAACTAAGCTATTGTCACCATGAGAATAAAATATTAACAATGGCAGATGCGCAAGTCACTTCATTCCAATAAAAAAAAAAAACATAAATGCTTAAAATGGTCATCTCTCTTTTATATTAGCCTCTATAGCGATAAAACTACTAAATTTTATTGTAATCAGATTTTACTTGATTTATATTTTTACTTTTTAAAAGCGAATTGTTTATTATTAAAAGTGCTGATAATTAAGTTTAAAAGTAAAATAATTAGAAATTATAAACCAAGACTGGCTTAGTGGTTGTTTGGTAGGGCACCGCATCTATGGACGTGGATTCTAATCCACCCAACTTATTTAAATTAAGCCTGAAATTGTGGTGAAGGAAAACATTGTAATATAACCATAACATAGCACGAGTTTTTAAATCCCGTAGGCTAACTATCACCTTCAAGTTTCAAAAATCTATATCTATATCTAGATATCACATAATATTAATCCATATTCTGCCAGCATCACTTGAAAACCAGTAGTACTTATAGACTTAGAGACTAGTAAAAAAAAGCGCTCTGCATGTACCTACAATTCAAAGACAATCTTGAAAAGATAATCCTGCTAGCTAAACCAGTAGTGTTTTTTTGAAGTGAAAACTTTTTAGCGGTTTACTTTTAGTCAAATTTATACAAAGAAAACGTGCCTTCAAACCTTACTTTTGACACTCGCTTTGCGTAGAATGTGGTCGGAGTGCGGTGCCAGAAGTAACATTAAGTATTCGACGTCTATAATGTTTGTGTCTGAAAAAAATCCGTCTTGATAATATGAACATCGTTGATATATTTTTAAAAGTGTTGTGATTAGGTCTTATTATCTAAGTGTGTTCGCACAAAGTTGCGTACTGCTATACCGCACTCTGACCATATACCACGCAAAGCGAGTGTCAAAGGTAACGCATGTAGACCCGTTTTACAATAATTTTACCAATGTAATTAGTTTTAATAAAGTACATGGTCAAAACGCCAAACCTTTATAGTATAGAATTTATTCCAAAAGATAAAGTTTATGATTAGAACTAGTTTTACCAATGTATTTATTATGATAAATAAGATACGCATCGTACGCAAATAATGCTATCAATTTATTTCCAGGGGTCTGCCTTATAGAACAAGAAAGCGATAGGAACACATCTGCGCTTGTTGTTAAGTCGTCGCGAAGAAAGTACTATGGATTATTTCAAGTGAGGCATATTATTAAATGCAAAATAACTATAATATTAAATTAACTTGATATAAAAACGTTATACGCGATATACTAGGGTTTTTATGTATAAAATAATTATGTTGATTAATGGTCTTTTATTCAAGCACGTTTAAATTAAGTAACTGAACTAGGAGCCTTCGCAAATGAGAAAAAATGTGTTATTCTTACGGTTGTTTTTCAAACAAAGTTAACGAATAAAAACAAAAAGTAGACGCATAGCAAAAGTCTTTCTTATTTCATAATTGAAATAAAAGTAAAAAAAAATTGAAAAAAAAACTTTATCCCATAATCGGCCTGATTTCGGAGGAGGAAACAGGAAAATACGAAATGATAATTTCATTTATTTTGTATTAGTAAAATCTGATCGAGCTGCAGTTGTCTCTCTTGCGTTTTTATATAAGATAGCAATTATATTTCTGAAATACCTACTTTTGTTACCGAGCTCTTAAGACATTAAAAAGTCTGAAGTAGAATTAGGAGAAAAGAATGAAACACCTTCAAAAGAAAAACCTAAAACGTTGGAAACGATTTACAATAAAACAATAAAAAAGGTTAAAAATATAATACGATAGGTTACTATGTAGGCAAGTATGTAAGTAGGTAAATGTAACATTGATTGACAGACAGACCTACTAATTGTAATTATGTTTGTAACTGACCTAATAGTAAATGATTTTCAATTTTAAGTTCTCTTTTAGAAAAGTAACATATAAGACTTTTAAATATATTATAGTAAAAGGATTACTTCAAAATTGGTTTCATTAAAATATTTTTATGAAAGCTTTTTCTTCAAACATTATGATTAGATAAATATGGTGTGATAGTTCTTTCCCATTTCAATTCCATTTGATAGTTCCTAAATTAGCCTTAGGAAATATTGATAATTTTAGTAGTAATTTGACCTAATTATAGTTAATTGTTATGCAGCTGTGTCGCTTTGTCACTTATTACATACAAGTAATTATAGCTACCTATTAATATAGTATACTATCTATGATTGTGGCTACAAGTTTGATGGCTGTGTATCATGAGGTTTGGGAATTGTTGAGACATATTCAAAGAGTTGAGAGACCTATTAATCTCTTGCATAAGCTTGTATTGTATAAAAATTAAAAATAAATAAATTATCAATTTACATAATAATCATTTTTGATTATTGGGCTCGGGTTCGATGCCCGGGTCGGATCAAGTGATATGGGGTTTTCTACTCAGTATCATCTCGCAGTCTCGAATTTGTGCCCGATATGGCGACAGGCTTGCCCCATGTCACACATCTGGGACGGAACTAAGCTCGGCGAAATGTGGGTGGTGTAGTTCGCTATTTTACCTCTGCCTAACCCTTCGGGGATAACGCGCGTGAGCTTATGTTATTTTTCATTTACATTTTGGATTATTTATTAATCGATTTTGTATTGCATTTCAGATAGGAAGTGAGTGGTGTAAGGAAGGTCGGAAAGGCGGGAAATGTGATATTTCCTGTGAAGGTGATCATATTTTAATAACCTATCTTATAATATAATGTTTATGGGATGTGTAAGTATTAAAAGCAGCCGAAGTGGATACTTTATTTACTTTACAAAAACGACCTGTCCGAGCAATTTATAACATTGGACCTCACGAATGACTTCAAATCAAGATTCCGGAATATAGTATCTTAACCTTGCTCTAGCAATATATTCCCGAACTTGTAAACGATCAGCATAATTTTAAGACAAGGAATAAAGATAAATTAACATTTCCATGTTTCATACTTAGTAAAAGTTTTCTAGGTAATAATAGTGTTAGGTTATACAATAAAAGGCCAAAGGACAATAAGTTCAGGCACCGTGTCTTTTTAATGCTTAAATGTCATAATTTGTTAACTGAAATTATTAACATAACGTTTAGCATTTGTCTGGTTTTTACATCTATTGGCGCTCCGAGCAATAATTATGAACAGTTTATTCATAATCGAAACATACTATAGGCTGCGTTGTATACATTTATTATTCATTTTTGAGCGCCTGCACTTAAACGTCATCTTATGCTTGACATGCATGTAGATGGTAGACGCCATAGTATTGGTAACGCGAATCTATCAGTTTTTCCCCTACCGAGGATCGCTCAATAACGTTGAAGTAGTTTACACTTCAAAAACCAGATTAAGTTTCTCGCCGGTTCTTCTCGATGACTGGATTGTTTTCCGAACCGGTGGTAGTATTTTCACGTTCATAAACGCCTTCTTACAAGGACCTAAATGGAATAAAGTATTTTTGAATTTTTTATTTACAGCATTACTTAATGAAGACATAAAGGATGACGGAAACTGTGCTTTGAAGATCTTCGAGCTCGAAGGTTTTAAGTATTGGCCGAAATGGGAAGCCCGATGCAAAGGTCAACTATTGCCTGATATAGAGAAGTGAGTAATTATTTTGTATTCTTATTTTATATTTATTATGTAGCGGACACGCCCGTGGCTCTGCCCGCGTTTAATATATTCTTCAATGCGTAATTTAATTGTTGAATATAGTTGTATCGTATTTTTATAACAATTTCATGAGTTTTAATTCATTTACACGGGTCCCCTAATTATTTTCCATTTTTTTTTAGTACAGAAAGCTAAGTTATTTCTCACAAATTCAAATACCTGTTATTCACAATTTCATGAGTTTTAATTTTTTTACGCTGAACTTTATTTATTTTCGAAAAATAAAAAGTTACGCAGAGTAATGTCAGCTATCTACCAAAAAAAGTCCCGTGAAAATCGAGACCGCCGTTCCGTAGATTATCCGGAACATACGAACAGCTACAGAAAAATTATATTTTTGGTATAGGTATCGTATACATATAATGTATTCATATGTATTTAGGATGAAGATTCCGCAGTAATCTAAGTGTTTATAAATAGTACTCTCGCATCGTAACAGTATTCGATTTTATAATAAGATCTGAAAGAACATTACCGATTTACCTGCGAATAAGTTCAAGCACGATGTCAAGCATTTCTTAATTTCAAGAAGTTATTACAGGGTGCATCATGACGTGAACGATAATAATGTCTGGAATTTACATACCTCTGTGTACTTCTGCTAACATAGTTTCCAAAGTTTTATATAAAAAATTATATATATTATATCTATTCTATTTATAAAACAAAAGGAACCAGATTGAGTTTCTAAGCCGGCTCTTCGCGTCTGGGTTGTTTTCTGAACCGGTGGTGGTATTTTACGTTCATAAGCGCCTAAATTGAATAAATAATTTTTTGATTTAGTTTTTGTGATCTAAGTGCTAGAGTTTTTAATAAAATACTCAAATGTAAGTACTTTTTTACGTCAAAGAATATTTTAGTTTAAGGGCTGTACTTCTCTTATTTAGGAAGGTGACAGAGTGAACGTTTTTACATAATAATAATATTTTTTTACATATTTTGTTTTTTTAAATTATTATATGCATGTTTGTATGAATTAGAAAATCACTTTAAAATTGCTTTTGTTTAAAATAAAGATAAAACAGACACACGTCTAATCATTCCTTATTAATATTTACCTGCTGGTGTTGTCTCTGACGTTTGACAAACAAAAGTTTATCACAATATTTGACTATCAACTTTGTTGATTATATCAGACTGTTATGATTTTAGACAAAAAAAACTACGTAATAAATATTTTATTATTATTAAAAAGCAATTAATTGTTCACTTTGAAGTTAAACAACTAATCTTATTGAGTATCATTCATATATCTGTGCTAATAAAACATTATAATTATATTGAATTTGAGTTAATACCGATTCTATTTAGATTCATTTCTTGTATCATACGAAATAGATAGAAATATGTTATTAAAAATGTTACAAAGTAAACCGACACTATATACTCAGCAAAATTATATACCAATTTTTGAAGAAATTTTTTTTTTTTTTATGCCACGTCTTTCTGTATATATTTATTCATAAGTTGAGAACTATTGAACCAATTCACATGTTTATTTATTTGGTCATAGATATAGAGTGTAAAATCTATATAACGGCACGTAAAGGATTGCGCATTTTATGGCGCTATTGAGAGTTGACATTAAATGCAGAGAAGAAATATAAATAGTATTTTACTTTGAAGCTTTTATTAATATAAAGTATAAAATTTACACAAATACTATAATTTTGTTATAAATAATATCGTTTATCGCGTGTAGTACAACAAAGAAAATAGTGTTTGTTTTTTTAGAATTTTTTGTTACGTATAATGCTGATAGTCGAGGTAAATACGTGACAGATAACAAAGCAACAAACTAAAGAACGTACACATCAGCAG
Source organism: Samia ricini (assembly GCA_014132275.2). NCBI lineage: Eukaryota > Metazoa > Arthropoda > Insecta > Lepidoptera > Saturniidae > Samia > Samia ricini. The sequence goes on along the minus strand of AP028163.1, from coordinate 22,864,378 downwards.
GTTTTTTTATTCACACACTACAGACTCTTGGCTCGCACTCTTTATTTCACATGTTTTTACAATTAATCTTCTTAAAATATAGAGATACAAAAAACGACTTGAATAAACGTGAGCCTAATAACTATTTATATATTACTACGAGTATATTATTTCTCCTTAACTATGTAGGTTAGTCTATATTATTGTTTTTATTTTATTATCATTATTTTTCTCTTGCTTTTTCCAAGCCCCCGCTTTTCTGTTTTCTTCTTACATCCCCGGGACTACCGTGGCTGTTATATTACCTTTTGGTTAAGGAATTTATCACCCATCATCTCGCCACTTTATGACCATTTTGAGGTTGTAATCCACGATGTCCTTATCTGTCGACGTCGATGCCTTTCGAGCGAACTTGCCTATCGCGTCATCTCCGTCGTTGGTCTAGTAGACACAGGTGTCTGTGTGTCTAGATACTGCCACCACAGCATGCGGAACGCTTTCATGGGCGTGCAGCCTTTTGTTTATAGGATTACTACCGATGGGAATGTTAGCCCTTGAGCCTCGTGTATAGTCAGGATGCGTCACCAACTTAGAAACGTACTGTTTATTGGTTAATAATAACGTATTGTTGTTATTATTTAGAGTGATTGTGATGTTACTAGAGTATATAATTGTATATCCAAGGTAAACAAGCCAAAGTCAAGTCGTTTCAACGTTATAAGGAGTTCATCGTTAAATCGATTGGGGTGAATTAAATAGAGTTTACTCTTCATAGTAATGAAATATATTATCTAAAGTATTAGATAATATATTTACCAAATTTAGAAAATAATAATGAAAAATCCGACAAAAAATGACCGCCATTATTAATATCTTTTGCGGTAGTTTATTTACATAATTGCCTATTTAATAGATATACTGAAATGAGTCATTAATTAAACTGTAATATACTAGGAGAATAGCGGTTACAGCTAGTGAATTATAAGACAAACATTGTTTAAGTCTGGATAAGAAGCGTAAAACCCGTTTCGATAGCAGTGACGGCCAGTGCTTTGTTCATAGGAAACTCCTAAAAAAATCAATCAAAACAATAATTGGAATTCCCTTACATAATAGTAATTATCTGAATTATTTTGTTATTGTAAACAGTTCCAGAGTTTCCTCATATATTATAAAAGGCGACGATTCTCTGTTTGTTTGTTTATTGGCTGAACCGACTTAAATTATTCTAAGATGTATTAAATATTTGGTCAAATTATAACTAAATAAAAGTAAAAGTGAACTATAGTCCGTTCAGAGTTAGTTTACCTCTGATGTCTCATTTTGGTTTTTGGCATTACTAGCTGTCACGAAGTTAAAATACTTTGTCTAACGTTTTGGATTTTTGCTTTTTATTGTACATTTAAATCGTAAAACATGCTAAAATGAATTCAAAGTAGTGCTACAAATATTTTTCTAGCTATGGGTCCATTCTCTGAAAGAGAAAAACCAAATAAAAGTCCGTTAATTCCATTCGTTAACAATTTGCCGCCATGGCTCGTACGTATATTAGTGTCGTCTGTGTATTAAATTTTATAGGAATAAATATCGAAAAAGTCATCTCGGTTTATTATAAAATAAATAAAAAAAAAACCTTGTTTTATATCACAATGCAAAAATAAATAAATATTGCATTAATTTTCCGCAAAGAAGAAGTTGCAGCTTCTATGTCTCAAAACTAAGTACTCCAAGAAAAACACATGCTCAAAAAAGACGATTTTGAATGTGACGTGGGATTAGAAATGAAATACATTAAACTTTTGTTTTTTTTTTATTCATGTAAAGCTGTAAGTTTTTATCGAAAATCTATGTTACAACTGATGTATATTATCTTGTTCTTCAAACATACCAAAATGGCCTGTAGCTACGGAGTTTCTTATGTTGTGATACAGCTCAAGCTTCCAATTGTATATTCAATTAAATTAAGGCGAATAGTACATATCGCACATGGTAATACAATATTCAGAACGACAACTTAACGGCTAGAGGTAAAATAACTGAGAACGGACTACAAGTAAAAACAGTGTGTGTACAGAGTACACATGTCAGAAGCGAAGCTTCTTTGGCTATCTTTATTATATTTAGTAATAGGGGTTTAAGTATAGTGAATTTGTCTTTGGTAGATATTTAACATATACTGGGAGGGTTTATTAATCGTGTAATAAGATTCTGAAAATGTTATAACTTAATTGGTTTTTGAGAAAAACCAAAATATGTAAAAATAAGAAAAAAGTTTTTCAAGGAACGCGTGGATTGTTTAATAAAAATTTTGGATATGTTTCTGGGGCTTATCGTAGCTTCTAAGAAAAAAATTAGCTGTATGGGTGGATGGTATCCTTGAAAAAAAAAAATACGTTTTTATATTTCCATTTTTGACGACGGTACAATTTTTGCACAATTATGATACTATTCTTAAAACTTGAACTGTTTTTTTTCTTAAATCTTAAAAAAGTTACACAATAGTAGAATAAAATAAAAACCATCTTTTACGCAAAATATATACTTATCAAATACTGTTTGAAGCTTACATTTCATTTTATTTTTTTTGTGTGATATTTTTCATTTATTCTATATCATCATGATGTCAACCAAGGGTTACATACCAGAAACCGAGTAATAAATATGTGTATCCGCCACTTTCCACAATAAACACACGTCGCCAAGAATATAGCTTAAAATAAAAACAACAAAAAAAATACAATAACAAACTATAGAGTGTTTATTAATTTGTCTCTTCATTACGCACTTCTATTTCGTTCTTTAATATTCAAAATGGTGACGCTAATGTTTTTATTCTAACACTTATATTCTGAGGCTTATATACTCGTATGTATATTATTTTGTGGCCCGATGTTAAGAGACCTTTGTCCATACCGCCTATTCTGAAGTTTAAACGTGTATTAGCAGCCCAATAAGACGATGGCAATCACTCTAGAATGTTCCATGGAATTCTCATAGCACCTCAGAATAAAAGCTTCGTGCCATTATTTTCAATTCACTTTACTTGTACACGATAACCAAACTATATTACGTAAAACGACACCAAAATCACACAATATAGGGTACAATAACACAAGGGATTGAATCAAAGACAAAAGTTACCATATGACAGACTAAGGTGCCGACAAAAAAGCCTCCGCGAGCACAAGCTAGTGGTTTTCTTGGCTTTTTAAACATTGTCATTTATTTTTTCCAGGTGCCCGGACTGGCAACAACTGCCTAATCGAGCTAGTCCACCACGTGACAAACGCACTGCAAGGGGTAAAAGGCATACAAAAGCAAGACGAATTCGATTGGGAACACGTTCGAATAAATTTTAAACCATAAAAAAGCATGTTTTGTACGTAAAAATGTATCTAGATTTTTATTCTAGGCACGATGTTTATCAATAATATATACCTAAGATTACAAAAAAAATATTGTTAGTTTATAACTGTAATTATGTTAATTATCTTATCTGTGCATTTAATCTTATTTAATATCTTAAATATTTCATGTTCAAATGCGTTGAATGAAAAAATCCTAAACCGATATAAATGTGGTTTTCAGATAAATTAATACAGTACTCGAGGAAAAATCTAGGCTAAATTATTTTAGAGGTTAAGTTCCAAAGAAAAAAAATGTTATACAAACCTTTTTTTGTAGGCATTTTCGAATTTTGTAATACATTCTGTACTAGCTGAGCCCGCGACTTCGCTCGCTTGGAATTCAAACAATTATATTCTTATGGACAATCGTCCCGTACCGTCATAAAATTCGATTTAGTAGTTTTTCGTGAATGGCGAATAAATTAATAAATTGACAGAAAGATAGACAAAAAATTTTGAGACTATCGAAATATGTTCTGTAGTCTACTCTGAAACACCGTGTAGTATTTTTATCAGATATCTTCAATGTACAGATTTCGTTCCATTAGCCTTTTATTATAAGTATACATGTTGAATGAATAAATAAGCAAAGAGATAAATTCTAATCATCAATTATAAAATCCTTTGTATTATTCAACGTTTTCAATAGTGCGTTTTTTTATAATTGTATAGGCACGTAAAGATTTATTTGCAAAATTTAACATTCTAAAAAGAATAAACACTCTGCATTAATGGTTTCACCATACAGCAGCGGATCAGGTCTCCAGTGCTTTTTTATAATAGAAGAGAACGCGCACAGCTCGCGTCGACGCGATATCTTCTATAGAAATATCGCGTTGGCGCCCCGTGCGCCCGCTGTGTTGCAACCATAAGGTAAACAGTTATAGTAAAAGTTTTTCACTAATGTCTATTTACCCATAAATATTTAACTAATCTTTAAGCAATTTATTTTTATCAGCGCCAATTTTGGTAAGCCGAACTGGTGCTGTGAGATGAACCAAATGTACTACGTTAAAAGCGCCTAATAAATAAACTAATTAAAATAGTTTCATAATAATATTATTGTTGATGTGTATTGTAGACTGTTTATTTTAACGACTAAGTAATGTGTGTGAGTATCATATTATAGGTTTTCCTTATTATCATCGTCAAATATAAGTAATAATGACTGAAATAAATATATATATATATATATATATATATATATATATATATATATATATATATATATATATATATATATATATATATTGCACGTAATAATAATGTATGAAAAAGATTAGTATATTTCCATATTTTTTCAAGAACATAGCTTAGAAGTTTTCAAGTGGAATATTATGTTTTTTTTTTCATTATATTATATTTTTAATCCTGATACCACTGATAATAAAGACTAGATAATATATTTTTTTTTCAATTGGATTTTATTTTATTTTATTTCCATATTTTTTTTGTCACAAATCTTTTGTAAGTAAATTTGTTACAGTTGGAAAATATTCTTCTTAGGTACCTCTTCGGGTTTGAAGAGTGTTTCGTACATTGTGAAAATGATTAATTTCTTACATGTGCTATTGAATTACTTACACTCAGCTGAAAGACGTCCACTTAGGTCTTCTCCAAAGATAATCGGCACGCTTGGCGATCGCACTAGGTGTTTATGGTACTCAGAGAATGCTGCTGCCATGGTTTACCCCTTAGTCGCCTTTTACGACCTCCATGGGAAGATATTACTAGTCCTAGCCGGCAACTTTTACGGCTTGGATGGCACCACACGGCTTACTTACTTGATTTGACGACCATCAAAAATGTCCATTCTTTGTGACAGTGACACTATTTGTAATGTTTGAAACAGTCTGTATCGGAAAACATATTTTATTGTGTCACTTTATAAATTTCGGAAGTTTAAATAAAGAACGCACCCATTATTAATATTCGACAACCGACAGAAATTTCAATCCTTTGTGACAGTGACACTATTTAGTTTGACAGTTAAGAACAGTTTGTATGCAAAACTTAAATTGTTAAAAATTTTCTCGCAATTTTTAAATATTTTCTTCTTCCCAAAATATTTCAAAACCAAATTGAAATATAGATACATACGAAGATATCACAATACAAACAAATACTAGGTACAACTAATAAATGTAAACCTAATTTTTAAAAGTTCTTTAGCTGACCAGAAATAGGATTTATTAATTTTTTTTTTTTTCACTTAGGTCGCCAACAAAGTCCGCACCAATACACACACAAATACAACTCTATACTTTAGTTTAGATGTGACTCTAATTACAGGCAAGGATGGCATGCCCAGTAAATATTATTTTGATATTGACAAAAAAAGAGGTAAAATGGAAAACCAATTGTTAAAAAAGAATCAAAACATTATAACAACAATTTTGACTAAATAATAATAATAACAGTCGTATGTAAATAGTTTTACAAAAATAGAAATGAAATAATATACTTTGGCAAAAAGTAATTAAACTCTTGATCAACAAGAATATGAGTTTATAAAAGATAGTAGTAACTACTTATCCAAAAGCTAACAGAAACCACAATATTAGATGTCAGTTGCAAGTCTTTGGCTTGATCTCAGGTCTGCTGTTTTCGTGACCTCAAAAGAAGACGAACAAGACCCTTACAAGAATTGAAACAGGACCGACGGAAGTGTAATACTGCGTGGATGTGCTAGGCGTGAGGAAGTTGGTTAAAAAAGTAAATAATATCAATCTATTTGAACTTGCAAACACTTGAACGAGTTTCACAGATTATATAATATTAAAACGGAAACGAATGGAACATTAAGTATTTACTTACGACATAAGAATGTCTTTATTAAAAGACGTAAAGTTAGGATGGGAATTCCTATAGACTTCACGATTGAACGGTTGTCCAATTATGTTCGAACGAAGGACGTTTTACAAATATGTTTTCGTTTTGAATATCATGTCTTCAAATTACTTTAATTAACATTACCTTAAAAGTTATTCTTTTTACTGGGTTATGCCTAAATAGGTCCCTATAGTATTCATATTTGTTTAGTGACGATGGATGGTAAATTAAGCTTAGAGATACTGGTTCTCAAGTGATGTTGACGGAACACACCTATGGGTGTTTGGCGACAGCCTTTCAAACTTGAGGGTGTTAGCTATCTAGGCGGGCATTGTTAGAAAATACCCTACCATCATGCTATGGTTTCCTCACGATGTTTTCCTTCACCGAAAGCTATGGCTGATTTTAGAGTTGGATAGGTGGTTTCGAAGCCGCGCCCATTGACGAGGAATTCGGCCGCACTGTCCACTGCGCCATCATCGCTTCAATTGCATCGTTGCACTTCCTCTGCTGATAAAAAACGTACATTCCAAGAACGCTGACGATATATCGACGATTCTATCGATAGTCGAGATCATGATGCACTACGTCCGAAGCCTCTAGATAAGTAGATACTGAATGTGATGCGCCTTAACGTGTTGCTATTATTGGATTGTTTAATTCTTCGGTTCGGTTAGTTTTATTCAACATTCGGTTAATTATTCGTATTTGGTGAAACCTATGTTCGTTCCATCTCTAATTGAGATTCAGTGCCGTAACTAACATATGTGTCACCCCAAGAATCAACACTCAACTCAACCAACACCTCTCCTTCCGACCCTAATGACTAATATTTTTTTGTAATTATCTATTATTGAGATATAACATTGTTAGAGGTCGTATTACTGCAATCCACCAAATTATCGTGATTTTTTTTCATCCGGAGCGGAACCCATCATCAAACTAAAGCAAAAATAGTGTATTTTTAATTTTGTTTGATATATTCTATAACGATATCATATGATTCGATATATCGAGAGATATATATCGAACTGTCCTAGCCCTTGTGCTAGTTACCATTTTCTGGCTGAAGGCGCTAAGAGCTTGTTTCAAAGTCCGGTATATGCAAATCAACGTCGTTAGTTAATTTAAAAAAAAATTATGCAGTTCACATGGGGTAGAAGTGAAATCTACAAAAAAATAACCTGTAGATACTATACTCATTATATGAGGCACCGCACATAGAAGAGACTGCGAATATAAGTAACACTGTAACGGATCGAGGAGAAAGGACGTTCTGGAGAAAGGCCGGTTAAAAGTAACCTGTAAACGAAGAGCATGTATGAAGATGCTTATGAATGTAGAAGAAGCGAAAGATGTGTGTCAGGATCGTAGCAAGTGGAAGGATGTGGTCTCTGGCTACCCTTATAGAACAGAGGCGTGATGTTATGTATGTACAATGTTGTATTCTGTCTCATTCTCTCGGGCGTAAATCCCTATAGATATATTTATGTGTTTGACTCTTTTTAATGTCGCTTATTCGTTTCATCGAGTAATGAAAATCACAAATATAGTTTATGAATTTAAAGATACACAAGCTTTACCACGGGCACAATTAGTGTCAAACAATTGAAACTAAAGAAAGCTCATTGTATGTCATGATTAAAATATAATGCATATTTTCTACCCCATAAAATACGCGGTGGTACTTAAAATCCTGCGAACTGACTCGACCTAACTCGAATATGAGGCTCAACGGTCCGGATTATTATGAAAAGTTTCAGAAGCTCTGACCTGGAATTATTTATTTAGGGTATATAATCCCTTACGCAGTTCAACTTTCTGTTGATTTTAAATAATATGCTTAATATATGGCTCTGACTTCAGGTTCGAATGGACATTTTAGTTAAAAGTTTTGTAAGTAATTGGGATTATTTTTTATCCAGTACATCTACATTGATATATACATGTGTTTATTTGTAAAATCCGAAACAGATACGTGGACTGGATCGTGTAAATGGTACAGCCGGTGACCGAAGTTGTCAATCGTCTTGTTGGCACAGTCAGGTAAGGACCTCATTATCGAAGCGTGGTATAATTGTTACTGCTGTAGCAATAACACCTTCACAAACACCCATACTTATTATAAAAAAGAATAGCTGTCTTTCTCCAGGCCCATTATTTTCATAAATAAAAAGTTCTATTTTTTTATCTTAGATAATTTCGGAAGCGTGTCGTTCGTGACTACCTCTGAAAGTTGACGTTTGTCCACCTTACCATGTATGCTGTTCTGTCTGGGTGTCTGTTATGGCTTTAATATTACCGTGAAACCTTACAAGATTGCCCAACTAATCTAACTTTGCCCAGCAAGGTACGTTTCACAAAATGTTAAAAAACCGGCAACATTTTTTAGTTGCGTTGAATATTAAATCTGTGGAAGAAAAATTTGATTATGTGTCTGGCATCACTGTGTAACTGATTTTGCTCAGTATCAATTCAGTCAGCTGTAGAACTGTGTCGAAGTTGGTGGTGTATTTTGCGGGCCAAAACTCGAGTGAAAAACTTTCTTTGAAACTCGATTTGTAATTACAGTAGGTAAGTAAATTTTTTACCACTATTACTGTGTCATAAATAAATAAAAAAGATCGAATATCCAGCGCAAAAACTCTCTTAAATTCGATAATATGATGGTGGGCAATGTTATATTAGTTTCCTAAGACCAGTTGTTACAACTTTGCCCACCAAAATATAACCGTTAGGGTTGTTACTTCGATGTTAAATTAGATCTAGTAGGTATTTTGTTTTACATTTGCTTCGGAACTACCTAAGTAATACTGATCTGTAGAACGAGAGAACACATAGTATTACGATAATTAATTAATACATATCTGACGAAAAAAAACTTTGCATTTGGTGGTGCATTTAATGTATTTGCAAAATAATTAAAGTGACTAAAAATGAGCAAAAAAGTTAATTTCTATTTATTTTTACATTATTTATCTGTTTATTGATTTCTTTGTAATTTTGCTCATAGATCTTGATCAATGTTTGGTTTTAGTGTTACTAAGAAACAATTTCGATAAATACCATTACCTCTTAAAGGTACTGAGTTATGTTAACAAACCTGAAACTTATCACATGTATGTGTGAATTTTTATAGGTTTAATAGCATCAGCGTAATTTTTTAGGAGCTCAATAAATTTATTTTGTTTACAAGTATTAACTGGGATAACTTTTTTTTCGTATTTATTTCAGGATGAATAATACTAAAACAAAAAATACAGGGGAAAAAAAAAGAAGAATATTAGGGTCTAGAGCATACAGAAATTATTCAGAGAAAATGTTAGAGTTAGCAGTGGACATGGTGGAAAATAAGAAGATGTCAAGTCGGGAGGCAGAAAAAAGTTTTGGGATCCCTCGACGGACGATATTAAACAAAGTAAAAAAAAATCACTTGAAACCAGCTGGAAAAAAAAAAAACTCAGTGACGAAGAGGAACAAAAACTGGCAAATGTACTATTAGCTTCAGCAGATTACGGCAGCCCCATGACGAAAATGGATGTAAAAATATTGATCTATAAATATGTAGAAAAAAATTCGCGAACTGATTTGTTCGATGGCAAATTACCAAGCGATACGTGGGTGGAAGCATTTTTAAACAGACATCGTTCGAAATTAACTATCAGAACGACAGAAAATATAAAAAAGGTACGGGCTGAGAAAGGACTAGATGAAATTGAGAAGTTTTATACTAATTTAAGTGAAACACTAAAAGAAGTACCACCGATGAATATATTAAATTACGATGAAACCAATTCGTCTGACAATCCAGGCACTTCAAAATGTGTTTTTAGAAGGGGTGTCAAACATCCTGAAAGGATCATAAATAGCACAAAAAGTTCCATTTCTATCATGTGCACTGCAAGCGCAGCTGGAACATGTTTACCAACATATGTGGTTTATAAATCCTCAAATTTATATTCTGAGTGGCTTGAAGGAGGCCCAGCTGAAACCAGATACAATTGCTCCAAATCCGGATGGTTTGATACGGCTTCATTCGAAGATTATTTTAAAACTATTGTGGTTGAGTGGGCAAAACAAATTCCTGGCCCAAAAGTCGTCATTTGTGATAATTTGTCTTCACACATAAATATTGAAGTTGTAGAGTTGTGTCAAAAACACAATATAAGGTTGGTATTTTTACCACCAAATTCCACTCACCTAACACAACCGCTGGACGTAGCGTACTTTGGCCCACTAAAAAGAGAATGGAGAAAGATCTTATTGGATTATAAATTAAAAAATCCAGGACAGACCACCCTGAACAAAAAAACACTTTCCAAAACTTTTGGCTCAGTTACTAGAAAATATGAAACATAAGGAAAGTAACAACATAATAAGTGGCTTTAGAGCTACAGGAATATGGCCTGTAAATTCACGAAATATAATTTTAAGAGAATTCCTGAGTATTTCGATCATTCAGAATATGAAATTGATACGACTTTATTAGGTTATCTGAAAGAATCAAGGGCTGCTAAGCCAATGCAAATAAAAAGAAGTAAAAAATTACGTACAGAACCCGGCAAGTCAGTATGTGTTGACGATATCTCGACAGTAAATATTCAATTAATAACACAAAGTAAGACGTATGTAAAAAAAAATGCAAAGAAGAGAACAATAAAAACTAAACAAGAAGCAAACCAAGAACGAGAGACAGAAGAGATCATAGTGCCGTGGAACACAGAAAATGAGATGTACTTAGATGAAATTACAGGTCAAGTAATAGGAAGAGAGGAATCTCCATCGAACTCATCTGAAATCATTGGAAAACCAACACTACGGCCCCAATTTTCACCGGTGATGTATAATCCAGCCAGACTGGTTGAACTTAGTATCGAAATTATCAATATGCATTTAGGATCACCAGCTTACGATACTAACGCTCAACTACCCGACGTCTGTGTATTCAATAAAAAAATTAGAAGTGACTGTCAGAATCAGCCTTTTGTTACTTATAATGAAAATGATACTCCAGAGTTTTTAAGATCAATGACAAATAGTTCATCTAATTCTAAAGTCATAATAACCTCAGATATTAAAGTAAACCCTAAGAAAATGAAGGACATTAAGAAAAACATTAAATTAACTAAAGTCATCGGAAAATCAGCTTTACAGATGAAAATCGGTACGAATCAAGTGGTATATGAAAATGCGTTACATAAAAATAAGAAAAAAAAACTGGAAAATCTAACAACTGGAAGAAAAAGAAGGGCTGTAAAACGGAAGAAATTGACATATTCTTATGAAACGAGCTCTGAATCGGATGTTCTGAGTATTGCAAATACAGATGATTCTGAATATGATGCATTTGATGAATATCTAACAACATATTTACAAGAGATAGATAACAAGGAAAACTGTGAGACAGAAAATTTCAATGCAACATTTGGATTAAGTGATATCAGCTATTTTAAAAGTGATGTAGATTTAAAAGAAGAAGACTGGGTTGTAGTGAAATTTGCGACAAAAAAAAGCATAAAGCACTTTGTTGGTCGTGTATTATCTATGAAAAACAATATTCCTACTGTAAAATTTGCAAGAAAAGTTAAGAATGTAAAAGATGGTAAAGTGATTTTCACGTATCCGAACGTGACGTGTGCGAAGTGAATCGCGATGATGTAGAAATAGTATTACCTCCGCCAAAAATTTCTAGACGAGGCCAAATAATGTTTGATATTATATTTAATATTTCCTACAACATTCAATAAGAAAGTGTTTTAATTTATATAAAGGAATCGCCAAAACTCGAAGCCAAAATTTTGCTACAATTATGTGATCTCAGGAAATAATGTTCCTATTTTGTTTAAGATTACCTCAGTGATTATTGTTGATTTTTTACTAGTTTGTTTTAATCTTGGGATAAGTAAAATATTGATTTATTTCATTTCGATGTGCATTAATTTTTTTTTCTATTAAGTACTTTGGTATGGTAATAATTTATGATAATCTATATTATTATACAGTTTGTTTTGGAAAGCTTTATCTTGAAAATAGATTTCTTTCACTTGTATTAGTAGGTATTTAAAGTCAGTGTTCCTATTATGTTAATTTTGAGTTGATATTAATTTTAATATTATATTGTTTGTTTTAAAGCTCATGGACATTTACTTTATTGCTAGTTTTATAATTGTTTAATTATTTTTAGAGTAATGTTTAAGAGCACACTACATTATTGTAACGTAACTGCGTACACCGTACTGATTAACATTAAAAAGTGACAACCCTGATTCATTATTTTATTTGTATGAAAAATTACAAAAAATATTTTGCAACTTTGCCCACTCTAATTTGACTGGTAATATCAACATTTAAACGTTTTGTATAAAGGCCTTATGTTAGATTGACTATTTTTCTATGATGTCCCCTAATTGTGATGTTCTTAAAGTAGAAAATACGAAAGTTACGGAGGTTTCTGCAAAATGGGCAAACTTGTAAAAAGTACTACATATTTGGCCCGCTGTATAAATTGAGGTTTTTTAACACATTGTATTTCATTTTCTTGATATTATAATATATTCTAGGTAAAAAACATTACATTTATCAATGATGTAGCACAATCACAATGTGAAAATAATATTATTTATGAAAATATTTGAAGTGGAATAAAAAATTGCAAGAAATCTGGGCAAAGTTGTACTGTTTTACGGTAATTAATATAATTTCGGAACCATGTCCTTCGTGACTATGCTTGAACATGACTATGCCCATAAAGCGACTGATAGCATCGGTTTCTCCGCCGTACTATGCATTCTATTCAGTTTACGCATCTGTTATGGCTTTAATATCGATGCAAACAATCGCAAAAGACAATACCGCTTCGAGAAATGTTATTGTAGTAGGAAGATTATAGATTTCTATGTATTTGAAATCGTTAGTGTTATAACTGACTTCAAATCCTCTGCGTTTTCTCGAGAAGAAATATCTGCCCAGCAGTAAAATATTTACGTATTATTATGTACCGAAATAAATATTTAACTAGTTATCTTACCCAGCATTGCTTGGGGTTGGTTTATGTATATATATATAAAATATATTTTTCTAGATTATTATACCATCTTAGTGTTTTTTGCAGATTGATCTAGATTCTAGATTATTTTAGAGGAGTTGCAGACGATGGCCAGTATTTTGGAAAGAGCCGAATAACGAAAGTACTGGTTTTTGTAAAAGACAAAAATGTGTAACAGAATGTGCTGTTTTGATCGATGGAGAACGAGTGGAACGAGTAGAAGAGTTTGGATACTTGGGGTCATTGGTTACCAGAGATGGAAAGTGTGACCGTGATATAGAGCGAAGAGTTGTGTTAGGGAATCGAGTGAACGGGGCCCTGCGTAACTTTATGTGCAGCGAGAATGTGTCTTAAAGGGACGTTTGGCTGTGTATCGGTTTGTGCTAGTCCCTACACTTATGTATGATAGTGAGTGCTAGGTCTGGCAGAAGAAACATGAAAGCAAGATTAATGCAGTAAAGATGAGAAGTCTAAGAAATATAGCCGGCATGAGAATGATAGATAAAGTAAGGAATAGTGTGATAAGGGAACGTTTTTGTGTGGTAGAGAATGTAGTGACTTAGATAGATAAAAGCATACTTAATTTGTATGAACATGTAGAGAGGACGGATGAAAGAAGATTGACGAAAGAAATTTACAAGGCGAGTGTGACTGGGCAAGCTGGTAAGGGTCGTCCAAGGTGAACGTATCTCGATCGGATTGAGGAAGTACCCGTAACCGAAGAGCATGTATGAAGGTGTTTATGAAAATAGAAGAAGCGAAAGATGTGTGTCTGGATCCCAGCAAGTGGAAGGATGTGGTCTTTGCCTACCCTTATGAGAGAGAGGCGTGGCATTATGTATGTAGTGTTTTTTACGGGATTTGTCCCAGAGACAAAATTATGCTGTCTTACACACTAAAATTACACATAGTTTGAAAATTTTCATTAAAATTTATAAGACTAGCTGTGTGCCCGTGGCTGCGCCCGCGTTTAATATATTCTTCACTGAGTTTTTATATTTTTATATGTTACCCTAATATTTTTTTGTAATAAGATAAAGCATAAATATTTCTAATAAGTTCAAGCACTTGCCCATAAAACTGTACATGGAATTGAATTTTATTAATCTTTTTAAGAGTTTTAATTTTTTTAAGCGGTAACCTAATTATTTACGATAATTAAAAGAACCCTAAGTTACCCGGAGTAACTTCAGCTACCTAGCAAAAAATGTCGAAAACACACAGACAAACATTTTAAAAATTGTATTTTTTGTATAGATGTCGTATATACATTCATATCTATTTAGTAAAAAAGTAATAATTTTGAGATTACAAAGAGACACTTCAATTTTATTTATTAGTAACTATAGATTTGGTAGAGAAGAGTTTGAGATCGTGGCAATAAGTTTGTGTGTTAAAGAAAAAATAATATTAATTCTAATTATCTAAAATTAATTGTTATTCCTACTTATCAATAAATAATTATTGTGCAGGCCGCAGCCTAGCATATCAATATTACTGATTGAACCAACAGAATTCCAACAAACTTAAGTGAAACGTACGCTATATGTTAATTACCGACATCAGCAATTAGAGGTTATTAATTCGTTACATAAGGACAGTCCAAATGTCAAACCTGTAATATGTTTTTGATGTGAAAACTTTTGTAGTGACGGAGAGCGATACTCGGTAGGGGATAACTTACAGATTTGCGTTACCAATGCCGTCACCCGTCAACATGCTACAGTATGTCAAGTATAAGATAGAGTATAAGTGGTGGCACGGAGAGATAATAAATTGTATTCTTACCAAACCTATCGTATGTTTTAATTCCATCCATCCATTTAACTAAAAGACGTCCACTACTGGGCATAGGTCTCCGCCAAAGATCTCCACGACGACCGGACTTACATCACCCGCATCCAGCGGATTCCCGCGACCTTCACCAGGTCGTCGGTCCACCTTGTACGGCTACCCCCTACCCTACCCCGCTATGTCTTCCGGTGCGTGGTAGCCATTCGAGAACTATGCAAACATCATAACCCCTCTATGGGCACGTAAGATGGGCATAATTTTTACAAGATGAATTTGATTTCTTCTCACTTACTACGTGTAATTTATTAGACACTATGATATCGAACTCTCCTGATTGACTTTCGTTCATCTATTTAGGCGGGGAGAAGAACTGTTTTCGCACTACCTGCTTTTATTTGAGAGCCTTCTTCTGTGGCCT
Organism: Samia ricini; assembly: GCA_014132275.2. NCBI lineage: Eukaryota > Metazoa > Arthropoda > Insecta > Lepidoptera > Saturniidae > Samia > Samia ricini. The sequence goes on along the minus strand of AP028163.1, from coordinate 22,848,903 downwards.
GAAGGTTTAGGTGTCGAGAGACTCCGCGAAAAGTATATAAATTACTATTGCTGACGTAATTACCATCCGATCACTCAGTCTCTTATGCATGAAAAATAAGTAAAACATAATCTTTATATTGTGCCTAGGTTATACTTGAACGACCCCTAAAGGGTGGAGTAAAAAGGTGCTCTACAATATTTTTTTTCTTTAGACTACATAAAAACATATTACATTTGTTTTCTGATTAAATTTTTTACTTAAATTAATTTTTTAATCTAATTAAATATTTAAAATAACTTAAAATATTTAAATTCGCTTTCGTTTTTTAATGGCACTGTGTCCGTAATATATTACATGCGGTCTCCAAACTGCGTAACATTAGCGAAATCGAATCAATTTGAACTCCACACCCGTTAATTAAAACTCAATTATGGTACCCTTCCTAACTTATTGTTGAAAGATAATTCAGACGAGGCAGGGAGAATTACGGCTTCTACCTTTACATAAGAAACGATAATGCAGAATGAGATTCTGAGCAAAATACTATTAAAAGGAACAATTATGTTCTGTAAGGAACATTTAATTAAATAATTTTATAATTAAAAATATTTTGTTTCTTTTATCGGAAGCTCATAATTATAACTCAAAGGCTTTCTATTATCTCTAAGTAATCTTTGCTTTTTCAGTTATATTTATAAAACTAGCTGTGTGCCCGCGGCTACGTTTGATAAAGTTTTACTGAACCCAAGTTATTTTTCAAAATTTGTTTGCCTATATTTGATATCCTCACAAATTCAAATATCTGCCAGTAAAACTGTGCAAATATAAAAAATCGATTTTTTTTTTCACATTTCTTGAGTTTATATCCGTCAAAATCCGTTCCGGAGATTACCCAGAAAAAACAGACAAAAATTTTAAAAATGTATCTTTGGTATAGGTAGTATATATCATAACTATTTATTTAAAAAAATATTTTGACATTACAAACAGAAACTTTAATTTTATTTATTAGTATAGATAATTAAATATTTATACAGTCCGTCTTCCGGCTAAGAATAGTATAAACCCATATCTTCCCGTGGGTGCCGTAAAAGGTGATTAGGGGATAAACCAAAGTATGGGCCGCAGCATCCTCTGAGCACTAAATGCGAACGCCAACTCGCCTGCCAAGCGTGGCGATTATGGTAATTCTTTCTTTTTTGAGGGGACTTATGTCCAGCAGTAGATGTTTTTCGGTTGAATCAATCAATCAATACAATACAATCATGTGGTGTCACATTTGAACTGGAGATGGACTTATATAGGGTTGTTCAAGAATTACAAACGCACTGATGAAGACGGAGTCTAAATTTCCCCTGACACTGATACATGACACTAGTACAAATTGTGATATTGAAATTATCTCAGAAGGGAAACTGTCACAAGTGTCACGTTGACATATTTATTATTGTAATAGTAAAATAAAACTGTTTTGTTGTGTTACATATTATGAAGTAATAATATTATGTGAATTCTCAGATAAACTTTTATTATAATCCGATTGGTATGTATTATAAGGATAATTTATTTTTTAACAGTATTTTGTACAACCTGATTAACCCTTGTAAGTACAAATAATACCTGGAGTAATTTTTGTGTCCACACCAATGAATTAACATAACCACTAGGATTTTATATACATAGCCTCTCTATTAGCACAACGGAAAATAAGCGCGATCACATATTTGTTGTAGCACATGCTGAGTTGACGCCCTTTTCAATGTTGAATGAGGTGTATGATTTTGTTTTAGCATCGTATTATATTAATATTAGTATATACATTTATTGTGTTATTGTATCTTGTGTGTTCTGGTTTTTCCCTTGTGTATGTATATATATATATATCTTATATTCCATTATTCAGTGTTGAATAAATGTTTCTTAAGTTATACATTCGTTCATAAAACTTTGCAGATGATTGTACTTTCTATATATATTAAATATCATATTCTTATACATTTCGTTTGGCTTTCAGGCATTGAACAACTTATAAGCATGAAGGACCATATTCTGACAGTGATAAAAATAACATGTATCTAATAGAATGGATACAATATATGTAGGTGATATAAGAAACAGAAAGGAGACTATCTATTTATTAAATGTAAACAAATAATTAGATTTTAAGTGTTACATTACTCCTAAACCTAACATTTATGTAATAAATGTAGCTTAGAATTTAATATCTTAGTATATTATATTGAAGTCACTTAACAAAATGAATACATTTGAAACATTTACATCATTAAATAAATCCACATCTACGATGATGCCACAAATAAAACAAGAGAACTTTGACTATGATAATGTTAGAAAATCTTATTTTGAAGAACTCAAACTTATTGATCAAACTAAACTACTTCCTACAAAATTACTGTGGAATAAACAGTTACTGTATAAAAAAATATTACAAATCAAAATGTCAAAGACAAATAATACAATGTATGAAGTCATTACAGTTGATGGTGAAGATTGGCTGACCCTCAAAAAACCTAATAGTAATGTTCCCTTAGTGAGAATTTTGCCTGCTGAATTCTGCTTTGATATAATTGCCAGAGCACATATTGGAACTGGTCACGGTGAATCAGAAATAACATCATCAGTAATTGAATCAAAATATGTTTACCCAAAATTCTGTGTACCAATAGTTTTAAAGTATTGTAATGTTTGTAGAAATTCAGCATCGTCAATAAATAAGGCCCAGTTGAAAGGCCATTGGTACATTTCAATAGTTGGAATGGCAAATGCATGCAATAAATTTAAATATCTACTGATTTACATTGAACAAAGTTCTGAATATACTTTTATTCGACCATTAATGTCAAAGAGTGTTGACGAGGTTGCATTAGAATTATTTAAAATTTTTGTAGTATTTGGCACCCCAAAAAAACTCTATGCAAGTATAAGAATACTCAATTTCATATGCATGGTTGCAGAGAAACTATTAACATTGTGCCCATTGTTAATATTCCGTGTATTAAGATTACGGAGTAATATATCCATGTTAAAAAAAAATACAAAATCTATTCTCAAAGCACTGGAAAAATGGATGCAAGAAACTGGCTGTGATAAGTGGGAATTGGGTTGTCATATTGTGCAATGGAAAATCAATACTACACTTAAGGTGATCACATCTTATGATTCACAAAAATATGAGTGGGTTATTAACATGCCTTATGATTATTTTTTTGGGCATCAAGTGAATGTTTTCAATTACGTTAGTTGTAATGAAGTACCTGAATATGCAAATTCTAAGATAAATATAGAGAAGGCAAGTCCATCAGAGAATAGAATGTTGAATAAATTTAAGACCACTGAAAAATCAGCTATAGTTGATCTAAAAAAACAACATACAATTTGTCATATATGTAAAAAAAACTTATTGATTCAATACAAATGTCAGTTTTGCAAGAAACCTATTCATTCTGGGTGTGGTTCTATTGTTTCCAGTCGTCCCGAAACTCAAATTACTTATATTGTTAGATGTTATACTTGTGTACCTAAATAATTAGTGAAGGACAGTTACCTCTGAACTGAATTAAATTTTTATACTTATCATACAAAACAAGTTGTATTATAACTATGTCTATTTTTTACAACATTGTTATTATTAATTACTTAAGTTAAATAAAATATTCCAATATCACTTTCTGATGCTTTTTTTTTTTTTTTTATTTCTTCTTAGATAATGGCTATTTGTGTTCAAACAATTAGTGCCAATGTCATGTAGGTAAGATGTATTTTCAATCTTGTATCAGCGTTACCAAGCTTCAGCAAAACTGTGACTCATCTTGCTAGAACTTTCCATGGAGCTTTGTGCGGCACCTCAGAATAAATGCTACGCGTTATTTTCAAAATAAACTTGACTTGTACACAATAACTAAACTATATCACACAAAATGGCTCCAGAATTACATGCTCTAGAGTCAAATATACAAACTTATTAATAATTACAGAAAACAACCACTACATGATAGACTGAGATCCCGCCAAAAACTTCTTCTTCTTCTTCTTAGTTAATGGCAATCTGTGTGTACACACAATTTGTGCCAATGTCATGTAGGTAAGATTTTCAATCTTGTATCAGCGTTACCAAGCTCCAACAGAACGGTGGCCTATCCTGCTCAAACTTTCCATGGAGCTTTGTCGGCACCTCAGAATGTATGCTACGCGTTGTCTTCTATAATAAACTTAACTTGAACACAATAACTAAACTATATCACACAAAATGGCTCCAGAATTACATGCTCTAGAGTCAAATATACAAACTTATTAATAATTACAGAAAACAACCACTACATGATAGACTGAGATCCCGCCAAAAAACTTCTTCTTCTTCTTCTTAGTTAATGGCAATCTGTGTGTACACACAATTTGTGCCAATGTCATGTAGGTAAGATTTTCAATCTTGTATCAGCGTTACCAAGCTCCAACAGAACGGTGGCCTATCCTGCTCAAACTTTCCATGGAGCTTTGTCGGCACCTCAGAATGTATGCTACGCGTTGTCTTCTATAATAAACTTAACTTGAACACAATAACTAAACTATTTCACACAAAACGCCACCAAGATTACATGATATAGAGTCAAGTACACAAGTTTAATGAATTAAAGAAAACAATTGCTACATGTCAGACTGAGATCCCGCCAAAAACTCCGCCAAAAACTTGTTTCCATTTATTCCTTTTTAAGGCAAAGGTACTAGTAGACTACGCAGCCAAGTCACATTTAAAAACAATATTTTCATTTTGGGAGATTTGGGGGATTTCACTGGGAGATTTCATTTCATGACATACACACTCCTTGTCATTATTTTCATTTCACTACACTTATGAATCATAACTACACTATGTCACGTAAAATGCCACCAACATTACATAATAAATAGTCAAATATTGCAAAATAATGAATTAAAATAAGGACGAAGACATGATAGACCAAAATTGCTCCAAGCACCCGGCTGATGTTTCATTTCTTGTAAACTTAATTTGCTTCATTTTTAAATAGTTTATTAGAGCCATGAATACAAGTTCTTTAAGCCCAAATTAAATACACCAATAACACCTCGCATCACAACTTAACTAATAACAAAATCTGTATCTAATTGAAGATGTGTGCAGTACGTAATGGACACTTCTACGATGGAGCTCAATGTGGTACCTGTAAAATAACTATTGGACCTTGGATGCGCAAATATTTCCGAATTAGGATGGAGAAAGCTTGGTTCCGAAAGGAGGATGCGGTGGAAATGTCCAGCATGTCGAATGTCATCGCCGGGCCCGTATCCTACTGAATCAGCGTCCCTAGAAACGATATTAAAAGAAATTCGTGACATGAAAAGTCATTTACTTAATTTACCAACATTGGCTCTTGATATTCGAGGAATAAAGGACGAATTATATGTAGTCGAATTGGCATGCGAATTTGCGAATAAAAAACTCGATTCATTTGGTACAAGCCTAGCTGATGTCGAAGCCAAAATACTGAAAATTGAGATACTTCGTTGCGACCGTAAATTGCCTGCAAACAGAATTATCGAAAGCTAAGTTCGATCTCTCGACTACTGAGCAGCGGTCTCGCCTAAATAATGTAGATATCAAGGGAGTTCCTATTAAAAAGAATGAAAACCTATGCTCAATTGTTGATGCCATTGGTCGAAAGGTAAAAAATATAACTGTCCTAAGATGGAGATCAATTATATTGCAAGAGTTCCAATTTTCAATTCAAATGAAAACTCATCGTTGTAACTTTTTTAAATAGATCGGTAAAAGAAGATTTTCTTGCTCCTGCAAGCGCCGATAAGGATTTGTCCACCTGTGATATAGGATTTTAGGGTACTTCTCATCGAGTTTACGAGAACGATCACCTGAGCGTAGAGTATAAAGACGCTTCTAAGCAAGGCCAAATCCATAGCAAAGGAGAAAGGACATGAGTTTGTATGGATTAAGCATGGTAAGATTCGTGTACTGGAAAACCCAAACGATAAGGTTTTTATTGCAAAACGAGAACATGATTTAAATAATATTATTTAAATTGTTGTTCATGCCGTATTTATTCCGTCATCAATTACTTTTAGCATTTGTATATTTCTATTAACACAATTTAAATTATTTTCAGTACCATATAATATATATTTAAATTACACTTTTGTAAAAGGTTGAGCACCTCTGTCTAAACCAATAGCCTTGTCATGACTTTCTTACTTCTCGGAAAACATCTTTTCTATGTCTTATTAGACAGTCTTAAATAGACAGTGCGGTCTATTTTAAAGAGATAGCACTTAATTATATATTTATTCATCTTAGACTTATTTATGTGTGCTCGCGACTACGCCCGCGTTTCATATATCCACTAGGTAATATAGATTCTAACCCTAAGTTTTATAAAGTTTATACGGAACCCTAATTATTTTCCAAAATGTTTTTACTTCTATATTTGATATTTCTCACTAATTCAGTAAATCTGTACATTAAATCGGATTTTTTTTCCACAATTTCATGAGTTTTGTATTTTTTACGCGGATCCCTAATTATTTACGAAAATAAAAATAACCCTAAGTTGTGAAGAGTATCTTCAGCTATCTATCAAAAAAAGTCCCGTCAAAATCGGACTGATTACCCAAAACGAACAGACAGCCAGACACACATTTTAAAATTGTATTTTTGATATAGGTGTCGTGTATATATTAATATGTATTTAGTAACAATGTTATTTTCATATTACAAACAGACACTTTAATTTTATTTATTAGTGTAGATAAACAAAGGTAGGTACACTATATGCTCGTATGTGACACAGTGATGTGATGACCAGAGATAGGATGCATGGTGGTAGGGCATTTTCTAATGATGCCCGCCTGGCTAGCTACCACCCTCAAGTTTGAAAACCTGTCGTCAAATACCAATAGGCCTGTTCCGGCAGCATCACTTGAGAACCAGCGCCTCTAGGCTTAGTGTGTTTACCATCGTGGACAACATCGTCTCTTAACATCAGGTGAGATTGTCTCAAAAAGTAGAGATTACAAAGAACCAAACGCTTTCTGACTATTTTTTTTAAAAAGCAGATATTTTGACGTTAGAATTTTCGATTTAAAATTAGGGTGCTGTTTCAATATTAAGTCAAAATAAGATGAAAAAAAAGTAATATTAAAAAAAAAATACAGTGGGTTTGGGACCCAAAAAGTTTTTAACAAATTTCGTGTAAAAAAAAACTTGTAAAAGATAAAAATAAAAAACCAAAAACTTGGTTTCAAATAAATTTTGATCTTATGCAAATACTCTGTGCAGTGAAGTTTAGAGCTGTCGCAAACCTTATGTATTCGTTACAAAGTAACGGGTAAGCCATGTAGTACCGAGTACCGAAACGTTACTCACGAATGCATTTTGTTACTCGAATGTTTCGTATTTTTGTACCGATGTTAGTTTGATTGATTCTTTATTAGTTTATACAAACAAATGCAACTGAATCAGTTCGGCAAATACCGTTGATGCGCGAATTGGGTATTTGAAGGAAAACTCTAAAAATAAAATAAAACAATGCTTCATATATCTATAGTAATAAATAAAATAGTAGTGTGTATTTGTAATGTCATTTTTTTGTACTATATAGATATGAATGTGTATTAGAAATCTATACAAAAAATACAATTTTTGTCTGTTTGTATTGGGTAATCTCCGGAACGACTGGACCTATTTTGACAGGACGTTTTTTTGGTAGATATTTGAACTTACTCCGGGTAACTAAGGGTACTTTTAATGATCGAAAATAATTAGGGTTCCACGTAAAAAAATTTAAAACAAAAAAATAAATAAATTCAATAAAATCCGATTTAATGCACGGTTTTATGGGCAAGTGCTTCAGTTTTGCAGTTTTTCAGTTTTGCTTCAGATAAGAGAAATATGATTACTTTATGTCAGTATATAACAAAAAATATTAGGGTTCCGTACAAAAAAAAAAAATAAAACGCAGTGAAGAATATAAAAAACGCGAGCTCACGGCTAGTGTACCCGTATATATAAAATTTGAGAACGAAATTTTAAACAACAAAAAAATGGTATCTTACACAGCTAGGTATGTAAAGTGCAAGTAAGGTTTCTACATAGTACGAGTAACGCGACCTTTACGTCATACCGTACGCAATACGACTCGACGCGATTAGGTATCACCATAGACATAATATGTTTTCGCTATACTAGGTCTATGGGTATTACGTTACGGTTACTGATTGTTATAAGGAAACGCTATTTTTCGTAACTTTTACACCTATAATGAAGTTACAATGGATTTATACGTACCTATCAAATACTGTTGTACTTCATGACTAATCTAATAATAATATAAGAAGTATTGTATTTTACTTTTATTGTAAATATGGAGATTTAAAAAGGCATAGATTACAAATTTTCTTAATAGTTAAATCGATGATATGTGTAAATATTTTTAGTAAAACATAAGAAATATGTACCTTTGAAGATATTTTTATTTTAAATCCATTTGAATGATATCTAGTATATCTTTCTAATGATCTTAATAATATAAATTCCTGTAAAACGTTTAAGATGGTCAATAGCTGCTTTGAGATAAATGTTCTTCACACTTTTGTGCTTTGAAGCTTTATTGGAAAAGTTTTCGTAAGCTTTTTGTTGCTTCGTAAACTATTAAGTACTTTGTAATCTATTAGGATCTCACTTAAATTGATCTCGACAATTCAGCATATTAATAATGCTTTATCATACAGAAGATTTAGTAATTTTCTGAGGTGAAAACTTCTTTAGCTGCGTTGTGTAATTCTCGGAAGGGAAAAAATTATAGATTCGCGTTACCAATGCTATGACGTCAGCTACAGTGTAACAAGTATGAGATAGCGTTTTACTGATGGTACTTTTGTGTTGTATCTTAAATATTTTTGCTGTCCATTCCCTGGTTTATTCCTTAGTCGCTTTTTACGACACCCATGTGAACAATATGAGGTAGTTGTTCTTATTTTATGTTTATTTTATTTTAAATTTAATTGAAGCATGTTAAAACATGAATAGGTACGGGTACTTAAGACAACGAGACAATTTAAACATTAAAAAAAAACAGTTTTCCAAGGTTTAGAGTTTTCATTTCTGTCGGCGGTCCCCATGGTTGCCTATTTTTTATTCAGAATAATGAAATATTAATACAGTCCGTGTGCCGACTAAGAATAGTACTACCCCATATCCTCCCGTGGGTGTCATAAACGGTTACCAAGGAATAACCACCAGCATCCTCTGAGCACCACAACTATCTGACTGCGATCGCCAACCCGCTTGTCAAGCGTGAGGATTATGGTAATTCCTACCTTTTTGGGGGAAACCTATGTCCAGCAGTGGAAGTCTTTCGGTTGTATAAGTCGATCAATACAATCATGTGGTGCCATATTTGAATTGAAAATGGACTTATATAGAAGGTCGTTTAAGAATTACGTAAGAATCGACAGGGACGGGGGTTTATGTTTTGCTTATTTTTAAAGTAATGGGGGGGGGGGGGGGGGTGGGTAATATCTTTGCTTACTATTGCTGATAAGCAGAAGAAAAATGTATACATTTTTGCTTACGTAATACCTGTGCAGCCTCTATGTCCTAAGCCCCACTACCCTAAAGCCCTTTTGCATTTAGTTAACATAGAAGTACATTTCTGCAATTCTTTATGACGCCTCTAACACATTCCCTAGAATATCAACCATCAGTTTAAATAGTTTTCAACAAACCCAGTTGCACGAAGAGTATAATAAATGTAGGCGCGTCGCCTTACAAGGCCGTAGTCAAATTTCTATAGCCGAACAATAACTGGAGTAGAGTCGAATGTATTTGGTAGTTCTAAAATATTTACTTTATTTATTTAAATTAAACTAAATTAAAATAAAGAACATAGATAAATTACACTACAATCAAAGTTAGATGAAACAATGATAGTATTGTTCAAATTATATTTACATATTTTATTAATAATATCGGGACTAGAACGCGCTCTTACTTTATTAATTTTTGAGGTGTTTCAGCCTGGTTACACAGGCCGTGGTCACAAGATGACTTATGTGCTGTGGTGTCTACGTCAGCGGTGTAGTTATTGGCACTTACACTCGTCTGTTTATGGTTTTTAAAGATATTTTGACACACTACACTCATTGTATCCATTTTAAACTTTTTCAATCGCATGCGAGATATTAGCTTTTCCACACCGAAGATAGTTCTAATCCGTCTTATTTGTTGACGTTTTTGTATTTCAATCTTTTCTCTTACTACTCTTGTAAAGTAGAAACGAATAATTATTATACAGCCCAAGGACAATGACGAGAATCTAACGACAGTAGCTATTATCATGCCATCCTAGATCTACCAGGGTCTAAACACTCACTAATCCTCAATTGCAGTATAACTATGACTACTCATAGGTACTAGGTAAAATGATCACAAATAGATTTTCAAAAACTCAAAATTAACACAACCCGTTTATGTAAAACTTGTTTTACATTACAAGTTAGATTAGACTGATTGAAAAAATTGAACTGATTGGAAATAATATCTGGAAATAATCGTGTAGCATTGATTCATAAAACCTTAAATACATTATTAAAATAGTATAATTTAACTTTTACAGTGCCTCAAACACTTGCCTGACTAAAATGTCAATCATTTTATTATAGTCAATAAGTGTCAATATGTAGCATCTCAATAGTATCTGGAATAATCGTGCAGCATGCATTCACAAAACTTTAATTATATGATTAAAAACAATAATGTTTTACAATTACAATACAATGTGCTTTTCAACTTTCTCTCTTTTTTTTTTAATTTCAAGAAATAATTTTTTGACATTAGTCAGAATACTCTATTTATTTCGCAAACCATTTTGTCACCCAATATTCATGTAAGGCGAGAACCTTTGTTAAACAGTTCTATACCTTGTTCCTTGTTATTGAAAGGCTGTTATACCTCTGCATCTATACGAATCTTTGTTCTAAGACTGGTAAGTCGACGTCTTTCGTCTCGAAAATCTAAAGAGAGCCTTCGCTCCATCTCTCAATGGGAACTATCTCTCCTGATCTAGAGGCCATTCTATATTGGCCCACGAAGTACTCTAGACGTCGGTACTTAAGTAAATACTACCAGTTAACTTTTATGAAACTGTTACATACATTCACTCTAATAAAGTTATGTCTCAAACTGTTCTATTCTGTAGGTATTATTACTCTACAGTCTACAGAAAGTAAATGTAAAAAAAGTAATCAAGGTTCGCTTTTGAGGATAATGTTTTTAAATTGACAAATATAAAATTAAAAGTTTTTCTTTGTTAATCATAACACGCAAGGTAAATCTTTCATAATCTTCTTAGCGAAAGTAAAGACTTTGCTCAAAGGAGCACGGTGGGCAAAAAATAATGGAATAGTACTAGACTACGTTAGGGAGTCTGAGGAATTCCACTTTAAACACAAGTTTTTTGTTTAACTTGTTTTATTCAGATATTGCAAAATTACTCAACCTGTTGTAAATTATCTAAAATTTAAGACAAAAGTTACGGAGATTACTCCTAAAGATGGGAAATCACTGACAGTGACCATTGCTACGTCATTAAATATATATTTTTTTATCGTGAAAGGTGCTACTCGAGACTAAAGTTAGAGTAAAGCTCACATACGATTGGAATTTACAATTTCAATTTATCAGCAGCTGAGTCAACCGAAAACGTTATGGAAAAAAAAACTAAATGGTTAAAAAAAGTATTAATGAAATAAAATTCAATAGCTAAGCTAAGCAATAAAAAAATCAATTAACAAACATAGGAAAAAAATGTTCTGAACTGTTTTGTCTTTGGTTATTCGCATAGATTAAAAAGAAAAACAAATGTTATTCAAACGTGTCAATCTCGCTTACGTGTCTAAATCTACTTACAAATAAATTTTATATGTAAATAAATAATTATTGTAGATTTTATAAGAAAAATTACAAATTATATTTATTGTCAAGAATGGGTTTTTAAACATAGGGACATTTTTAAACGACAAATTCGATCCATCCATCCATTCAACCGAAATACGTTCACTGCTGGTCATAGGTCTCCCTGAAAGATGTCCACGTCGACCGGTCTTACGCCACCCGCATCCAGTGGATTCCCGTGACCTTCACCAGGTCGTCGGTCCACCTTGTGGGGAGCTTACCTACGCCACGTCTTCCGGTGCGTGGTACCCATTCGAGAACCCGTTGGCTTCATTGGGAATAGGTTCTGCGAGCAATATGCCTGACATTATTGTATTTCTCATTATTGACATTATGCGACAGATTATAACTATGTGTTAACACCAGTCATAACTTGTCAAACTCATTTTGTGGAAGTTTATTGAGAATTTACAAAATGTATAATAAAGACAAAGGTTCCAAAAAGTTGGCTGTAACTTTTCTTTTACTACTTTGTCAAAGTGAATTAGTACCGTTATTATGATCACTGGATGGCTTTCATTTTCGTTTTATTCCGGCTATGAATAATTCATTACAATTAAATACCTAAATAATTTACCATATAGATTTATTTGAATATTAGATATATCTTATAAAGAAAAAAAAAAAATATATGGAATAAAATATTTGTATTATAATTAGTACATGTGTGTGCATAACATTTAGTTACACTCATTTATAGATAAGTATTAAATTAAAAATAAAATTAAATATTTTATTTAAATATAATAGTTTTATCTGTGTATAGGATAAAACTATTGAAAATATAAATAAGTTCAGCCAAAGTTTAATTTATTTTTTATTGAATACATTAAGGTTAAGTAGTCATAAAAAATAATTAAAAAAATTAAAAACGTGTGTGTGTACTTATCTACGCACGTAAGAAGTTATACTTCTGTGACGTAAAAAAAAATTATGGGTGCGTGTACTTATGTACGCGCGTGAGAAGTTATACTTCTTTGGCATCATTAAAAAATAGTTTTAATTGCATGCAAATAATTAATTACAATAAAATAATAGAAGGATTGGAAAAGGATAATCAACAAAGTTCATTTTAAATTTGAAAAATTAAATAAATATATATTTATTTTCTTACATTAAGTTTAACATAAATTGTCTTATTATTCGAATTGTATTTTTAATTAAATGATGGACATCATTTAACTTCCATAGTGTCTTCCGGTAATGTCTGAATCGGAACGGAACTTCAGTTATCAGTGGCTTATGATAACTAAAATATGATACGAAAAGTTTTGTATTAACAGCGTTGAGATATCGTACAAATTATATATATATATATATATATATATATATATATATATATATATATATATATATATATATATATATATATATATATATAATTATTAAAAAGCAAATTTAGAGAATAATAAATATATAAGACATAATTTGTACTAAATATTATAAAATTCTTAATTTTAAATGTTTATTATTGATTATTTCATATTTTAAAAATAAATTTAATAATAAATTCAAAAATTGAATTTAAGGTTGGTCATTTTTTTAATATTTTTATTGATTTCTTAATTTAATATTCACTTTTCATTTTTATCAAAAAATTTTCATTAAATTTATTTAGTTATTATAATAAATATTTATTATTTATTCAATTTAATAGCAAATATTAAAAATTAATATTATAATTTGATGTTCAATTTTAATTTTTATCACAAACTTTTTATTAAATTTATTTCTTTATTTTGTAAATATTAAATAACCAATAATAAGTATTTAACATTAATAATTTAATAATATTTAGTGTTAATTATTTGAAATAAAAGTATTTTAATTTATATCAATAAATAATACATACGGATAGTTAACCTCAATTATATTGGAGCACTTGAAAAAGTATTTAAGCACAATTTTTTTCACTAATATTCACAAATAGTAAGTGATATCAATCAAAATATTCAATTTAAATCACTACTGAATATAATTTATTAGCACATATATAATTCGCACTTGTATGAAACTAAAACACGTGTTGTGAATGTATAAACTAGAAACATGTTGATAAATATTATAAATATGAAAACAGTGATCAGAGGTGACGAGCGTACCAACATGCGCGACTAATATCGAGGTTCAATTTCTATTTTGTTGGTAGCTTTTTTTTCGAGACTTAATGAGCGGTTAAGCAGACAACTTCATACTGTTAATTTTGTGTCACAGATGCGCGCGCATCTTAAAATTTCACTGTCATCATTTTTTCATAACGCGCCTAAAGAAGTATAACTTCAATAATAGAAAACTAAAACGTTGACAGCTAGCTTCAGGGTGTTGGTTTTTCGTGACGAAGTGCGCGCGCATCGAATGTTGACTAGCTTCCTTCAGGATGTTGTTTTTTCGTGATAGTTGGGTACTCTCATCATTTTTCCCTAATGCGCCAAAAAAGTATAACTTCATAAATTACATAATCCATCGTAAATAATTTAATCTAAATATAAGTATACTGTACCAAACTGACTAAATTGTAGATAATAATAATGTTATATGTATAATAATTTCACCCAGTTATTAATCGGATATCGGACATAGTTTTTGCCGTTGGCAGTTTCTTTTCCCTCGGAAGAGAATTTATCTACTGCTGACTCAATCAGGCAGATAACTCTATAAGGGAATCGTTACCTAAGCTTACAAAAGGTAAAACTTTTCCGTGAAATACACGATTTCGTTACGTAAATATATTCTTTATTCAGTGTTTCTCAATAGTCTTCTCTTAGTAGATGGACACAATTTTTTTATGGTTTCTAAAATTTAAATATTACTACTGTGATTATCAAACGTCTTTTTTTCAATGTGGGGCTGCGTCACTTACGGTTCGTTACTACATCATTCCCTTTAAAAACAATTTCACAATTGTTTAATTTATTACAATTTTGAACTTGTACAATATTCAATACACTACAATTATATATTCAATAAAAGAGTACTAAAGTCTAGTGAACCACAAAATCTATGCTGATCGAAAGAAGAAAGAGGTTCTACTATTTATGCTATTATTTATGTCCATTAAAATTAATAAACGTGTTTTACTTAACATTTATTTTATTTTATTGGAAATGAGCTTAGGGGGCGAATTCATAAGGCACTCAGCTGAAAGCTAGCGCAAGGGCATTAAAGTGGTACGAACCGCGGCTTGGCCAGAGTATAAAAAATCGGTGGATTTTTCCCTATGATTTGTAACAAATGAAAAAAGGTTCCTTACAAACCTATGTGTCTGAGTGTGATGTGCAGTGTGTGCCACGTGATGCGTGTAATGCTAGAGTGCATGCAGTATCACTGTACAGCTCTGGCGGCGCCTGGAAGAGCCTCCCCAGTTAGGTATCGAAGCATGCATTTCCCCCCGTCAAATGCATTTCCCCCCGTCAAAAAAAAAAAAAAAAGGTATCGAAGCACGCCTTATAGGTCGCTCTCTGAGAGGGAGTCGAAAAAGCAGCCACGATCGTGTTTGTTCTTGTAATGCACTTTATTTGAAATCAAATAATGTAAATGTGCCGAGATGTTTCCGTGACCTAATAAAAAATGCAACAAAAATTATCGTCCAAGAAGTTTAAAACAAATTAGCAAATTGTGCATGTATGTTTAATCTATACATATAATAAAAATGTAACGGATCGCTGTCTGTACATGGAAGATATATGAGAAAAAATATTATTAGGACCTTTATAAACGCAACTAGGACCCAAAACTATGATTTTTAAAATTTTTGTCTGTTTGTCTGTGCGTTTGTGCACGCTTATCTCAGAAACAGCTTATCCGATTTAGATGCAATTTTCACTAATATATTGTAGTAAGCTTCACTTAACATTTAGTGTTTGTTTCATGTCGATCGGTACATAAATAAAAAAGTTATGCCAATTTAAAGAATCACGTTGAACATTTATTCTATCTAAATTCTTTCTCTGTTCAGATGCATTCTATGAAACTTTACTAAACTCCATAATGGTCTATATAAAAGTATGATTATATAATAATAATAATATGATAATAAATAGAAGTTAAAAATGATCAGTTTCGGAAATTTTAAAATTCCAATTTAAGTTGACCTCAGACATATATTATCATTCATATGAAATAGGGTTCAGGTTAGGCTGGAAATTCAGGTTGTTTATATATGTATAGATAAAGCACGTCGAGAGCCGGGCCGCTTTCGGAGGCGCATGGCGTAACAGTTGCATTCGATAACACTGACTGTTTGCTTATTTTATTTATTTATATTTTAGGGTTTGTAAATACATATTGTATGTATATAGTATAGGTTAATTAGTTTTCAAATTAGGTAAACACGTCTTATTAGTTAAAGTGTAAATACAAGTTTATACAACTTCTTAATTTTTATGTTTAAAAAACAATTAAGCAATTTGCGATTAATTAATACATAAATGTATCTATTAAACATTTCTTTTATTTTCGATAATTATTAGGTTAGGTTAATACGTCTTAATAGTTATTAAACTGTAATAAAGTTAAACTGTGTAATAATCTGTAAGTATTTAATTTTTTTGTTTATGATGAGTATGTGTTCACTAAATAACGCTGAGTTAGTACTAATTACTACTTATTATAAGAATGCCTCGAAAAAGATCCAACCTCTCCCGGTGCAACAGAAATGCTATAAGGATGAGATTAGTTCTCATTAGTTCACTGCATTTCAGTAACGTCAGGCCAGGTTTCATGTTACAGAAACTTCAGCTCAGCGAAAATCTCGATTGAGTTCCATCGTTCTCGAAGATGGCCACTTGAGTTAGGATGGACAGGGAACAGCGTGAGGCACGTTTGTCAACCGATCGCAAGGCTCATGCAATATCGCGTGAGTCTGAGACCTTTACTGATAGGGAAACCCGTCTGAGCTCTCAAAAAGCACGATCTTTGTAGTCTAGAAAGCTGGAAAGTAGCTTAGATCGTGAATCTCGATTAACAGCTGATCGAGAAGAAGAAAGAAGAAAACTGCAGAACAACGTCAGTCACGACTAAATGCCGATCGACTTCGGCATATACTCAATAGATTGTTATCAAGTTTAATAGAAGACCCAGAAACTGGAGCGGAAATTGATATCCTTCCATGGATTACCAAAGAGAAAACAGGTTATTTGTATTCGCCCAGAATTTATTACCCTGAATTCGCATCTATAGTAGGTATGGTGGTATGTTGTCAGTTTTGTAATGCTCAAAAATGGAGAAAAGAACCAAATGGAATATGCTATTCAGGTGGCAAAGTGCTCATTTAAACTTATCATGAGCCCCTTTATAAAAGTTTTACTAAATAGTGAGCATCCTCAGTGTAAACATTTTTAGACTATATCCGTTTATATAATAGTGTATTCCAAATGACATCTTTTGGGGTCAAACATATCGCAGCCAACTTTTAAGGTGCAGGGCCAATTTATCACTTGATTGGATCTTTGCTTCTCCAAAATGAGCCAAAATTTCTTTAAATTTATTTTGTATCAAATTACAATGAACCCATATACGACATCAACTTTCCTCAGTTGAACATTAACTTTATATTTCAACTTGAGAATATGTTACATCAAGTAAATCCGTATGTCAGAAGTTTCAAAGCCGCAATAGATTCCATCCCACAAGGCCAAAATAACAATCATAAAGTTATAAATAAGGCTGACAGACGTCCTGCGGAAGAACATCGTGAAAAGTACAATGTCCCCGTTGCAGACGAAGTTGCAGTAATATTAGTCAATCAGGAATGTGATAGACGTGACATCGTGCAGCGCACTCATGATGATCGCTTACAACGTATTTGTGAAACACACCGAGCATATGATGCCCTGCAGTATCCTTTGATATATTTCCATGGTCAGGATGGGTACAATTTCAGACTCTACCAAGTTAATCCAAGCACTCGCATAACAAATTATAATAAAAAATATCAGCCTTACAGTTTTATTCATACCAGATACAAATTGGAGTTATGAAAGATGAAGAATCTACCAATTACCCAGTAGAATTTTTAGAATCCCTCAGTGCTCCTGGACTACCAGCTCATAAAATAAATTTAAAGTCGGCGTACTCATAATGCTGCTAAGAAATTTAAAACCGCCAAAACTTTGCAACAATACTACATTAAAAGTGATTTTTTTTTCTTTTAAATTTCTGATTCTGCGAAACCTGATAGAAGCAGAAATTTTAACAGGTGGTAGTGTTTTTATGCCTCGGGTTACTCTCATTCCAAACAATTTTCCGTTTAATTTTAAACGAGTTCAGTTTCCAGTGAGCTTATGACCAGTTTCGCGATGACAATTAATAAAGCTCAAGGTCAGGCGCTAAAAGTTGTGGATGTGGATCTAAGTATTAGCTGTTTTTCGCACGGTCAGCTTTATGTGGCTTTATCACGTGTTAATAATTTTAGCAGCCAGTATGCTTTGTTCCCCGATGGCTATACGATATAACGACGGTGATTATAATCCAGAATAAACCAAAATCCGAAAAATGCTGCCCAAAGTCACTATTCCACGCAGACGAAGTTGCGGGCACAGCTAGTATCTATAATAAATACATTCGCTCGTTAAGAGATACAAATATAATATGTATATTTGGGGATCTCCTAAAAACCTTTTTAATTAGGTATCAATCCACTAGATGGTTAAATTAGAAAAAAGTTCAGAATAACTTACCAATAGAAGTGTGGATACAATAGCGGGAATCGTTTAAGTCGGCCCCTTAAGTGCGATTGTTCCGCCGGCATAGCATCCGCGTCGCATCGCTTCAACAATGGCCGGTCCAATACTGTAGTCCAATGTTTGCACAAGCGGGCAAACAGCGCGGGCGAATTAAACCGTTCTCTCTACCTACAGAGAGACGAGGACGTGAAACGAAAAGTATTATCTTTGTTGTAAAACGACCAACGATTGAAATCGAATGCTAATAATAGTTTTGCTATTCATTTTTATATCGGATAATCGGATGAATAGTTTGGGAATTGATGGAGGATAAACAAATTTCATTTATTTTTACTGGAACGAAGTTTTTACGGCAGGCTTGGAGGAGATAGGGATTTTGCTGCGTGACCGAACTGAAAAAGATGTGAGTGAGACTAAAACCGTAAGAAAAATTGTAAGAAGTGCTTTAGTTGTTCTTTCTCTCTCTTTCTTTCCGTTCTCTGATCCCTTCTCTTTCTGATCCCACTCCGCTTTTTTTTTTACCTAGCTAATGCTGTTGACCGGAAGGTCCTTTACAGCTTCACCGAACTTTGGGGGCGAGTGCTGAAGGCACTCAGCCGCAATAAGGTGACTAGCTCAAGGGCTACCAAAGTGGTACGAACCTCGGCTTGGCCGTCACCCGAGTTTTCAAAACTCTCTCGAGAGTTGTATCCTAGCTATCCCTAAAAAGGTTCCTTACAGAACCTATGTACCTGCGTGTTATGTGCAAGAGTGTGTATGCAGTGTTGTGCGTGTAATGCTTGATGCATGGGCAGTATCACTGTATCGCGCTGGCGGCGACGTCAAGAGCCTTCCCAGTTGGGGAACGAGGCACGTCTTGGGTCGCCGCCTGAGGGGGACCCGGAGAGTGTGCGGGAGCAAAATTAGCCGCTCGCCCCCGGCGGCGGGAACCGCCCACTCCGCCTCACCAACTAATAATATATACTCATAGCTTTAACGTCAATTTTGTAGATGAAATTTTTTTAATTTAATTATTGATATATTGTCGAAAAAAAGTGATGTTTTTTATTTAATTTAATAATTTGAATTACTATTTTTTTTGTTTGATTTATTTTATTATACGTCATTCGTTATTTTCTAAAATACTAAATACTTTTATGTACTTAAATAAAAACCAATCAGCAAAATAAAATGAAAAACAAGAAAATATGTATAACATTTTTTTAGCAAATTGTCTTGCATCTACATATATTATCCGAAGAAACTTCGTTCCTACCTGGTGTCCCATGACACCTATTTTTTTTAATAAACACACGTTGTCTAATTGGTAGGGAACTAAATAAATTTTAATATGTTTTTAGTACATTTTAGTTATATTTGGAATAGTATGGTTACACAAAGATTTTTACAGATTTAGGTAGTAATATCTGTATTATTTGCGAAATTTTAGGTTATTTATAAATTCTACAATTGAATTAATAAAAATATGTAGGTTTTATATTAAAGTGAAAGCATCGCATATCAATGTAAAACACTATATATATAGTATAGCATCACATAGCAAATATAAGGCCAAATGAAAAAAAAAACTTATACCAAGTTTTCGTTCATTACGGCTTACTAACTACATACATAAGTTTATTTGGACAACTTTACAAACAATAAAAATTGGCCACGGTGACAAGAACAAAAAATATCATCTGTCTTTTTATCATATAGGTAATTTATGTAGTCTCCTGTCATAGTTATGGAACTCTCTTTGTAGTAATACCTCTATTGTCACGCTGAGTAAAAAGCCGCCAAAGTTTTTTAGCGACATATTTTCCCTTTTTTTTTATAAAAGATAAAACTGGAAAAATAACAATATAATAAATTGTCGAGTTAATGGCGGAATCTTTTTAAACAGTTATTTTATGTAAATCGTTAATTTATATATTTGACTCTATATCATATGTCGAGAAAACTAAATAGATAGTTCTGGCCTACTGATGGGGCACCGTTCTGCTGGAGTTTGGTAACGGTGAGACAAGATTGAAATACATGTTATCCACATGGTACTGGCACAAATTGTGATGTTCCCATAATCTAAGGAGAAGAAGGAAAACTGTCACGTTGAGATATTTATTATTGTATTAGGGGGTGCTTGGCGCGATTTTGGTCTATCATGTCGTCGTTCTTATTTTAATTCATTATTTTGCAGTATTTGACCATATATTATGTAATTTTGCTGGCATTTTACGAGATATAGTGTAGTTATGATACACTAGTGTAGTGAAGTGAAAATAATGACACGCAGTGTGAATTCTGAAATGTCCCAATCATTCCCGTTGTGATCGTAACAGAAGGCCACCATTTTATTACCGCCATTCATTTATTGATATTGTTCCTGACGTCTGACTTGGCTGCATGATGTACTTCCTTTGCCTTTTCCTTAAAAAGGAATAAATGGAACAAAAAAAATGTTGTACAGTAAAATAAAACCGTTTTGTTGTGGTACATATTATGAAGTAATAATATTATGTAAATTCTGAGATAAACTTATTTAATAATCCGATTGGTATGTATTTATTATAAGTAGAACTTACTATTTGTACAACCTGATTTAACATTTGTAAGTACAAACAATAACTGGAATAGTTTTTGTGCCCAACTGCCCACACTAATGAAGTAACATAACATCTAAGATTTTATATAATTAGTCGTAATATCTTAACTGAAAATAAGCGCTATGACATATTTGTTGTAACACATGCCATTTTCGACGTTGAATTCGGTATATTCTTTTGTTTTAGCAACGTATTATGGTAATATTAGTATAAAATATTATATATATAACTTTCATAAAACTTTGCAGTTAATAATTACTTTTTAAATATATTAAATATCATATTTTTATACCTTTCGGTTTGGCTTTCAGGTAGTCAAGAACTTAAAAGGCATGAAGGACTATACTCTGACAGTGGTAAAAACAATATGTATCTTGTAGAATGGTTGCAATATTTGTAGGTGATATAAGAAACAGAAAAGAGATAATCTATTTATGAAATATACACAAATGATTATATTTTAAGTGTTGCATTACTCTTAAACCTAACATTTATGTAATAAATGTAGCTTAGAATTTAATATCTTAGTATATTATATTGAAGTCAGTTAACAAAATGAATACATTTGAAACATTTACATCATTAAATAAATCCACATCTATGATGATGCCACAAATAAAACAAGAGGACTTTGACTATGATAATGTTAGAAAATCTTATTTCGAAGAACTCAAACTTATTGATCAAACTAAACTACTTCCTACAAAACTACTGTGGAATAAACAGTTACTGTATAAAAAAATATTACAAATCAAAATGACAAAGACAAATAATACAATGTATGAAGTCATTACAGTTGATGGTGAAGATTGGCTGACCCTCAAAAAACCTAATAGTAATGTTCCCTTAGTGAGAATTTTGCCTGCTGAATTCTGCTTTGATATAATTGCCAGAGCGCATATTGGAACTGGACATGGGGACTCGGAAATAACATCATCAGCAATTGAATCAAAATATGTTTACCCAAAATTCTGTGTACCAATAGTTTTAAAGTATTGTAATGTTTGTAGAAAATCACCATCATTAATAAACATAGCCAAGTTGAAAGGTTTTCTTTGGTACATTTCAATAGTTGAAATGAAAAATGCATGCAATAAATTTAAATATCTACTGATTTACATTGAAAAATGTTCTGAATATACTTTTATTCGACCATTAATGTCAAAGAGTGTTGACGAAGTTGCATTAGAATTATTTAAAATATTCCTAGTATTTGGCACCCCGAAAAAAAAAACTCTATGCGGCTAAAGATATACTCAATTTTATGTACATGGTTGTAGAGAAACTGTTAACATTGTGCCCAGTGTTAATAATGCGTGTATTAAAATTACGTTTTAATAAACCCATGTTAAAAAAAAAATACAAAATCTATTCTCAAAGCCCTGGAAAAATGGATGCAAGAAACTGGCTGTGACAAGTGGGAATTGGGCTGTCATATTGTGCAATGGAAAATCAATACTACCCTTAAGGTGATCACATCTTACAATTCACAAAAATATGAGTGGGTTATTAACGTGCCTTATGATTATTTTTTTGGGCATCAAGTGAATGTTTTCAATTACGTTAGTTCTAATGAAGTACCTCAATATGCAAATTCTAAGATAAATATAGAGAAGGCAAGTCCATCAGAGAATAGAATGTTGAAAAAATTAAAGACTACTGAAAAATCAGCTATAGTTGATATAAAAAAACAATATACAATTTGTCATGTATGTAAAAAAAACTTATTGATTCAATACAAATGTCAGTGTTGCAAGAAACCTGTTCATTCTGGATGTGGTACTATTGTTTCCAGTCGTCCAGAAACACAAATTATTTATATTGTTAGATGTTATACTTGTGTACCTAAATAATTAGTGAAGGACAGTTACCTCTTGTCTGAATTAAATTTTTATACTTATTATACAAAACAAGCTGTATTATAACAATGTCTATTTTTCACAACATTATTATTCTTAATTATTTAAGTTTAAATAAAATATTCCACTTCACTTCACTTCTTAGTTTTTGGTCTTTGTAGCTATTGGCCACAATTCTGCCAGTATCCATAAGGTAGAATCCATCATGAACCAAGGAGTGGAAACTGGTATTCAAGACTACGGCTGATGAAATGAAAAAAAATATCCTTTGACCTAGGTGATCAATCTGAAAAAATGTTAGCAACATGTAGTATTTACAGTTTGATGTTGTTCATTTGTATATATTTACATAATATATAGTTGATTATGGGACAAAAGGTGAAGAGAAAAAGACATTGAAAGTTTATAGGACGAGGAACCTCAGGAGGGAGAATATCATACAAGGGTGACGCATCTTAGGACAGGAGAAAAAGATATGGTTTATAAAATATTCCAATATCTCATGCTGGGGCTCATTAGTCATTTCTTGTAAACTTAATTCCTCATTTTTTTAATAGTTTAATACGGCCATGAACACAAGTTCTTTAAGCCTAAATTTAATACATCAATAACACCTCACATCAGAACCTAACTAATAACAAAATCTATCATAAAAATCATAAAAAAAATAATCATGTTTAATTTTATATCATTGCAAAAAAAAGAAATTGTTTTACATTGTTTTATCATGATGAAGTCTTGATGTGTTTAAGGGAACCCTAGAATATAACCTTGAAAGAAATCATAGAAAAGCAATTTGTTCTGCTTGAAATTAAGTAAAAAAAAATATATTAATCTCCGCTTTACCTGTATGTGTGAAAAATACATTTGAATGAATTTTGAATACTTTTGTAATATATTGTATTATATGTCTTATATTATATTTTATGTGTATACTAGATCTCTCTCATTGGATAAGAGATATGTCAACTTTAATTTCCTTTATTTCAAAAACACCTTGTTCTTATAATATAATAATGCCTTATAATTTGGCCAAAATTATTCACTACTTAATATAATTCCTTATTAATTGAATTATTATTTCCATTATTTATAGGTTTTTATTTTTTCTGTGACTGAAAAATCCTTCCTTACATTATATAAAAAGCACCGTCTGTCTGTCCGTTAGTTGTCTTACAACTGGAGAATCACTAAATCGATTTCCATGATTATTTTAGGTTAGTTATCTGGATGGGTTATTTGTTATCTGTTATATTAAACAGTAAAAAGAAAAGTAAAATTATAATAATAAAAATTACAAAAAAACTTTCCAAAAAATTTCATTATCGTATTCCTGGCTTACACATTACACTTACATTTACACTTACTTAAACTTACATTATATAAAGGTAACGTCTATCAGTCCGTTCGTTAGCTTATAACTCGGGAACAACTGAACCGATTTACATGATTATTTCTATAAATCGGAGGTATATTGTTCAAAATTTAACGTTTTAGACAGTGTATTGGTATTAAAGTTCACGCTAATGAAGGCGCGGGCACATTTAGTATTTTATTATAGGCATCATTTCATTTGCGTTCCTCTATTATTAGTTATATAATATACAAAATATTATGATTTATATGTTAACGTGAGCAAAGTTGCTACCACATTTTATTAATCGACTTCGAAAAGGAGGAGGTTATCAATCAATTCATCTGTATGTTTGTTACACGATTTTTTTGTCATTTGTAGACCGATTTGCAAAATTTCCACCAGATCAGGATCTGATAAGTGGAACTCAGGGAAATTGAGAAAAACCCTCAATAGACACTTCCACGTGTTTCATATATTCGTTTCCAAAGCTATGAAATATAAGGATCACAGCTATACGTATAAGTACATACTTAAACTAAAAAGTACATTTTTTTTAATTAAAAACAAACCGACTCCAAAATAAGGAACTATAAAATACACTAAAAATAATTACTTTATTAATTTGCTTCGTTAATTTTGAAGTCTGTGCCAGTTTCGGTTAACCGATGTTCTCATTTACAAATGGAAATAACTGCCCAAACTTTATCACAATTACATATAAAATAAAGAAAGGACTAGGTGATTTTAAGAAACAATTCATCAATATTGAATATAATTAGCGACGTACATTTACATCACTTTGTTATCTGTAAGCTGGCACCGATTTCAAAATTAACGAAGCAGTTTAATCAGGTTATTATTTATTGACTTTTTAGTGTATTTTTATCGGTCATTCTTTTGAAGTCAGTTTTGTTTTTAATTAAAAAAGTTTTTTACTTAAACATTTTTTACACGATATAGGCTCCAGTGTTTTGACAACAATCTCATCTCATGTTAAGAGACGATATGGTCCAGGATGGTAAAGACACTAAGCCTAAATACTGGTTCTTAAGTGATGCTGCCGGAACACGCCTATTGGTATTTGGCGACAGGCTTTCAAACTTGAAGTTGGTAGCTATCCAAGCGGGCATTATTAGAAAATGCCCTACCACCATGCTATGATTTCCTTAAGATGTTTTCCTTCACCGAAAGCTCAGGCTGATATTAGAGTTACATTATATATATAAAACCAATATTAGCTTAAGTTCAAAATATTGGTGTATAACTTAACTTGTATTTCAATGATCTAGTTTAAAGTCTTTAGCCATCAAATTCAAATAAGGTCTGTCTAATAAATCTAATAATCATCTTCATCGTGAATCCATACAAAAAGAAATAAACGTGATTTTATATAGGTTTAAAAACTTCGCCGAAATTCAAATAAATAGGAAAACGCTCTGCGAGTATTCTTTCATTCTAGGACCAAACAGGAAAATGTTGGGTGAGCGCAAGCCTTAAATCATTTTAGCGCATGTTGAATATTAATAATGCGGACTCAAGGAATAGGGGCCCTGTAAGTGTACGATTATCAAACATGCGAGATAAAGTTTATAACACGAATGTCTCAATATACACATGGATAACATCCAGGATCTAGTTAGTAGGTGTTCTTTTTATAATTATTATTAACTACTCATTTCGATGTACGATATTTAAATAAGTGATATTATTATATGGTCAACATTAAAAAATGTTAAATATGTATATCAGTTTTGGTTTGGGGGAGTTCAAGTATTACGTAAAAGGAATATTAGATATTTTTGTCAGCCACCCACTCGTCAAGAAAGTTTTTATTACACTTGTTATGTTAACGTTAGCATTGGTATAATTTTTAAGAAAATCTGCTCAGGTAATTAAAAGGAAATAAGTAATAATTACTTACGTTAATTCAGACATCCTCCTCCTCATCATCGTCCTCCATGCAATCAGAAATAGGTAAGTAAAACATAGTCCCCCGCAGCTATCAATGCGTACGTAAACCTTGAATCCTTTCCAATAACAAGAAATTCCAATACGAGTTATTCTTCACTATACTAATAAAGCAGTTTTTAAGCTATACTAATAAATAAAATTGAAGTGTCTGATTGTAATGTCAATTTTTTTTTTCAAAATATATAGAATGTATTCTACGAAATCTATACCAAAAATACAATTTTTAAAATTTTGTCTGTCTGTCTGTTTGTTCCGGTTAATCTCCGGAACGGCTCGTCGGTTTTTGACGGGACTGTTTTTGGTACTTAGCTGAAGTTACTTCGGGTAACTTGAAAAACCTTGAAACTGCTTTAAATCGTATTTTATTCAATTTTTTATGAGTTTTAAGTTTTTTACGCGGAACCCTAATTATTTTCGAAAATTAAAAGTACCCTAAGTTACCCGTAGCAAGGGCAGGTGCTTAGATATATTAGAAATATTTTTACTTTATCTTATTAAAAAATATATTAGGGTTCCGTATAAAAAAAATAAAAAGCAGAGAAGAACATATGAAACGCGGGCACACAGCCCGTATTAAATATTTTTATTGTCATTGTTTAAATCTTTTTTTACGATAGTATGATGTAATAAACACTGGCCGTTATAATAATAAACATCTTACTATGTACAGATTCATTATCATCATCATCCTGCTCCCAATTTATTATTCGGGATCGGTGCAATGTCTTCATTTTCCATACTTCTCTATCAGCCATGGTGGCTGATAGAGATCTTCCCTGACACCTCGATCCATCTTTTTTTACGGTGTCCTCTTCCTGGCCCCTTCATCTCTCAACTGTCATAGTCATCACTTACCTCGTTACATGCGTTTCGTCTCTTCTCAAAACATGCACGTACCTTGACAAACGTTTCCCTTTCATCATTCTATCAGTGGTGCCACTTTCAAACTTCCTCTAACATACTCATTCCTGATTCTACCTATTCTGGTCACACCACACATCCATCTCAACATTAATTTATTACGCACAAATTGTCAGTTAAAATAATAATACAGTGATTGAAAATATACTTAATCTCATTTGAATACATTTAATTATTACCTAGTTCATATTTAGGAATTAAAAAGCAAGGTTATGAAGCTTGAAACAGTTATTAGAAACAAATCGTATATGTCGAACGTTTTTAAGAATAAGGTGATATATATAAGAAGACAAATGATTTATAGTGTTTGCTCGCGATGTTCTCGTCGATATCGAGATTTTTACGGTAAAATGGAGATGTGTTTTAGATAAAGAATTTATACGCTTCGGGCACATTTGCTTGGTGTCGTAACAATAAATTTATCTTTGATCAAAAATACATTTTAACTTCATGGTACTATTTCCGGGATTTCATTCTATAACTCTCACTTAAATTATTATAAATGAAAATATTTGCAATAGTACTAAAGTTAATGCAGGGATTATCTTATTACCTTTTTATTATCTATTTTGGTAGATAGCTGATTCGAATAAAATCCAATTTAAAGTACAGTTTCACTGGCGAGTGTTTGTATTTGTGAGAAATAGTCTTGCTTTGTCTTAGTTCCGAAAAATTTTAAGGGAAATAATTAGGGATTCGTAAAAAAAATTTAAAACCCAATGAAGATTATAAATGCAGGCACAGCTGTGGGCGGGTACACAGCTAGTATTATAACAATTCCGCATACACTCCGGATCTCACTCCGGGAGATGCATGAGACGTGCTTCGACCTCCATCTGGGGAAGCTCTTGTAGCTGCTGTCAGCGCGATACAGCGACACTGCATGCACTAGCATCACACACATGATACTGTACACACATACTTGCATACTACACGCAAGGTACATAGGTTCTGTAAGGGACCTTTATTATTTTACAGATTTCCTAACCGCTCGGTTAGTTAGGGCAAATTTCGCGGAATTTTTATCACGGGTAGCAGCTCAAGCCGAGGTTCGTGCCATTTTGGTACCCTTGTTCTGGCTACCATTCCTAGGCTGAGCGCCTTAAGCACTCGCCTCAAAGTGCGGTGAAACTGTTAAAGCCCTTCCAGTCAACAGCATTAGTCAGATAAAAAAAATATCTAAAACTCAAGAATAACTAAACCGTTTTTGAGGATATATATTTATTTAATGATAGATTACATAACAGTCTGTGGTCAGATTTTAGTGTATCTATGTTGTCTAAAAATGTTACTAACATCGCATTTTTTTATGTTGTTTAATACAAGTAGGATCAGCGTTTTTGACGTTAATCTCAACTGATTTTTAAGCGAAAATGTGGTACAAGGTAAACACGATCACTCAGGTCATTGCTCTCAAATAATGCTAGCAGAACAAATGAAAATAATAAAAAAAAATTATTTATTTTAAGCCCCTAAGAAAGTTAAAACACTACCATCGTAAACCGATGCACTGTTTCTCAAGTTATAATGGACAGACGGATGGATGTCACCTTTTATATCGTGGAAGGATAATACGAGATTTTTCACATAACCTCATTTTACTACTATATTCTGATCTGAATATTTGATTTTTCACTTATTGTAAATATTGGTTGCCAGATATTGGGATTGCTATATACAATGTCTCAGCAGGGGGTGAATGAAATATATAAATGTTACCATCATTTGGGTGTATTTTATTAATGTTCATTCTTTTTTGGAATTCATCTTATTCGCCATGTTTGGGACGTTTCCAACTCTTATTCGTATGAGAAGATTTTACTGAGAGACTTTTGCTGCTTTGTGCTTTTCATTTTCTATGTAACGTTAGGGATTACTTTAGCTATTAGGTACTGTTTTGGGAGTATGTAGCTATGGCATATAATGTAACAAACAAGGATGAAGTCCACACCATATTGCGTGATATTTTCAACTACCCAGAGCTAACTATAAACACAACAGTTATTAACTGAAATCAGTTATGATTGATTACTTCTACAAATTATAGAAACGACTAGTGAACCAGTGTGTTTTACTAGACTAGATCATAGAAATAAAACAACGTGTAATATTAACTTTATAAATAAGGATTCTTTTTGAGTCAAATCTCGCATAGTTTTTACCACTTTTGAGGACGACTGTTGTGCATAAATTGAGAACCATTTCGAAAATAAACAAGTTCAGGCCTCTCTCCGGCAGCGAACCAAATCGTGTTTCTATACTAATAAATAAAATTTAAGTGTCTGTTTGTAATCTCAAAATATTTTTTTTTACTAATTAAATATGAATGTATATGTGATACCTATACCGAAAATACAATTTTGTCTATCTACCTGTTTGTCTGTCTGTTTATTCTGGATAATCTCCTGAACGGCTGGACCGATTTGACGGGACTTTTGAGGTAGATAGCTGACATTACTTCGCTTAACTTAGGGTACTTTTGTTTTTCGAAAATAGGGTTCCGCGTAAAAAATTAAACTCATGAAATTGTAAATAAAATCCAATTCAATGCATAGTTTTACTGGCAGGTACTTAAATTTATGAGAAATATCTTCACTTAATGTTAGTAGAAAAAAAAAAAAATTGGAAAATAATTATTATGTAATAAAATTAAAAGCTATATTACCCAGTGAAAATTTGTATGAAACGCGGGCGCAGCCGCGGGCACACAGCTAGTAGGTATATTTATATGATAATAATAATAATAAACTTTATTGAACAAAGGTTACATGTACAGAAAGTACTAATGCGGGTATCTGCTGCACTGGTTACAATCTGTATCGCAGATATCATAGCACAATATAAAAGTACACTTAAATACCATTCAATTAAAGTTGTAATATTTATATATAGTCGCCATTTTGGACGTGAGTGCCTTAAGCACTGACACAAAGTGCATTTGAAGGAATCCACGGCTTTACATGGATAGAAACAGTTTACATGAATAAATATAGGCTCATAAGAATAAAACAAACCAATAATATATCGAAAGTACTGTATTAATAAATGTCGGTACTGCGGAATGAATAATCGTCTAGTCTATGAGTTGACACTATTCGTCAGTCATACGCAAACATCATAAATCTCTAGTCTCTTTGTTATCGTTATTTTTCATTCTCACGGCGGGGCCGTTATTCTCGACGATGTGTTGATTTATTCCCCTTTCATCCCTTTGTAGTATGAGGGGATTATTAGCTTGATTGTTACCTTTTATTGGATACTAGCTATTGTAGAAACTTTGTATAAATATGCGTCGAAACGATTCCTTCGAGTAACAAGCATATAATGCCATAGTGATTAATTTGCGATTGTAACGAACTTCAGACATTTTGAAATTATTATCCATTATTTAGAATAATTAATAGATATGGGCCAAGTTGAAATATACGCATTACCATTCTACTATGAATGTTGGATATATATGATGGCAAATATTAGGATAAATAAAGCATATTTTTTTATAGTCCCCTTGAACTTTGAAAAAAAATTTTTTTTTCAATGTGTGCTTTCTTATTTATTTTTCGTTACCAGCGCATTCTTTTGCTGTTTTATACTTATGGCTATTGCAATTCCCAATTCCACTCATGTCAATTAATATTAATTCTAGTTACATTGGATTCAAAATACATTGTATCTCAATACATGTTAATAAAAATTAAAATCAATGTCAATAAATTAAACTTAATAAAGTTAATCTAGTCAAATATTAAAATTAAAGTAAATAAGTTAAAATAGAAATAAAAAAATTAATGCCAAAGGAAATTAAATTTAAATACAATTCAAATTTCAGTAAATCAAACTGTACTAGCTAAAAGTAGTTGTTAAGATAATAATATGGTACTAAGAGCCAGTATTATTTGTAGACCGCATCGCGATCCTCAATAATAAGACAGACTGGTTAAACGCAATTTAAAACGTAGTTTTGAAAAATTTAGAATTGTGGATATGCTGTTTTTAATGATTCTTTGACAACTATTTTATGCTAATAGAGAAAAGTTGCTTTTTTGTTACGATTTAGATCAAAATAATATGCTTTATTTTAATATTAAATCAAAGCCTGATTATGATATAAAGTAAAATTTGGAATTGTAATTATATTTATAGCATAAAAACTCAAAGCGATATAAGTATCAAAATAATTGGTTTTGGAAAAAATATTTCAACACAAATCCAATTACAAGTTTATAAGGTTTCATTTGTTCATTGGAGAAATAAATAATAAAGAAGAAAAAAAAACGAAGATAAAAAGCATTTTTTTTAAACAGAACATGAATTCTGATAATTAAGACGGAATGAATCTTCGCTCGGGGGGATAATTATATTTTTTTCTTTATAATTAATTTCTTTTGTATTATAATAACTGAAGGTTGTTAGAAATATCCGTATATTGTTTTAGGTATATTATGTTAGAACCTTTGTTGCCGATTTTAATGGAGTTTGCAGAGTTTTCATATTTAATTTAAAATTATGAGGTTTAGAATGTTTAGAATTTTTTAACATTTCTGGCCTGGTTATACAGGCCTTGGTCACGAGACGACTGAGCTGTTGCGGTGTCTTCATCAATGAGGTAACTATTGAAAACTACCATTGTCTATTATTTATGGCCATTAATTATATTTTGGCACACTACACTCACTGTATGATGTATCCACTTTAAACTTTGTCGATCGCATGCGAGGTATTATTTTTTCGATCACTGGATTCCACGCCAAAGACAGTTTTAATCCGTCTTCCCGATAAATTTTTGTGGGTATTTTAATCTTAACTTGCTACTCTAGGAAAGTAGACGCGATCTGTAGAAACGATTTTTGGCTGATGTAGTTCGATTCAATGATTGTGGATCTCTTCCAGCCAAGGTTTTGCGAAGGCCGACTTTTGTGTTTATTGGTTTTTGACTGCACGATTGACGGTTTGTTTGGTGCAGTAATTTTATAAACATCGGATGTCTAATACGATAATTATATAAATTAATCAAATAAGTGCACGTTCTAGATACGACAATAATAATAAAATACAAAACGCGAAAGTTTAAAAAATGTTATTTCCAGAGTTTTGTTTTGACGTTATGGTGACTCAGTGGTAATGTGTTTAGATCTGTGTCGATAGATGTCGGTTCGAATTTACATATAGTAATTTTAATAATGGCCTTGAATTTTTAATGAAAGAAAATGTCACGATAAAATCATAGGAGGTAGTAGATTTTGAAAATTAGTCACCAAGCGCCATCGATTAAAAAAAAACATCTTTTTCTAGATGTTGTCGACTTTACAATGCGCTAGACTTAAGTCAAGGATAGTACCTAATTTAAATATATTTCACTTTAATGTTCTCAATTTAAAAGACGTCTTTTATTGGCTCTAAATTTAACAAGTCAATAGAAATAGGCACATTCTACAGTAACACTTACATTATTATACTTACTAAATTCTTATTCGTGGTTTAATATACTATTTCAAAATATAATGTTGAATGATTTATTTATTCCGCTACTATTATTTATTTAAACTACCATTATTTTAATGATTAATTGCTTTAATTCTTTATTTTTAAATATATTATATAATTTTATATGTTTATCACGATGAATGCATAGGGTATGTTCGTGATTTACTATAATTAAGGAAACAAAAAATTCTTTATAACTATGTCTTTGTTTTATGTTGTATTCCTTGTTAAGAAAAATTTTAACATCAATAAATAAATCAACAATTGTACCATAATTAGTAAGGTGTCAAAAAAACGCAATAATAAACACTTCGTAGCAAGTGACAACTCTTGCGAATTGTTCATAAGAAGTATGTTCCATTCAAAGTGACATTCGTACATGTCTGTAGCAAAATATATATACGAGGTATCAAAGGGAATCTTCTCGTCAAATCAAAATATCAAAGAGTTCTCACTCAAGTATTTATGTCAAAAGAGACACGTGACACGTTCCCACAATATATCAATTTGTCATTTTTTTAAGTACAGCCTTATGAAGATTGCTGTGGCAGGTACAGTCAAGGGAAACAGTGTTTGTAAATACTAATTTACACAATTCTTGACAAATAGACATTAATCAATTCAATAGGTTTAAAATGTTAAATTTCTAGTCATTCATTTTCAAATTACCACCGGTTCGGAAAACAAAATCCGTGTGGTTTTTTTGTGTACATATGACTTTTTTTGTGTCAAACTATTATATAAAATTATAAACTATACAATTCATTATTATAATCGGTTTCAGTGGAACCACAAAGACATAACTAAAATACACTAAAAAAATATTCTAGGTATAATAATAATAATATACAATTATATATTACTTGAATAAGCCATAGATAGGATGCAACTGAATTGCATGGTTGTCAAGTTTAGTCAAAGTCAATTAGTATTAATAACACGAAAAAGTGAATTCATTTTTGAAGACATTTAAAAGAGAGAAAAATCAAATGGCAAAGTTACCATCATTGTTTAAGTTTACTTTAAATTTTAATTAATTAATCCTTTAACAGAAAATGTCACAAAATAGTTTTGTGTGGCTCAATATTGTGTTTCAATATTAAATTTAAAAAAAATAGCTAATAAATCTCTTTGATTTCATGCCATTATTTTTGCTCGCAATTGTACCAATTTCGATCATGATAAAAAACCAACAGCGACAATTCCAATAAATCACTTCTCAATTTCAACATGGAAGAAACTCTTAATACTTTCCACCGAGTCCTGTCTTTAGCTGGGATACCGATTTTCGCTAAAACCAATTGGAACGCGAAATCATGGCTCGCGCTACAGCTTTTGAACTTTACTATTGGGGGACTTTGTTTTATTTTTACCACGGGATTTGTAATATCGAGTTACAACGATCTCCGTTTGTTCATCCAGGGGGCATGTGTTTGGTCCACGGGAATAATCATGACCATATCACTCGGAGTGTGTCTAATTTTTAGAAATGATTTTCGAACTTTTCTAAACGAAATGGTGTTTGTGGATGCCATACTCGAAATACCTTTGGTAAAATACGTTCTAAGTATAAGAGATGGTAAGAAATTAATGGAATTGAAACATCTGGTGCTGGATTCGCAGCAGAAATTGTTGAAGTACACTAGGTGTCTACTGAAAGTGTACGTGGCGAGTGTTTGGTTATGCGCAACTCTGTATTTATGCACTCCTATTTATCGAATGATTTATAGCGAAGATAAGTCATTGAGGCTTTTGGGTGAGTATTTTTGGATACTTTTATGAATACGCGATTATATCCTAAAATCTCATTGGAAGAAACCGAAGGAATTTCAGTAAAATATTTATCTATACAATAAAAGGCCAACGAAACGAAATCTGTACATTGAAGATATTTAAGAAAATATACTATGCCCCTGCCCCTTCGGAATAAAATTCAGAACACATTTCGATAGTTTACATTTTATTTGGTTGTCTGTTTATTAAGTTCTTCGTCAATCACACAAAAACTATTGAACCGAGTTCGATGAAACTTGGTAAAACGTAGGATGCAAATTTTCTGAATTCCAAGCGGGCGAAGCCGCGGGCTCAGCTAGTACAAAATATATTGAAACTTTTGACGATTTATAATCTTTAGTTTTACGTTTGTCGATTAACAAATGTAGAAAAACAAATCAAGAAGAGCTTTGTTTTACTCCTCTTGGTCCGCACTCTTTATTAGATATATTTATCTCTTTATGGCCGTTTTGAGGTCATAATTTACGAAGTCCTTAACCGTGGCAGTTGACTGCTTACGGACGAACCTGCCTATTACCGAATTGTCTATGTTATTACGAATACTATTACTGTTAGTACTATTTATGTAGATAATAATGTTTATTAAATCTAAAAATTAATACCTAAATGTGTCGATAAATTGTTTTAGCATTCGATATGTGGTTTCCTTGGAATTTAGGAAACTTTAAAGTCTACCTAGCTTCGTTTATTTTCCATGCCTATGCTGGTTATTTATGCTGTATCGGTAAGGACTATTTCTCTTATAAATTCTAAGAAATTAAAAAAGCAAAGTATATCTAACTGTTAATTAGAGATCCATTGGGCCGATTAAAAAAAATACTACCTAGTGAGGTTATTAGTATTTACTTTGATATATTGCTTATTATTGGAAAAGGAATTAATATAATTAATCGTTTATAAAATGATCAATCTCTTTAATACTGTTTCTAATAAAAGTTTTTGAGAGTTTTTTTTGTTTGTTGTGTGGTTTATTTGTAATTTATTAGATTACAGTATTTGTTGCAATATTGTAATTTTCGGTGCATTGAGTGTGGTATACTTATTGTGTGCAAGTGAATTAAAAATAACTTTAAAAAAAACATGAATTTTTTGAGATTTTATAAAAAAACTAACTGAAAATGTTTAACAAAGGCCCGCCATTTTGTTGGAATACTGTAGATCACAAAAGTAATACAAAAATTGGGTCTAAAAGACTTTTTTTCAAAGTTGTAATAAATTATAAAAAAAAAAAGAAACGAACATTTAGAGAATAATGCACGTAGCTAGTCAAAAATATAAAACAAACAAACGTTTATGTTGTATTTTATACAAATAATAAAACTGAATGGTTCGGTTTGATTCCAGCATATCCTGGTCTCCAATGCATAATAATTCTGGTCATTGGGCAAGTAATAAGACAATTAAAGATAATGACTTTCATTTTACTAAACTTGAACGAATTAGTTTTGGAATTAGTAAAAATGGAAAATGAGAAACGGCAAATGTATTGTACTTCAATACTATCGCAATGTGTTGACCACTACGTGAAGTTAAAGAGGTATATTAAATTTTAAACTAATTTTATAAATAAATTGTAAAATAAGTTTTAAAATAATTTTTATTTTGATATATGTACTTCAAATAATGATAATGATAGGTAAAGAAACGACTGCATGCAGTAGAGATTCCAATGTTGAGATGGATGTGTGGCATGACGAGAATGAATAGGATCAGGAATGAGTATGTTAGAGGAAGTTCGAAAGTGGCTCCAGTGATAGAAAAGATGAAAAAGAATCGTTTGTCTTGGTATGGGACATGTTTTGAGAAGAAACGAAACGCATGTGACGAAGAAAGTGATGACTATGAAAGTTGAAGGATGGAGCCGGAGTGAACGTCCACAGACAAGATGGATGCTGTGAGAGGGAAGATATGATGTCAAAAAAGGGGTGACTGATAGAGATGTATGGAAGAAGAAGATATACTGCGCCGACCCCAAATAACAAATTAGAAGCAGGACAATGATGATTATGATAGGTATGTGTATTAAATTAGATATTTTTAACAATGTATAATTCTAGATTCAGCAACCGATTGAACATCATCTGTCGGCCATTTTATTTGGCATTAATTTTAACGGCAATAATGCTTGTATGCATGTGCTCGGTAAAAATTGCAATATCTGTAAGTATTATAGTTCTTTATTTATTAGAACTTTTTTTTTCTCTTACAAGCAACATACAATATTAACAGCAGTAGAAAAGCCAACACATGTGTATGTGTATAATAAACATATGTATTACTAATATTAATTTAAATTTAAGTAGAAAATAATATTTCCCTAATTTCTTTAAATTTCGTTACGTAACTACTAAAAATGTCAGTTTCGCGAGATAGAAGATTCACGAATCGTATGCATACCTGTAGTAAGTGGCGCGTGAGTCAACACGTTGGTACGTGCGCTAGGCTCGCGCATTTATGTATTGTAATTATTAACTCCTCGAGCACTTACCTGGCGTTTACGCCAGCTTTGCATTGTTTTCCTATTGTCTTATTTTTATGGGTACTCGACACATTAACTATCATATTTTATATGAGAAATATTTTTAATTTTAATATAGGTTTTAAATAATTTCTGTTAATATCAAATATATATCACCACGTCACCGGTCCCCTTTTGTGGGTGTCCAGCTCACAGTGCGTCTTCCGATACGTGATCGCCTTTCGGGAACTCGTTGGCCCCATCGGCCAGCATTTCTACAAGTAATGTGCCCAGTCGAATGCCACTTAAGTTTAGCAATGCTTTATCAATTTTAACTATACTCTGAGTTTCACTGTGTGATCGAATCAAAAATGAGAAGATTCGCAAAAGAACAATAGTAACCGACCATAGAAGCTAAGCCATAGTAGCAGGGTACATTACTTGTATGACCGATGCCCGATGTGGCCGACGAGTTCTCGAATGGGTACCACGTACCGGAAGCACAGAGTGGGTAGCCCCTCAACAAGGTGAATCGACGACCTGGCGAAGATAGTACGAATCTGCTGGATGCGGATGGCGCAAGATAGTAGAGATCTCTTGAGAAGACCAGTGTTTAGTACAGTACAGGTCTTTCGGTGGATGACGATGATAGTGATGATAATTATGTAGATAATTTGTAGGATATTTAGGAAATACACATTTCGATATTTTATAAAATAACATTAGTGTTAGTAAATTAACCTACAATTATTGTAAATAAAAACATATTATGCAAATATGAAAACAAATATGTATTTTAATGATTACACAAAGAATATTTTAACAGGACAAACTGTCTCTGGATACGATGAAATACTATGTACATGAATTTTGCTTCGTTTTGGTGGTTCTCGTATTCTGTCTGCTCGGGCAACAAGTACAAAATGAGGTTGAACTTATTTATTTTATTAATTAGAATAATATTCACGTAAAACATATATATAAACGCGGTGGACGCTGAAGTATATGATAATTTCGGTTCTCGGGTTATATATATATATATGAGGATGACAAATAAATTAGGCATAAGCTGCATTTATAAACTGTATATAAATATATATAAATTTAACATTAATTTGTTATCAAAGAAAAGAGTAGCATCGTTTGTATAAACTTCAAAAGTAATTATTTTAGATACAAAATAAATATGTATGTACGTGGGTGGTCTGAAAAGTTTCCGACCTAACAAAGATACAAGACATTTTTTCAGAATTATTTTTTTCATTTTTCAACATAGTCTCCTTGTAACTCTATACACTTCTCCCGGCGATGCTCCCATCTCTGTAACCCGTCCAAATAGTACTCGGCGTTTTTCACTGCAAAATAATTATTCACGAAGGTGATTGCCTCTTTATTTGTCGAAAATCTCTGTCCTCCGAGCGAAATTTTTAGATGAGGGAACAAAAAGAAGTTGCTTGGGGCTAGATCTGGTGAGTAAGGCGAATGGTCAAGCAGTTGAAACCGTAATTCGTGGATTTTCGCCATGGCAACCGCTGAGGTGTGAGACGGTGCGTTGTCTTGGTGAAACAGGATTTTTTTTTTTGCAAACGTGGGCGTTTTTCCGCAAATTCTGCCTTCAGATTGTCAAGTAATGATGCGTAATATGCTCCTGTAATGGTTTTTCCTTTTTGAATATAGTCGATCAAAATAACTCCATGACTATCCCAAAAAACAGTCACCATCACTTTCCCAGCCGAAAAAACAGTTTTTGCTTTTTTTGGAGCCGGTTCCCCCTTTGCAGTCCACTGTTTGGACTGTATTTTTGTTTCGGGCGTATGGTATATTCTAGTTTCATCTACAATAATTAATCGACGCCAAAACTCGGATTTATTGCATCTAAACTGCGCCAACAGGGGTTGGAAATGTTCATTCGAACACGTTTTTGGTCTAACGTGAGCAAACGCGGCACCCAACGCGCAGACAGTTTTCTTATGGCTAAATGTTGATTTAATATGTGACAAACGAGTTCTTTTGACATGTTCATAACCTCTGCTATCTCTCTCACTTTAATTCGGCGGTCGTCTAGCACCGTTTGATGAACTTTGGCGATGTTTTCGTCGGTAGTTGCAGTTTTTGGACATCCCGAACCTTCATCGTCTCCCAAGCTCACGTTTAAATTCAGTTGCCCAAAATGTCACTGTGGTAAATGATGGTGCAGAGTCCCCATACACAGAATCTAACTTATCTTTTATTTGCGTAAGCGTATTGCCTTTTAAAAACAAATATTTAATGACAGCTCGATACTCGATTTTGTCCATTCTCATAAAAATACTCACATCAACTCATTCAAACGACTGTTACCTAATAACTGTGCGTCCAAAATGGCTGAAACTTTAGTGAACAACTGTCAACAGGTGAACGACGAAATTCACTAGCTTTTGTTTATTAGTGCTGCCATCTTCATGTTGAGGTCGGAATCTTTTCAGACCACCCAGGTATATTCATATTTATATTTGAATATGTCATTGACTTAATATTTTGCATAATACGATTTAGCGTTTGTTCACAATTTCACTTGGTATTAAGTGATGAATGTATCACGCTAAACCTAGAACAGGAACTGGTTCATCTATGTGCTTCGGATCGTTATAGGCCTTTTTTTTATTATAAAAGCTAAGGGCTTTGACTATAATCTGATGTTAAGTGAAGAAGTGTTCCAGAGTGATAAACACACTAAGCCTATAGGTTGGCTTTCAAGTGATATAGCGGAACACATTATTGATGCTTGGCAATAGGTTTTAAAACTTGAGGGTGGTAGATACCTAGACGGGCATTATTAGAAAATGCCCTACCACCATACTATTGTTTCCTCACGAAGCATTGAAATCTGCGTCAATTTACGTCATTACCGCTTCTCATAGCCCCTAAGATCTGCTTTAGATAGCTTGATTGATTTAACAGAAAGACGTACATTGCTGGATATAGGTCTCTCCCAAAAAGGGAGGAATTGTCATAATCGTAACGCTTGGCAGGCGGGTTGGCGATCGAAGTAGTTGTTTGTGGTACTCAGAGGATGCTACTGCCTATCCCTTAGTTGCTTTTTACAACACCCACGGGAAGTAACACCCCATGCGTTACTATTCTTAGCCGATATCATACGGCACTTATATAGCTTACCTTTGATTAATCCGTTTGTTTTTTTTTTTGCTTATGTGAATATTTTAGTGCGCAGCCATGGAACTGGCTGTTATAGAAAAATGGTACATCTTTGACAAAAACCACAAGATAAACGTCCGTATTTTCAAAATGGCATTAAGTCATAGAATGCCTATTTATATATTTGGTACTATAACTTTATCGCTACCTACCTTCACTTGGGTATGTATATTGTTTTACAATAAAAAAATATTATTTTGAATGAGTGATATCTTATTATAAAATGATAATTATTTTTTTAATTTCAGTTCTTGAAAACCGGCTTGTCTTTTTTTACCTTACTAATGTCAGTGTTGGAAGAAAGAAAAACTTAAAGATGTGCATTTTTAAAGAATATTGTTATTATTTTATCTACATTTTTTTAAAATGATGTAATGTAGAAAGCACAATAATAGACAGCTGCAAATGCCGTTTTTACAAAGTTTATCTACAACATATAATAAAAAATTATGTGAATTCGTGTTAATCGTTATTTTAATCTCAAATATACTTTTGGTATTTTATACAACTCTATTATGCCTGTAATGAATAAAAAATGGATTCTTATTATACACGTGAAAAGTTAAGTATCTATGTCGGTCTGTCTGTTCATACTTTTCAAAATTAGACAACCAATAAATCCATTTTTTTAATTGTCAATTAAATGTAAATAATTATGTTGACACATTAATACAACGTTCGTACCCGATGGCATAATTCGACTTATATTTATGAAAAAAGAAATAAACTAGGGTGTTAAATTATAA
Organism: Samia ricini; assembly: GCA_014132275.2. NCBI lineage: Eukaryota > Metazoa > Arthropoda > Insecta > Lepidoptera > Saturniidae > Samia > Samia ricini. The sequence goes on along the minus strand of AP028163.1, from coordinate 22,807,870 downwards.
TTTAAATTATATGATATATTATTTATATATGAATAATTTCAAATTTTTTTTTTTACTAAATAGATATGAATGTGAATACATTCATACACCAAATACATACACCAAAAATGCAATTTTCAAAATTTGTGTTTGTCTGTTTTGGCTAATCTCCGGAACGGCTGGACCGATTTGAACAGGAGTTTTTTTTTGGTAGATAGCTAATATTTACTCCGCGTTACTTAGGCTACTTTTATTTTTCTAAAATAATTAGGCTTCCGCGTAAAAAAAAAAACCCATAACATTTTGAATTCAATGGTCCGTTTTATGAGCAAGTGCTTGAATTTATGAGAATTTTCTTTACCTTAATACAAAAAAAATTTGGATATAATTGCGTTTCAGTAAAAAAAAAAATTAAAACGCTGTGAAGAATATATGAAACACAGGCGCAGCCGCGGACACACAGCTAGTCACACATAAAACAAGAAAATGTATTTCGTTAATAACCATTTGATGGAAAGGAAACATCTTTGCGAAATTTGTAAACAGAATTACAGTACCTACTTTGAAAATAGAAGTAATGATCAAAACCAAATTTTTTTTAATCGTATGCTCAGTTATATGTTGCAAGTACTACTCAACATTAGAAAGACTGAAACTTAGCATACTTTAGTATATTGCTTAAAAGCTGTATACCTCTGTGGGCAGTCCAGTGTTAATACATAATAATGTGTTAATAATTTACATGCCATGTACTCGGTAAGTTAATACGAGACTTCGTTCATTTCAAAACCTTCGTACAATGAATGGGTTTAAATTGAACGAGTTATTAATGAATGAGTTATTGTAAACCCGATTAATTAAACGAAATGAAATGTACCGGGATTTACATTCGAATTGAAATGATAATCCAATCGACTCTATTAACAGTACATTGGTTTAAATCAGATACATGTAACGTAGTCATCAATTCATGTTAAGTTCATATAATTTACAATAATTTAATAAACTATTTGCCAGCGGCAGCGCCCGCGTTTTATAAATTCTTAATTGCGTTTTAATGTTTTTATACGGAACCTTAAAAAAATGTTAGTGCTAAGTTTTTTTAAATTTTCTTATTTAATAAAACAAACAGAACAGGATACAGACAAATACAAATATGTACAAAACAATGAAAAAATAACAATCTTAAAGCTAGGCTGAATCCCAATAAAAATGTTTTCACATAGAAACCACAGAATCAAAACACGCTCACGCTATAGGTGATATATATATATATATATATATATATATATATATATATATATATATATATATATATATATATATATATATATATATATATATATATATATATATATATATATATATATATATATATATAGGTTAATAACAAATAATAATATATATATGTAAATAAATGAGAACATCAGAAAATATTAGTTACTTATTAATAATAAGACTCACACAAAACAAGTAAAAAAAATAATATATAATAAATAAATAGTCAAAATACAATCAAAAGTTAATTATAAGTTAATATAACATTGGAAGACCATTACTTGAGGATCTGCTTAACTACTCTTTTGTACATATTATGTCGATGGTCATATGGGTCAAGCTCTGGATATTTCGAGGCTAAATTATTACAAGTTCGACATTTACGAATAATGGGATTATAGTAAGATGTATTATTTTAAATGTATCGAGTATAAGACTTTAGAAACACGAAATCTGAAGTTAGTATTAAAATTTAGTGATGATACTAGAGAAGGAGATACCGCATAATAATGGAGGAGTTTATGAAGAAATAACAAGTCCTGTTGATCCCTTCGTGAGTACAAAGGTGAAATATAAAATAGTTTAATCCTTTCTAGATACGAAAGGTCGTTTCGACCAAATCCGTGTCTGTAGCATACAATTTTAGACAATTTTCATTGTGCATATTCTTTACGATCAGAGTGAATAATAAGGTGACCAAACCACCGATCCGTATTCCAGTATAGTACGTATCAAGGTATTGAATAATAGAATACGTCTATTAGGTTTTTTTTAATAATAGTGTGGACCCAGCTATAAATCATCCTCCTTAGAGCTCTGTTGGAGACGTAATGATAATGTTCTCTAAAAGTAAGTTTATCGTCAAACAAAATGCCTAGATCTTTGACTAAAGTTTTGCTAACCACGTTTTTATTGTTAAATGTTTACGGGAAAGATATCATATTCTTTTTATTGATGAAAGAAATTATACAACATTTGTCATAATTAAGACACATACAATTATCAGTGCACCACCGGGGTATCTAAATCTTGTTATAACAGGAAACAATGTAAATAATTAGTAATTGTTTCAAATACTTTAAGATCATCAGCGTAAAGAATCACAATGAAGTTACTGAGCAAAAATATTAATAAAAACGATAAAGAATAATGGACCTAGATGTGAGCCTTGTGGAACTCCTGATTTAATGATAAACTACATACATATGAACGTATATACGATACCAAAAATGCAATTTTTAAAATTTTTGTCTGTATATCTTTTTTGTAACGGCTAATCTCCAGAACGGCTGGACATATGGACGGGATTTCTTCGTTAAATAGTTGAAAGTACTCCGCGTAACTAAGGTTACTTTATTTTTTCGAAAATAATTAGTGTTCCGCGTAAATAAATTAAAACCCCATAAAAATTGGAATGAAATCCGATTTAATGCAGTTTTACTGGAAGGTACTTGAATTTGTGAGAAATATCTTTGCTTAATGTTAGTAGCAAAAAAGTTTTGGAAAATCCGTATCCCGTATAAAAAAAAATCTATATTACGCTGTGAAAAATATATGAAACGCGAGCTCAGCCGCGGGCACACAGCTAGTTTAAAATAAGGATTAATATAAGCAAGCGTTGCAAGTTGTGGCTGCGATACGATAGCCAATTTTATTATAAGCTTCAGTGCATTAGATAATGATGTTCTTGTCGGTATTGCGCTGAGATATAATAAGGATAGAGAAAATAATTGTAAACGAGTTTATTCCAAAGGGGGATTTATTGAATTATTTTTACAATGTGGTTAATATTTATATTTTTTACTCGCGTTCAACGCTCCCTCTGATCTTTTATTATGTATTAATAAATACTTATTTATTATTCATTTTAACTATAATTAAACTGAACATTGAAGATTATAATTTATAATGTTACAACTCAGTAATGCATTTAAAACACACGTTTGATATATTAAATTATTAAGACTTCAAATTAAAGTGAATCATCACTTTAATGGCTTAACTGTAGTGTGATAAGATATCGTTTCGGTGGATGGATATGATCTCGAATCCATATAAATATATTATTTTAATTAGACTGAGCTTTCTAAAATTGATCAGATTTACAGTATGATTATGGGGCATTTTCTAATACCACAGTGTGTTTTGGTAGTACACTTAAGAGCTGGATTTCTTTTGAGATTAGGCTGTTACTATACAAGGCCACATCGAGAGTATCAAATGAAATTATAGTCAATGCCTAAACTTATATAGAACCTATTAAAAGAACTTTAAGTTTTTGTCATATAATGTTATCCTGTTTGTCATAGTTTGAAAACCTGTCTGCAAATACCAATAGATGTCTTCCAGCAACATCACTTGAGAACCAGGTCTCTCTAGGGTTAATGTGTATATCATTCTGGACCACATCTGTACTTAACATCTTTCCTAATGTTTTTTTTTTATTATATCTATAATATAGATTTAGTACTTATTAGCGGCTGAGCTCGTATTTAGCAATTTCCATGGTCCACAGTAATTAATTACATACATAATTTATAAATATTAAATTATATCTATAATATAGATTTAGTACTTATTAGCGGCTGAGCTCGTATGTAGCAATTTCCATGGTCCACAGTAATTAATTACATAATTTATAAATATTAAATTATTTATTAAGTAACATATTTCTACGTACCGGTCTAGTAGTCATTATTTTCAGATTTTATATTCATCTCGTAACTTGTTCCATATCTTACCTAAGATCCTAATGTAAAAAAAATGTACCTAATAAAGTCTGTTATTAGTCTGTTAAAAATACTTATGATATAACAATAGAATGATGTAATTCTGTAATTTTCGTGGTTTTCGAATTATATGTCAATTAACGTCCAGACAAACGTTACGTTTAACAACATGTAAAACTTCTATTCAATTTCATTAGATATTTAAATATCATTTTTTCCATTACGAAGATCTAATAATGTTTACCCAGTTCATCACTCAAGCGGATATGCGCGCGTCGTTTATTCCATAAAAACATATTTTATACCAAATAATACATATATTAATTCAGTTTTCAGACGTCCGTCACACAAATTTGACGAATAAAAACATAAAAAGCAACACATAGACGCCTAGTCAAAGTTTTTCTTATTTTATTATTGAAAGAAAAAATAACATTGGCCCAATTTTTGGAGGAGAAAAGATGGGAATACGAAGTGTTGATTTTATCTATTTTGCATAGGCATAATCAGCCCGAGCGACGCGGCAGTTGTCCTTTTCACACTTTATAACTCTTTCTTTGGAACGCAACGCGATAGCAATAGATTTCTGAATTATCTACCTATTCTTCAAATTTGTTGACGACCACGTATCTTCATAAATACATAGAAAACTATTGACACAGCTAAACCATTGTAACAACAAAGACATCGGTGTGTGTCTAATGAATAAATATTATTTGATCTGGATTTATTTCCGGGATTCCGGGTAGAATATTTACGACTTCATTCCATTAACACAAATGGAGGCATCAACTAAGAAAATAATCCGGACGGAATAGATGAATTTTCCTTTATTCCGTCATGGGAGAAACTATCGCTGTATTTGTTTGTAGCGAGCCGTAATTCTCTGTTGTTTTCCCTTTTGATGTTTCTTATTGGTAATAATTTTCTATAAGCGAAACGGGTGGTTGATGTTTCGGATCGCACGATAACCCGATCAGCGTTGCCCCCACGAAAGTCACCTCCTTACCCCGTTGAAAATTATTCGAGATCAAACCCAATTACGACTTGCGGTAAATTCTAATTATGAATCTGCAACTTTGTATGGTTATTAGTGATTACGCATACATATTTATGATTAGAATAGCGGCATTGTAATATTATTCTAAAGTGATTGCGTAAAAATTACTAATATAAAAAAATATGCAGCCATGGGACTCTACAGAAATTAAAACTTGAAACGGTTTTTTTAATGTTTACATTTCATAATTTCTTAATTGATATCATTAATATAACCGAACATTTATCTGCTTTTTACTTGTATTTGCGCTCCAAACAATAATTACGTACAGTTTTATATAGTTTATTTATAATAAAAACATACGATAAGCTGCGTAAGTATAAAATTTATTATTTAAACGCCGTCTTATACTTGACATACTGTAGCGTGTTGACGGCTGACGTCATAGCATTGGTAACGAGAATCTGTAAGTTTTCCCCTGCCGAGAATCGCTCAACGCCGCTAAAGAAGTTTTTACTTAAATAAGTTCTTAGTAAAAAAAATGTCAATATATTTCATTAAATATTTAAAAATGTCTTAAATAAAATATGTATAGATAGTAGAAGGTTTTCTTTTTCTTTTTCAGGATAGTTTTTTTTAAACCTTTCTTCTAGCGGTCCCAACCACAATAAATCAAGAGAGACTTGCTATTAATTTTTGTATTCATTTCATTTAGTTTATTCCAGTTTTAGTTTTTTGAGTTAACTTCATATTTTCGTACAAGTATAATGAACCATTGTTTAGTCATTCTTAAACCCCTTGAGCACTAACCTGGCGTTTACGCCAGATTTCCATTGTTTTCCAATTGTCTCATTTTTATGGGCAATCGACATATTAACAATTGAGGCTAATTGATAAAAGTTAAAACATATATAATTATTTAAACAAAATTTTAATCTTTAATACATTTTAGTTAGACATTGAATTGAAAATATACATAAATCTATGTATTAAGTAAATAAGAACTAGTTATTATATTAATATATTAGTTTAATACAATAAAAACCCTAAAAACCTGACTTCTTCATTTTTTTTACAGCTCTATATTAAAGTTACCTTTAATTCATATTAAAAAAAATTAAATCTGTAATCGTGATTAAAAGATTTTTAGTAAAAAGGAGATGTTTAGAAATCGTTTTTTAATGCTGCATAAAGTAAAATCTTGACAGTTATTTTTAATTCTTCTGAATGCTACGAATAGTGCAAATAATGTAAAAATAAAATAAACTCATCAGGAAATCTACTATAATACACTTTTGTTATTTTAAATGCAATGGCGCCTCACGTGCGAACATTATTTGCTAGCAAGTGTATTTCCTTATAAGAGAGAGCTAATAAATCAAATGGGGTATAAGATTATGCATGTAGCTACGACATAGCGTTATTTATCACACTCGACGACATACTGGCATTTGATGTAGTTTTTGAGAAGTACATAGAGTTTGTAATCTGATATGAAGATTTACTTAATGTGACTCTGTGAAGTTCGATTATTGTAATGAAGAACATTGTTTGAAAGGAAGAAAATAAATTTATTTGTTACACACACAAACACACATATGCAAAAAATGAAGGAACTAAGAAAATTACAAATTAATAATAAAAAAAAAAAACAAAGCGAAAACAAAAATGTATGCGTGTGTGTTACAAACGGCTGTCGAGTCAGCATATATGCTGAAGGAGTGAGTCTAACTGGGCTAATTTTCACTCGACGCCCAGAGTGTTTTGTGTTCTTTGTTTATGAATTTATTTTCTGAATGTTTCATGAAATATTATAGGTAGAAAAGAGGTTCAACATAATAACAATATTAATAAATATAGTGATAAAATAAATATAATCAAAATCGACACGACCGACTTACCGAGTACTCAATTCTTTCAAAAACTATACGACCTATTTTAATGTTTCCTTGTAAGGGTTTAAATTATATATTTTACAATACAAAACCATAATACAAATTGTAACCAACCAGTAGTTTTTTTTTTCGTTAATAACTCTCTATTTGTCTTTAAGGTTCCAACAAAACGCAATAACCTGTTGTTGAAAGTTTTTCCTTAACCCTCCACTGAACTCAGTACTTTCTTGTGCGGAGACAATTTATTATATCTTATTTAGACGAGGCGCCGCACCATGACCATCTACTCGTATCTGTAAGGGCTTAGTTACCGCAGTAAAAGGACCCTTTTATTTATAAACTAATGTTTTTAAGTATGTTATGTGTTTATTTAATTTTTTCTACTCCTTTTTATAAATTCCTCGAATAGGTATTATGCAAGGATCCACCTTTATCTATATCTATGGGTGTATTATTGAAAATTCACAAATACTTTATTCAATGTAGGCCCTTATAAGGCGCATATGAACGTCAAAATACTACCACTGGTTCGGAAAGCAATCCAGTCATCGAGAAGAACCAGCAAGAAAGTCAATCTGGTTTTTTTTTCTGCATGTTTTTTTAGGAACTTTATAACTAACAGTTACAAAGTTTATTAGTAGATGCATAGAGAAAGCTGTCACTTCCAGGCATCATCATCGTTCACATAATTATCCACCCTATAACATAATCTTTGCAAGATAAAACTTGTTTACCATGGTGTTTGAACTTGTTGTCTGGTAAATCGGTAATGTGCATTGGAATTTTATTGTAAAACCTAACACTATTTTCTAGAAAAGTCTTGTTAGTTTTGCTAAGCTTGAAACATGAAACTGTTAATTTATGTTTATTCCTTGTATTAAAGTTATGCTGATCGTTTACAAGTTCAAATAAATATAAATTTTTGCGGGCATAATTATTAAATTAATGGTCGTATTGTAAAATATCGAAAAAATACTAAAAAAATATTTTTTTCATGTACAATACGTCCGCCGCGCCGACAAAATACGTTCCCGACAGTTAGTGGTCGGCTGGATGGTGTAACTTTCAAATGACGCATAATTTACGATAAAAATATTTTTTATCTTTTTTATGCATTACAAAATACAATAAAACAGTTTTAGGTAAATTCTTTCTGCTAATATAAAGCGAATCAGTATATTTCTAGATCCGTACTTTATTGCTTCAAGGTAGGTACTTCAACTATTTATTTCGTAGTAATATTATAAAACTAGCTGACGCCCGTGTCTTCGTGTATGTAGATATTTAACTATACAAATAAACAAAATTAAAGTGTCTATTTGTAATATCAAATTAACAACTATTTACTTAATATTTAACAATGCATATACAGTACACATATACTAAAAACAGATTTTTTAAGTTTCTTCTGTGTATGTCTGTTTGTTACGGCTAATCTCCGGAATTTCTGGACCGATTTTGACAGGACTGTTTCTTGTAGATATCGGAAATTACTCCGCGTAACTTAGAAATTTTGTAAAACTGCAATTAATCGGATTTTGTTTAATATTTCGTGAGTTAATTTTTTTTTCATATTTACCATATGACTAATTATTTTGCAAAAATTAAAGTAGCCTAAATTACCCTTAATTAGTTAGCCCTTCAACTTTAGCTATCCAACAGAAAAAGTCCCGTCAAAATCGATCGAGCCGTTCTAGAGATTAGCCGCAACTAACAGATAGACAGACAGTCAAAAAAATTTGCTATAGGTATATACATTCATATTTATTTAGTAAAAAATTTTTTTTTTGACATTACAAACTGATACTTCAATTGTATATATAGATACCAACTTACACTATGTCCGGCAAGTGTAGACGGTGGCGCAGTCGTATTACGGTGCGACTGCCGTTCTGAGGTCTCGGGTTCGATCCCCGAGTTGGGTCAAGTGGTATTGGGTTTTTCTACTCAGTATCATCCCGGAGTTTGGAATTTGTGCCCGATATGGCGACAGGCTCGCCCCCTGTCACATTTGGGACGGAACTTAGCTCGGCGAAATGTGGGTGGTGTAGTTCGCTATTTCACCTCTGCATAACTCTTCGGGGATAACAGGCGTGAGCTTATGTTATGTTGTGTAGACAAATACTCAAAACCAGTGATCTGAGTTTTGCAAATCTTATAGTATATTGCAATTGCTGTCGTTGTGAAACATCCACAGAAAAAAATATTGTACAGAAGGCTTATTGTTTATTCTACGTATAATCTTCCAATGGATAAGATAACTAATTCCCTGTTTTCGAAGTGAACATTTCTTTAGCGGCGTTGAGCGATTGTCGGTAAGAGAAAAACTTACAGATTCGCGTTACCAAAATGCTATGTATAATTTTAATAACTTGAAAAAAACAAGTAGAAAAATAATCTTGAGTTTCTTGCCGGCTCTTCTCGGCTGGGCTGTTTTCCGAACCGGTGGTAGTTTTTTGACGTTCCTAAGAGCCTTCTCAGAGCCCAAATTGAATAAAGAATTTTTTGATTTTGATTTTGATTATGACGTCAATTGTCAGCATGTTACAGTATGTCAAGTATAATATGACGTTTAAGTTTAAGTGCTGGCGCTCACAGATATGTAATAAAAATTACACTTACGCAGCCTAGCGTAGGTTTTGATTCTGAATAGTTTATATGAAAATGTACTTAATTAATGCTTGGTGCGCCATTAAAAATCAGACAAATGCAATTTGTTAACCGTTAGGTTAACAATTTCAAATATGAAATATAAACATTTAAAAACATTTTTTTTCCCTAAATTTTCAGTTTTCTCTTCTGTCGGCAGTCCCCAAGGCTGCCTAGTTTTTTTTTATATAATGTTAGCATGGGCAAGTGACTCTACATCACGTGATGGTTTGGTACAATTCAAAAGTAAGATTGTCAGTGTCAAACTGGCAGTTATCGCCGATATAACGTTTGCTAATATGCCTCATCACGCCTGATTTGAAGGACCCGGTCTCATAGGAACGCAGTACGCTGGCAGGGTATACATTCCATTTACATCCGTGTTAATTATTTACATCCACTGATTTATAAATACGTACGTGTACTTACTTTTGTAGTTTAGCTAAATTGTTACAAGCGAATGAGCTGGTTGTAACTCTATCCGGAATTAGTTCATGTTAATCATATAACTAATTACGTACATTGTCTAATTTAACATAACTCATCTTTATATATATATATAAATCTTCTGTGCGTGTGTTTGTGACTAAATTCCTCCCAAACGGCTAAACAGATTTTAATGACATTTTTTGTGTCTATTCCTGAGGATTCGAGAATGGTTTTTGGAATGGATATTTATAACTTTTATCTACATTAGAAATGAGTCATTCGCTTGCTATGTAATTTTTGGAGTCGCTATGCTAAATTATTTTGTCGCTATGTTATTTTTCTTTTATTATAATACATAGCTCGTTCTAGATAGGATGGCTTTAAAGAACAAAACGTCAAAGATCACTTGAATAAACCACAAGCAGTTAGTAGTATGCTTAAGGTTTTTTAATTAGTTTTTAATGTATTGGCGCGCCTTGGCAGTAAGCTGACTCGTGTGCCGTGATAGCAAACGCTCTGACGTTTATGGTTTCGCCACATAGGGACGCTAATTCGCGTCGACGCGATGTATCCTGTAAGAAACATCGCACTGGCGTTCGAACCCACCCGCTGTATGTCGAAATAATGTTTCCCGGACGTCCCGTGACAATCAACTTTTTGTACTTGTACAAAATAATAAACTGGACTTTTCCAATATAATCTGTTATAATCGGTGAGTATAAAAACAATTTTTTTTTCTAACATTAAAAGACAAAAACGACTGTACAAAGTGAAAACGATAAATCAGTTGCAGTGAACATTCTGAACTTTTTTAAAATATTATGTTATGTTTAATCAACTGCAGTAATAAGAGCTATATTCCGACCAGTTTTGTTTACAAAAAACTCGACATTTTCGTGGCAGTCTGCGAAATTAACGTTGACATTACTTCTGGTACATACTTAAATATTTTTCGGTACGAGACGAGTGTCTGAGTGCCTAAGCCGCTTCCAGACCGTCGCCATTAAGACCACTTTCCAGATAGGTAGGTATTGTGACTGGTGTTATTAGGTAGATAACGTGTAGATCTTCTTAAAATGTATTTATCATCAATTTTCAAGATATCTTGGGCGAAGTCGGTAATAAACTAAATTCAAGAATAATTTATGGCTTGTAATCATCATGTCAGCGGAAAGACGTCCACTGCTGGGCATAGAGCTCTACCGAAGATCTACAAGGACTTGTATTGTTGCACTCATATCCTAGCGGAATCTCGCGGCCTTACCATGTCGTCGATCCACCGTATTTGTATGGGTTTACAAATCTAATCTAATAAATAAAATTTGAATTGTCTGTTTGTAATATAATTATAACAACTTTTATATTATATACATGTGAATAATATACGGTTTGTAAAAATAATAATTCCTAAATGTATTATTTAAATAACTTTAAAGTACGTCAATATTAAGCATAAAACATAAATAATAAAATAAATAAAAAACGAACGCCGTCCGGTGGGCTCGAACCACCAACCTCTCGGTTAACAACCGAACGCGCTAAACAATCGCGCCACGGAGGCGATATATATTTTGCTGAAATTTAATTACTGCTACAATAACTTACGTTTTTTTTAACGTTACGGACGTTTTTTGTCGGCTAGGGTACCCCTCCGCAACGCCCCATAAGGAACTTCGTTCCAAAACCCATTTAATGTTCAATTTTACAGACAAGTGGCTGAATTTGTGGGAAATATATTTGATTTTTTTTAGTACAAAAGTTTAGGAAAATAATTAGCGTTCCGTGTAAAAAAAGACAGCACCATTCAGACCACCATTTATCCAATGATAATTTAAATTACGCAGTGAAGAATATAAGAATTACGGGCGAAGCCGCTGGCACACAGATAGTAAGTAGATAAATAATTGGAGATCGTTTTTAAGTTGGAAGCGATGATGGCGCAGCGGGTAGTGCGGCCGGATTCCGCGTCAATTGACACGGGTTTGATCCCCACCTAGCCGACTCTAAAAATCGGCCTGAGCTTTCAGTGAAAGAAAACAACGCGAGAAAACCATAGCATGGTAGTAGGGCATTTTCTAATAATGCCTACCTGGGTAGCTAACACTCTCAAGTTTGAAAACCTGTCGCCAAACATGTGTTACGATGTGTTACGGCAGCGTCACTTGAGAACCAGTACCTCTAGTCTTAGTGTGTTTACCATCCTGAACCACATCGTCACTTAACGGGGAGATTGTGGTCAAATCACTGAGTTTATACCGTCTTAAAAATTATTATAATTAGCGTTAAGAATATCTACATAGAAAAATTCAAAGATAAATACTTCAAGCTCCTCGCGGATTGAAGGCATTCTATATTGTCTTTATAAATTCAATATAAAGGTCAACACAAACTAACTCAACTTTCAATCTGTTTAATCTAAGTCAAAGTTTAATTTACAAACTAAGTTTAAATTGAATAAAACGATCATCCACTTTAGTTTCATCTTTTAAATTTACTTATTTGAAAAGCTTCTCCAAACGATTAGTATTTACTCAGTAAGTACCTACGGTCTTGTTTAATTGTTCTTTAATCTAGTCCCTTTATTACTTTTAATGAAAAAAGTTACGTGATTTAAATATTATTTTGAACAAAAAACTAATTCCACTGAGAAAAATCAAACGAATTTACATTGTGTACAGTTGGGTTTTGAAAATTATTTTACTAGTTTCAAACATAACTTACAAATATATATGAGACTTGTATTCCCTTTTCTAACTATTTACTTTAACTTTAAACCTTGACATCTTTTGTAATTATAATTAACTATGTTATATAATTTGTCAAATAAAATAAAATGTGTTTTCTATTTTCAGGCCCATGACCTCACTAAGGGATCGTTCAAGAAAAACATAAGTAAATTTTAGATGTTTTTGACGCACTCCCTTCTACCCCACATCAATAGTATGTAGAGCTCTTAACCCCTCCTTCCCGTTATTAAGCACGCATCGGCATAATTAAAAAAAAGAGAAAATAATGGCGAGAATATATCATTACTTAACACCATCTACTATTACTAATCACTATTGAAGCGCAGTGATTAACCCCTTGAGCACTAATCTGGCATTTAGGCCATTTTTCCATTGTTTTCCTATTGTCTCATTTTATGGGTAATAGACATAATAATATAAAAATTTAATTAAATAGATTTTACTTATCCTGTTTGTAAAAACGGTAATTAGCTACATTTGTATCCGAATTTTTATATTACTCTTAAGATAAAACTTGAAGGTTTAAATTAGAAGTTTTAGGCACTATGTACATGTATATTGTTTGTAATATGTTTTTATTGGAAATTAAGTGTAAAAAAAAAACTAGGCAATCGTGGGGACTGCCGACAGAAGTGAAAACTCAAAACTCTGGAAAACGTATTTAATGTTTTAAATTTCATAAATTTTTAACTGGAATTATAAACATAACCTAACAATAACGAACAATAATTATGTACGTTTTCATATAGTTTACTCATGATCAAATCATGACAGGCTGTGAAAATATTTTTTTTATATATATATAACGTGTAAATATATGTTAATTAAAACGCCATCTTATACTTGACACACTGTAGCATGTTGAGATCTGACGTCATAGCATTGGTAACGCGAATCTGAAAGTTTTTTTCCTGCCAAGAATCAGTTAACCCCACTAAAGAAGTTTTCGTTAAAAAAGGACAACAACTGTCTGCCATTATCCAGGCCAAAACACTTGGCCCTTATTTGAAAAAAAAATCACGATATGTTCAAGTATGATTCGGCCGTATACTGTTGTTCATAAGTTAATTTTGTAAGCAATGTATATTTGTGCTTTTGTTTTTTCCTCAATACATAAAACGGAGATAATGTCGCGGGCATCACCTAGTTTTAAATAATAACTGCATCAGATTTTTGATCACCTACCTACTATACAAATAAATAGTATTACCCTGTTTTCTCCAGCCAAAACTAGACCCATTTTTAATTTTTTTTAAGTTATAGAATAAGAATGACTTTGGCTATGCCTCTACGTTTTGGATTTTTCGATTTTATTCATTAAATGATTATTGAATAATTTGTTTGACGTTCGTCTGAAAACTCCGGTAAAAATCGGGAATTTTTCTAATCTTCGAAGGTTCCTAGGTTCTATAATAATTGTGTTTTTGAGAAAAAAATAGCCAGGGACATTATAGTGATGTATAATATATGATATGGTAATAAAATATTTAGTATAATGCCATTATCCAGGAAGGAAACAGGGACTACGTTTGTATGGAATAAACACTGCTCGCATATCCTCTAAAAGTGTGTGCTTGTAATATCAAAATGATAGTCATTAACTAAATATATTAAAATAACATAACATTTTTGTCTGTATGTTTGTCTGTCTCTGCTAATCACAGGAACGGCTGGACCGATTTTCACGGTAGGACTTTTTCTAGTAGATAATTTAAGTTATAAGATATAAGGTATAACAAAAATATGTACCATTCTTTTCTGATGATTATCTAAGAACTTTGTTACAATATATACCGAATAAGTATGCGGACTAGAAAATATTATACGCGAAGAGAGCCGCCGGAATAATTACTAATACTATATAATTAATAGGTATAATATTATTTTGCTATTATTATTATTTTTTTAATTAAATGACTTTTACTGAGGCTTAATTTTATGTGTTGAAAATGTCTATATTCATTATAGAAAAAAATTATATGCAGCAGGTATAAAGCAAGGTTGTTCTGTGGCTCGAAGTTAGCCAAGAGGGCTCAGTTGTTTAGAGCTCGTTGGAGCCGGGATATAAAAAGCGGAGCATTCTCGAGAGGCACTCGACTGCCATATTGCGCGCTCTTTTCACTCCCGCAAAAAGCGGAAACCCACTTTATTTCTCTGTAATTTCTATTCACGTCAAATTCGCACTGATTCAGCGTTAGAAATGATTTATTCGATTCGTGTTCAATTAATACGTAATCTCATAATCGTAATTATGACCTTGATGAAACACGAGAGACGCAGGTCAATGTAAAAAGGACTTTATAAAGTTTACTAGACATGCCCGCGGTTTCATCCGCTTGAAATTCAGACAATTTGCAACCTATGTTCTCCCTCTGAATGCAATATGTGCCATTACCAAATTACATCGAATTCGGTTCAGTAGTTTTTATTTGCGAGATTGCTGAACGAATTAATCAACAGACAGACACATAAAAAAATTTAAAACTATCGAAATGTGTTCTGTAGTCGATTCTAAAGCCTCGCATGTGTTATGATAATTTTCTTAAATATCCTTAATTATCATATATATTGTGCATAATCAATACATTAAAAACATACTGTATTCAATTTGTACCCAAAATGGCGCTAATGAACTTCAAAAAACTTCGTTTGTTTGGGGTCGTGGAGAGAATAGATGAAAGATGATTTACCAAACAAATTTATAAGGTGATGCTGAGTTGGTGAGTTTATCGTGCTTGCTTTATGGACTAAATCGTCTCCTATAAGAGAGATTATCGTCGTTGGAAGATATTGTCGTCAAAACGGTGTGGCCATAAAATGTAAAATAAAATCTGAAATATCTGTACTGTACTAAATTCGTCTCTCTACTGTTTATTTATAAGTATAGATTAATGTAAAGAAATAAATAAAAATAATACTTTAAAAATGGCTTACTCGATAATGCCTTGACCTCGTGTAGTCAACTTTTTATATCGTTATCTAATTTGTCAAAGCATTGTGAAAGGTCTTAGGGTACGCTTTGTAAGCCAAAAAGCGAATAAGCTGTTACTGTGTTTTTAATAAATAAATATCACTCGCGAGAGCGTTTGCAAACTCAGGTGACGGCCAAGTCAAGGTTCGTACCATTTTGGTAAACCTTGTGCTGGTCACCTTTTGCGGCTGAGTGCCTTCAGCACTCGCCACCAAAGTTCGGTGAAGCTGTTAAGGCCCTTCCGGACAACAGCATTAGCTAGGTTAAAAAAAATTACAAATTTACATACAAATTTATAGTTATGTTTTTTAAATTTTACAAGATATTAGAAAATTTCCAAATAAGACTGAATTTGGGCATAAAACGAAATGTATCTCAAAATCCATCTCCTTAAAAATGGTTTAAAATGACATTGCACCTCTTTATCATAAATGCATCGTATAAATCGCGCGCTTTTTTTCTTCACATTGTACTGCGGTAGCTAGTATTTTTCACCGTATGTTTTTAAAAAATATATTTAAAGAGTTTTTATGAATGAAAATAGTAAACATTTTTAAGAATTCCTAAATATACTTAATGACATTATGACTTAATGACATAATATTACATCTCATAAAATTATACATTTAATCAAAATTATCATAAAACATAGTTGATATTAGTGATATAGTAAATAGTTTATTATATTTCCAAAATTAGACAGTTTTTGCAGCTTTATCAGTGCCTCAGTGCGTATAAACAAATGAGATAGAAATGTTGATAAAAAAATACTTAATCAAAATTAATTAATTAATAAAAATACATAATTTTACAAGTATTTATTTATTATTTCTTTCGTAAGTACCCTTTCATAAAGGTAATATAAAACGTGTAAATATTTACCATTATGCTTATATTTTTGACTATGTTTGCAATTCAGGCTCAATAGAATTGCCTAATTCAACATTTAATTCTATAAGGAGATTGCAAACCACAAACAGAATTTTTGCGGTTGCTATTACACATATATAGTACAAATCCTTCACGTTTCACACGGTGTACACTATTCTTGGAAATTTTTCCTGCCTATTCTTCATGCCTATACTTCAAGATTCACAGTCAAACGCGACATGGATGAGTTTTATAAATATCATAGTTACAATATTTTTTTGTGAGTGTATCTGAGCCTTCAACGTGAAAGTGATAAATAATATTATTTAAAAAAAATCCATACATATAAATAACAGGCACATTAATTCTTGCGTACAATACACAAAATCAAATGTATACTCATGTCGTTAATTTAATATTTTTCTATTATTTGTTTCTATAATAATATGTTTTATTAACTTGTCACTTTTAAATCAATATGATTTGTTTCAAAAAGGTAAAGGATTTTTGTTTTGTTTTCGGTTCTTTTTTGCTATTAATTATGCAAGAATTCTTGAAATCATTGTTCTAAATCTAAAAACTATATAATTATTATAAATTAATAATTAAATACTCTTTTGTTATTATACCTAACTATTATTTAATACATAAAAATAAAACAGATAACTCATAAAAGCCAAATAAATGAGATACGAATTAAGATAATTGAATTGTACTGGAGCGTGGGGCTTTTGGACTGCAAACGTTTATTTTATAACCCTATTAATAGTAATTACTTATTCGTTGGGTCAACGTCTGCTGGTAACTTTACTAGTACCAAAATATGTTACGAACATACAGATTAAAAATATGAAAAATAGTGAAAGAATTTATACAGCATTAGATCGCTTCATCTGGTATAAATTAAGAGGATTTTTTTTCGTTGGAGAAATCTCGTCATGGATTGTCTTGTCTATCTCGGTTCTCATCGCTGGGAGCTACAGGCATCGCTTTTGTATTCATCCGTGACCAAAAGAGGTAAGGAACTCCCGCTATCTCAGCCTTCGTTGTAAATTTTTATCAGGGTGTTTATCCTCGGTTATTTTACGTTATTTTATTTCTTTAATTTGTTATTGAGGTTTACTTCCTCGCAGCCTGGGCTGTTAAACGCAGACCCTTGGTTCCAGTCAGAGTAGATGAACACCGCTCCTGGGATTTCGAGATACGAGATCGTGATGGTGGCAGGTGGAACAAGTTAAATCTTGCTTATCCATCAGCAGGGTGAGGGCACGCTGATTCCACTCTTGTCTTTTCCTGTTACCCTTCTGATGAGTAGAGGGATCGTAAGAAGAACATTGCCATGTCAGGTATCAGTCGTCGTAAACTATGGTAGAAAAATGTCACCAAGTCCAGATTGCTGTCGGTCTCTGTCAAAAGTTGACGCCATTGCAGTACATGGAGGTTATCTGACTTTGTACCCCATAAATGGAGAGTTTTTTTTTGTTTAAAGCTATGAACATTTTATTCCATCATTTCATCTTGACAGAAAATTAAGCTTTCCCATCGTGAAAGATTTATCAATGAATTAGTTACAATGAGTTAATTACGAATTAGTTCATGAGATTTCTATTTATATTAAAAAACCCTTAATAGATTGATAAAGTAGGACCTGTGAGAGCTAACCCTAGTATTGAACCTAGTACTATTGAAATCTTTTTTTTTTTTTTTTTTTTTTTTTTTTTTTTTTCTTTTTTTTTTTCGAACCTAGCTAACGCTGTTGACCGGAAGGGCCTTTACAGCTTCACCGAACTTTGGGGGCGAGTGCTGAAGGCACTCAGCCGCAATAAGGTGACTAGCTCAAGGGTTACCAAAGTGGTACGAACCTCGGCTTGGCCGTCACCTGAGTGTAAAACTCTCTCGCGAGTTTGAACCTAGCTATTCCCTACATTTTTTATTAATAATAAAAAAAAAAAAAAAAGGTTCCTTACAGGACCTATGTACCTGCATGTTATGTGCAAGAGTGTGTTTGCAGTGTTGTGCGTGTAATGCTCAATGCATGGGCAGTGTCACTGTGTCACGCTGGCGGCGACGTCAAGAGCCTCCCCAGTTGGGGAACGAAGCACGTCCTGGGCCGCCGCCTGAGGGGGACCCGGAGAGTGTGCGGGAGCAAAATTAGCCGCCTGTCCCCGGCGGCGGGAACGGCGGTTACGCGGGCGTGGGCGCTGGCACGCATACTGGATCGGTTGAAAAGGAAAGATCCTATTTTCGCACGTGATTTTATCATCGGGATCGGTGAGAACGTTACGCGGTCTCCGAAGCGGTTTCGGAGCTAGCGGGTCGGAGGAGTACGCGACGGCTTTCGCTATGAGCGGATTCGGGTGTGTCTCTGCGCGATCGAAAAATGCGCGACACAGGGATTTGATGACAGAGTGAATGGATGGTAGATTGAGGTCTCTGTGGATGTCCACATCCCTCTCGTACCACCGGGCACCTACGGCTCTCCTGGTGAAGCGGTTCTGAACCACTTGGAAGGAGGACAGATCTGTATAAGCGAAGGCAGGGGCGCAATAAGTGAGAATGGGCCTAACTACCGTTTTGTATAATGTAATTTTATGGCGGACGGCCATCTTACTACAGGCGTTGTAAAGAGGGAAAAGACGTCCCATAACCATGTTGGCACGGTTTCTGACTTTCAAAACGTGAGATTTGAAAGTCATGTGGGCGTCTAGTGTGACACCGAGGTACTTGACCTCGGTCGCCCATGGGATCTCTACTCCTAGGTAAGTGACTGGACGAGGAGGGTCAGATTTCTCTACGGAGAACATAATCGCGGTGCTCTTTCCCGGGTTAATCGCTATGCGCCACTTCAAGTACCAAAAGCTTAAGATGTTAACAGCCTTTTGGACGCGGGATCTGAGAGTGTCTCTTTGTCTGAACGAATAATAGATGACCGTGTCATCGGCATAGAGACCTAAGTGAACCTTACTAGCCGCCACTCCTTCGAGCGGGTCGTCTTTCAGGTTCGGATTTAGGTCTGGTAAGTCCGCTATGTAAAGGTTGAAGAGGACAGGCGCCAGAATGGAGCCCTGGGGGACTCCTGCGCGGATCGGGCGGGCTGAAGAGAGAGCGGACTCTACTCTAAAGCGGAAACTACGATTCGAAAGGTAATCGCGTAGGATGTGTACTAATGTGTCAGGGACGCCTAACCTAACTAGTTTAAATACAAGGCCGGCATGCCAGACCTTGTCGAATGCCTTAGCGACGTCGAAGAAGACAGCGAGCGTACGCCAGGGTGTGTTTGGGGTTCGATGAAAATTTGACAGGATGTGCTCCGTGAGGCGTTGCACTTGGTGCGCGCAAGAGTGTCTGGCTCTGAAACCAAACTGTTCGGGAGGCAAGAGATTTTTGTCCTCTATCACTACGAGGAGTCGGTTCAGAAGGATCCGCTCGTAGAGTTTACCTATTGTGCTTAGCAAGCTGATTGGGCGGTAACTATCGGGTGACCTGGCATCTTTGCCAGACTTGTGTATACCTATCACTATCGCTTCTTTCCAGGCGGCTGGAAAGTGGTGGTTTTTGATGGCCGCATTGAAGATGCAGACCAGTAGCGCGATGAGACGGGGCGGAAGAAGCTTAAGC
Source organism: Samia ricini (assembly GCA_014132275.2). Lineage (NCBI taxonomy): Eukaryota > Metazoa > Arthropoda > Insecta > Lepidoptera > Saturniidae > Samia > Samia ricini. Next base: position 22,787,705 of record AP028163.1, on the reverse strand, counting down.
ACTTCATTCCTGATCCCGTCCGGACCGGGAGATTTTCTAGGCTTAAGGCCCTTAATGGTTGTAATGACCTCATCACAGGTGACAGGTGTGAGGGGAACAACCGGGGAAAGAGCGTCTAGGTCCTGTACCGAGGACTCTACTTCGGAGACGTGGAGGACGTCAACGTTGTCAGTGACGGGGGAACATTGCTGCTCGAGGCTATCGGCTAAGCACTCGGCTTTGTCGTCATCGTCAAATGCGGGTGGAAGACCCTGAGTGTTTCTGTCCAGGGGGGGCATACTAGCGATGGAACGGTCCGTCTTCATTGATCGTGCAAGCTTCCAGTACGCGAGGTGGGAAGGTACCAGCTCCTCGAGGAGACTGTTCCACCTGTTATCACGGAGCTGATCTATGCGGTCTTTCACCGCTCTACGCAAGGAACGTAAGCGTGCACGATTTTCCTCAGTCGGATACGCGTCGTGGGCACGGGTCGCGGCGTTCTTCTGGGTGAGCAGAGCTCTCACGTCATCAGGGAGTATAAAGCGGCGATCGTTCGCCGCTTGTACCTCTTTCGAGGTCTCCCTGATTCCGGTGTTGAGATGCTCGACCAGAGAAGCGATCGCGAGATCCGTGTCCGCAGGCGTATCCAGTACGTCGGGGATCAGGTCGAGCGGGGGGGAGGACTGTTGGTCCTTGAGATATCTGCCGAGTTTGAAATAGTCCGCGACCTTCACAACTGGCGGGCTAGAGTCGTCCGAATGACCTAACTGTAAAATGACTGGGCGGTGGTCGGAGTCGAGTTCGTGTACGACTTGTATGAGACGCACAGGAAGCCGGACCCCTTTGAAAATAGCTACGTCTAGCACTGTCGGGCGGCAGTGCGGCATGAAGTGGGTAGGCTCTAAAGGAGCGATGACCTCAAAATCGAGCTCATCCATCAGCCCAGTAAGAGCAATCCCATTACTGGTATTACTCGAACTGTTCCAAAGGGTGTGCCCGCAATTGAGATCACCCGCGATAATGACGGAGTCTCCGAGAGAGAAAAGTTTCCCTAAATCGGAAGCTAAGATGCGCTTATTGGGCGAGAGATATACAGACACCAGAACGATCGACTGATGGCCGGTCATTCCGATTCTGCATATAGAAACCTCTAAGTTTTCTAGCTCGGGAGGGTCTAGCGGCGTGCAATACAGAGACCGCTTGTAATAAATTAAGGTACCACCGCCCCTAGTTGGGGGCAATCTATCGTTCCGAACGATATTATAATTCGCGATCTTGGGATCGCGATCTTTGGGCTTCAGTAGGGTTTCCTGGACAAGAAACACGTCTATTTGACGATCGCGGAGGAAGTTCGCGACGAGTTCACGCTGCGGAACTAGTTTCCGCGCGTTAAAGAACGAAAGGGACAAACCGCGTGGCTTTATCTTAGCCATTTATTACGGGTTACGGGATACGCGGGCCAGACCTTGAAGGGTCGTGGCAATGGCGGGGAAACGCGCGATGGCCTCGAGCTCGGCGTTACCGGAGCCGCTATTCAACAACGCGTTGAATGCGACTACTTCCTGCACGTCGTGAACGCGCAGGAGAAAAAGAACCCGGTCAAGGCCGGTTGGGTTGGCCTGAGGGGCCTGGGGGGGGGTAGCCAGGCGCGGTTGCGCCTTGGCTTGGGGCCTAGGAGCCCACGGAGCCAGAGGGGCTGCGGGGCGGGGGGCGGCGGGACGGGTCGGCACCGCGGAAGGCGACGCCGACGTGCCTGGGAGGCACGGGAAAGACCTCAGTGTCATAGGCGGCACTTGAGGTTGGAGGAGGAGGGGAGCGGCGTTCCTCTGAGGAACATACCTACCACCCTTTTTTGGGTGATTGCGTCTTACCTTGGGCGCACACGGGCACCCTCGGTAATTGGCGGGATGACCCTCCTGCCTGCACAAAACGCAGCTTGGAGGGTCTGAAGTGTCCTTAGGACGGGGACAATCGGGGGTGAGATGATCCCCGAGACACTTGACACATCTCGGAGCCATAAAGCAGCTCCGAGAACTGTGTCCGTACCCCTGGCAGCGGTGACACTGCGAGGGGTACGATTTCTTGTGTGGGACTTCCACACAGATGCGAGAGAGGCCGCAGAGGGTCTTCAGACCGAAGACCTTCTTGCTAACCTCGTTGGCGGGGAGTGCGACAAGGACCATATTATATGGCCTCCTGCCTCGCTGATCGTGCATCCGATGCACTTCAGCGTCGGGGAAACCCTGCTCCTTAAGGGAGGCAGCGATGTCGTTACAGGAGAGTTCCTTCGGAACTCTCTTGATCACCACGCGGAGGGACTTCTCTTCCTCCAGCGCGTGAGTGAAGTGGGCATATTTCGCCTCACGGAGAAACCTCGTGAGGTCGCGGAAGGTGTCCGTGGTCGACACCTTTACCATGATACCATCGCGAACATTCGTCGCGGTGGTGAAGTGGATCTTGCGGCTCGCTAATGCCGCAGAGATTTTAGTCCAGGACGCTTTGTCCTGGATCGTGACAGGGGGGGGGGGGACGCACCTTCTTAGGCTGCGCCTGGGAAGACTTAGCCGCGGGTTTGGGAACTCTCGGTGCCGCTACTGGCACCGGAGTGGGCTGTTGGGCCGAATCCTCAGCAGCGAGGACCTTGGGATTTGTCTGAGGGAGCGGCGGAGAAGCCGTCGCCTTCCTTTTTATCTTCCGCTTGGCGGTGACAAAACCGTCACTGCCGAGCGGCGGGTACTCCAGCTCCATGTTGTCCGAGTCTGACCCGGACAGCTGGGCGGAGGTGGTGGCGAAATTCGGCATTAGGCTAGGACGCCTGTCAGCCGAGTTTTGGGGGGACAAGGGGGAAAAACTGTTTCCTGTAGAAACATTAATAATGTCCGCTGAACGCGGACGACGCGGCGAATGTGAACGCGAACGCGAGCGGGAGCGCGACCTAGATCTACAATCGGAGAAGGAAGAGTCCCTTCCCGAGTGAGACGCGATTGGAGAACGCGCGCGAGAACGCTCCGGGGCGTTGATGTTTGCGACCGGTTTACGGACGCGTTGAGGGAGCGCGGCGGATGTGCTCGGCAAACTATTCTTGAAAGTAGCGAACTCCCGAGCGAGTTCGGGAGACTTCGACAATAACACCTTTACGAAACTAAGGAGCTGACGCTCCGTCGTCACGAAATCGGCCATCCCGCGATGGCAAGAGGGCAGGGGGGGGTGAACTACCTCCCTGCCTGAGGGGCAGGGGGGCGCGCCAAAAAACTAAAGAGACTACGCGAGTCTCGCAAGTGACCGTTGAGTCAAAGTGCAATGACTCAAGGTAGTTGGGAGCCTACGGAGCCTAGGGGGAAGCCCTAACAAGCCCTAGGGCCGAGGACGTGGGTCAGACGCCCAAACAGCACCCAGGGGATGGAGTTTGTCGCAGGAGCGGATAGTAAGGTAAGACCAAAGGAAACCCGGTGTGATCACACACCAGATTCCGGTATTTGGTGACCCCAGAAGGGGGTCCCCAGGGAACCTGCTAAACCCTGCACCACCTTACGTTGGCACCGTTAGGTCTCCGGTGATGACCACAATCTAGAGAGAGTGGGTTTCAGCAACGTCGTGAAGCGACACGTATCCTCACCTTAAGGGTGAGTATATATCCTCACCTTAAGGGTGAGTATACGTAAAACGCGCGCGTACTGAAAAGTACGTTTTTCGAAAAAATACACGAAGTTATAAATGAGATTTATAAAATCGAGTATTCAACGCTCGCAAAAATACCGCAGCGCGGGAAACCCACACCGGGTACACGACGCGGCGCGCGCGCTTGCGTCACCTCAACCGTTAAATAAATTTAACGGCTGTTGCTACGCAAGCGAACGAACTTCGAAGGCGGCGATAACGAGATCGAACACGTGAAACGTATTTGTGCGAGCGACCTTAGCGTGCGTGCGCACACTTCGGCTTACCAAACGGGTCTCCACTATTGAAATCTTCAAACACTATATATTTTAGACTCTCTATGGGACACCATTTCTCTCTGCAGACAAGTGTACAGAGGCTACCAACCACAAAGGTTACCGTGATTATAAGCAACACTCTACAATGTATTTTGTCTCCTTCTTTTACACGTAAAATTGTATGTGCTTGTTACTTTTTACTGTTGTTTTTTCATTACATCGAATTTCAATTCACAATGCAGTCAAAGAAGATTTAAATTCAAAAATATAGTTATAATCACTATTTATACGCAATTATATTTTGTCATAGAGGTTGTAAAGTGCAATTGATAACATGATTTCAAGAGTTACAAAGTTCATTAGTAAGTATACGAGAGAGAAAGGCATTAGTCGTTGCAGTAAAATAAAATACAACATTAAGAAAAAAAGGTTTCATTTAAAGATAATAAAGTTCAACGTATAATAATGGTTTAGTTGAAGCTGTTAAAGAAAATCAACTTTTATAGAGAGAGAGAGCTTAACGGTTTTATAAAATTATACTATAAAAAGTATTACTTGCTTTCTACCGGTAACTTTTCTGACGAGATCATCTTCAGGCAAGTTGTAACTACATTTATTGAACTGAAGTTGTTTCACGCTTCATCTAAAACATTTACAGGGTTGTTATTCTATTTATCAAACAGCTTACAGAGTAATTAGTGATAATTACTATCAGTTCCATTACTTGTAACCTAGTTTTGTGCTTAAGAGGATATGCTAGCGGCATTTTCTCCATACAAACGTACTCCCCTGTTTCCCCTCATTTGGTTTTTATTTGTATCTTATAACAGAACACTTTTGCTATGTATTCGACATGTGTAATCACTTTTAATTTTTATTAAACTTTCGTTTAACAGTTGTGCTAAAACTACTTTAGGGGTCGTCTATTAGTCACGTGATGTTTTTTTTTTTGCAATTAGTGACTCGTTCCGCTACACGTGGTGATACGTGGTGATTTTGCGGCAAATATAAAATATGTCACCAGTAATAGTTCCAATCAAGCAAGACAAATTTGTTAGAACTTATTAAGAGTGAAACCGTCTGGGGCTTTATTGATACCCCCTGAAGTCTATCCTGTGTATAAACTATCCTTAGTTAATTTACTTTGTAACTTTCTTATCAAGGCAAGCATTGGCTGCGAAGTGAAAAGGGTCCGTGCAATTTCCGTTCGTTTTCCCCGTTTTCTCCGTGTTCATAGTTGTTCGAGTGTATATTTCTATATCGATCGATGACTTTCTTAGTAGTGTTTTTATTTTTTATTTATTTCATGAAAAGTTACAGCGAAAACAATATAATAAATATAATGAAAAACACTCAAGGCCAATCAAAAGTTTTCACAAGTACAATACATAACTTTAGTAAGAAAAATTAAGGTCGGTTTATTGATAAAGTGCAATAGAACTTAATATTTAATATTGAAGATCGAGAGAAAACACGAAAATGAATTCTGATCGAGACAACTTTACGCCTAAAACGGTAGATATTTTGCAAGTACATTTACTAAGCTAAATGCGCACTGAAAATGCACCTGTCGTCATTCTTGATATATCCCATCTAAAAATTTAAATGTTGTCCACATTATGGATTTTTTTTTGAGAGAAGTTTCCAAATACGATAACGCGTAACCATCATAGATTCTGTGGTAATTGTTAAAATTATATTGAGTATTGCGGTATATAATTGTATTAATGGTTTAAAATTCATGAGGAAGAAGAATTATTTTCTTACGTTGATTTACTTAACAAAAACTTGTAAGTCAAGTATGTAATAATTTTAACTACATTGTGGAAGTTTATGGTATAATGACTGTAACACTAACTACACTTTTTAAGATACATATTATATAATATATGGGTTGTCTAAAACGAAATGCTGTTACATCCCTCTTTTGAAACAAATTTTAATATCTATAACTTCGTTTTTCAACCTTTACGAAATCCAAAAAACCTATTCGCTTACTAATCTTCTACCTGAGTTATCTATCTGAGTAATTTAGTTTCACAATCGGCTACATTTTGAACTAATAAACAATATTATTCTCCACCACATATGTATTGGCTGTGAGAGCGCTTGATTTTAGACGACTAATGTTTATTGCCTAATCCACTTCTTTAACAACATTTCTCCTAAAAATGTCCGAAGAAAAATAATTAACAAAGTAAATTCCTTCAAAAACTGTATGTATTTGAAAATGTTTTCTCGACATCTGGCATCCATTATTAAGTACTATGTGGAATTCAGTTATCTTTATAAGTATAAATAAAATTGAAGTGTGTGTTTATAATGTCAAAATTATTGCCTGTCTGGCTGTTTCTCAGGGTAACCTCCGGAACAGCTCGACTGATTTTGACGGGACTTTTTTGGTAGATAGTTTAAGTTACTTCACGTAACTTAGCGTACTTTTGTATTTCGAAAATAATTAGGGTTCCGAGCAAAAAAATATGACTCATGAAATTGTGAATAAAATCAGATTCAATGGTCAGTTTTACGGGCATATGCTAGAATTTGTAAAAAGTATTTTGACTTAATCATAGTACCAAAAAAAAAAATTAGGGTTCCGTATAAAACATATAACATGTTTCATCGTAGCACTTTTTATACGAATATAAAGTGAGTGCTCCTCGTTAATTTATTAATAAGGTTGAAGAGTGGGCGGTAGGAAACGTCCAAACTGGTGGTGTACCAACCAACCAACCAACGCGACGCTTCACGGCTTTAAGGACAATACAAGCGCGTTGTACATTTTCGCCGAGCTTCCGTTACGGGTCACAAATTGTTTTTGTATCCACTTTAATTATTTCCAGTTGACGAATTCGCACGACTATATAATTATGCTAGAAGGGACAGTATGATGCATAGTTGAAAACAATATGCCATAGCTCCAGTATGCAAACATAGGTACAGTAGCACACAACAAGGTATACTACTGGACTATAACAAGGTTTATATGGCATACTTCATGCAAAAATTAACAGATGTACCATTTACAGACATATCCAGTATTGTGTATATAATATTACATAGGTTGTCCACTTTTTGTAACAATATTCACGTTATATTTATAAAGCGAAACCATTTTTTCTTGTGATTATGAAGATTCGTGACAGAAACATAATAATGTCTGCTTTATAACCCTGCAAAGTTTGTGTCAGAATCATGCTGAATTACCTGTGAAATAAGTCTATTTATCATATTATTGTATAAGTATTGGCAAAGTTGTATATAATAAATTTAACCCGTGACAACATCTAACAAAAAAGCTTTCAAAATTTTTAAATACACTATTTAATTTGGCCCCTGATAAGGCGCTTATGAACGTCAAAATACTACCACCGGTTCGAAAAACAAAGAAGAACCGACAAGAAATTCGTCTGGTTTTTTAACCGTCTTCAAAAAGGAGTAGATTATTCAGTTTATCAATTCGTTCGTAGGTTTTTTTTTTGTTACGTGTTTCTTCGTCATTTGTGAACTGATTTGTAAAATTTGTAATCTAAGGAGCACACTTCCGTGGTGGACTCATTTCCACCAGAACAGAATCTAATCAGTGGAACTCAGAGAAATTGAAAAAACCCTCAAATATTATAGACACTTACATATGTTTTATATATTCGTTTCCAGAGCTATGAAGTAGGCTTTACAGCTATACCTAAAAGTAAACTAACTAAAAAGTAGAAAAAAAATTGTTAATTAAAAAAAAAAAACCGACTTCAACAGAATAAATTGCACTAAAAAGTCAATAAATATTTACTTTATTAATCTGGTTCGTTAATTTTGGAGTCTGTGGCAGCTAGAGTTAACCAATGTACTCATTTACAAATGGAAATATCTGCCTAAAATTTATCACAATTACACATAAGCTAAATAAATGACTAGGGTGAATTTCAAGACCAATTAATCAAAATGAAATAAATATAATTAGCGACATACATTTACTCCACTTTGTTATCTATCAAATGGCACCGATTTCAAAATTAACGAACTAGATTAATAAAAGAATTATTTATTTTGAAGTCAGTTTTGTTTTTAATTAAAAAAATATTTTTTTGCATATGTTTTTTAAAGAACTATACAACTCATACTTATAAGCTTTACTCGTAGATGCACAGAGAAAGGTGTCATTTTCAGACATCACTATCTTTCACATAATGATATACCCTATAATAATATTTGCAAATTAAAACTTGCTTGACATTTTGACTGATCATTGAAATTGATCATTGAATCATGAGCCGAATTTAACGATTTAACTCGAGCTTATAAGCACAATAACGAATATACAGGCAGAGTGACGCCGGAGTAAGACGTCCCCATCCAAAAAGGTGTTAATAATACCGTGAAGTTCGACTCGATAAAAATTCAACATACCTCATCTTTCGATATCCTGCGAGAGTGGGGTACATATGCACGGTTTTTCTCCACGTAACAAAATACAGAGATGTTTTTTTAGTATGTTAATATTAAGGTATGTACTTATTAATTCACGTTTTTCTTACATCTCTCATGTGAAATGTATTCATTTATATATAGATATAAAAATTATTAAGAGGATATGCTAGCGGCTTTTATTCCATACAGACGTAGTCCCCTGTTTCCTCCCTAGATGATTATGGTAAATATTTTTGTAGCAAATAATGTATATCCACCACCGCCATGTTCGTATGTTTTAAGTTTTTCCACAAATTAGTTATCGTAGAAACTAGGAGCTTTTGAAAATGAACAAATGCTCGTTTTTTATCGTCATTTTCAGACATTTGTTAAAAAAATTTTATGGATAAAATTTAAAAAAGCAAAACGTAAAGGCACGCAGTGTTTATTATTCTAAAACAGAAAGAAAATTAAAAATCGGTTCTGTTTTGGAGGAGGAAACAGGGTCCTAAGAGGTGATGTTTTCGTCTATTTTGCATGGGTAAAATCACCCCGAGCTATCCCTGTCGGGTTTTATCATTCTTCTTTGGGGCGCAACGCGAAAGCAATATTATAGATTTCTGAAATATCTACTTTTCCGACCACATGCCCTCTTAAGCGAGATATGACTGCATTCTCTATAGACAACCACTGTTGGTAGAATTTGCTAGAAAGTCGTGATGAATGGTATAAGGCAATCATTGAAGGTACAAAAATCACTGATTCCAAGTGGTTTGAAGAACTCGCACGTAAACGCGTCTTCAGATACCAGCACGCTTCTAAACCTATTCCTCCAAATCGCTTTTTTCGATGTACTCTGTATGGCCGTTGCTGTCACTTAGACTTGTTGGATTGGCTTGATAAGTTATAAGTTTTAGCTGTACAAGTCTCAAGTCCGGCCCCCATATGGATTACTGCTGTCAACAGCTGGATACCAGCTCGAGCCACTTGACTCGGTTCAAAAACGTGCTACGAGAATCGTTGATGATCCCAATCGCGCAAGCGGTTTGAACCTTTAAGTCTAAAGAGGGACTTTATCTCCTTATGTTTATGCTACCGATTGGATAATGGGTTGTGTTCGGATAAATTGTTCGATATAATGCCGACAGCTAATTGCTACCATCGTACGTCTCACCATCGGTAGGGAGTTCACCCTCACGTCTTAGAGCCAAAATGGTCTCGGACAGTACGGTTGCAGAGGAGTTTCCTCCCGCGAACTATCCGGATGTGGAATAAGCTCCCAGAGGCCGTGTTTCTCGGAAAATACAGTACGGGGTTCTTCAAAAAGGGCGTGAGAAAGTTTTTTAAAGAGTTGGCAACGGGCACGTGATACCTCTGGTGTTTCAGGCGTCCATAGGCTACGGTTACCGCTTACCATCAGGTGGATCGTATGCCTGTTTGCCAATTTAGTGGTCTAACAAAAAAATGTAACCATAACTCAGCACATACGCTCACTAAAATGAGTCGATTCTTGTTAGTCTTGCATCTTTGTAGGTCTCTTAGAACGGTGCTCATACCGCGACGGCGGTACGCAATAAAAATGCAAACTTGTCAACACGTTTTGTGTTAGGTACTTTAATAAAAATATATTCAAACTTTTACTTTAACAAATATTCGAATAATCATAAAAAAATGAGTTTACATTTGTTTAATCTCACTACTGAAGCCTTAATTTATTAAGATCAATTCTACACATTATAACTTCGTTTTTAAAATCCAAGCTGACTACATTTATACCCATTTTTTAAAACAAATAAAGTCCTTGATTATTCAGTCTTTAAGGAACGTATAAAAATATTTTTAAATTAAAAATTTACGATAAATTTTGTAGACTGTATCTGATCGAAGACTTGCAATTTATTAAAAATGGACATGTGTACTTAGGGGTTTCTTGTAGATAAAATGTATGTATTTGTTTTAGTATTTGAATATATATTACTAAATAGAGACAACAATTCTTTATTTACTGTGAGAATGTATTTTTTCGATATGATTATTACTATTTGTTATCAAAGTTAATACGAGTAAACGACAAATTATCTACAAACCACGAAACATTTATTGATTGAAAACAATTTTATTTACTTCTCGATATTTCAACCAAGACGCTGTGATATTTTTTTTAAACCCACCTTTTCCAAGTTTTATGTAAATTGATAGGTCCCGAGCCATCAAGGATCTCAATCTCATTGAATATTCAAATTTAAGACAAAATTGAAAATACCTTGGCATCGGCCATTAATTCTGTCACCGCCGGGTCCTGGGGTGCTGGCTTGTAATCGTTATAAATGATTGTAGCTCTCTCTCTCTCTGTACTCACAAATTAATCAGTGTTCCAAATGATTACGTTAGAATCGATTGTACTTTAGACAATTGTTACTGATCTCTTCGTTTCAATCTTAATTTGTATATTTTACATTTTGTAAATCGTACAAAAGTTATAAAATGTACTCAACTGACTGTGTATTCTCACTAGAAAGTGCTATTGCAGAACCTATAATGATCAAACAACAGATTAATATTAATTCAAAATGTGTAAAATAGGCTTAAATCGCCTGTGTCGCTTGGTAATTTTTTTTTTGCACTGTACATGCCCAGTAATTTGACCACAATCTCACGTGATGTTAAGTGATGATATGGTCCAGGATGATAAACAAACTAAGCCTCGAGGTACTGGTTCTCAAGTGATACCGTCAGAGCACACCTATTGGTATTTGGCGACGGTTTTTAAAATCTGGCAGGGTGGTAGAAACCTAGGGAGGCATTCATAGAAAATGCCTTACCAATATGCTATGTTTTCCTTCATCGAAAGCTCAGGCAATGTTTTAGAGTCGGGAAGGTGGGCTCAGACCTACGTAGTTTGACGTGAAATGCGACCGCTGTACCAATTGTGACATCATTGCCTTAAAGCGATGAGAATGAAAACTCTTTACACTGTGTATATAACTCAAAGACTTTTTTAATTAAAAACAAATCTGACTTCAAAAGAATACAGTATAAAAATGCACAAATTAATTGTTAAAAAATTAATTTATTAATTTGTTTCTGTTTTCTTCAAAATATCTTTTGTTTTAATACCATTAATAATTTTGAAATCGGTGCCAGCTTACGGATAACAAAGTGGTGTACATGTACGTCGCTAATAATATTCGATTTTGATTAATTGGTCTTTAAAATCAGCTTAGTCCTTTATTTAGCTTATATGTAATTGTGATAAAGTTTAGGCAGTTATTTCCATTCATAAATGAGTACATTAGATAACTCTAGCTGGCGCCGACTCCAAAATGGTTAATGATATTAAAACAAAAGATATATTGAAGTAAACAGAAGCAGATTAATGAAGTATTTATTTATTTACTTTTTAGTGCATTTTTATAGATTATTCTTTTGAAGTCGTTTTTGTTTTTAATTTAAAAATTTTTTTCGTCCAATTTGTTTGAGGAATGTTTGTAATCTACAGTAAAAATCGAGAATTTTTCTTATTTTCGAAGGCTCTTAGTTTCTACAATAGTTAATTTCAAGGTAAGCATAGTAATGGAACCATGGAATTATGTAGGACAATTTCTAATGCTCGTATGAAATGGTACCTACCATTCTCATTTTTTTAAATGTATCTCTGAATGTTGGTGTTATGTGTGTCATTGCAGCATAATTTGAGAGCTTGTAAGTATTCTTACTGAAAGGATTAGCATATTGTCACTCTGGATCACATCGTAACGCGCCGAGTAAGATTATAATGAAGAGCTGAACCGATTATTACTATGACTTATTTTCAAATTATACATATTTTTGAAGAGAAAACTTCTTTAGCGGCGTTGAATGATTTTCGGTAGAGGCAAAACTTAGAGATTCGCGTAACCAAGCTATGTCATCAGCCGCCAACATGCTACAGTATGCCAAGTATAAGATGACATTTAAGTGCTGGCGCTTTCAGAGACATAATCATACGTGTACTTATTTAATTATTACTCGGACTGCCAATAGATGTAATAACTAGATAAAAGTTAAACATTAGGTTATGTTCATAAGTTCAATTAAGAATTTATGAAATTGAAACACTTAAAAAAGTTTCCAATTTTTACTTCTGTCGGCAGTTCCCATGGCTGCTTAATTGTGTTGTTCTTACAGATTTAAACATAATCTAAGATTACGCAAATACATTTTGATAAAATTTCATTAACCTAACAATGACCCGAGTCACTAAAATTGATTTAGACATCTCCCATGAGTAGAGGTTTCATTACATTAAAAATTATTTCAATTTAAGTCGGCATAAATTCCTCGAACGCTAAAATCTAATATAACAGAATCCAAACGCTAGTCTGTGCCTTGTTAACCCGGCTCAATGTCTTCGCGTAATTACAAACTGGGTCTGTCGCACTATTTATTTGGTGTTGAATTTAAGGTTGGTACTCATTGATTCAATAATTTATTTCTACATATTTTATCGCACTAGGTATCATATAGTTTTAATTCGATATTAGTAATGGTTATGTTATACGTTACATACAATTTATAAGTTATGGATGTCAAACCTGGGTATTCAATAAAGACGCACGTGATAAAATCACAAAATTGTTTTATGCGATTGATTTAGCGTGCTATGGGAAAGGAGCGCCCAAATATTAGGCTCCAACACAATCAAAAAAGTAAATATATACGTAAAAAACTGATGTTATAGATACTATTCAAGATTCATTAAGACTGAAGTGGTCATGTGGGCAGAATAACAGACGAGAGATGGACACAAAGGACAACGAACACGATTTAAGTGTGTAGTTTATAACAATTCGTTTAAGGAAATAAAGGTTTTTTTTTTAATTTTTATTTAACGTCTTTATTGAATAGATTTTCGATACCTCCAAATATTTATGAAAAATAAATCAATTTGGAAATATATATCAACATTAATTTGGTTAGTGAAGTATGGACCGTTGTTGATTACATGGGTTGTGTAGATATAAATTAATCTTCTGGTTATTTTATAAAAACATACTGTAAACTATGAATGCTAAGCTTTAACTTTGTCTCAATTTGAAATCCGTTCAATAACAATTTATTGTAGAGAAATCACAATTTCCCAAAAACAAAATTATTTACAGAGAAATCTTGTTAAATTGGATTATAAATTGAACCTAAAATCTTTAGATGAAAAAGAGAATGTTAAAGATCGATTTCAAATTCGCCTAAGATGTGCTCAACATATAAATAATGTTACAATTACTCATAATACTTACTTTGTATACAACTTTTAATTTAACTGATTTTAATTTTATCTACGTACGTGACAAAGAAATGATACAAAGAGTAATAAGGTTTTTGAAATTTTTTGAAAGATAAGATTTGGAAATGGTGCAGAAACGGCTAGCGATAATGACGCAGTGGATAGTGCGGCCGGAATCCGTGTCAATAGACGCGAGTTCAAACCCACCTATTCAACTCTAAAATCAGTTTGAGCTTTCGGTGAAGGAAAACATCGTGAGGAAACCACAGCATGGTTGTAGGGCATTTTCTAATAATGCTAATGGCACCATCATTAGAGGACCACTACATCTCTAGGCTTGGTGTGTTTACTATCCTTATCCTTTATTATCCTTTTATCATCATTTAACATCAGTGAGATTCTGGTCAAAGCGCTGAGCCTATACTGTGAAAAAATACTGCTGAAGACAATCTCAGAGAACAGAGTGAAAAACTGCTCATATTATTCGAGTGTGTGTTTCTTTATATTACTAGAAAACATAGAGATATATTAGAAAAGCGTCGCTCTACGTTGGCCGTCCTTATATTCTAGGGTCGTTGAGACCATAGCACCTTAAGGACGCTACCCAATAATTTACTCCAGATTAATTGCGAAAGTCGAACAAGCTGAAGGAGGGTTTCAAAACGTCTGGACCTCACAAAGAGCTTGTTTACACGCTCCGGTATTGTTCTATAATAAACGAGAGAATTCAATCTCGTTTAGTATTTGCGAATGTAATATTTATTTTCAAAATTAATTTACGAATGAGACTTTTCAACGACGTGTGAGAAAATCTTTTGGATTTTGCATAATGTTTCCAATTGTTTACTTTATATAATGAAACTTTATAAATGTAATTTTGAAACAATTACTTATGTATTTATCTTATATTTGAGAATAAGGTACTTACTTGATTCATGTATAATTAATTGAAAATAACTGACTACTACAATAATAGAAGAACAAAATAATTATATTTAATTCTTATACCAAAAAAAAAAAATTCATTCGATTAATAAAATTAGGAGATAAAGTTTAAGATTTTAGTGGGGATAGAGAGGATATGATCTGTCCCTTTCCCGCAAAATGAGTGTCAATTATATAATTTGTATGAAATATTTTCTTCTTTCAGTCCGCTTAGTACATATTTCTGCAATATTATAAAATTTAAAGTCAATGTATACTGATTCATAAAATTCCAGAGTGCAAAGGTTTTATGTTACGAGGCGATAATAGGAGTGTTAAGGAGGACAATTTTGGTTTGTCATGTTATAGTTTAGTTGAATAAAGTTCACGACTGAAGTGAATTCTAAATAATGACACGGAGCCTGAATTCTGAGATATCCCAACAATTCCTGTTTAACCCTTTGAGCACCTTCCCGGCGTTTACGCCAGCTTTCCATTGTTTCCTATTGTTTCATTTTTATGGGTACTCGACTCGACACATTATATAACTGCAACAGAAAGCCGCCATTTTATTACCGTTTTTATAAATATTGTTGCTAACGTCAGACTTGGCTGTATAGTCCAGTACCCTTGCTATTTCCTTAAAGATGAATAAATGGAACTTGACTGATTATTTTTTGCTCTATGAGCAGTGTGAGTGTAATACAGAACATAGAAGTACAGAACCTAGGTAGAAGTTAAAATTCTCATACGTTCCTTATTTTTGATCAGATTTTAACTTTATTTTCAGTGATTAACTTTATGTTCTGGTTTTCGATAAAAAATAAGCAGTCAACATGCGTTTTTTATTGGTTCCATTTATTCATTTTTAACTGACTTCAAAAAGGAGGAGGTTGTAAATTCGTTTTGTTTTTATTTATAAATTTGTTACGCGATTTCTCCGTCAATTGTGAACCGATTTGTAAAATTTTAATAGCGCTACTTTAAACGTAACTGTTTTAATTTAAGGGGTACACACCCGAGGTGATCCCGTTTCCACCAAATCAGGATCTATTCGGTGGAAATGTTCAGGGAAATCGAAAAAAAAATCCTCGAATATTATAGACACACGTGTTTCATATATTTGTATCCAAAGCTATTAATTAATCTTCAAAGCTATACCTAAAAGTACATACTTAAACTAAAAAAGTAGATTTTTTTAAATTAAAATCAATCAGTTAATCAATGTACTCAATTACAAATGGAAATAACTGGGGACTTCACTCAGCTGCCCTACATCGACCGAGAGAACCTCTTCGAGATGTCTTACTGTCGACCAACTGCAGTCGCCGGTATCACAAAACAACTTCTATGCACTTACAGGAACCCGATGGACGTGGCCTATGCATTCAGCGAGGTCTATGACGGTATATACTCATCCAAACCGATAGTGAGGTCCCTGAGACTCGAGGGTTACTCGGGAGCGCAGATACCTCCACACTCCACCGATACTCTCTACCTAGTACATACTCAGGTAGAGAAGAAAGCCTTTATAAACAAGGGCTACGGAACAGGGGAGGGGTCGCGAGTCCTGACGATCCTCCAGTGACGGTGGTGATCTTCCAGACCAAGGGGAGAAAGCTACAGATCCTCGATAGTGTATCCCACGCCATTGTGGCCATCTCGACCTGTGTCTATTATACCGACGTGGCCGATGACGCAATAGGCCGCTTCATCCACCGAGCGGTGAGCGCACCGGCGAAGGACATAGCGGATTACAATTTCAAGATGGCCATAAAACATGGAGACCAAATGTCATACATGCAATAATTGCCCAAACCCAAACTATGAGGTAACTATGCGGACACGGACCTAGTTCTGCTTGGCTTGTTACGACCTTTAATAAAAAATAATGAAAAAAAAAATCAGGTAATAATTATGTAAGTAATTAATTAATAATAACAAAATAAGTGTCTACAAAATAATTTAACATATAGATATAAAAAATTTAATCGAAGTAGATTTAAGCTCACATATGCGAAAGAAGATTACTAACTGCATAGCTGCTTGAATTGCTATTATAGGCAATTTTTTCCGACGCAAGTCGAATTAAATCTCCAATATAAAAAAGGTGTAGACCCAGAGTCCACAGATTTTAATTTTAATAAAAAAAATGGAAATAACTGTCTTAACTTTGTCACAATTACATATAAGCTAAATAAAGGACTAGGGTGATTTTAAAGTACAATTAATCTAAATTTAATATAATTAACGACGTACACTTACACCACTTTGTTAACCGTAAGCTGGCACTTATTTCAAATTTATTAATGATTTTAAAACAAAGGATAATTTAAGTAAACAAAAGCAGATTAGTAAAGTAATTGTTTATTTACTTTTTAGTGCATTCTAATAGTTTTTTTCTTTTAACCCCTTGAGCACTTACCTGATGTTTACGCCAGCTTTCCATTGTTTTCCTATTGTCTTTCTATTGTTTTATTTTTATAGGTACTCGACACATTAAAGTCAGTTTTGTTTTTAATTAAAAAAGTTTAAAAAAATGTGTTTTTTATATATGTACCGTATATATACATTCATTTATCTTTAGTAAAAAGTTGTTATTTTAACATTACAAACACACTTTAATTTTATTTATTAGTATATGTAAGTACACATAAATAAATACATTGACTTTTATAATGTAGCAGATACGTATGTACTAAGTCGATTGAAAGAGGAATAAATCAAGCCTAACAGTTCACTGTTCGAGTTGTGTCGGATTTCTGTTTCGAAGCGCAGTCGAGGAAGCTTTTAATACTTATCTGCTTAGTACTAGCTCTAACTTTAAACTTATTTAAATGGTGGTCAGTGATATCGACATCGAAGAAACTTGTATTTATTCTATTTATCTTGCAGACGTCGTCTTGAAGAGGATATTTCCTTTTTCCTTAACCTCTGCATATTCTAGATAATTATTATACGTTATAGAAAATTTTATACAGGGTCTTATATTATTTATTATAACTATAGACATAGCGAATATGTTTTTGAAGGTATTTTTTGATTGAGCTAAAAAGTTTTAAATATATTTTAGTCTAATTCGAATAGTTTTATAATGCTTTTTTGACTTTTTATTTTAATGTTTTCACTTTCAGACATATAAATTGTCTTATCATAGACAAAGTGCGGACGATTGAAAAGTTTTATCAGTATTTATAGAAGATAAAATAGAAATTTTATCTTTAGGATAATGATTAAGTATCGTACGAAGAAGTTAGGATTTCAATACTCAACACTCGCGATGGTTTAATGAAACGTAAAGTTGTTATTATTAAATCATTTAGATTGTGGTTGGTATTTTATTTTATTTTAGAAGGCACTAATACATGTATGAAATTAACAAAATACGGTCTCACATGAATCTATATATATTTGTATAATGAATCCCTGTTCGTTAGTCTCGCTAAAACTCGAGAACAGCTGGATCGATTTTGCTAAATTTGGTTTTGAAACGTTTTGAGAAGTGCAGCGTAGGTTATACGGTTTTTTTTTCAACAAGTTATTTTCCCCATACGAACTGTTGTTACCTGTAAAACTAAATAGTGGGAGACAGAAAACGATAGTAGTCTTATTAGTGTTCTAGAGTTACTGAAAATGAAGTAGATAGGCTTAGAATTCAACGAATTCGTGCACATTAAACCCAACACCAGCGATCATCAACCAAAAAGAGAGGTGATAAAAAGTTCACCTGGTCACCTAGTTCTAAAAGATATTTTAAATTACATAAATCCACAACTTAGATTACTAGGAATAAATATTGTAAATGGACAATATTTTACTTTGTCAAGCAAGGTGAGTTTATATCTGGTGAGTTTAAAGTTACATACAACTTATAATGATTTTAAGCGTCTTAAAAAGAAAGTAAATAAAAATAAATGCAAAAACAGGAGATTTCGAGTAGTGTCCACATATTATGAAAGTAGATTTTTTAATTTATTGGAGAACTGAAAAATATGTGATAAAAATGTATAATAATATATTTTATTATGATTTTTGAAAACCACGTAAAATTGTGGACTCAATATAAAAATCGCAAAATACGAAAAGTAGGGATGAAAATGTCCATCTGTTTCATAATTGAATGAATATAATTTCGATATGAAGATACTGTACTTTGCGTATAATTTTTTTTTTAGTTTGGTTATTTGTGAAGATCTCCATAAGCTTCATTAATTAATAACTATACATGATATCGAATCATTATTATTTTGTTATAGAACTAATGTTTCAGAACAATAATGAAATAATAATAGAATTTAATTTGTTGATCAATCGTCGTTCGAGAACTGACTCGATCTACTCGCTTCCGGTTTCATTTGTAGTTCCAGCTCTCTTTGTAAAAGAAAGAGAAACATTGTAACGGAAGTACATGTGTTAGCTTCTTTAAAATTTATTTCAGATGGATATTGGCTTATCCGGATATTTTCATTACTGATTATAAATAATTTGTCAAAAGTATCTACCATATAACTTGTTGATTGTAACATATAAAATAATAAATAATTTATGGTATAAACATCGTTAATTTTAAATTTGATTAAAAATGAATTGTAAATTTTGATTATTTCTATTTAATTTTATTAATTTAGGTTTGTAAGTAGTTCAAGCTCGATTTATGGCAATTTGAGCAAATGATGTTTCGGAACACAAGAAGCCAGTCAAAATTGAGCTACAATGAGAGTTGGCGTGGTTCTAGTAAAGTGTCTGTAACTAAAAATGATGTGTAAATTAATAGATAAAGCATTCTGGATTTTCAATATTAAAAAAAGTTCACACATAAATTATTTAGAATATATATCTAAAGTTCAAAGTTAATTTCAAATCAAAGAAGTATCACTTCATTAATTACACGGAAAAGTAACATAAACATTTTGAAGAGAAAACTTCAAAGTCGAAAAACCGAGATGCTCAGTAGGCGACCTGGCTACGGAGGTGGCATGGTATCTTGACCTTCCGGGTGAATTGTTTTTTCGAGATATAGCTGTTTCGGAAGTTACTTGAGTTGCAAAGGCCGTGAGACCAGAGCAGGGTGCCATCATTGTGGCTGCGTAGCCAAATAGGTGAACAGAGAAACACTGTAGAGATTTAGTCAGTAAGAGAATGACATTCACACCCTTAACATGGGGGAACTACGCAAACAATCACAGACATCCAAAGTTTTGATTGACAACTAAGCCGTTAAAACATGTATGTATGTATTTATTACTAGTAGTGCTTATAGATGTAAAAATCAATCTAACGTTAAGATTTTAATTTACAAATTTAAAAAATCTGTTATAATAGTTTTATACTTTCAATTCTATCGGCAGTCCGTACAGACTGGCAGTTTTTTTTTTTAAAGCTACAGTTTTGCATAGGTACACTATTTTACAAAGTCTCTAATCTTACGTTGGAATAGTAATATAACAATTATTTCGTATATAATTTAGTTAGTTGTACTGTAGTTATAGTTAAAGTGTTTCACTTTATACAATTAAAGAATGATGAAATATTTTCATAAAAAAATATTCTTTTATTTCTAAATACTGACTGCAATTAGCAAAAACAAAATTGATTAATTTGTGTATACTATAAGATAAAGAGATCAAATTGATTTTATTATATACTCAAAAACTCGTTGACCGATTGTAAAGATAATTACACATGTAATCCGAGTTGCATAGGATGTATATTTTATTTAATACTTACGAAGCCAGTGCGAGTCGCTAGTGTTAGTGTTAGTTACTTTTAAGTGTACATATACTACAGTTCGCTCATGAGTCCAAAAATCGACTGTACTTTTTTTTATTTAAAAAAAAACTATTTTGAAATATTTTTTCTTGTGTTATTACTAACTAGTCAATAACTCGTCAATAGCTAGAGATTCAAGTAAACTACTAAAAACTATTCACAGATAAAAAAATCATTAAAAAATAAATAAATAGACGTAAGTTTATTAAAATATCAGAACTATCCAAGAGTTTAACCACAGACCACTTATATTTAGACGTTCTACAAATTACACAAGTTTTTTTTTTTTTTTATGTTGAATGATTGTTTTTTCTATTGCCTTATATCAAAAACAGACCGACAATACGGCTGATCACTTATTTTTACCAGGTATAAGCTCAGTGCTTTGAAGACAATCTCACCTGATGTCTAGTGACAATGTGGTCCAGGATAGTAAATACACTAAGCCTAGAGATACTTCTCTAGAGAGTTCTCAAGTGATGCTGCCGGAACACACCTATTGGTATTTGGCGACAAGTTTTCACACTTGAAGGTAGAGCTGCCCAGGGGGCATTATTAGAAAATACCCTATCACCATGCCTATGCTTTCTTCACGACGTTTCCTTCACCCAAAGCTTCGACTAATTTTTAATGTTGAATTGGTGGGCTCGAACCCGCGTCCGTTGACGCGGAATCCGACCGCACTATCAGCTGAGCCATCAAACAATAAGGAACTTACAAGCATTTTAATTTTTTGCTAGAAAGAGAGCGTACTATACTGTAACCACACCATACTAATTTGTTTCATACAAATAATATACTAACAATGGTTTTGCGGGAAAGAGATAGAGTATCTGGTCTTGAATCCAATCAAAAACTTTAAACTTTTATATCTCAGAATTTTACTAGCCGGATGATTTTTTTTTTTTCAGTTTAAGCATTAGGTTTAATTATATTACTTACTTCATTTGTTGTTTTAAATAAATTAAAATAGTATTAATGAAATATTAAGTAGAATTAGCAAAGTAACATCATTGGATGCACGGATTTCCAGTCAAGATTATGTCTTGCGAGCTGCCAGTCTGTCATTGATTATATTGATTATTTGTTCGTAAGAATTTCAAGCATGTGTATAAATATTTGTATTTGTTTTACACCGAGCGAATACGCGATAACAGACGTCGAGTCATGACTGATCCGTGGGATTACCTAACTGATAGAAATGAAATCTTTATCATATCATTTCATTTGCTTCATCTAAACGTAACACGTAATTTATACGTTTATTATGATACACTGTGTCGATTGAACATGAAACTAAATTTGTTGTTGATGATTTTATTGATCGGTGTTTATAAATGTGACGCCAAAAGGTTCACTAGATGTAAATTAGCTGTCGAGTTGTTGAAGTCAGAACATATGGATAAGACATTCCTTGGAAGTTGTAAGTCATTCACATTTTATATTAAAAATAGTTTATAAACAAATACATGAGATAAACTGTTTGATAATGCTACCTATGCAGACATAGATTTAAATAAAAATTGGCTCCGTGGTTCAGCGTGGTTAGCGGAAAGTAGTCTTACTGTTGAACTGTAAACGACAAGTTTGGTTTTCGCATTGTGTGATGATTTATTAGTAGTTTTTACATTTTTATACTATACTATCTTTGTGCCTGCGGCTGCGACCGTGTTTTATATGTTTTTCACTGTGTTTTATTTTTTTTATACAAACCCCTAATTATTTTCCTAAAACATTGATATTACTAAGATAAAGTAAATATATTTCTGGTAAGTTCAAGCACTTGCCCGTAAAATGTGCATTAATTCAATTTTTTAAGTGTTTTATTTATTTAACGCGGTACCTTAATTTTTTTTTTTCAAAATTAAAAGTACCTTAAACCCCGGAGTAACTTCAGCTGTCAACCAAAAAATGTCTCGTCAAAACCAGTCCAGCCGTTCCGGAGATTACCCGGAACAAACAGATAGACAGACCGACAAACAGACTGAAAAAAAAGTTACTATTTGTATTTTTGTATAGGTATCGTATTTAACATTCATACCTAATTAGTAAAAAAAATATTGTAGCGGCGGTTGCGGTGTGTCGCTACTTATTAGTGGACGTAAAAAATAGGAAAACTATGACATAATATAATTTATTGTAGCTTATACAAATTCAAACATTGCGCGTAATAACTGCCCTTTTAACGTAGTGAACTTCGTGCGGATCTAACTTCACTTAAAACACGTTTCGTTCGGAAACAAATATTTTTGACATTACAAACAGACACTCCAATTTTATTTATTAATATAGATTTATTATTAGTAGTAGTTTATTTTGAAACAGTAAGTGACTGTTAGTTCATTATGTTAATTTAATTAACAAAATAGGTTATTTCACCATTATTATTATTATTGTGTAGATATTATTTTGGTCCTTCCATGACTAGATACTAGATTAAAAAAATCTATAACGTTAAGGGCCTTAAAAAATCATTTCAATTTTAGGTGATAAATTCCCGCGCAAAAACGCTACGCCACATGCTTTTAGTTCGTGACGTCACGTTTTAATAAACGACATAGAGATGTCATTTTTTCCGAAAAAGATTGATTCTAATCGAAACTGATGAATCTATTGAAATTAAAATTCAGTTCCAAAACATCGGTTTCCCAAAAAATACATAAATTAATAGAAAAATAAATAAAATGCTGCTATAAATATTATTCTTCAAAGTATTGTGGTACTTTTCATATAATTTTTTCATTTCAAATGTACATTTCACATTATGAACGTATTTTGTGCTAGCTGTGTGCCCGTGGCTCCGCCCGCGTTTCATATATTCTTCACTGCGTTATATAGTTTTTAAATAATTATTGGAAAATAATGTTTTACGGTGCAGCCCATTCAATCGTATGTTTGTTCAAAATTTCATGTTTTTTTTCACACAGAATCCCATTTATATTCCTATTTTTTTTTTGGTTCTGAGATAAAGTAAAAATATTTCTCATGAATTAGAGGACTTGCCCGTAAAACTGACTATTGAATCGTCTTTTTGTGGCAAATTTTTTTATACGT
Organism: Samia ricini; assembly: GCA_014132275.2. Lineage (NCBI taxonomy): Eukaryota > Metazoa > Arthropoda > Insecta > Lepidoptera > Saturniidae > Samia > Samia ricini. The sequence goes on along the minus strand of AP028163.1, from coordinate 22,764,377 downwards.
TACCCTGATAGTTTTCCTGAAATTATTATAGGTACTAGCAGAAAGCAAGTGTACTTCTCACAGTAAAACTGTGTATTGCATCGAACTTTATCAGAATATCATGAGTTTTAATTTTTTTACCCGGACCTCTAATTATTTTCCAAAAATTAAAGTCAGCTATTTACCAAAGAATGTCCCGTCAAAATAGGTCCAGTCGTTCCGGAGATTAGCCGGAATAAACAAACAGAAAGACAAACAAAAATAAAAAAAATGTATTTTAGGCATAGGTACCGTAATACATTCATATGGATTTAGTAAAAAAAAATGTTATTTTGATATTACAAACAGACACTTTAATTTTATTTATTAGTATAGATTACAAGAGATCTAGATCAAACAATAAATAAATAATAGTAATAAAAACCTGAATATTTGACCTTTAGTATTTTCAATTTATATCTCTTTTCACCAGCTGGCATTGACTTTTATAGTTTGAAGCAAGTGACAAATATTTGTTATAATAAAATAGACCTTATTTATATACAAATAGGAACGCTATCAGCAGCAAACAACTCTACCGGCCGGATGTCACGCATGCGCATGGCATAAACAACACCGGTAGCCATGCGGAACGCACGTGTCTTAATTTTTCTAATAATTTATTATCTCTGTTTAGTAAACGCGAGAAGGTTCGACACGCGATGTAAATTAGTTCGTGAGTTATTAAAAGTGGGTGTACCCAGTGACATATTTTTAGGACAATGTAAGTCTTAAAATTAAATTCTTAGTAGTCATAAAAAATACGATACGATGAATTAATAATTACGTCAAATACATTCATGTTTTTATTTGTGTAATTAATATTTACAGATTAATAATCCCAGAATATCATATACTTTACTTACATAATTATAACGCAATTTAATTGTGGACTTTTTAAATCTTAATATGCAAACGAAACAGCAGGAATATATAGTAAATTAATTAGCACAGACTGGTACTAGAAGCCTACCGTTTCAGCCCTCAGGCATAATAACCTACTATCTATGTATACTTTACTTAGAAATACGACGATCGTTCTGTTTGCGGTATATTTATTAGATGTGTGTCCGCTGTTAAGGCCGCGTTTTAAATGTCTTTCACTGCGTTTTAAATATATACATAACCTAAAAAAAACAAACAAATGAAAAAAAAAGATAGACTTTTGTTTTATTAGCGGAAAAAATGCACTGTGCGCGGTATAGACCCGAAACATTAAAATTAAATACGAAAGATACCTGCTTCCCTCATAACAAATTTTATTCAAATCCATTGATTTAATCTAATTATTTTAATTAGTTAGTTTTTTTTTTTTTTCATAATTTCCTGAAATGATAATATATTTAATTAATTTTTAAAGCTACTTAACTTTATGCACAGAACATCTTATCAAATTCCGTCAACTCCTTTTGAGTTAAAGCTGAAAATAATTTATTCTTTTTTTTTTTTGTGACGAATACTAAAAATAATTTTAAAAACCCACATAGCCTATCAACAGCTACTAGATATCTACTTTCTACGTACAAAGCTTCATCAAAATTAATCTAGCCGTTTTCGAGTTAAATCTGGAGACACAGTTAGATAAAAAAATGTCGCTTCGAGATTAGTAATGGCTAAAATAGACATCTGCTACAACATTTCTAAAAAAGATTAAATGTTCTGACAAAACTTAAGTTTTATTGTTAGTATAGATATATGTAGATAGTTTTAATTTTAGGTAAATTGAAATTACAATTCTGAGCGTAAATGACACGAAAGTTATAATAAACTAATAAATTAAAATTAAAGATGTGTTAGTATTTTTTGTATATAAATAGGCAGAGATAAAAGAGTTGAAATCCTTTAGTGTTATCAGTAAAAAGGTTTTGTTATCATGCGTTTAGTTAAATTCGATCTTTAGGACATCATTAGACAAACATCTATAACAATCTATTCAACCAAAAGAAGTCCACTGCTAGACATAGGTCAAAGATTTGCATGACGACCTGTTTTGCGCCACCTGCATTCAGCGGATTTCCACGCTTTTTAGCAGGTCGTCAGTCTATCTTGTAGCGGGCCTATCTACGGTGCCTCTTTAGATACACGGCAGGCATTCGGGGGCCCATTGGCCCCAACGAGCATCGGTTCTACGACCAACGTTTCCAGCCTACTGCTATTTATTGCTATTCTTTGGGCTTATTTCTGATTTGGTCACGCAGTGAATCTCAAAAGATAGCCCTCTTCATTGGCCTTTAGGCAACTTTGACCTTTTTAATTAGCTACATTATAAGCGCGACCATGACTCAGTCTTGTAAATCATCACTGGCAACACACACTGGTCGAAGATTTATGTCTTGAGACTCTGCGATATTTCGAACAAGAAGATTCTGCGTAGCTTCTCGAACGCGGCCCAGCCGAGTTGGGTTCGACACTTAACCTATTTTTCGAAATTCGAATTACGTAACAATGCGTTTTTTCTGGTAATAAGCATAAAACTCTTCTAGAATATCTATACCTATATTTTTTCCTTATCTCTACTTTTGACTCTTTCATTGGAGAGCGATGTGATAGCAATAGATTTCAGGTACCTATTTTTCAAAATAGTTACCTCTTAAGTCCTAAATTTATTCATATATTATCCTCAAGGAAAGGGTGTGTGCCCTTATTTTAAAGTTATAATTCACTACAGAGCGGAATTATTTTAGACCAACGGACGAGCAAGTTTCATCCATCCATTCAACAGAAAGACGTCCACTGTCCGACATTGGCTTCCTTCAAAGATCTGCACAACTACTGGTCTTAACCAACCGCATCCGGCGGAAAACCTCGAAAAAAAAAAAAAGATTTTGACTTATATTTGCTCATGCAGTAGCAGACTGTGCGCGACATAGCAGGATAAGTAAGTAGTGCGCCACCCCTTTGGCCATTGTAAACTGTCCAATCATTTCAAAAAGTTATGCAATCTATTTTATAATATATTATAGTAGAATACTTAATCGTATTTAAATTGATTCATTTGCGATGTGAAGGTCAATAAGGTTATATTCTGTAAATACAATTGTTACCTAAAGATAATAATATTAAAGTGTCAAGTCATTCCCGTACATTCGTACTCGATTCCAACATTGCTTTTCTTGTTGCTTAAGTTTCTCTTTTTTTAAAGGGAGAACTTCTTTAACGGCGTTGAGCGATGCTCGGAATATGCGTTACCAATGCTACAGCATGTATAAGATGCGTTTAAGTGCTGGCGCTCCGAAAAATATAATACAATTTATACGTACGCACCCTACATATATGTTTTGACTATGAATAAACTACGTATATAAAAATTTACGTAATTATTACTCGGAGTGACAGTACTTATAAAAACCAGACAAATGTTCATTGTTAGGTTATGTTAATTAGTGCGTAAATGCATTCCCTCGTCAAAAAAAAAAAAGGTTATGTTAATTATTTCAATTAACAAATTATGAAATTTGGACATGAAAAAAACAGTTTTTCCAAAGTTTCGAGTTTTCCCTTCTGTCGGCAGTACTCATGACTGTTTTTTTTTTCATACGAGTTTAGTTAAAACAACTGCACCGATTATATGACTTTACTTTCCAACCGACTTCATAAAGGAGGAGGTTATCAATACTTCTGCTTGTTATGCGAGTACATACTTGAACTAAAAAGTAGAAAAAAACTTTTTAAATTAAAAACAAAACCGACTTCAAACGAATAAACTATAAAAAGTCAATAAATCATTTGTAGTCGGTGCCAGCTAAAGTTAACCAATGTACTCATTTAGAATGGAAATGGAAATAACTGCCTAAACTTTGTCACGATTACATATAAGCTAAATAAAGGACTAGGGTGATTTTATAGAATAATGAATTAAAATCGAATATATTAGCGACGTACATTTACACTACTTTGTTATCCATAAGCTGGCACCGATGTCAAAATTAACAAAGTAGATTAATAAAGTAATTATTTATTGACTTTGTAGTGCATTTTTATAGTTTATTCGTTTGAAGTCGGTTATGTTTTTAATTAAAAAAGGTTTTTTAAAAGTCATTTTTGTATTATTTTTAAACAGAGGTCTTCAACTTACGGACCGCAAGATAATATTGCCCCTCATCCGATCAGCGAGAGCGACAGCCTTTATTTCGATAAATATAAATAAAGTTATAAGCACATACGTAGATATATAATGAATATCTATTTATTATATATTCTAATAAATTAAATTGGCATATGAATGGCATATACACGTTACCTACACGAAAAAACATATTTTTTTAAATTTTTGTCTGTCTGCTTGTTCTTGGAAATTCTGATTTTGACGGAGCATATTTTGGTAGATAGCTAAAGTTACTTACGAAAATATTATTGATTCCATACAATTTAAACTAAGTTATGAACAAAATGAGATTTAATGGGCAGAATCTTCAAAACGTTATTTCCAATTATTATTTTAAAACTATATTAGTATATCATATTATTATTATGTTATGTTAATGTTTATATATGGAACCCTAATTATTTTCCTAAAAAATCTTTAGTACAAAGATAAAGTTAATATATTTTTCATAAATTCTAGCACTTGCCCGTAAAACTGTGCATTGAATCGGATTTTATTTAATTTTTTTAATGCAAAACCCTAATTATTTTCGAATATTAAAAGTACACTAAGTTACTCGGAGTGAATTCAGATATCTAACAAAAAAGTCCCGACAAAATCCGTCCAGTCGTTCCGTAGATTACCTGGAACAAACAGACAGATAGACAAAAATTAAAAAAATGTATTTTTGGTATTGGTATCGTATATACATTCATATCTATTTAGTAAAAAAAAGTAATTTTGATATTACAAACAGATACTCCATTTTTTTTTATTAGTATAGATTAATACTAGCTTCTTGCCCGCGACTTCGCCCGCGTTTCATATATTCTTCACTGCGTTTTAATTATTTTATACGGAACCCTAATTATTTTCTTTAAACAATTTTAGTACTAAGATAAAGTAAAAAAATATTTCTCATAAATTGTAACACTTGCCCGTAAAACTGCATTGAATGGGATTTTATTTGAATTTGTATGGGTTACTTTTTTACGCGGAACCCTAATTATTTTCGAAAATTCAAAGTAGTCTAAGTTACCTGGAGTAAATTCAGATATCTAACAAAAAAAGTCCCGTCCAAATCCGTCCAATCATTCCGAGGATTACCTGGAAAAAACAGACTGACAAAAATTTAAAAAATAGTGTTTTTGGTATAAGTATTGTATATACATTCATATCTTTTTAGTAAAAAAAAATAATTACTAGCCTTGTATCCGCAGCTGCGCCAGCGTTCGATGTATTCTTCACAGCATTTTGTTTTTTTTACAGGGAACCCTAATTATTTCCCACATTTTTTTGCACCTTTTTTTTTTGACGGGGGGAAATGCATTTACGCACTACCCTTATCTATTGTATTTGTGGGATCAGAGTCCCTCAAATACAATAGATAAGGGGGCACGGAGTGACGAGCTCCGTGCCAGTGTGGGACTCACCCAGGCGTGAAGCGCCCGGAAATACCCACTAAAACCCCCCGGGGCCTTCCGCTGCATTTGGGTTGGGGGCGATACGGAGTTGCTAGGCATGTCGCCGCGTCGCCCCCTGACATTTTTTTGCACCTAACATTAAGCAAAGATATTTTTCACAAATTCAAATGCCTGCCAGTAAAACTGTGCATTGAATCGGATTTTACTCACAGTTTAGTGAGTTTTCATTTTTTAACGCGGAACCCTAATTACTTTCTAAAAACAAAAGAACCCTGAGTTACGCGGAGTAACTTCAGCTATTTATCGAAAAATCTCGTCAAAATCGGTCCGGCCGTACCGGAGATTACCCGCAAAAACACACAGCCAAACAAAAATGTTAAAAAAAATGTTGTGTTTCGATATCGTATATATGTATTTAGTAAAAAAATATGCTTTGATATTATAAAGAGACACATCAAATTTGTTTATTAGTATACAAGATATAAGTGTAATTGATAAAAAAAATCGATTAATAAAGGTGTTATTTTGCAGAAATCGTTTGTAAATAATTAATAGTTGTTTCTTACTTTGGTAATTCCGTTTAGTATTTTTTTTGTTTATACCAGTATTAGCTCTGTAACGTCAATCGTATTATGTAATTCTAATTATGAAGTTGTATGTTTCCATTTGACCGTAGTGTTTTAATATCGTCCTTATGATTCGGGAACGTAGTGGAGTTTATCTCGTATCCCGACGTTACTTTGTGTTCGTAGATAAACACCACAATCGCCAAAATATATCTGAATTTCAAGACTCATTTAATTTCCTTAACATGTTTCGTGCCTTAGAATCCACTAATCCTATTCTATAATGAGCCTGAGCTTTAGGCGAAGGAAAAACATCATGGGAAAACCATACCAAGGTGCCCATGGTCGTAAGTAATGTTATAACAATTCACGCCCGGGTAGCTATCATTTACAAGTTTAAAAATCTGTCACCAAACAAGTTTAATTTTACAGCATTACTTGAAGGCCAATACCTCTTTGCTTGGTGTGTTTAACATCTTAGATCTGATCGTCACTTAAGATTAGTTGAGATTGATTATCTTCGAAGCTTTCAGCCGTATAAAAATATATCCTATTTGAAGATATGAATAAAGCTTCATTTATTTCATAATATATTATTCGAATTGTGTTATATAGTTATACATAGATATAACATAAACAACGTAAATATAACATGATAAATGACGCAATATTGACATAAAATGGGACCGCTTCATTTATTTTTATGATAACGAGGTTTTTTCTTCTATCTCTCTATATAAAGAAACCGTGTAAACATCTGATAAAAATATTTAAAAAAAATGAATATTTTCTTACAACATTATACGAACGGAAGCAAACATTTCATTTTAATCAAATATGTATAATATTTATGTACGTAAAGGATTATGCGGAAAAGTACATAATACCTCATAATCTGTCTCGTAAGTGGAAAATAGTTATACTATATACTCCATCAATTTACTAGTAGTGGCAGAAATTTGATACATAATATGCTCCATTGATTTATTAGTAGTAGTATATGTATTCGTCCGATGGAAAAGGTTAAGGGGGTGCTCGACGCAATTTTAGTCTGTCATGTTGCTGTCCTTGTTTTTAAATCATTATTTTGCTGTATTTGTATATATTATATGATTTTGATGGCATTTTTCATGGTATAGTGTAGTTATGATATAGCAGTGTAGTGAAGTGAAAATAAAGACATCACGAAAGACATAAAGAATTCACGCTCCGTGAATTCTAAAATGTCCCAATCATTCCCGTTGTGGTTGTAATAGAAGGCCACCATTTTGTTACCGCCATTTATTTATTAATAGCGTTCCTAACGTCTGACTCAGCTGCATGGTCTACTAGTACCTTTGCCTTTTCCTTAAAAAGGAATGAATGGAAAAGGCTAAGAGACATTTGTGCATATCGCCTATTGTAAAGTACAAATTTGTATCAACAATCTAGTAAAAGGATGGGAATACCTCTAGAATGTTACATGGATTCTTGTGGCATCTCAGAATAAACGCTTCGTGCCGTTATTTTCAATACATTTCACATATATACAATAACCAAACTATATTACGTCAATTCCCACCGAAATCACACAAAATAGGGTCCTGAATACAAATTATTGAGTTAAAGAAAATATTGAAAATAGCTACTACATTACTGATTTAGGTGCCGCCAAAAAGCCTTTTGGGCAATTAACTGACAGGTCCCATATTTATAGGTAATAGACCTATTATTATTATATTCAATTAGTGACTATACCATTATTAATGTGGGTTTAGTAGGTATCTACTGTGTTTTTAAATCTTTGGAAAGAAGGCTTAGTTCCGCTGCTTTTGCGGCTAGAAAAATTCGCCGGTTAACAGATATTGCTACTGTTAGGTTAGTTTACTTTGTTTACTTTAATAGCTTAAAGTTTTACGATATTTTGTTTGTGGGGCATAGCAGCAGAGGTAGACACCATTTTTACGTTACAAAAGAGAGCTGTTTGAACAATATACAATATGGGACCTCGTGAATCGCTAAAGAACAAGTTTCAAGAATATGACACCTTAACTTTGCCCTCTCAATACATCTTTGATAACCTAATGTATGTTCGTATAAATTTGGAGAAGCTTGATCTGGTAAATGATTGTCATAATTTTAATATTAGAAATAAAGACAAAGTTGGCCGTCCCATGCTTTAGGGTAAGTAAATCTAATACAAGTTTTATGTGTAATAGTATTCGGTTTTATAATAAGATCCCAAAGAACATTACCGATTTACCTAAAAATACGTTCAATCACTATGCCAAGCATGTCTTAATTTCAAAATGTTATTACAGGGTGGATCATTACGTAAACAATAGTGATGTCTGGAACTTATACCTCTCTCTGTGCTTTCGTTAACAATGGTTGTAACTATGATTTGTATAGTTTTTATTGATTGATTGGATCTCTTTTATCATTCATAGTTATATCATTAGTACACATTGCGTTCACGTGACTCTATAGCCATAAATGCGCTTGCCTTTCGGCAAAGATAATAAATAGAAAATTGGCGCCAAAGCTGAAAATTCGTCTTGATTTGTTATTTACATACTTAATAATAAATATAAATTTAATAATTAAAATGAGTTCCAACGTTTCAGAGAGTGAACTGGAGATTGATTGTACTCCACTAGATTTAAGATAAGAACCCAAATTGGCAATGGAAAACCAGCTTGCAACAAAGTTACAAAAAAAAAACATGAAAGTATGTGACAATTTTATGAGTTCGAAAAACGAGAAAAATGTTAACATTTACTCCGAATCAGTATTTTCAACAACAAACATAAATATACCGGGGAAATCAATAACTTTTTTTTAGTAATTATCCCAATATGACTAATGTAACTGTTAATATTAATTAAATTGAATGTACTCGTATAATATAAAATTTAGGTTTTATTTCCCTATGTTCTTTTGAAAAAAGCACTATATATGCCTCGGCGGAAATGGCATTGCTTGTCTCGTATTAGTAAAGTCTTCGCCAACGGCTCTGCCTTCATACTCATGCTCCACCTGCAATTGCCTATTTCACGGCCTTTTAAAAATGTACTATTAATCTATAAATTAAATTTGAACAAAATTGGGTGAACGGTAAAATGCTGATTCTTTCCAAAGTATCGAATAAATGTTACTTCGGTTAAAAAGTGCTTAAGTATTACTTTTATTAACATAACATAAGCTCACACATGTTATTCCCGAAGGGTTAGGCTGAGGAGAAATAGCGAACTACACCACCCACATTTCACCGAACTTAGTTCCTTCCCAGATGTGACAGGGGGCGAGCATGTCGCCATATCGGGTAGAAAACCCCAATACAGCTTGACCCGACCCAGGGATCGAACCCGAGACCTCAGAACGGCAGTCGCACCGTAATACAACTGCGCCACCGAGGCAGTTATTTTGTTAATACTTAAGTTGTTCTCTTTTGTTATTCTATAGTGATTTTTTGACTTCTCATTGGGTTTCGTAGTAGTGTTAGCAACGTCACACTTGCCCACATTTCCCTTTATTGGTGGGCTCCTGTTTCCGCAACTAGACACACCACCCTTTCCCTTATAATTTAACTGATTTATATGTATGATGACTTGTTATTGGTAAATATTTTGCTATACTGTTAAATTACTTTACTGTTAGTCGTCTATAATAATAAATAAATAAATAAAAATGTTGAGGAGTTACGTATTGACAACTGTACTAGTATGAACTGTACTTACTGTAACGTCAAAATGCTTTTGATGAATCGAGGTTGCGTTGTGAGTGAGTGAACTTTGTACTAAGGGGCCAGGTATATTGCTTATATATAGCTCGTTTGTTTATATTTGGTTAAATAGCTATGTGATCGTAGATCGGCCCGCGTTTTAGGTATTCTTCAATGTGTAACATAGTTTTTTTAAAATAATAATTTGAAAATAATGTTTTAAATGTGCTGTCCATTGAATCGTGTTTTAGTCACAATTACTTGAGTTTTAATTTTTTTACGCGGAACTCTAAAAATGCCAGGAAATTATTAGTAGGTACTAAACAAAGGGCAAAAATATTTCTTACAAATCCAAACACTTGTCAGTAAAGCTATCCATTGGATGGTATTTTATTCACAATTACATGAGTTTTAATTTTTTTACGCCTGATTATTTTCGAAAAATTAAAGTAGTTTCTTTTTGTTACACGGAATAGGCTCAGTGCTTTGACCACAATCTCACATGAAGTTAAGTGACGATGAGGTCCACGATGGTAAACACACTAAACCTAGAGGTACTGGTTCTCAAGTGATGCTGCCGGAACAAACCTATTGGTATTTGGCGACAGGTTTTCAAACTTGAGGGTGGTAGCTACCCAGATGGGCAATACACAATGTTATATGCTTTCCTCACGATGTTTTTCTTTACCGAAACCTCAGGCCGATAAGTTACTTTAGCTATTTACCAAAAAAAGTCCCGTCAAAATGGCCCAGCCGTTCCAGAGAGACAGTATCAGAGAGGCAAACATTTTAAAAATTGTGTTTTTGATATAGGATACCTTATATATGTACATTCATATGTACTTAGTAAAAAATTATTATTTTGATATTATGAACAGACACTTCAATTTTGTTTATTAGTGTAGATTATTATATTTAAACAACGTCAACACTGTACGTACTCGTATACATTAATCATATTAAAAATTAACAAACAGATTTAATCGCAAAATAGTTTTTATTACGCAGTTGGTAATTCCAACTTGTTATACAAACACGATCAAAGTCTGTGGTTCGTGGAAGTGATTAAATAATAATAACAGGTACACAAGAGTTTGATAACTTTTTTCGTGTTCCGTATAATATATGAAAATAAAGTAAAAAAAAAACATTATTCAATTTAGACCCTAAGAAGGAACTTATGAACGTCAAAACACTACTACCCTTTCGGAAAATAACCTAGTCGAAAAGTGCCGGCAAGAAACTCGATCTGGTTCCTTGTTAATCGACTTCAAAAAGAGGAGGTTATCAATTCGTCTTGGTTTTTTTTTGTTGTTACTCGATTTCTCTGTCATTTATGGACCGATTCGCAAAAAATTTTTAACTGAAAGAGTACACCTTTGAGCTAGTCCCATTTCTACCAGATCAGGATCTGATCAGAGGAACTTAGGGAAATTGAAAAAACTCTTGTATAGTAACACTTACACGTGTTTCATATATTCATTTCCAAAGCTATGAAGTAGGCTTCACAGCTATACCTAAAAGTACATAGTTAAAACTAATAAGTAAAAATCAAAACTTTTTTAAATAAAAACAAAACCGACCATTAAAGAATTTTCTGTAAAAATGCACTAAAATGTCAATAAATAATTCCTTTATTAATCTTCTTCGTTAATTCTGAAGTCGGTGCTAGCAAGCTTACAAAATTACATATAAACTTAATAAAAGACTAGGATGATTTTAAAGAACAATTAATCAAAATTGAACATAATTAGCGACGTAAATTTACACCACTTTGTTATCCATTAGCTGGAACCGACTCCAAAATTAAAGAAACAGATTAATAAAGTACTTATTTATTCACTTTTTTCGGTTTTGTTTTTGATTAAAAAAGTTTTTTTTATAAATTGAAATACACATAAATTATAATTAAAAACTATACAAATAATAATTACATATTAGCGAAAACACAGAAAGGGGTGTAAATTCCATACATCATTATCGTTCCCGTAATGATCCATCCAAGTAATTTATGTATTTCTTATTTAAAACATTGACATAAAGAATTAAATAAAAAAAAATTAGTTATGTAAAATTCTAGTACAAAATGCCTTGAATTGATTGAGAACAGGTTACGTTCAAAACTTTTTTGTTTTTTTAATTATTGCATTTTGTCACGTGGTGCTATATTTTAAAATGAACGTCGTTATGTGATCTTGAGATTAACAACAAGATTATATATTCTATTTACTACTTCATACTTATTCATATTTGAGACTCTCATAAATAATATATATTGGTAGCTCTGGTAGTTGATCAAAGTATGACAGTTACTCAGTGATTTGTCATCCGTTTCAATTTTCAGCCTAGTATAAAAATAAGGGGCTAATTAATTATGCGGAAAGATATGAATGTAATTATCGCGAGAAAACAAAGATGGCGGGCGATTAGTTAGCTAATGATATCAGTTACCTATCACTGCGAGGGGTCGTGAAGCCATTCGCTCAGCGAACTCTTATCAAATGCAAAACAAACAATTAACAAACGCTCTTTCACAACTTATTCATTTTCTCACATAATTTATTACAGTAATATTTTATATGTAGTCTGTCTATGCTTGAGAAGTACAAAGCGCCATTACCTTCGTTCTCTTAAAAAGTTACTAATAACTAGATTACTTATTAATATGCCGATTACCCATAAAAATAAGACAATAGGAAAACAAAGGAAAGCTGGCGTAAACGCTAGGTTAGTGCTCAAGGGGTCAATATTTCATTATGTATAGCAGTGCTTTTTAAAATTTTCTTAGCGTGTCACATAGCAGTTATTGTTAATAATTCATTAACTTCCATGTTTGGGTCAAATACATTATTTCGATGGCGTAATGAGTTGTAAAATTTTGTTATTGTACATAAGTGTATTGTAAATATTAACGCGAAACGTTTAATCTGAGGTGACACAAAAACTTAATGGAAAGGTCTAGCAAGATGGGCTACTGTTTGATTGGAACTTAGAAATTATTGAAATATAATTAATTTACATGACAGTGGCAGAATTGTGTATATAAATCAAATATTGCCATTAGCTAAAAAGATGAGAAAGATGTTTGGTTGGCATGTCATTAAGAAAACATCCCAAAATCAACTCATAGAGACAATCAAACCTTGTTAGATTGAATTACTCTAAGAACCACAGTCAAATATGTAAACAAGGAAAATGTGTTAAAACATAATGAAAAAAAAACCATAATTCTCAACTTATGTAAAACTAGCAACCCGCTTCGGCTTTATTTGGATAAATAGAAGGATAAAGCAAAAATGTATTTTCGCAGCGCATGCCAAATAATATCTTTATAATATAATGAATAAAGCAACATTTTGATATCTCGGGTTATACATTATTGTAATTTACGTGGGGCTTTTTCTAATTAATAATAAATAATAAAATGAAGCCTTTGTTATTCATTGATAATTGTAGCTTTTGCAATGATTTTTTTTTTTTTAATCAAAAAGTCAATAGTTTTTGAGTTTATCTATGACAAACAAAAGAATTTAGATATACTATTATTGGAATTTAAGTAAATTTCATTTTCATATGAACTAAATGTTGTTGTATATGTTTTTTTGTGTTACAAAATCAATGAAACCGGGTTTGTCGTGTCGCTCGCGTATCTCTAAAGTTACAATAGAGTTTCCTTATACAGAAATATCGTGGGATAAAAATCTGATTGGTACGGCCCAGTGCCCAAGTTTTTATACGTGACCGGAATCCGAGCGTAAATTGTCTGTAACACTTTATGGGATGACGTTGATTTAAGGGAATTACCGTACTAAGACAATGAAAAACCCCTGATTAGTTTCGTTTTAGCTAAAACAACGATCAGACAATTTAATTGGTTTTTGTGTTAAGTCCCTAATTATATTATCTATATTTTATTAATATCTATCAATGTAATATCAAAATAACATTGTTTTACTAAATACATATAAATGTGTATACGATATCTTAACAAAAAATACAACATTTTTTGTGTCTGTTTGTTTGTTCCGAGCAATCTCGGGAACAGTCGAACCGATTTTGACGGGCCTTTTTTTGGCAGATAGCTAAAGTTACGTAAGCCACGTAAGTTAGGCTTTTAATTTTTTTTATAATTTGAGTTCTTACTATTTCTAAAATGTGGAGGGGGGGGGGGGGGGGTCGTAAGAAACGACAAAATTTTGCTTCATTAATTCTTGAACGGGAACTTAATACGTATTTTATATGTATATGAATAATGAATTATATATTATATAATCATAGATAATCAAAAATCAAAAAATCTTTATTAAATGTAGGTCCTAAGAAGACGCTTATGAACGTCTAAAACACTACCACCGGTTCGGAAAACAACCCATTCGAGAAGAGCCGGCAAGAAACTCGATCTGGTTTTTTTTAATAAATATAATATATATCATTTTTTATATAAAAATACTATACAAATCATGGTCTTAACCAATGTTAGCGGAAGCATAGAGATGAGGGTTAATTTCAGACATCACTATCGTTCACGTAATGATCCACCCTGTAATAACCTTTTGAAATTACAACTTGCTTGACATAATACTTGAACTTATTGTCAGGTAAATCGGTAATACACTACCTAATACTAGAGAATATAATGTACCAACCAACTGACTTGACAAACCTTGTTCTATCTTCACCGCTATATGGCGTGATGCGTATATTAAATCATAAAATGTTGTAATGAATCGATTACAAGATCACTAATCGGTATCAAATATTGTGATTTATGGTGTTCATATTAAATCCATTACACTATCGGTTTATTGCTTTAACCAAGATCTTACCTGATGTTATGTGACGATGTGGTCCAGGTTGGTAAACACACAAAGCTAGAGGTACTTGTTCTCGAGTGATGCTGCCGTGACACACCTATTGGTATTTGGCTATAGGTTTTCCATTCTGAGGGTGGTAGCTACCCAAGCGGTCATTATTAGAAATAATCCTACCACCATAGTATGATTTCCTTGCAGTGTTTTCCTTCAACGAAGGCTGATTTTAGGGTTGGATAGATGGGCTCGAACCCCCGTCCATTGACGCGGAATCCGGCCTCACCATCCACTACGCCATCATCACTTTATCCATAACTTATATTGCAAACTTGAAACATAAATATAATATTTGCTAAAAACGATTATTAACTCGAGTAACTATGAAAATATGATCTCGATCGATTGAATCATCTAGAACTTTGGTTTTCAGCATGGGCGATAACGCCCCCTTATGGAAGTAGAAGACTCAGAGAAAATAAGAGTAGATTAAAAATATAGGTTAAAAAGTAAGACAACTTAATTAAAAAATACATTCATAGTGGGCTGTGAGCAAAATAAGGTTGAGAACCTGTGATCTAAAATTACCTGTTCACTCACAGACGCACCAACGATTAGTTATTCAAATATAAAGACGAATTGCTTCTTGAATTGAATATGAAAATAGTTTTCTCCGTTGAGTTATGCTGGAAAATTCATTAAAATATTTCCTCTATGTTATTTGCATATTCAATTATCGCGATATTTAGAGACTCGTCTTAAAATAGAGATCTTGGTACGAACTGGAAATTATAATTTTTTTATGTGTGTTGTTTTTCTGTAAAAATGGTTAAATAATATTCATATTATTATATCATTTTCTTATGAGGAGTTGATGGTGATGCACGGTATGTTTTTACCTATTAGTATTTGGCGACAGGTTTTCAAACTTGAGGGTGGTAGCTACCCAGGCGGGCATCATTAGAAAACGCCCTACCACCATGCTATGGCTTCCTCACGATGTTTTCCTTCACCGAAAGCTCAGGCCGATTTTAGGTCGGATAGGTGTGGATCGAACCCGCGTCGATTGACGCGAAATCCGGCCGGACTACCCGCTGCGCCATCATCGCATCGATAACATAATAATGAAGCGTATTTGGATGCAGAACGATTTCTGGGTTTTCTATATAAATAGAGTTTACAATAGAATTATATTAGGGTATTTTAGTTGATGACATTTATCTAAAGATCTACCAACAAGATCTTCGCCTCAAGACGTATTGTAAAGCATATCTAATTTTTAAGCTTAGCATTAAAAAATAACCTTATATACTGAAAACATTTGACACAAGAAATTAGTCATCTATATAAAAATATGATAAACTCATTTGTTAAGTGAACTAGTAAGTGGACACCATTTGTTTAGGAATATGTAGGAAACAGATCAAAATCATTTTTTTTTATTTAAGTTATGCCCTCATAAGGCGTTTATGAACGTCAAAACCCTGCCACTGGTTCGAAAAATAACACAGTCGAGAAGAGCGTAGACAAGAAACTCGATCTAGTTCTTTTTTTATATAAATTCAAAATATAAATATATATATTAATTTTAATAAAGACTATAGAAATCATAGTTTATTCAAAACTATTATTATTCATCTCTGGTTACAACCATTGTTAACGGAAGCACAGAGAGACGAGTAAATTCCAGACATCGCTATCTTTCACGCATTGATCCACCCTGTAATAACATTTTGAAATTAAGATATGCTTGACATGGTGCTTGAACTTATTGTCAGGTAAATCGGTAATGTTCTTTGTGATCGTATTATAAAACCGAATACTATTACCTATAAAACTTTTACTAGATTTACTTAGCCTAATGCGTGGGACAGCCAACTTATCTTTATTTCTATTATTAAAATTATGACGATCATTCACTAGATCTAGCTTGTCTAATTTTTACGAATATGCATTAAGTTATCGAAGATGTATTGGGAGGGCAAAGTTAAGATATCATATTCTTGAAACTTGTTCTTTATAGATTCGTGAGATCCCATATTATATATTGCTCGAACAGCTCTCTTTTGTAATGTAAAAATGGTGTCTAAATCTGCTGCTGTACCCCACAGCAAAATACAGTAAGACATATTATATAATAATGTGGATATGTAAATTCAAATATCATTTTACCTTCGCAGTAAACTAAGCACTAAGTATATGAACCTTATAAAATATTGGAGTGTTTGTTATCTTGCGTAGTCAATAAAATCAAAGTAATTGCATTCATACATATTTTAGTATCATTTGTAATTATTTTCATTGTACCATTTCTAAACAATTTAAAACAGAAATTCATTCATCGTACAATTGAGGCTAAAATAAGGCCAAGGAAATGTATCATTAATTCATTCAAATCATGCCTTACTTGTGTATTATTTATAATCCTTCGAGCATTATTAATGAATGTTTTGATGAAAGGATACACTAGGAACCAACAGCTTTCTTTATTTGAAAATACTAAGTTTCTAGTGTGAAAGTAAATATTTAGTAATAGTTTTAAACGAATATTTTTCTCGAAGAGGGGTGTGTAAGGCTTATGCAATACTATGCCATTGTCATCTAATAAGAACTTCTGTTGTCGCCCCTTCTAATTAAAATTTCCTATATTGCATTATATCCTTGATATGACTGCATGACCTTTTTGTCAGCGAGTGCCTGTACCTCCTCTCGGAGCTGTATGTGTTTGCCCAGAATTTGGCTGCGTATTATATTTGATAATAATTACTGTGCCTGGAATTAATTTAACTCCGATCGTTTTGCTATATATAGTTGTCAACAATTGCAATATTCATATCGTGTCTTACTTAGATTGGTATTTAGTTACACATGAATGGATTGTCACATCTGGGACGGAACTAAGCTCGGCGAAATGTGGGTGGTGTAGTTCGCTACTTCACCTCTGCCTAACCCTTCGGGGATAACAGGCGTGAGCATATGTATGTATGTATGAATGGATTGTCAAAATATTTTGAACTTTTTTATAGGGGTATGTCTGATAGAAAAGGTGAGCAACAGAGAAACAAGTACGTTAGTGGTGTCATCAAGCGGAAAGAAATCCTATGGATTATTTCAAGTGAGTAAAATTGTTTCTACTTTTTTTTTCTTTGTTAATACAGATAATGTCATTTTATTCCCATTAAACTCTAATGCTTGTTTAATTGAATTATTTTATTTAATTGGTTTGTAACTTATAAAGAGCAGTAGCTTTCTGTAAAGAAAAAAAAGTAAAATAACCATAATGGTGGTAGACTATATTATAGTGAACGACTGGGTATTTTCCTAAAGTTGAAAATTCTATTGCTTTGTCAGAATAATTTATTTCATTGAAAGCTCAGCCTATATAGGGTAGGATAGGTAATTCGAACCTATGTCCAATTATGTGGAATTTAAACACACTAGCACTGATCCATCTACACATCTGCTTCAACTACCTTTTGTCTCTGGTTAAAATAACTGAAATCTATATAATTTATCTACAACAAAATATTAATTAATAACGAACTTATCCAATAATATACGTTACATTGGTTTATTTATAAGACATGAGAAATATTCAGCTTTGCTTTCGTGCGCCATCTATATTGTAAACTTTTATATATTTATTGAATAAAATGTCTATTTGTATTTCAGATACCCGGAAGATGGTGCAAAGTGGGTAAACGCGGTGGAGAGTGCAACGTATCTTGCGAAGGTAAGCAAATATTGCTTACTTCTTCTTACGTGTATTTAAAGAGTTCGTCTTGATGCATTGTGAGTATTTGCTGTCAAAATACATACAAAAGGTGCTGCTTTTACACGCTTATTGGTTATAGATTAATAGGTGTAGATGAATTGATAGATATCTATTCAACAATTAGACGTCCACTGATGGACATAGGTTTTCCCCAGCAAGGGAGGGTTTGCCATAATAGCCACGCTTAGGGGTTAGTGGATTAGCGATCACAGTAGGTGTTTGTGGTACTCAGAGGATGCTGTTCCCCATCCGCTGGTTTATCCCTTATTCGACTTTTACTACACCCACGGGAAGATAAGGGGTCGTACTATTTTTAACCGGCAGCACACGATAAGTACCGCACGATAGGTACTTTGTGACAAATTTTAGTTACATCAATATCGGTCTATGAGAGAACCCTTACGTTATTGATAAATCTGAAACAATTTTTCGCTTAGTATAAATATTTTCAGTTTATTTTATAGGCCGGATAAAAAGTGAAGGGTCTCCCCTTACCATTGACGTTATAAGGTTTTTGATATAAAACTCATAAAATCTTCACAGTAAAGCAATTTCGCTTATCTCGACGTACTAAATCACTCCTCTGCCGTCGAAAACAAGCGTTTTTTTTACTGGTCTAACGTGGACGTGGACGTGGACGAATTATTGATTTATTACATTTTCATTATATTATATGTATATGTAATTATAAACACGGCATCGGTACTTCTCTATATATGAAATAAAATCGTGTGATATTGTTTATTGCGTGACTTTAAATCACTTGTGTAGGGGAAAAACTTATAGATTCGCGTCACCAATACTATGACGACAGTTGTCAACAACATGCTACAGTGTGTCAAGCACTAGATGGGGTATAAGTGCTGGCGCTCAGAGATAAATAATTACGCAGCCTATCGTACGTTTTGATTGTGAATGAACTATATGCAAATATACATAATTATTGCTCGAAGCGCCGATAGATGTAGATTCCAGACAAATGCATATGTTAATAATTTCAATTAACAAATTACGAAGTTTAAACTTATAAAAAAAAACAGTTTTTCCATAGTTTTGAGTTATCATATCTGTTAGCAGTCCCCGTGGTTGCCTACTTTTTTTTTGTACTGAAAATTATAGAAGTTAGGGACATAAAACTGCTTTTGTAATTTTACGAGAGCTCATATCCTGAGAGACATGTTTTTATTACAATCTCCTGTTTAAGAGTTACAAAAATTAGGTGTGTCAGTTTAATTTCATCAAACAATAGCTTACAGTCTTTTTTGCTTCTTCTTCCTTCTCAGAATTGATCTTTTTAATTAACCATTATTAGTATAACTATTAACCAGAAAATTGCCCCATATCCCAAAAGAATACAAAACCTGTCTTAGTAAAATAGAAATAATCCCACTAAAACTATAATATTATTGGCGTTATAACAACGGCCCAAAACATAGCACTCAAAAAATTCGTAAAAAAATAAGATCACGAAAATAAAAAAATAACAGATAATTAGTTTGCAAATTGCCTTCAAAACGCCGAGTAAAATCTTTTTAATCTTGTGTAAACGCTGCTGGCTATATAATTATGTTTACTAAAGATTTCATTTAATCAAATATAGAGTAAATTGAAAAAAAAATATGTAAGAGAATTTTAAACGAAATTTATAAACTTTAATTAATTTTCCGAAACCAGGTAGATTAAATTGTAGTCTCTGGTGGTTGCTAGTGTTATGCAGAATAAAGTTTACTAAACTCAATTGCTGCGTTGACGATATATCAAAGTACAATACTATACTCGTATCTGTACTAATAAATAAAAGTGAAGTGTTTGTAATACCAAAATTATTTTTTTTTACCAAATAGATATGAATGTATATACGATACCTATACTTACCAAAAATACAATTTTTTTAAATGTTTGTCTGTCTGTCTTTTTCTTATGGGTAATCTCCGGAACGTCTGAACGGATTTTGACGAAACTTTTTTTGGTAGATATCGAAGTTACTCCACGTAACTTAGGTCACTTTTAATTAAGAAAACAATTAGGGTATCGCGTAAAATTAATTATAATTAAAAAAATTGGATATAATCTGATTCTGAAATATTTTTACTTTACCTTAGCACTATAACACAATTAGGAAAATTATTAGGGTTCCCTATAAAAAATATTAAAACACAGTGAAGAACATATGAAACGCGGGCGCAGCCGCGGGATCACTGCTAGTTATAGAAATATTCTAACTTCCATTGTAACTTGATCCGCAGCTCTTCTAGACGACGATATTCGTGACGATACTGCGTGTGCCGTCCACATTTTTCACCGAGAGGGCTTCAAATACTGGCCATTATGGAACACGAGGTGCAAGAATGATAATTTGATTACTAAGGAAATTTACAAGTGAGTATTATTGCATTACAATCAGATCATTTAACGACACAAAGATTACAATGATTTCATTAAACTTACAGTCAATGTTTATTATAGTTCCATGAGCCTTAAATTTTTAATCATAAATGACACCATACCTTTATATTACCGGTAATGAATTTATAATTCGGGATCAAAGAAACCTATTTACATGATCCTGAACTTAATTTGTAGATATCTTCTCTGGGTAGGTTTTATTATTTATAATGTTAATTGAAAAAAATTATAATAATAACGCTGAATTAAATTTCCAAAAATTGAACATCAATACATATGCTTTGCACTTAATTTTTTAATTCGAGCTCGGCTCTTCTTTTAGAAGTTAAATAAAACATGGTTTTAGAACGATAAGAATTCATACATATCATCATTGTGGCGGCTTATATATGTCACGGCTGGAGCCTCAAGTTATTATTATTTCGACAGGGGCATAGACCAGAAGAATCCTTTATCACTGTGACCGAGATAGATCTATTGTAATGACCTTATACTGCTAAAGCTCAATGCCTAAATCTACAGCAGGATATACTGTAGAATCTTTTTGGTAGACAGCGTTAGCGTCTCCTCCGGTTGAAACATGTTCTTATCCAGAACTTAGTTGCGTATGGGTTTTTGATGGATCATATTCCCACAAGATGTGGTATGGGGTTTCGTCTGCAGTTTCATAGAACTTGCACTCTCTTGTGTTCTGGGTGGGCACAGTGTTTGCTCAAACAACCATGCCCAGTTAGTGCTCTGATACTAATTCCAATTGAGGATCAGGGCTTCTTCAGCTTTACCTTGACTGAATACCCTAATAAGTTCTTTGGAATGAAGAGGTTCAAGGTAACTCGGGATATAAATTTATTAATTCCGTAATACGAAGTGTCGAAAACTATCATTATTGTGTGATCATGTGCATTGCATTGCAAAATCGTTGTAAAAATCAAAATCATTGACTATTAAACCCTTGAGCACTAACCTGGCGTTTACGCCAGCTTTCCATTGTTTTTCTATTGTCTTCCTATTGTCTCATTTTTATAGGTAATCGACATATTAAAGAAAAATAAAATTTCACGAATAGTTATGTAGGTTAGAAATTGTTATCAAGCAAACATGGACAATTTTTACCTCTGCCTTAAAATTTTCATAAATAAATGCGCGAAGATCTTAATTTAATTTTGGCAAATAATTTTCTATTTTCGTTTAAAAGTTTAACTTTTGTAAAAATTAAACCGATGTGATAGTTTTTATCTCACACAGGGCACACGACGTAAACATGTTTTCAGTACGCGTACGCTAAGTGTGCCCATTGAGTAAACCTTTTACACCTTTTGTTTGCTTAGTAAAGGATTTAGACACGACTACATTACCATAAAAGGTCCTTTAGGTAAAGACGTGATCCAGAAATCGCCTTTTCAGATTACAGATTTCATATGTAAAGTGGTATTTGGAGACGTTAGCTACATTGTGTTTATTACCTTCGATTGCTCTTGAATTGTTTAGTTATGATAATGAAATACATTTATAGATATTATACGAGTCGATTGTGTTTAAAAACCGAAATTATTTACCATGTATATTTAATATTTAACCGTACGTACCCCGCTATTTTGCTTCCATATAACAATATGTATTTTTCAAAATTATTTATTCACTTTATGTAACGTCTTAACAACTAAATGGTTCAGATAATAGAGTATTGAGGAATACTCGATTGTGAGCAATATGCACACGGTCAAAAAAAACTCATTATATTGGCGTGTTTCGAAGAATAGCGTTCCGGGATAAGCAAATATAGGTCCAGAAACTGTGTCGCTTTCTGGAATTAGCTAGTGTTATAATCTAGAGCTACCTAAAGAAGTTTTATCGGTAGTAGACATAGACCGGCATAATGATGGTGACTGTCGTTAGATTCTCATCTGTCGACGATCTTCATTGATTTTGAGCTGTACAACCTGATCGAGTGAAGTTTACACTTCGTGTCGATGACGTCACGCTGGCGCGTAATACCATCACGGTGAGCTAGGTAGCGCGAGGGTGCTGCATTCCGGCGAGGTGCAAACTTAGCTCAATCGAGTTGTACTTTATTTAAAAGGATATGCGAGTGGTATTTATTCCATGCAAACGTATTCCCCTGTTTTTCTTCCTGGATAATAGCATTATGGTAAATATTTTTATAGCAAATAATATATATCCACCACTGCCATGCCCGTACGTTTTCATTTTTTCCATAAATTAGTCATCGTAGAAACTAGGAGCCTTTGAAAAGGAAAAAAATGCTCAAATTTTACCAACATTTGCAGACGCTCGTCAAAAATAAAAAAATCAAAGGTTATAGGCATAGCCAAAGTTTTTATTATTCTCTAACTGAAAGAAAATTAAAAATCGGTTCAGTTTTGGAGGGTACTACGAAGTGATGTTTTCGTCTATTCTTTATTCAGGTAAAACAGCCCGAGGTTCTGTTGTCTCTTTCGTGTTTTATAACTCTTTTTTTGGGGCGCAACATAATAGCAATAGATTTCTGAAATACCTACTTTATAAATCTATCGCCGACCGCATGCCCTCATAAGATGCATTGCGATCATTTTGTTGTCCGACTTTTTTTCTTACATAAATGCTGTAAAACGGTTCCTATACATGACATAATTAAATTTAGTTGATTAAGAAAAGGAACAATTGTTTGACATAAAACGACTCACCCATATATATAAGTCAGATCGCGTAAATTATGTTAATTATCCACTCAGCAAATAAGTAATTGTTACGGCGAACGGACTATTTACTTGATTCATAGACTCTTAAATTCTCTACCCAAATACCTCATTAAAATATTATTAATGGAAAATTTTTACTCATTCTGTTTGTAAAAGCCATAATCACCGTCTTTATTCGTATCAGAAGTTTCATTGTAAATGCTACAATAAGTCTCGGAAGCGTTTCAGCTATCTATTGCTATCGCGTTGCCCACAATGAAAGAGTTATAAAAACAGCTACAGCTCGGACTGATTTTACCTAAGAAAACCAGACGAAATCATCATTTCGTATTACCCTCTTTCCTCCTCCAAAACTGGTCAGATTTTAATTTTTCTTCCAATTACAAACAAGAAACATTTTAGCTATGCCTCTATGTTTTTTTTTACATTCATCTGAAAACGAAAATAAAATCAGGCATTTTTTCTCATTTATGAAGGCTCGTAATTTCTCTAATAATTTATTTAAAAATCGAAATGCAGGGACAAGGTCGTAGTGTATATATATTATTTGGTGTGTATATATATTATTTGGTATAAAAATATTTATAATAAATGTTACCCGTATTTCCTCTTAAGTGACACTATGCATGTGTACCTTTTTTATAATGTGTTTTTTTTTGTAATTATTTTAAACACAAAAAAAACGAAGTTATGTTACTCGTATTCAAAGCTTTATTTTTTGGCAGATGTCCAGATTTGACTTCTCCTAGAACCAGCCCAGATCGTATACTGTTAAGCGATAGTTTGAGAATGAGGCGGGGAGTGATCACCGGTATTCAAAGATGGCGTATGCTTAGTACCTACAATCTACGCAAACGACGTTGATTCAATGAATCATTCAAAAATTGTTTATTCGTTATATTATTACAAATAAAATCTATATAAAATAATTTTAAATTGTTTTATTATACATATTACCTTATTACACATTAATATTATTCATTCAAGCTATTTATTTAGATCTCATAATGTTTGAAATCGAAAATTGATTCATACTGTTATTATTTGAAAGCATACAAAATTCAAGTAGGCCGCGTAGCAAAAGTGAAATTTCAGAAAACTGAAGTATTATTAAGTCATAGAATAGTAACTCTAAGAGTGTTAGTTTCATAAAAAAAAACACGCTTAACATTGAAACAAGAATAATATATATATGTGTGCGCGTAAGCCACATGGGATCATCGGTACGTAACGAAATGCCACGTACCCTTTTAAGGCTAACTATAAATGGCTTCACTCCTCGTATAGTTACTGACATTCTGAGAGTTTTACTTCTATGGAGCAAGTATTGAAAATTATCATCATTCCATTTATACATTCTAAATTAAGTAGAATCGTAGCACATCTTGTTTTCTTCTTTCGCACTCCTTTATCAGCTGTCATTTCAACATTTATACCTTTTATACATATATAATTTATAATTCTTCCTACTCTCCTCTGTCTTAGGTATCCTTCGACTTCTGTATACATATAAAATACCTTCAAAAATAGAAAAAAAAATTGAAAATATATTTAAAAAAAAAATGTTACTTAACATAATAAAAAACAATTACGCAATTAGAACGTAATAAATGTCTTTCAGAACAGTACGGTACATATCTAACAGTTTTAAACTGTGGTGAAACATACCTCAATAGTTAATTCCTTGTTTAATTCTGAATTTTTCTTTTATTTTGTACAAACCTCCTTTACCTTTTAAATACGAAAAATGGAAAAAAAATCTACACTTTCCAGTACGGGGAATAATAAAACAAAATAATTCACAACCTACTTACGTATTCTCCATTTCAGCAGTGCATCCAGGAAAAGGAATTCTTTTATACCGAGGACGGTGATTCAAATTGCAAGCCAATTTCACGGCACATTGGTGAGACACGCATCGACAGCGAGCCGAGATGGGGCTCGTTTGGTGCGTGTTTCCCACCTTAGAAATGAGTCGTATCGTTTTAGCCAATTTTAGCTTTAACGCTTTTTCGTTTCACAGTTTACAATAATTAAAAAAAAAATCTTTATTCAATTTGGGCCTTGAGATGGCGCTTATACATACATAACGTAAAGCCTCTCTCTTATAAGGGTAGGTAGAGACAACGTCTTTCAACCTTCTACGATCCTGACACACGTCTTTCGCTTCTTCTACTTTCATAAGCACCTTCATACATGTTCTTTGGTTACGTTTAACCTTTCTCCAGAACGTCCTCGATCTGGTCGAAATACATTCACCTAGGTCGACCCTTACCAGCTTGCCCAGTCACACTCACCCTGTAAATTTTGTTTCGTCAATCTTCTTGCATTCATCCTATCTACATGCCCATAACAATTAAGCATCCCTTTATCTATCTTTGTCACCACACCCTCTACTAAACAACAACGTTCCCTTATCACACTATTCCTTACTTTATCTATCATTCCGATGCTTAGGGATATCATAAAATTACCATAAGTTCCCAAAACAACCTAGTAGTGAAGAGCCGGCAAGAAACTCGATCTGGTTTTTTTAAAGTATATTAGAAATTATACAATTCATAATAAAAATAAACGGTTTTAAGGGAGCACAGAGAGAGAGGGTTGTAATTTCCAGACACCACTATCGTTTACGCAATGATCCACCATATAATAAATATAACCTTTGGACATGAAAACCTTTTTGACATAGTGATTAATGTGTTTAAAACCTTCAAACTTCGACTATTGCTAACGTTTTGAAAGAAATAAATGTGGAGTCAATTAAGTTTCTCATGGCTATATAGTTAAATGTATATCGCATTGTCATATTCAGTAACAAACACGCAGCGGCACACCTTTCGTTTGCTCGCGCTAATAAATTGATTGGCAAAAGGTTGCGTGTTCATATCTTCTATTTTTAGATGCAACATGCAAAAAGTACTATATCAATGTAAATACTGATCTATATATATATATATATATATGATTATCGTAGATGGTTATAAGCTATTTATTTTTTGGATTCCATTGACTCTTTCTCATTAATTCATTCATTTGTTTTTTATGTTTGGTATAAATGTTATATGTACAGAACATATGAAACGCGAGTGAAGCCGCGGGCACTAGCTAGTTAAAGACCCATATAACGCCCATAGGATGTGAATATTTTACAATGTTGCATTATCATCCTACAGTTCCTCACGACATCTTTCTTCAACGAAAACCGAGGTTGTACAACTAGGTCCATTTAATCCATCTCAACGCAATACGACTGCACAATAATAATACTGAATACAAAACAATAAGATTTTATTTGAATAAAATATCAGATACGTTAAATAGCAAAAGATGATTACAAATTAAGTAACAGTAGCTTAGATCTGGATCAGCGAGATCCAATTGTAATTTCATTTTAATCCCGACCCCGACAAGCAATTACAGCTGCGTTAAGCCGAAACACACGTTGACTTGTGTATCACATAATATAAGGCTTTGCGTATTATCTTTTGATCAACCCAGTTTAGGTAAAAAGTACAAAACAAACTTGCGGATTATCTAATGTTAAGTGACCACTATAGACTATTGGCTATTATTTATAAACACCTTATAAAACGCAGTCGTGTATCTTTAAGACGTCGAGTTTGAAAGCCCCGTATTATCTGCTTGGCGTAAAGAAAGGAGAACGCTGCATTGGAAAAAGACATAAAAAGAATAAGCTTCACTTGCTAATATCTTAATAATAATAGTTACATATTATGTTATGTATATTCAAACTAAAGTTTGAAAACAAAAAAGAACTACGAACGGCAAATCTGGCTGTCCTACCTTTCTTGTCTGAGTGAATCTACATTATTAAATTAGCTTACGCGCTCACAACTACCATTGCAACGGTTACCATGGTATCTGTTAATTGGCGTGGATTGGTTGGGGATAGGTATGCAACTTATATCAAGACATACCTTGTTTGTAATAAACGAGTGTAAAAACCATATAATAATTTATTTTATGCTAACCACTTTACCAACTTTTGTATAGTAGTTGAGGGCATTGAAACAATACGACTGTAACTCCTAAGGCTCTCTCTCTCAAATTGTAAGTTGGTTCTAGTTTACTTTAGGATATCCAAATGGAAATAATAAATATAGCAGCAGTTCCCGTAAGCAAGTAAATGTTAGTACAATTTGATACAACTTCTTGTGTTTTAATGTTTTTATGCGAAATCCTTATTATGTTTATGATTTTTTTTTTGTTCTAACATAAAGCAAAATATTTCTTATAAATTCAAACAACTGCCAGTAGAACTGTGTATTATATAGGATTTAATTCACAATTTCATGAGCCTATATTTTTTTACGCGCGGAACCCAAATTAATAAAATAAAAATAGTCTAAATAAGGCAAAGTAACTTCAACTACCTCCCCTCGTCAAAATCGGTCCAGCCCTTCCGGGACAGACAACATTTTTAAAAATTGTGTTTTTGTTATAGGTACCGTATACACATTGATATGCACTTAGTAAACAGTTGTCATTACAAACAGACAATTAAATTTATTTATTAGTATAGATTTAAAAAATATTGCGTCTTGGGACGCCCGACAGAAGTGGTAACTAATTTAAGTTGATACCTACCGCTGCCGAATGCGTGAGAGAAAGGGAAGCCAGAGAGAATGGCGCCGTAACGCGTTACGTAACGAAAAGTTTACCCGCCCGTTGACAGTTGATGGATTTCATAACGTATAAACGAATTTTGAGTGCACATTTCAACCTTAAGTCAATATCTATAATTAATATTGTACAACTGATGTCTGAAGACAGAAAAACTAAAGTAACCGACATTGCCCGAAAAATTGCCAGACTAAAGTGGCAATCGGCTGGACACATAGCTCGTAGAACCGATACCCGATGGAGCTAACGAGTTCTCGAATGGCTGTCGCGTACCGGAAGACGCAGCGTGTATAGGTGAACCGTGTGAAGGTTCCGGGTGGCGCAAGACCGATCGTTGTGGAAATCTTTGGGGGAGACCTATGTCCAGCAGTAGACGTCTTTCGGTTGAATGGATGAATGGATCTGAAATCTATCATTACCTTTGTTTAATTAATCCAAGTCATAATTAAAACAAATCAGATTAATTTTAATTTTAGTTGGTATACCTTAGCAAGATTTTAACTTGCAGCTTCATAATTTATTAATCTTATTACTAAAGTCTGCTACTAGCTTTGACCGCGTTACATACTCAAGTACCGAATATATAATAACGCAACTGTCAACTGTAAAGGGAACTAATTTAAAACTTTTTACACGCTTGACCTGTATGTTCGTATTCATTTATGTAACGGAATGTTTGAACTCAATATTCATTAACTTGAAAATGTTTCAAGGACCGATGACAATACAATAATTTAATAAGTTTGCCCCATTACACTAAACAGAAAATTTTGCTAGATCTGTTTTCATAATATTCATTAAAATAGGCAGTACAAGTATGAGAGACAATAGACGTAGAAGTTTTATTTTGAGATCATTTTAAGAATTAATCAATATTTTGTTGGCACACGTAAAAGTTCTACAGAACAGTACAAATATAATTTTTAAACTAATATAGTTTTCATAGGTATCCATCCATCCATTCAACTGAAAGACGTCCACTGCTGAACATGTGTCTCCACCAAAAGTCTCCACGACGACCGGTCTTGCGTCACCCGCATCCAGCGGATTCCCGTGACCTTAACCAGGTCGTCGGTTCGTCTTGTGGGGGGCCTACCTACGCCACATCTACTGTTGCGCGGTAGCCATTCGACAACTCGTTGGTTCCATCGGGCATCGGTTCTGCGAGCAATGTGCCCAGCCCATTGCCACTCAAGTTGAGAATTTCTTCGGGCAATGTCGGCTACTTTAGTTCTACTGCGGATCTCCTCATTCCTGATTCGATCACGCATATCTTCATATAAAAACGTATATGTACCTAATTGTAACCTACCTAACTGTAAATAAGATTCATTAAAAATTCAAATAATCCAGTCAGAAATTTCATAACTAAACAGTGTCAAGTAAGAAGTTTTTATTGTAGTAATACCGAGGCACCTTTTATTTTTGTAAAATTATCTGCGAGATAACACCTCCTACGTTGTCGTATCCGGGACATAACTTTCCGGAATGGCCGCCATTAAAATAAGCTTTAATATAATCCTCGGTGATACCAAGGACGTTGCAAACGCTGTTTCAATTCGTGCGCCACAGATGTGTTCTGTGTTACGAGAAATAAAACCTTGCACACCAGATTGTACCAGTATATAGTGACCACTCGATCTTTTATGCTGATAACTCTGATGCAGTTTTCTTTGTTTTATTTTTTTTATCTATATATATCATTGATGCGCGTACTATGTAATACATTTTAGATATTTATATTATATATGTGAAAAAATTGAGAAACACTAAAATCAGACTCAGAGTTGTTAGTCTGTGTATTTTTAATATCACTTTAAAAAACATTTTTTTTTACGTTTCCACTTCTATCGGCAGTTCCCATGGCTGCCTAATTATTTTTTTAAATTTAAATGTTACCAGTTACTTACTAAAAGGTTAGACTCAAAAGTAAATATTCATCCTACATATATACTATAGAAATGTAAATGTTGTTTTTGTTTGGGCATTTCCTTATATCCCGTGAACCGTTTGAAGTTCATGGCGTGATTTAGATTTGGTATTTAATAGTCCTTGTTTTTATTTCAATAACTTTCGATGTATATTATGTAGTTTTTGCAGTGTTCTACGTTTCATTACTGTACACAATACTAAATACAATAAGATTGAAAATAATGACGTGCAGCGTGAATATTGAGATCTTACAAAAACTTCGTGGGATCGCTTTAACAAATACCCGACATTTTGTTCTAGAGCACTGAAGATTAGTAAAATAAAACGAAATTACATCTAAATACCTTCTATTCAGGGCCACAATATATTATTAAAAATAACTGGACTGATTTTTGCTCGCATTTTTTTTGTTATTTTTCCTATAATATTGCGAAGGACACAAAGTAATTTATGGATTTTTTATATTATTAAATAAAATGTATAATAAACTTAAAAAAATCGAGAGCAATCTATTTTCAAATTATTATTTAATATCTTATTGTTTTATTTTTAAAATATAAAAGTAACACAGGCAACGCCGGGCAGGACAGCTTGTCGGAATACATAATTAATACAAAAAAGTTTATATTTTGTTCCTTTTTAATAATATGTATTGAGTACGTGATAAAATGAGACGTAAGACTTTTATTTTATTTACTAGGAGTAGAAAAAAAAATGCTTATTATTAAATTATTTGTAATATTTAACCCCTTGAGCACTAACCTGGCGTTTACGCCAGCCTTCCATTGTTATCCTATTGCTTCATTTTTATGGGTAATCGACATATTAACATGTTTTATACTATATTGTAATTTTAGCTCTTTAACCACAATCTCATTTGATGTTAAGTGACGACGTGTTCCAGGATGGTTGACACATTAAGACTCAAGATTACTGGTTCTGAAAGGATGCTACCATAACACATACATAGGTAGTTGGCGACAGATTTAAAAAATTGGCCAAAGCGCTGACTAATAATAATACATATGACTAATAATAAATAATATTTACATACAATCTTATTTTCTAGATCTATCAATATTACGAGAGGTAGAAGGTAAGATTATCTTGTAAATTTTATTCTAGTAAATTTATTAAAACATGATTTCGGGTCGAAGCTGTCTAATTACGGCTCGTTAATATTCAGAGAAAGCACGATGTTTTAATATGCATCGGTACTAATTTATATTGAAATAAAAGTAAAAAGTTTTCCACTTTGCTTGTTAAAATAAAACTGAATTTTGAACTTTGCCTATTATCACTTGTGTTATATAGACTTTTAAAAATCTTTACAACGTTCATGGTTACACATAATTTTTAGGTTAGTTTAAAGTTCCTTTAAAAATTAACTTAAATGATGTTGGATAATGTGTAAAATTTCATTTAAAAAAAACAGCCCCGGGGATAAAAGTGAAAATTCGAAACTTTGGCAAAAAAAACTGTTTTTTTAATGTTAACATTTAATAATTTGTTACCTAATTGAAATTATTAACATAACCTATCATTTAACATATGACATTTGTCTGGCTTTTAAATCTATTGGGGCTTAGAGCAATAATTATGTACATTTTCATGAGTAGTACAATTAGCCAGCGTGAGTACAATTTAACCCCTTGAGCACTTACTTGGCGTTTACGCCAGCTTTCCATTGTATTCCTATTGTCTTATTTTTACGGGTACTCGACACATATTAATATTTGAGCGCCAGTACTTTAATGGCATCTTATACTTGACATACTGTAGCATGTTGACAGCTGACGTAATAGAATTAGTAACGCGAATCTACAAGATTTCTCTCAAAGATAATCGCTTAGGGCGGCTAAAGTAGTTTTTGACTTAAAAAAAAGTAAAACTTACACAGATCTATAAGTAAATCATAAAAAAGAATATTTGATACCAAACCGCAAGAAATGTCTTACGTCCGCGGAAACTTATGACCAACAACGGAGCGATTTGCATGTACGAGTCCGCATGCGTCGACAGCTTGTGTGGGACGAATCACGGTCCTTTTTTTTATCTAACTAACGCTGTTAACCGGAAGGGCCTTTACAATTTCATAGAACCTGAACCACTGGACCGACGACCTGGTGAAGAACGTGGAAATCCGTTGGATTCGGGTGGTTCAAGAACGGTCGTTGTAGAGATTTTTTTAGGGAGACTTATATCCACCAGTGGATGTCTTTCGGTTGAATGGATGGATACCCACGGGTATTAACGCAGTGACTAAAAGGTATAGTTAAGCATCTTTAAAGACGAAAGAATTTAATATCTGTCAATCTTAACTTTAACAATATAATAGATACAGTACAATACAAGGAAAATGTTGTCTGGCTATCCGTTGATAAACTACTAAGTCGAGAACCAATTAACAAATTTAAATGGTTACTTTTAATTTAGTGATGTATGCGGTCTGCTATAAATTTTATAACAAGAACAAGACATGTAATAAGTTATGAGAATAATAGCATATTATGTCAACAACCAAACCAATTAATGTTTAGATATTATTGCAATTATGAAGCGTATCGAATAAAAATGACTCTACGAGCAAGTCCTAAATAATTTGGAAAAGTTAATACAATCTTAAATTGGGATAAAAATGGATAATCTTATGATTTATTTGTGTATAAATGTATTTTTATTTTTAGCTTCGTGTGACGTCAAAGTTTGCTTGCGCATAATTATATGAAGTTCGTCTGGAGGACTATGATATTCAGACCGGTCAACTGCGAAATAACATTCACTGGATCTAGATATTACGGATTATTTAACATTCGATATTTAAGAGAGCATAAGTGGGTACCTCATCGTTTCAATTTTTCTAAATGCTTTTAACATTATTATTACTAAAGCGTTACCCTTTATACACGTTAGATACATGAAAGGCATTAATACCTGAACCAGGCGATTGCTTAGGGATACTAATGTGAAGAATGGTAACTATATCAGGGGCATCACAGTTACACGAACTTAGGCTTGCATTGTTCCCGACATGAAAATGTCCACAGCTAAATCTATTGGTTTAAGAAAAAATATTATATATTTTACCTTGCGTGTAGAATGGAAGTACGTTATTTGCATTTTTATATAGGTAGCAGCCCTAAGCCAAGAGCTACTTTGATTTCCTTGTGCTTGCTACCTTTTTGGCTAAGTGCCTTAAGCGCTTGCCCCATTAGTTCTGCGAAGCGCTCAAGGTCAACAACATTTAGAGAGTTCGAAAAAAAAATGTAATTTGTAATTTTGTTATGGTTATGAATACAAGATATTTAAGCCTGACTTTGCTTGTTTTAATAGTATCTGTATCCCAACAAAATAGTGGTCCTTTGTTAGAACTATCCATAAAGTTCACCAAAACTCGTGACGTGGACTGTGTTGCTTAATATGTCGCTAGTGCATTAATTATCACTGTAAAACCAAATTAGGGGCAACTGAGGTTACCCAGTTGGAGATAGCATATCGTGCGTCGCTGTTAGGACCTCGTAAGGTTTAATATTTTTTATTTACTTCAAATCACAAAAAATCTTGACCTTGTAATCTACAAAATTTGATTCTTTTTTGAATCTACAAAATTTGATTTGATTTAAACAATAATTCAGTATGTACAGTAAATGCTCTTTATTTTGTTAATTTATTTGTCATACGGTTATAAAATAATAATTAATAACATTGGATTATCGCAGAAGCGCATTGTTTTGGACAATGTTCCGAGCCGCCATAAAGATTGAATTAAGTTATAAGTGGATTCAAACCTAAATCAATCGACGCAATATCAAACCACTAAACCTTCTTCGCTTCAGCAGGTTAGTATTGTAAATACTTGAACTATTTGATGAATGTTTAGTCGGATGTTATTCTCGTTGAGTGATCGCCTCCTTCGCGCTCTGCCAGTGACATATCAATAAATTACGTTCGCTGTCAATGAATACATCCATATTTCATAAAACAAGGGAATCCTACGAACAAAGTTCGTTTATAATACAGAGTGTCATTAGCATTAGTGATGAGACATGCTTTATCGAAAACAATATAAAATAAGTTTTGCCTCGCGGCTCCTTTAATAATGTCTATTATTCGCAATTGTTATTAACTATCTTTTGAATATTCCATACTTTAAATAAAATGAGATTTTTCAGTGAATCTATCCTTTAATAATAAATCCCCTAATTTGTATCATATTATATTGCCGAATAGAACAAAAGATAAACAATATCCCAGCCAAATATACTAAAAAGAGACAAATTAAACGTGGCAGAAGTCAAGTTCTTAGGTAATTTTAAGTTTACATTTGTACTGGTATCGCCACACAGCGGACGGTGCCGAGACGGACGCCAATGCGATTTTAATATTGGAGAGGTAGCGCATAGGTCGCGCTTGTCCCGCGGCGATGCGATGTCTTCTATATAAACATCCCATTGGCGTTACGCCCCGCCCGCTGCGTGGCGAACCCGTAAGATAAATTATTGGTGAGGTTTAGATTGTTAAACCGAGGAAAGAATAAAAATGACATATGTCTACTTTCTAAATTGCAGTAATGTGAAACTATTGAAAACAAAAATTCTTTAAAAATATCACTTTCACATTTAAAACTTTTATAATATAAGTTATATTTATTTTCTTCCTTGTTAAAAATAAATATTAAAAGTTAGTTTTAACAATTTTTTGTTCTCCATAGCTTGAAACAAAAGGCGTGTTTCACGTATTTTAAGGCACTACCGATATACTGTAGGAAAGAAATTAATATCGATGTCAATTGATTTTTCTCTGACGATTTCTTGTAATCAAACTTCTAAGATAGAGGTTTAATGAAATTAAATAAGATCTTTCGGAATATAGATATCTTCGGCTAGTTTGTCCCATCCCTAAACACTTGCTCTCTATCCATCAACGTCGATGTTTTCAGAAAGTTAGGTACTTTAAAGTCGCCTAATGAAGTTATCCGACAAAAACCCGGATAGACGTTTTCATATTTTCATTATGCGGCCACGACCCTTCAGAATTTGCGGGACTAATGTTTAGGTGCCGGGAGATATTGATTATAGATTACCGCTTTTGTAGGAAAGTGTTTGAATCTTTATTGTTGGACGGCGATCAATCAATCGCTTGTGATTGTTTCGCTCAAATTGCGACTAGGATTTGGACGAACGTATAAGGATCTAATACCAATGAAATTGATTGCTCGTTTTTCATGATGCCGTCTCTTTGATTAGTTTGATTTAGTAACGTTCTTGTATTTTGTTTTCATTGGTACATTTTATCAAAATTTAGTGCTTATTTTTCGACCTGACTATCGAGGTATCTAAAGGATTCCGTCATAAATGACAAAAACCGTAAAGACATCGTACTGGTCCGAAAATTGACTTAGGCCATTGCCAATACTATGTAATATATTCAGTCTGACTAATCATTTATTTTATCTATCTATTGTGTATTAATGAGATGTTAATATTCTTTATCTAATCGTGAATAGCAGCTAATCTATACTAATAAATAAAAAGTGTATGTTTGTGCTAATGAAAAAAGCGCCAATATAACAACTTTTTACTAAATAAAAATGTATATAATATGTGGTACCTATACCAAAAACACAAGTTTTAAAATTTTTGTATGTCTGCCTGCTGTTTGTTCCGAGTAATTTCCGAAATGGCTGAAACGGTTTTGATGGGACATTTTCTGGCTGATAGTTGCAGTTACTCTGCATACTTATTTTTCGAAAATATTTAGGGCTCCGTAGGGATAAAAAATTAAAACGCAGCGAAAAACATATGCAAAGCGGACGCAGCCGCGGGCACACAGCTAGTGTATGTTAATGCTAATGTATTGATACTAAACTAATTTAAAAAGTGAAATCTACGAAATAAATAAAGCGTAGTGGGAGAAATTGTGATTTTTTTTTAAATCCATCTTTAATAATTAGGATAATATTAAAATGTGGGCCTTAAGAACGTTTCTGGCAGAACCTCTAGGTATAAGGGAAAAGCCTGTCAAATAGTGGCTTTTATATTTATTCATAAGCGTGCGTCATATTACATCTACCAGTGTGTAATATTTTGTAATTTTACGCGATAAATGTAGTTCGATTTTTGTGTAAATGTAATACACATTAATAAATAATAATAGCAAAGGCATTCTGTGGCGTTACAAATGTTTTCAAACGATAATTGTTCAGTAATCAGTGGTAGTGGAGTGAATTCCATCGATGGATCTACGTTCAAATTCACCCACCATTTTCTTCTGAATTATTTGGTGAAGGAGAAAGTTGTGATAAAAGTTTAAAAATTCATCGCCTTGCACCTATTGCCTACAGGTGTATTCCAGCAGCAACATTTAAAAAACGTAGTGTGGTTAACACCTTGAACCTTGAAACTTCCTCTACAGAGAAGGGTGCGATGTCCACAACCTTGAAACACATCGTCACTGA
This sequence comes from Samia ricini, assembly GCA_014132275.2. Classification (NCBI taxonomy): domain Eukaryota; kingdom Metazoa; phylum Arthropoda; class Insecta; order Lepidoptera; family Saturniidae; genus Samia; species Samia ricini. Next base: position 22,727,858 of record AP028163.1, on the reverse strand, counting down.
CCAAGATTGGGGTCACAACATTCTGCTTATAAAGTATAAAAAATGTTAGAAAATCCCAACAAGTAGCTGTCACTTTGATGAAAAGATATATAAAAATTAGAAAAATAAAAAATCTGTCCTAATTTATGATACTGGTTATAATAAATTATGTACAAAAAAAAATCTCACCACACCTATTTTATGACCTGTCATCCATTTTAATTGTACTGAGTGAAACGTGAAGGAATCAACTTTAATTATAATTAAGTGCTTATGTAAGTATATTATACATTAAAAATCAGGACTTACGAAATTGGGAATCAAATTCGATGCATAGTTTTACTGACAGGTATTCGAATTTGTGATAAGTGTCTTTGCTTTCAGTTAGTACCAAAAATAATTTCAGAAAATTAATACGGTTCCGCACAAATAAAATAAAAATGAATAACAGACAGTTCAGTGGTCGTTAGTTTTACAGCACCAACCATCAACACATTATTTTCCAAAGATTATTTAGAGACTGTATTACGCAGTGAAGAATATATAAAACGCAAGTGGAGTCGCAGGCACACAGTTAGTAATGAATAAAAGTAGGAAAAAAGTCCCTCATGGAACTTAGGCTCCTACAGTGTAGATAGACATGGAAGAATTAATGTACATTCAGTCAAAAAAAAATGTGAGCCGTAACGGGACGCCTGGCAGATGTGAAACATCGACATTATTTTGTAAAAGTAATATGCACCGTACACACTACTGCATATAGACTGTATATATATATATATATACCGTCATATAGCGTGGCGACGCGTCGCCACGGCATGCGTCGCCACGCCAGAAATCGGTTTCACGTGCGGCTATAGATTTTTCACATCAAAAGTATCGGGAATGGATGGTTTGTTTATGGTTCCAAATTATTTTTTTTGTATTTTGTTTTGTTTGGCACAACTGTTGTTCATTTTGGCGCAGAGTTTGAGTTCCATTTGTTATTTAGATTAAATTTACTGCTGTTTTTAGTTATATCATATCCATAATGTATTGCGAATTTCATAATGGACAAATCATCGAACAAAGAGTTTGTCTTACATTTTGCATCGCTAATGCAATTTTGAATTTCGTGTTCGGAGACACTGAAAACGTTACAAAAGGCTTTCAGTGAACCGACTTTATCCAAAACACGTTGAATCCATACATCCAAAAATGAGTAGTGCAAAGCGTTCAAAAACGGACGAGATATGCTGGAACATTTACCTCGCCCTGGTAGGCCATCAACGTCTTGAACTGAAGTTAACATCGCAAAAGTAAAGGAAATAGTGACTGAAAATCCTCATTCAAGTTTGACATAGATAGCAGCTGAATATTCTATGCCAGACGAGTCGATCTGTATCATTTTAAATAATCCCTTGGATATGAAATATGTTGGCGCTCGGCTAGTCCCACCACAATAATGTGCATTCGTACAAGGGAATCATTGTGAACAAATTTTTGACCAAAAATTCAACAAACACCAAATAACTTATTCATCAGATATGGCTCCAGCCGACTTTTTTCTTTTTCTTAAACTCAAATTACCACTTCATGGCACCCGTTTTCGTTCGGTAGAAGACACAAAAGAGAATTCGCGACGATAAATAAACTCAATTCCGGAAAAAGCGTTTAAAAAATGTTTTCTTGATTGGATTATTCGTTGGCGTCTATCATTTCTGAAAAAGCATACTTTGAAGGCGATAAAACAAATTTGATGATTATTAATATTTTGTGTATAATTGATTTTTTCCCTATACTTTTTTGACAGAATAGTATATTGATTAGTGAGTACTAATGTTAGTATATCGAGATGCATCAGATATAAAAGATCGCTCCTTGCTCGAGAATTGGACCTAGAAATCTGGCCACGTAGTTATTTTTATTATATTTCATTTTTTCACATATTTCGACTGAGTCCAAGTTTTTTTGTTGTAATTCTGAATATGTAAATCTTAGTTATATGACATAATTTACAACACGACTTCACTTATAGTCAAATATTGACATAGAATTTAAATCATTAATAGTTTCATTAGTCAACGAGACAGATTAATTTGAAAATATAATAATCTCCAATGGAAATAAATCATTGCAATTTATTATGTAGGATGCTCTTTTAAATTAATGTACATTAAATATAATACCTGAAAAAAATAATTGCATTTACAATAATATTACAGCTTGTCGGTGGGCAAATTATTGTCCCCTGGTGATACTGTAACGCGATTTTATCTTATTTATCCTGTAAATATGTCAAGTGCAAATGAAATTGCCTTTGTTGCCTACAGTTATATTATTCACGTTGACAAAAACTCATTCAACCTAATTTCGCAACCGCATTAAATAGGTGTATTGTAATGGCTTATATCCCATTACTCACTTGCAAAATAGCGAGCTGACTGTGTTACTAGTCATTTTAGCTTCAGAATTAGTTTAGTAATATTACTTCCTGTACTTTTAAACAGTAATGAAACTTTTTATTTTGTTATTTCTGCGTTCCAAACATTGTCAACAGATTCTATCCAACCGTAATGGCGTCCATTGCTGGACTCGGTCTCCCCTAAAGATATGGTGAGAATTGCCATAATCGCCACGCTTGGCAGACGGGTTGGCGATCGCAGTAGGTGTTTGTGGTCTTCAGAGGATGCTGCTGCACATCAGCTTAGCTTAGCTTAGATATGGAGTGGTACTATTCATAAGCCGGAACTATACAGCACTATCAACAGATGTTTATAATAAATAGTAACATTTGATATTTCTAGAATACTTATAGTGATTACCTTAAGTGGTTTGGATTTCATTCCAGTCTTTTGGAAACTGTTAATGTATATATAGTTACAATAAATTTGTTGTTTTCTTTTATATCTTTTTGTAGAGAGTAAAGAGTTGGTTGTTTTTTTTTATTAACTTATTTGTTATTTACACAGGGCTATTTACACATTAATGTATGCCAGCCCTATCGGAGCATGCCCAATTTATGCTTCTCAGGTACAGCAGGACATTATTAATAGACGTCTGGCAAGAAATTAAGTTAAAGTTCACAAATTTTTGTCTCTAAATATATGTAGATATATAAAAATAATAAAATACGTTCTTATAATTAAATCTCGTTAAAAAGCGAGGAAAATCGCGAGGAAGCCACTATGGCTTAATCCTATGATTATGGCGTGGTCCAGTCTTTGGGCCTACCACCGGGGCGATGTAGAGTGTGCTTGATCCCGTGTGTCCTAATTACAACCCCCCCCCCCCGCATCTCTAATCTGGTAGACTACTCCCTACTATTGCTACTACTAAAAAAGGCATTTTATAATGACGGGTCATTCAAGCATTACTTAAGAAAAAATATTTTTCAATCTATGAAAAGAATCGGATGCGGACCTGGACCTATGTCCAACAGTGGACTTTTTTTACACGAAATAGCCTTTGTGATCACAATCTCACCAGATGTTAAGTGATGATGTGGTCCAAGATGGTAAGCACACTAAGCCTAGAAATATTGGTTCTCAAGTGATGCTGCCGGAACACTTCTATCGGTATTTGGCGACAGGTTTTCAAACTTGAGGGTGGTAGCTACCCAGGTGGGCATCATTACAAAATCCCCTACCACTATGTTATGGTTTCCTCATTATGTTTTCTTTTAGAGTCGGATAGGTGAGGATCGAATCCGCGTCGATTGACGCGAAATCCGGCCGCACTACCCGCTGCGCCATCATCGCTTTGCCGTTCGCATCGGACGTCTTTCAGTTGAATGAATGCACCCCTTTTGATTGAGCACGTTTACCATCCTGGAGCATATCGTCATTTAAGATCAAGTAAGATTGATGTCAAAACACTGAGTCTATACAGTACACAAAAAAAACAAGATTTAAGAATCTAACATAAATAAGGAATTAACTGAGGAACGCGAAATCCAGAATTTTATAAAAATTCAAATGTTAATTTCATACAATATCCAGCTCAAAGTACCGACATTGGATACAATTTTAGTTTAAGATATTCAATAAATTCCGGATCCTTTTTCTTTAGTGACACTGTCACATGACTGAGCAATGCAAATTCTCGCTTACGTGATTCACGAAGCAACTGTAAAATGCACAGCTAGAGAGAGAATAATGCATTCCGAGGGAAAACTGAAAACAGTATCGGCGGGCGCCTTTACGAAACGCCCTCAGCTTTATATTCAGTCGGTCGCTGACAACTCTGCTGTGTGGACGTGTTGTTAGTTTTTCACGTATTTCAGAACGTCAATATAATTCGCGTTCGAATGTGCTCATCGTATTTGTTATTCGGTGTTCGTAAATGAACAATAACGGAATTTAAATGGTAGAAAAATGTGTATCAATTTAATCATTTACGTGTTTGTGATCACAAATATATGTGCTTGTTTTGTGTTAATTAAATTTTAAATATAGGGTAAGTTTTAAAAAATATATTAGAGAACGATTATTATTTAATTCATATTATTGTTACCATAAATAAATTATTGGCATTAAATTTAACTTTGTTTTTTTTTTCTAGACTTTATAAAGTATTTTTTTTAGTTCGTGAATTTCTTGAGAAAATTGGGTAATTTAATTATACTAATTTTATATTGAAATCGGTTTAAATAAGTTCTATAAGGATTTACACGAGTAGAAAATATTAATATTTTTTAAGTAATTCTATTTAATTTGTTCTCAAATTTATGTTAATACATTTTTAATAATATACATAGCATGAAATGTGTATTTTATAAAGTAAATTTATTTAGGAAGGAGAATAATTTGTAATTTTATTAAGCAGAGTTTGTAAGGTTTCGTTTCGACGTCATACGTCATACGTAAATATAGTATAATACTATTTTTTTTTTTTGCGGTTCTGTTCGTTTAATGCTCTATACAAATTATAATTATTCACTGAATTTATTAAATATTTCTTATTCTAAGTAAAATACTACAACATAAAGAACTGGTGGCCACTTTTTTTTTTATAACTCTACTGTTATTCCCGTAACTTTTACATACATCGATGCAACACAATAAACTTTAAATTTTGACTACATAATTAAAGAAAAAAATATTATGGCAATCAGTTCAGTGCTTCTTGAGTTTTCTCGACAAACAGAGATTTTGTAAAATGTAAGGAAGGATTTATGTGAACGAAGCATTTCCATTGTTGAAATGTGTAACTAGTATTGTAGATCGAAACTGTGTTCAAAAATGATAGTTACTTTTGACAGTAAAAAAACTGCTTCAAAACCATAAATGTTATTATAACTATATACTAGTATCTAGCCGCAACTTCGTAACATAATATAGGCTCTAAGGAAATATACAAAATGAACAGCATCTTAAAAAAAAATTAAAATTAAAAACAAAACCGACTTTAAAAGTATAAAGAATAAAATGCACTAAAAGGTCAATAAATCATTACTTTGTTAATCTGGTTGGTTCATTTTGAAATCGGTGCCAGCTTACGGATAGTAAAGTAGTTTAAATGTATGTGGCTAATAATATTAAATTTTGATTCATAGTTATTTAAAATCACCCTAGTCATTTATTTAGATTATGCGTAATTGTAATAAAGTTTAGGCAATAATTTCCATTTGTAAATGAGTACATTGGTTAACTTTAGCTGGCACCGACTCCAAAATTAACGAACCAGATTAATAAACTACTTATTTATTGACTTTTTAGTGCATTTTATAGTTTATTATTTTTAAGTCGGTTTTGTTTTTAAACAACTTTTTTTTTCACTTTTTAGTTTAAGTATCTACGTGTAGGTATTGCTGTGAAGCCTACTTGATCGCTTGGGAAACGAATATATGAAACACGTTTAAGTGTCTATAATATTCGAGATTTATTCTCAATTTCGCTGAGTTTCACTGATCAGATCCTGATCTGGTGGAAATGGGAACACAACGGAAGTGTACTTTTTCGATTAAAAAATATGCAAATCGGTCCATAAATGACGGAGAAATCGCATAACAAACATTAAAAAAAGAACATACAGACGAATTCATAACCTCCTCCTTCTTGAAGTCTTTAAAAATAAATTTTCGTTTTTAAAGTAAATAGCTTTATATATAGTGTACGTTGGAGTTATTAGTTCGAGTATTATCGAATATTAATTGGTATCTTGGCTTACTTATGACTCATTACATATATTTCATTTGTACAAACAATGTTCTCATTTAAATCTCTGAATTTAATTGATTTTTTTGTTACTTTATTTTAATTGTAACGTTAATTTATACATGGTGTTCGGTTAGTGGTTCCTTATTGAAAATATGAGAAAAAAATCTATCCGATTCCAACTTATTTATTGATGAAGCTTATAGAGGTGATCAAAATAGATCTAACTAGCTCGCAGTGATACAGGACTATTTTTTGCCTGCATATCCCCTTAACTAATATAACAATAGCAGTAGCTACTAAATAAAAAAGATATCTACTCAACTATTTGCACATTGCTCTCAGAACCGATGCCTGATTGGGCCAACGGTTTCTCGGATGGCTATCACGCACCAGAAGACGTAACGTGGGTAGGCCTCCCACAAGGTGGACCGACGACCTGGTGAAGGTCGCGGGAATCCGCTGGAAGCGGGTGGCGCAATACCGGTCGTCGTGGAGATCTTTGGGGGAGACCTATGTCCAGCAGTGGACGTCTTTCAGTTGAATGAAATTAAACTATTTTGTATAAACGATACGATGTTTAATATACCTATACGATTTAAATAAGGGATTATTAATATCGATTTGGTAGTCCTCGCGTTAAATGACATCTAACGGATAAACAGAAAAACAGAGAAACATTGCCTTTTATATAATGAAAGGATTTGAAAATTGAAGATCGGTAATTTGCGTTTCCTAATTTTATAAACAGCCTAATTTATCAAAAGCGTGATTGTCTGTTTTATTTTAAGCTAGCTGTGTTCCCGCGGCTGCGTCCGCGTTTCATATATTACTATAACAATTTTTTTAGTACTAAGATCAAGTAAAAATATTTAATTTACATTGAATCGGGTTTTATTCACAATTTCATTTTTTTTACGCGGAACCCTAAATATTTTCAAAAATTAAAAATACCCTAAATTTCAGGGAGTAACTTCAGCTATCTAACAAAAAAGTCCCGCCCAGCCGTTACCCATTACAAACAAACAGACAGACAAAAATTTAAAAAATTGCATTTTTGCTATAGGTGTCGTACATACATTTATATCTATTTAGTAAAAAAAAAATTAATATTACAACTAGGCACTTCAATTTTATTTATTAGTATACAATATACACAAAAATACAAATAATCTAGAAGAATGTAGAATTAACTAAAAAAACACTGTAAATAAATTTGGTTAGGTACATTTTTTTATTATAAAAGAATAGGAGTTTTTTTTCAGCTAAAATTCTCATGCTTGTCATATTTTCCCCATACAATAATTTACGAGTAAACTTTTCCGAAGTTACGTAAAGGGGGGGATCAGATCGCGTCGCTCACATAATTTCCTACGAGTCATCTTGCGATATGCAAAACGAGGTATTTCGACATAGTCTAAATATATAGATGGATATATGTATCTTACACATGCGACCCTTATCATTGTCGTAGTAAATTTTCAAATCTAGTGTAGACTTAAAACGCACTGTCTATTTATATTTATTTTAGTGTGTAGTATTTCGGATATTAAGTGTCGATTTAGATAAAGATAGAATTGTTATTTGCGACTGATTTGCAACGCAATATGTCCATTTCTTATGGTATGATTTCAGAACAATTTTGTATGCTGAACGTTCAAACTCATTGTAGATAACTGAAATACGTAATTTACGAAGTCTTCAATTTTCAAACGAAGGATCGGTTTGTCTATTATATGTTCTTTATTGGTTTTTGTTAAGTACGATACAGCTGCATATATTGATATAAAAAACAAACTGTCCGTTAATTTGAATTAAAATATTATTGTTCTAACAAATATTGAAACTATAAATTAAGAATCTGTTTCTGAAAAGAAAATTTCGAGATGCTACGACAATATAGTAGGTCCGGTCATAAAAATTATTTAGTGTTGTCTGGTTAACTTGACCTCGATCACGAGTTGAAAATTTGTTGCTATTTACCAAAGATTTTACCTGGCAGCATAACTTGAGAAACAGTTCCCTTTACATCTTTCGAATTATCATGTAATTTCTATCCATCCATTCAAGTTAAAGACGTCCAGTCTTACAACGACTGGTCTTACGCCACCCACATCTAGAGGTAAGCGGCAGCCATTCGAGATCCCATTGGCCCCATCGGGCATCGGTTCTATGACCAATAAGCCCAGGCTACTACCACTTAAGGCAATTCTTCGGGTAATGTCGGTTACTTTGGTTCTTCTACAGATCTCCCCATTTCTGATTCGCTCACGCAGCGAAACTCCGATGATAGCCTTCTTCATTGCTTTTTGAGTAACTTTGAGCTTTTTAATAAGGTCCATTTGAGTCAACACTTGCAACACAAACTGGTCGAAGGCCTTTGACACTGCGGCATTTATTTCGAAGTTCAGGTTCGAATAATGCTAGTCTATAAATTAATTAACAATTTAAAAATTGTTCCAATTTGGGATTACTTTCTAAAAAGTACGTGCTGGATCATTTTATGATTGATATTTGGTGATGACTCCCTTTTTGAAGTTATACTTCTTTTGGCGCATTAGGGGAAAATGGTGAGAGTAAATTTTTACGATGCGCGCACAACCGTTACGAAAAACGCTACCCTGAAGTTAGCTAGCCAACGTTTTAGTTTTTTCTATTATTACGTCAAATAAGTATAACTTCTTACTTGCGTACGTAAGTACACACACACTTTTCATATGTATATTGTATACGTAAACTAATTTATAGAAATGTCTAGACTTAAGAATGAACTTTAAAGGCTTATTGAAAGTTTAAAGGTTTCGGTGCCCTATTGGCTTGCGATTAACATTTATACAGAAATCCATAACAGTGACACGCATGAGGTTATCACGTTTTGAAATTGACCAGTAGATATGTCAGAAGCAGCAAGGCTTCGAAGATCAGCGTGACAGCGTGCTATAAAAACAGTAACAAATTATGATCAGGTGTTTGTTTACCCTTTATGTTCGATTAAAAAGTGGATTTGTAACAGCGAACTGGAATTAGTGTCGACAAATAAATGAATCATAACCTTTATGCATGTTTATTCCTCTTTCCTTCAATATATTTACCGGCATAATAGCGAACATTCGAGTTACGCCAGAAAAACAGTTTTGTTGCGACCACCCTTTGTGGAAGGGAATATAAGCTATAAATAAAGGTGGTTGTCGAGCCCTAGTAGGATAATGTGGGGTCCTCATACGTTCATATTTAGTTAGGACAGTCTATATTTTTAAAGATTATCTTTACTGTTTTTTGTGGGTTCAAATATTATTATACATTTGTAAGGGCATACAATGATTGCTTAGCAAATTCAGGGGAAGGTGTAAATATTTTTTTAGTTCATGACTAGATATCAACTTGCTTTTATTTATTTTTACATTTATGTATTCTGTAACATTGGATTTTTTGTAAAGTATTAATGAACTTAATTAGTCATAATTACGGAGTGAAATTGTTTTTTTAAATTATAAAAGTTAATGTCTCTCTTTCTTTATTTACTTTTAAATTCGTATATGTGTAACCTGGCCAGGTTTTAGTATATGTATTACTAGCTGTGTGACCGCGGCTCTGCCCGCGTTTTATACATTTATACGGATCCTAATTATTTTCCAATTTTTTTTGCTACCTACATTAAGCAAAGATTCATTCTCAATCTTACAAATTCAAATACCTGTCAGTAATACTTTGCATTGAATCGGATTTTATTCCAAGTTTTAATTTTTTTTTGCGCGGAATCCTAATTATTTTAGAGTAAATAAAGTAACCTAAATTACGCGGAGTAACATCAGCTATCGAACAAAATAAGTCTCGTTGAAATCGATCTAGCCGTTCCGAAGATTAACCGGAACAAACAGACAGACAGACAACAATTTTAAAAATTGCGGTTTTGGTATAGGTTTCGTATATACATTCATATGTAGTTAGTAAAAAAATCAGAGAGTTCAATTTTATATATTAACCACAACAAACATTAATTTTCTTTGAACGATTCTACATCGTGCTATTGTGCTGTCTTCCATTATACATATTCGAGTATGTTTCGAAACAGTCTACGCTTCAGTATTATTTATTAGTATAGATTACATTAGGTAGTATAAAAATTACGAGGATAATAGTAAGCTATTCGAGGTACCGTCCTCTGTCGAAAGTAATCTTCCAGATGTCCAGCTTTGAACAAGCACAAAAATAAGTGAAAGATATACTGTTTAATATAGGAATACAATCAGCGGAAAGTTTTTCAGATTCAGTTATTTTCACAAGTATACGGTGGTTGCCAACCAACCGGTAAACACTTCTAATGTTCTGTCATCGACATTCTTTTGTCTGCTAATTTTAACGCGTAATACTGGTGTAGATTACGTAGATATAACAAATATTTTTTTAGAAATGGAATTATTTAACCAAACTACTGCTTGATCATAAATTTTGTGTAGACATTATTGACTATTATTTAAATAAAATTGTATAGATGTTACTTTATGTATGTTCTATATGTTACTTAAATTGAAATGCAGAATCTATAAGTAGTATAAGACTTGTCATACTGTATGGATCGGAATGTTGGGCTAGTAAGAATATAAATGAGAAATGACTGAATGTAGAAGACATGTTGTTGAGACGGGTGTGTGACGTGACCAGAATGGACAGGATTAGGAATGGGTATGTTAAATGGAGTTTGCAAGTGGCACTAGTGAAAAGGATTCGTTGGCAAGGATTTTGAGAAGAAACAAAAAAAATATATAACTGTGAAGGTTGATGGGTGGAGGGGGAGAGGACGGGCAAAGAAAAGATGAATAAAATATGTGAGGTATGATATTAAAGCAAACACAATAAATAAAGAGATGACGGCTGACGGTATGGAAGAAGAAAACATACCGCGCCGACCCCAAGTGAGTTTGAACAGTGCATGAGATAGATGATTTTATGTAATCTATAATATACAGTAAAATGTGATTACATAATATATCTATTAAGATTTAAAATAAGAATCATGTAAATCAGGTTAGTAGTTTTCGTGTTATAAAACAAACGGTCAGGTAGACATATGTTGCCTTTTATGAGAAAATCGAGGGATAACGAGGTTTTAATTTACGATTTTAATATAGGTACATAAACCATTCTAACACGACCTCTGTTTCATTTCACTATATCTTACTTGAACTAAGTTTAATGAAAACTGTCGTATTACTACTAAACCTGAGGGTCATTTTAACATTGAATATTAACAATTAAATTGAATATTAACCAGCGATATTTTAGGATAATTACATTTAATAGTATTGTTTCAATTACCAATGAAGTAAGATAAACTGATATTAACTATCTTTTTTTCGTGGGGAAATGCATTTACGCATCTCCCTACTAACTTAGCGGGGAGTAAATTCTAAAACCCCACGGTGCCGTCCTCCGCCTTCCGTCCAAGGGGGCAGCTTGGCTGATATTAACTATTGACCATAACTGCACACTACACGAAGTTACATGGGTTCTGTAAGAGACTTTGAGATTCGTAGTTAAAGTAATTAATTTAACACAGCGGAATTTATATCTAAGGTAACAAGTCCAAGCCGTCTAATAGGTCAGGTCTGCTGCCGGGGCGACGTGGTCCATGCAGGAATGATCCCATATTTCCTCAGGAAGGTGGCGGACGGCACGAAAGGGTTTTAGTGGGTATTCCCAGCGCTTCACATCGAGCGAGTATCACATACTCTTTACTACATTAACCGGAAAGAGTTTACCCCCCACTTAAGTTGGTAGGACCAACTAAAAAGGTCTGTACCACTATGGTGCCCTTGCGTTAGCCAACACTCTCTCGGGTGAGTGCTGTAATGGTTTCGCCACACCGTGAGCGGGGCGGACTACTGCTCTTTTACTATAGAAGAGGTCACACACGGTTCGCGCTCAGACGAGATATTTTCTGTAGAAATATCGCGCTCGTGTGCCGAATCGTCAACTGTGTGGCGAAACCAAAAGCGCTCGTCCAAAAAGTTGGGTGAAGCTGTGAAAGCCTGCCAGTTAACAGCATTAACTCGAATTTTAAATCATGCACCATTTTATATTTGAATTAGATTAGTGAATTTAGGTATAACCATGATCTTTATTAGAGTATTAATTGATACTTGAACAAATTAAACTTTTGAATTAATACTGTGTCCAACACTATTTCATACTTGAAAGCACTGGTAACAAATACTATATACCCAACACTGTTTGATACTTGAAATTACGGTTAAATGAAGCTGTGTCGTCGAGTTAGTGCGACGGGTTTTCAGTCTTATTTTCAAGGGAAACATTTGTTATAAGATATATTTGGACAGATGCATATTTTGCCAGTGAAACATAAACGTATTCAGACTTTTCTATTGGTTGAAATTTGACTATTATCCCTATCGTTAACGTTACTATCAAGTTAAAAATTCTTCACCAAGCAATACTCTAATGCGTTTCGAAGGCTATATTCTAAGATTCGATTCCATTTTTTCCTTATTACATGCTCATGATACACAGTAACCTAACATTAAATTAAATTGTTTTTAAATAAAATAACCATTGAATTGATAAAAATACTGACAAACCAAATGGACATATAAAGATACCTTATACAAAATACTTTTTGAAAGATGGCTAGACATTAAAATTGCATTAACCCTCTAATGCATTTATTATGGTTTTCATGAGTTTGCAAATATTACATGTTTCAGAATCGATTATGAAAACTGTTCTTCAAGTTATCATATGGTTTTTTTATTAATATGCATAAGAACTTTAATACAAAAAGAAGCGATGATGGGTTAGCTGGTAGTGTGGTCGTATTTCCCGCCACTGGGCGCGAGTTCAAACCAACCTATCCAACTCTAAAATCAGTCTGAGCTTTCGGTGAAGAAAAACATAACAAGGTGACAGGGCATTTTCTAATAATGCCCGCCTGGATAACTACCACTCTCAAGTTTAAAAACCTGTTGCCAAATAGCAATAGGTGTGTTCCGGAAGCATCATTTGAGAACCAGTATCTAGGTTCAGTGTATTTACCATCCCTGACCACATCTTTACTTAACATAAGATGAGATCGTGGGTAAAGCACTAAGCTTACATCGTGTAAAAAAAAAAATTAAATAGAAAAATGTGGTGACATGAATAAAATATAGTGATTTTTTTTCCGTATAAGCTCGATGTTACAGAACCTCGGGAATTGCGAGCAATATTTTCTGAACAAAGTGCGTCTTTCTTGAATGATTGCTTCATTTTAAAGAGATTTATATCTAACGGGGTGGCCGTAGTCTCTTCGGGACATCAATCATTTCGATTGTTTGGACATCTCAAGATAAAGGTTGTAGTTAGTATTTTTGAAATTGTTCTAATATTTTATAACTGTAGCATAGTTGATTGAATTGTCTAATTTTAGTTACTAAATGTAATTTTTTTAGTGGTTTATCATCCAACTATGTAGAAAAAAAGGGTAAGGTGTAAGGTCTAATTTAGTCAATTTGATTCAGCTCAAAGTTACCAAAAAAGCCTAGGAGAGGCCTTAGTTCGGAGTTTTACTGCGTGATCGAACCACAAATGAGGACGACCAAAGAAAAAGTAACTGACCTTGCCAGAAGAATTGCCAAATTTAAGTGTCAATGGGCTGGGCACATTACTCGTAGAACCGATGTCCGATGGGGTCAACGGGTTCTGTAATGACTACCGTGCATCGTGCAAATCCAAAGCGTTGGTAGGCTCCCAACAAAATGAACCGACGACCTGGTGAAGGTCGCGGGAATCAGCTGGATGCGGGTGACGCAAGACCGATCGTTGTGGAGATCTTTTCCTATCTATCTGGATCTACATATGCCCAGACGTATTTCGGTTGAATTGAGTGGATTAGAGGTTTAATTTGACCCATAAGCTTGATTTTATTATCTAGATGGCTCAGTGTTAGCGTTGTCTGATACCTCATCAATGGATGTAGGTTTGAACTTAACTGTGCTATTTTATAATGGGTCTAAGAAAAGATCTAAGAAGAAAAAAAAATCATGATTTCTAGGCGATTGTGCATTTTTAATGTCCGCAACTATCATTATCAAATATTTAAATCTGTCACCAGTACATCATTTTTTTGTATATAATAAAGGCAGAAAATTGGTATTATACATGTCGATTTTTTTTATTTTCCTATTGTTTGATAAAAACAATTTAATGAGGATCAGATTAAAAAAATATATCTATAGGTATCTGCCGGTAACATAGTTTAAAAGACAGTATCTCTAAACTTACCGGGTTTACTACTTTGGATCAAATTGTCACTTAACATCAGATGAAAATGTGATCAAAGTGCTAATAAAAAAAAGGAAATAAGTATATTGGTCCTTTCTATTAAAATAATAGATCAATACAAAAGTTAAAATGATGTCGTTACGTAATATAATATTAAAACAATACTATGATAATATTTAATATATGTATGTATAATTTAAAATATAAAGAACGGTGTACAGACAAACATCGTTTATCAGTTGAACTGTTTACCTTATGTTTTTTGTTAATATAATTTTGCCCTTCTAAATCTCTCTCTCAACTCTAACATATATCCCAAAAACATTTTAACGACATAGATAAGGGACAGTGTTGGCCGCTTACTTTTTGCCTCCAGCTTTTTCATGTCGGCCTAGTGTTTTTGTACATTTATGTTATTTAAAGGGATACCTTACATTTTATTTTTAATAAAATATATATGTAACATTTTGTAACTGTATTTATTATATCACTAGCTGTGTGCCCGCGGCACCGCCCGCATTTCATTTGTTCTTTATATGTGATTGAAAAAGTGCAAATAACATTTCATTTATACTTAACCTAAAAAAACAAATGAATGAAGAAAAATAAGAGTCTTTTGTTTTTATTAGCGGAAAAAATGTAGATAAAGGAAAATTGAAAAAAAAAATTAGAAAGGGTCGACGGAATCCAAAAAATAAATAATATATAACCATCTACGAAAAAGTCCGCGTCGAATGGTAGTAGTCCCATCCCGATATGTTCAGTAGTTTCGAGGTGATTGGTGGTGCTTCAAAGGAACCCCATTTTCTTATATATATGTATATACAGATTAGTATTGTGCGTTGTATTTTAAATCTTTTAGATTTTATCTTCGATTTTACAAGTAATCATTTTTTTATTCGAAAGTTGAAGGTTTTTGCCTTGAGACACTGTGGTATTTCGGACGAGAAGATTCCGCATAGCATCCCAAATGCGGCCCAACCGAGTTCGATTCGACGATTAACCACTTTTGTCGAAGTTGGAGCTACCTAACTGGCCAGTTCGTCCCAGGTATCCGTAACTGTCAATATACTTATTGTTAAAAGGATACAAAATTTCTTGGAAATTCGGTCCAAGCCTTCGAAAATGATTGAATAAGAAAAAAAGTACTCGCTTGAAATAAACAATACATGTTTCTGAAAAACATTTTGCATGCTGTATAGCAAAATTTATGCAAAGCAAAACTTATAGCTCGAAAGAAAATTATATGTAGAAAATAGAATGACGTCATCAGAGCAATAACTCATGGTATAGAGCGCACACAGCTCTTAAATTAGCTTGAAATATAATATCGTATAAGCTAGAAGGTTAAGCTTGATAAATGTTATGTTGGTTGTTGTTTGTAGATCGGTTTGTAGTCGGTTTATCATATTGAGTGAGGCATGTAGAAAATTAAATGAAATAAACAATAAAATAAAAAAAAAATCTATATTCAATTTGGGCCCTGAAAAAGCGCTTATGAACATCATAAATGTTTTTTTAAGTTATTAAAATTAAACAATTTATAATAACAATAAACGGTTTTAGCGGAATATGTGCAGAAATAATTTTTATATTAATACTAGCAATGTCCGCGACTTCGTCCGCGTGTAATTGTCTTTGTGTAAAGCGACAGTTTCAATAAATATAGGGATACATATTCACAGCTTTGATATTTAAAATAATAATACACATATATGACTTTCATAGAAATCTTCGTCCGCTTTTATGAGCCAGTTAAAAATATATTTTTTAAATTCTGTATGCTACTCAGAGTTCTTTCCTGCTTTCTTGCCTACTTCTTTCATAAATAAGATCTTGAATTCAACGTTTCATAACTGTAATACTAACTTAATTTCCATACAAATGTTCAACCTCTTTGGAGTTGGCGAAACCGTGTACTGCTAGTCAGCCCGTAACCACGATTAGTGCACCCCAGCCGAAGCGTCGGGATAGAAAAGAGATAACATGTGAAGACCCGTTTTCAATTTGTTAATTTGTTTTTTTTAAGTTCTATATATTTGATCTGGGATATAAAGTCACACCGAATTTGATGAAAATACATATGATAATTACTGTATTATGATTGTACAGACATCACAGATATTACACACAGAAAGACATTTAAAAAAATCATGGAAATGCGTTCTGTCATTGATTTTAAAGTCAGTACAAGGGTTTTTTCTTAAAATATATTCAATGTTTTTTTTTCCCTTACAATATTTAACATACAAATCTTTAGTAAATACAGACATCTAAACTAAAATATTCTAGTACATCTATACTAGACAATCTAGACTACTAGACTATCTAGTAAACGCACTAAGCCTAAAGGTACTGGTTCTCGAGTGAAGCTGCCAGAACACATCTATTGGTATTTTGCGAAAGGTTTTCAAACATGAGGGTGGTGGTAGCTACCCAGACAGGCATTATTAAAAAATGCCCTACCACCATATCATTGCTTTTATCATAAAAAGTAGCAAACAGGCATTACATTCCGAATTTATGTTAAGTAACCATTTCAATTCAAGTATTTATACCAGGAAATAAGGCAATATAACGGTTAAGTTGTATTTTGACACACACTCTGTTCACTGTAAAATCGGAATCTATGTAAAAATAAATCAATAATATTAAATATTTCTGTAAGTTAAATTCGCTTTGAAAATACCGTTTGACCGATCTCGTTCGATCGGCTGATTCCTCGAAAATGTTCGTTTAATTAATTTATCAGTTGCTCTCAGAGTTTTCTTCTGAAAATTTCTCTCGCCTCTGCTATTGGAATAAGATTGATAATATTTTTTACTTTGCTCCTTATCATTCGTAAAATGTTGTGTCTATTATTTTCAAGTCATTCCGATATTAGGCCCTAATATTAAAGCCATATATATGTTCATGTAATGTTTTCTAGTTTTTGGTTATTCGAGCTTCGCAAAACCACTGGTTTTCATCTGATAAAAAGTACACTTTAAGTATAATAACAGACAGTAGGTACCTCTGATAAATGAGAAATTTTGAGACGCACTAATCATAATTGATTAAATATCAAGTCTTTAGATAGATCTGGATATACACTTTTTGAATTCGGAACGAAACGAAACAAATGAAAGAGTAATATTGAAACATATCAACCAAACCAGAAACAAATTAAATTGGTATATTTAGGATAAATATTTCTAAATACTATTAATCAATTTCTTTGATTTGGTCATTTTACTGGCGCATAAAATCCACTTACATTGTTAAATTATGACATTACTATTTAAGTGAAATGCATATATGTCTTGTCAAGTATTTTTTCTATGACATAAAAAGTCAAGTTTTATAGTCAAACTGTCATATATGTTTTATTACAACCAAATATGAATAAATAATATTTGATTTAAGCAGAGAAAAGTATTTTTCAGTTCATTTTCTTCTGTGTTTATTCAACCAGACATTTAATATATATACATATATATTTATATGTATTCAGACTTATTTCTTGTATTTTCTATCTCATCCACACGTATATTTCATATTTGCAGGGATACCGAATATAACAGAAAATATTTTTTCTATATAAGTAACGAACCGTGCCCTTTTTGTGTTTGGCTTTCCGTTTGACTGCTTCTGTCAGGAGCCTATTTGCTTCGTTTTCTCCGAGCGTCACGTCTCCCAACTTTTATTTGCACAAGATTAAATTTTGTGAGTAAAATTAATTTGTTGAGAGTGTTTATAATTTGTTTATGCACTCTTTTTTATTACTCTTAGCGTTTTGCAAGATGTTTCTAAAAAAATTCTGTTTCGTTTTTTTCTTTCTCTACTCTATTTCAATGCTAATTTTAAGGCGTGCTTACCCGTTTTTTTTTTTACAAATTCATAGAGGCTTAAGAAGGTTTTTTTTTGAGAATTTCCTTATTACCGAAGCCGCGTTTCTATGACAAAAAAATTACTGCGCTACGTATCATGTTGCAAATTTTTTTGCGTGCTCACAAAACGTTATATCGGGCCGGGACTTTGGACAATATTTTATTTAATACTATATGTGTGCCCGCGGTTCCGCCCGCGATTCATGTATTTTTCTATGCGTAATATACTTTTTAAATAATCACTGGAAAATAATGTTTTGATATTGCTGTCTATCTATACTAATAAATAAAGTGTCTGTTTGTAATGTCAAAATAACAATTTTATACTAAATACATATGAATGTATATCGGTCCAGCCGTTCCGGATACTATCCGGAACAAACAGACGGACATGAAAAAAATAAAAATCGGTCTTTTGGTATAGGTATTGTGCATACATTCAAATGTATTTAGTAAAAAAATGTTATTTTGAAATTACAAACAGACAGTTCAATTTTATTTATTAGTAAAAATAAAGTCGGGACAAGACGATTTCTTCTTCCACTCTCATCTATCATTTGCTATCTCAACTTTCACACCTTTTAAACACATGCCAATCTTTACAAAATTGTATTGTTTGATTTGCAGACATGCAAATTTCCTACACGAGTAATTAAACAACATATCGTAAACAACAAACAAAAAAACAACACAATCCATTAATCTAAATAAACGATTACCCTGCCAAGTGAATAGCTAAGACTATAGAAACGTATCAATCCAGGGCAAAGTTTATCCTCAAACAAGTCACTATCGCCCCGTTCCGGATGCTGATGCGACTGGCTTATTTAACTCAGTTATATCTATTGCGATCACGTACCGTTCCTAACGCCAGGAATTCTATATACATGCCATTGAAGAGCTTAGATTTAATAGGCATAATTAATGTCTAATAATTCACGTGCTTTACAATATAGATAGGATAAGAGGTATCTTAAGATACATAGGAAGGAAAGAAGAGTTGTTCTACATTACTGGGTGTAGGTTTTTTTAAATTCATTTATCGTATTCTATAACTAGTTGCGTGCTCGCGGCTGCGCCCGCGTTTCATATATTCTTCAATGTGTTTTAATTTTATATGCGGAACCTTAACAAATTTTTTACTGATAAGATAAAGCAAAAATATTTCTTATAAATTCAAGTACTAAACTATGCATTAAATCGGATTTTATTTACAATTTCATGAGTTTTTTTTTACGCGGAACCCTAATTATTTTCCAAAAATAAAAGTACTCTAGGTTTCCCGGAGTAACTTCAAATATCTAACTAAAAATCCCGTTAAAATCGGCCCAGTCGTTCTGGAGATTACCCGAAACAAAAAAAAATAACAATTGTATTTTCAGTATAGGTATCGTATATGCATTCATATCTATTCAGTAAAAATATTTCATTTTGATATTACAAACAGACACTTTAATTTTATTTATTAGTATAGATTAACGGGTGTCCGCGACTTCGTCTACGTGTCTTATCCTAGTGAAATTGTGGTCATGTACTAAGCCCATACAATGCAGGTGACTTTGAAATCAATGGCAATAATTAAATGGGAGTTTATAATTATTATTCTGAATAAGTACAAAAAAAAAATAATATAGTTAAAAAAATTAGTGTAATTGAAATATATAACTTAAGTATCAAAACCGTGCGACAATTATTCAGCGGTCGATGACCCCACTCCTGCTCACGCACATCAGCTGATAATTTTACAAACATGGTTACCGGGATATATACCGCTGCAAAACGGCTACGCGATTTTTGATACTTAATTGCATTTATAATACATGTTTTATTTAGTATTTTACCACTAAATTTATTTTAAAATGTTTCTGGATATAATTACAAGCTCCTATTTAATTATTACCGTCAATTTAAATTTCACCTGTATATAAAAGAATATTTAAGCAGACTATGGTGGATAAACATTAGTTCTAAAAACAATATATCGCAGTTAAAATAAATTTACCCTACGATTAAAAGTGCTCATTTTACAAAATCCCACATAAAATCAACAAACGCGCGTGACTAAAGGGCTAAAGAGAGTTTTGCTTTGTCAGTATTATTACTGTAATAATATGACAGTCGTTGTTATTTAAACACCTCACCGAGTAATGTATTATTTCAAAATTTTTCTTATAATTTTTAAAGTATATACTAGTTTTAGTGTTTGATCTCAAAATATTGATAAACGGATGCCAAAAAGTTAAGGCTAACAAAATGATATTATAACGCTTTTATTAGCGTTATAATGTGTAATGTTACATGAAATTCAGCATAAGTAACAAGGACTGATGACAATAAAATCTATATTAATAAATAAAATTGAAGTGTCTGTTTGTAATATCAAAATAACAATTTTTCACTAAATACATATGAATGTATACACGATACCTATATCAAAAATAGTTTTATTTTTATTTTTGTCTGTCTGTTTGTTCCGAGTAATCTCCGAAACGACTGGACCGATAATCAAAAATAAAAGCCGATTCAATGGAAATTTACAATGGCAGGTATTTGAATTTGTTGTGAGAAATATCTTTCCTAAATATTAGTAACAAAAAATATTTGGAAAATAATTAGGGTCCGAATAAAAAAATGAAAACTATATTATGCAGTGAAAATTATATGAAATGTGTTTTTATATAAAAAGTAATGAAAAATTTACAGGGAAAATTGTTTTCGGGTAAACAAAAAGCAAGAGTAACAATGGATATTTATGGTATATTTCTGCATATTCTGATAAATTTATATTGGAAGAAATGTAACTTTTTGTCTTTGTACTTTGTAGAAATTGATTTTCAACGAGTAATTAATATAAATTATCAAAGACTATGTAGGATACATTTATATGCTTAGTTCGGAAACATTAAAAAACTATTTTTTTATGTGTGCGGCTTTTTTTTGCAATGTTCCTCCTATAAAAAAAAATATGCATGAATCCATTTAAGGGTTGCAAGAAGATTCATGTGAACCGGTTCAGAGACTAGAGTTATAAACCAACCTACGGACAGACAGACACGTTAACTTTATCCTATCTAAAGTGTATGTTTTTTTATTTATTAAATTGGGTGTGGCTTTTCGGCGGCGTCTCAGTCTGTCATGTATAGTAGCTGTTATTTTTATTTCAGTAACTTGTGTTGGGCCCTATATTGAATGATTTTGGTGGCGTTGTACGTTGTATTTTTTTATTATTGTCCACAAGTGAAGGGAACTGAAAATAATGGCATGAAGCGTTTATTCTGAGGTCGCACGAAAGTCCATGGAATATTCTAGAGGGATTGCCATCGTCTCGCTAGGGTGTTGTTGCAAGTTTGAATTACGGAATAGGTAGTAGGGACAAAATCGTCTGTTAGCCTATCCCATTGGATAATATTTCTACTAATAAAAGAAAGCAGAGATATTATAAATTAATATTGACAAATCATTACACTTAATAAAACGCGAATGGCTTTTATGGTTTGATTATATTTGTAGATACAATAGCTTTGCATTTTAAAAGAACCAGATGTTTTCAATAATTGAGTTTGTAAAATAATCTCTTTCTTTTCAAATTACTTTCAATAATATTCTATAATCTTTCAAAGGAGGAGTTCTTTGTGCGTCTTTTTCTGTCATGTAGTTAGTTCTTGTTTTAACTCATTACCTGCCATTTACTCTATATCTCTCTGTACTCTATTTACGTCATATAGCTTGTTCATTACACATAAGGAAGTGTATTGAATGAAAATAATGACACGTAGCTTAAATTCTAAAATCTAATAACTACGCCATTTTGTTAGAGAATTTTGTATCAAAAGTCTTCCTAACGTTAGACTTGACTGCAAGTGTCTAGTACCTTTACCTTTCTTCCCAAAGGTATCTTTGAAAAGACGCGTGAAGTTAAATGTTATCAGTACAGCTTAACGAGGTTTTGGCGGCATTTTAATCTATCATGTAATCAGTTTTATTTCTTATTCACAATCATGTAGTATTTGAATCTGTATTATGCAACATAGATGGAATTTTACATGACGTAGTTTACATAATGTGAAACTGTAGTGCCATAAAAACTCCTTGGCTTTACAAGATGGCTTCTGTATTACTCGAGTATGGAAGCGTTAATATAAGAGTGTAAAAATATACTACGCATTTGACACTAGCTGAATTGTGTAGGTAAAGAAGTAGAAAAAGAAGGCAAAGTATGGCGACTACGACTCCCGTTGGAACTATCACCAACGGTTATTTTTTATATTCAATCTAGCGTATTTATAGTAATCAGATGCTATACAATTATAAGTTTCTAATATATAATGATAGCTAAACTTAAAAAAAAAATAGGTTTATAGAAATACTTATATCAGTGATTTGGCTCTGACACTGGCTGATGCTTCTGCGATGGCAAGGTTAAAAATGAATTTAACTCACTTTTATTAAAAAAATTGTAATCTATTTTAAAACGTTTGTAGCCTATTATTCACTTTTATTTCAAAATTTTCAACAAAAATATATGATAATTAATTTGACTAAACTTTATAAATAATTAACTCTAATATTAATTGTAGTGAAAGCAATAACAAAAGGACACATAAGTGTTACTATATTAAGCAAAAAACGGAAAATATCAACAGCGGGAAAACAGACGATAACCAAAAAAAAAAAAACAAAACAACTAAAAGGAAAAGAAAATCCCAATCAGTTGATTAAATAAAATCTAAATTAATTAACTCCAGTCGTATCAAAACAAGGTACGGTGGCGCACCGCTCCACGCACAGTTTCCAAAATTCCGTATTCCCCTTTTTTCCCGAGAGAACTTTTTCCACCGATTCGAACTTCGATGGTGCTCTACCGGGCGGTATATTAGCATATTAATGAACGAAAGCGCTCTACTGCGAAACTAACATTTGTAATTACTTTTGTCCTGACGCTGCGAGTTACGCGCCTTTTACGAAAAAGTTTCCTTTTTTTTCTCTTTCCCTCTCTATTACAAACGGGAGAGAATAAACGGCTTTATTAAATAACTGGATGCGGTTTAATTAAAATAACCGAGTTTCTTTAAAATGCTTTTCGGTGTTTCTAGGCTAAGGACGGACTTTACTAATTTCTTTACTTTAAAACTGTGAAGGACTTGTGATAACTATTCCTGATTTAGATACATGTATTTTTAATAAATAAGTCATAGGTGAAAGTCAACTATCGACATGTTTATTTGATATTAATTTCTGTCCAACCGCTTCGTGTAAATACAAATATTTAATTTACTAATAAAAACTTACAAAAAATTATCCTTAACTACAGACTAGGCAGTGTCTGTGACTTGAAGCTGAAAGCTGTTAACACACGTACGTACCGGACCGCGGACATAGTATGACGAGCAGCGGCCGAAGTTTTAAGTTTATCACCAATCGCCGTAGTAGAGATGGAAAAAATATTGAAATTGATTTTATTTTATTTACTCAAAAACATCGAATTCCAAGAGTTCAATCTTTTTTTGACTTGTTTCATTTGACTTTTTATTCGTAAATAGTATTCTTCCAATGGTCAAATTTATACTATAATCATCATTTATCGCAAAAAAACTCCCATTGGTTGTTAATAGCTACTAAACAAAAAGAATAACGCTTAACACACTAAGGGAAAAATGATACTCAACTGTTTTATCTTTGCCTATTTACAGATAATCATCATATGATAGAAAAAAAATTGTATACTCTATTAGTCGATACTTTTTTAGTTTGAAGGATCGTTTTATGGACCTCGATGTTCTGTGAACTGATTCATCAAGCTTAAGTTCGAATCAATTCAACAATCGATATTTTTCGAAAATAATCTTGCCATCCCTACTTAGGCAAGTTAGAACCTCGACCGCCTGTCAAACCATGTCCGCGGTCCGTTCCGTACGTTTGTTAATAGCTTAAGATAACACTAAGATAAATATTTGTAGTTATGTAAGTTAACTTTAATTTATTTTCTTGGTATGATGTATTTCTGTACTAAATTTCATTTAAAATAAATGTAATCATAAGATAACTGGTTGTCTAAAATTAAAACGATGTGTTTATTTGTATCACCGATACTTTATATTTATTTTGTAATAATAATTATAAAAAAATACACATTCATTTTTCGAATGGAATCTAATATTATTGATATGAAATGTCACTATATTATGTCAAAGCGGATAATACCTATGTCATTAATGCTCCTGAAAAATAAAACTTTTCATACAAAGGTGTTATCTTCAATTGTAAAATTTGATATCATTGTTCGACATGAAATGTATATAACTTTGTTATTCACTCCTTTATCTTCATTACTTTAAAGAGTTACTCTTTGTTACTTTCGACTGTGAACTTAATTTCTCTACTTTCACACTTTCATATTATAAAAAGTAACTTTTATCTGTCTGTCTGTTTGTTACTTTGCTTATAAACCAAGGACTATTGTACCGATTTCATGATTCTTTTTTTTTAAATTGTAGATGTGTTCTCTGATAAGGGGCCTTTCAACTGTTACTTAGGGGCTTTACGCTTTGGTTTTTTAATGATATGATTATGATTTTGGAGAAGCTCTACAAACTGATTACTTTTTACTTGATAGTAAGTAAGATTTAATAACATCAATAGCGATGGATAAATAAATGTATCAACCAACATAAGTTATGCCTTGTACCATTATGCTCCCTTTGTGTTAATTCAATGTTCACTATTGTTAGGTTTGTTATTTTCAGTCGAGCGAATGTTAGAATGGACGCAAGGACTTTTGGAAATCAATTGTTAATTGTCTTTCTAAATAATATTACACTTACATGAAAAAATATAATTTTACAATGTGATATATTTAAGTAACATACCATATACATACTATACGACATTAAACTCATCACATGCGAACTGTGTGAAACGTGACGTGGGAACGAATTTACGTTCATCAATTTTTGTACGAACGTAAAATGACAAGCGGAACAAATTTACCGGCTCAGGTAAAATAATTTGCAGGCTTATTTTTGTCATTCCATTGATTATGATACGCTTAATTTTGTTTACGCTTAATTGTTGCTTTTTTTAGGGTTTTTTTTTTATCCTATAGAATAAAATTATGTGAGTTGCTCATTTTGTGAAATGATGATAGGTTAGAGGGTAGTGTGATCGAATTCCGCGTCAATGGTCCATCTATCCAATCTTATAATGAGTTTACGCTTTCGGTAAAGAAAAACATCGGGAAGAAACCGATAGTGATAGAGGATTTCATAAAATTGCTAATAATGCCCTTCTGGTTTGAAAACCTTTCACCCAACATCATTAGGTGTGTCTCAGTAGCATCATTCGAGAGTCGGTACCCACTTAGTGCTTAGTGTGTGTTTATCATTCTGGACTACATAGTCACTTAACATTCGGTGAAATTGAGTTCAATACATAGAAAACTTATATAAAAAAATCTACACATAGTTCGAACAAAGTTTTTTTAACGAAAAATTATGTCAGTTTAAATTCAAAATATTAATCAACGATTCAGTTTGAGCCGTTCTTGGCCAACTCTATATTCTCACTGATAGAATAATTAAAATACCAGTATATCTACTTTTCCATATAGTACATATCAGTCGGGCATTTCCGTTTCAATTATGACATATACAAGATTTTCTGAAGAATAATATCCTTTACGAATAACTAATACTATTTGGACATGAAATCGATTTAAATGCAATTCACTTAATCAACTTATATGAAGAAAATGACATTTGATACCAAATAACTTTTTATTTTATCTTTCATCTGAAATTTCATATCATTTATTGAAATAATTTTTCCAATTAGTTAAAAAAATCCCCATAATGAACCTTAATATTCTTCATTACAAAATCTTTTTGACTGCCCATTTTTGCACTTCATTCCCTTTCGTGAGAAGGAATCCACTCTAATGTCAATGATTGATCATCAAACTGTTGTTTGTTTGCATATAATAAGTTTTGTTTTAATTTACAAGTTCATACAGTTTAAGTACTACTATTATCTGCCAAGAAAATCATAACACGCATATCGAAAATTATTTACATGATTTGTGGACACATAATTCTTGAGAAGATAAGATAGCCATTAAAACTAATTCGTGCGAGTGTTCCTTAAGTGAATAATTTCAGAGAATTAAATTTGCAGGTGTTTACATTTAGTTATCCATAAACTGTTTTAGAGAGTATACGTGCTGTGCAATATTTTATACTTTATTAAGGGGGTTTATCTAATTCTATATTCTCCACGATACAAAACTTCATTTAATGATTATTTTTCTACAATTTTGAATGGAATAGAAAGTTTGATATAGAACAGCTCCAAATACTTTGAAATCCGTAATAACCTATGTACTAAGCTAACTAGGGTACATTAAGATAAAATACACTAGAAATTTAGTTACCAATAACGTAAATACTTTCAACTATTGTCATTTGCATACATTACATACTTAATATTAGAATAATGGACGACAATAGTGTGATGTAAAAGAGGCAATGAAACCAAACACATTTAGAAACAACGAATACGATCCTATTAAAAGTGAATACGTTCAAATTATAAGGAAATGGTTTCGGAATAATCCAGTAAACCAATCAGTATGTAAATACGTCGAGTTCGGTTAGGACGTGGTAAGCATTTGTCATTTCATCGTGTTCCGTTTCCATTAATATTCTATCGCTAGACATATATCTCGTTACCGCGATCTCTTCAGTATTTATCTGTCATTACAGCTTAGGTATATTTAGAGTTTGCACATAATTACTTACTTTTATTTACTATAGATGCGAATGTTGAGATGAATGAGTGGCGTAACTATGGCAGGAATAATTATGTTTGAGGTAGTTTGAAATTGGCACTAATGATAGAGAAGGTGAAATCTCGGACCTTTTGTCTTGGTGTGGACATATTTTGAGAAGTGATGAAACGTATACAACAAAAAATGCGATGTCTTTAAGGATGGATGAAGGGGGTAGAGGACGTCCAAAGAAAACATGAATAGAGTATGTAAGGAACCAAACGGTGCGATCGAAGAGATGGTAATTGGTAAAGATGGGTAAAATAA
Organism: Samia ricini; assembly: GCA_014132275.2. NCBI lineage: Eukaryota > Metazoa > Arthropoda > Insecta > Lepidoptera > Saturniidae > Samia > Samia ricini. The sequence continues at coordinate 22,700,508 of AP028163.1, read as the reverse complement.
ATAGGAATACATGCTGCGCTAACCTCAAATAAATAAAATAGAAAGCAGGATGATGAAGACATAGTTATTTACTTGTCAGAATGTGTTCTAATTAATTCTCCTTCTATTGTTTTAATATCCATCCATTCAACCGAAATACGTCCACTGTTGGACATAGGTGTCCCCCAAAGATCTCCATGACGACCGGTCTTTCGCCAATTGAGTTGAAATTGAAGCGGATTCCTGCGACCTTCACCAGGTCGTTGGTTCACCTTGTGCGAGGCCTAGTTACGCTACGTTTACCGGTACGTGGTAGCCATTCGAGAATCCGTTGATCCCATCGGGCATCGGTTCTGTGAGCAATGTGCCCAGCCCACTGCCATTTAAGTTTAGCAGTTCTTCGGGCAATATCGGTTACTTTGGTTCACCTGCGGATCTCCTCATTCGTGATTCGGTCACGCAGTGAAAATTGCGAACATAATTATATTGGAGCCTGTGTGACGGTATAATTGCCATGCTTAATATCTAAAATTGATCAGGTAGAGCCTTATCTGTTCATTCCCATAATATACACACACTACACGTGTGTTTTCCTGTGAATGGGTTCTTGTAATTTGTTCTGGCGATCGCATAACTATTACCTTTACGTTAGCATTTTTACCATTTTCGACCACACTTAGCATCATTTAAGGCTGTGGTCATAGTGCTGAATTTATTACAGTACTAGCTTTGTACCCGCGTTTCGTATAGTCTCATTGCGTTTTAATTTTTGTATACGGAACTCTAATAAATTCGTCAAACTTTTTTAGTATTAAGATTACGAGAAAATATTTTTCATAAATTCAAACACTTGTCCGTAAAACTATCTATTGAATCGGATTTTATTAAAATTTTTATGAGTTTTAATTTTTTCACGCGTAAGCCTAATTATTTTCGAAAAATAAAAGTATCTTGAGTTACGCCGACTAACTTTAGCTATCTACCAAAAAAAACTCCCGTCCAAATTGGTCAGCCGTTGTGGAGATTAGCCGGAAGAAAAACAAGATAACAATTTAAAAAATTGTGCTTTTGGTATAGGTATCGTATATACCTTCATATTTATTAAGTAAAAAAATTGGTATTATAAACAGACACTTTAATTTTATTTATTAGTATAGATAACAAAAAAAGATATCCTGGCGTGTATTAGACAACGTCTTGCTAATATGATATAATTTCACCATTATATTTTGCTTACCGCAAGTATAGGTTTACGCATATAGTTGCAAACTGCAATAATTTATCATTAACCTATATCGTCTTGCTTTATGTTTTTATTTATACTATATTAGTTTTGTTATAAGAAAGGATAAATTAACTATTATATTTCCTTCGTATTTATGTGGTAGTGGCCAAAGATTGATCTGTAATATAATTTAAGAAAAAACTCCACGGTAACAACTTCGAATCGACAATTTAAATAATGTACGTACAACATACGACTCATAGGATTTATAGTTCGACCTTTCCCGTTCGATGGAGTCGTTCGAGACAAATCATGAGTTCTCAGCGATAGGACCTTTCGGTTTGAAGGTAAACGATCGGTAAGGTTAACCGCGATACATTTGCTTTAAGTTACGACATTGTTTGAGTAAGGGATTGTTTACTGTGGTTTTATATGTGGCTCTACGCTTTTGGTTTTCACTTCTCCTTATTCCCTGAAATCCTTATCCTAATTCTTATGTACTATAAAAACCAATGTTATATTTGAGCTCGGTAAAATGACTACACTTCATCTAAAATTAAATAAAGTATAGTCCAAGATATATAAGAATCTATTGATGGTTGGTATCATCATGTCCGCATAACTGTACTTAGGCGCTAGACTTCATATCAAAAGTCGTTAAAACTATCAGAAGCGGACTCAGGATTTCAACTCTCGACGAGGGGGTGTATTCTATTCCTGCACCTTAAATTTTACGCACATATCGCAAGCGAGTTTGGGTTTCTCTATGACGAGTAAAAAAAAAAATGTATCTATTACAGGCTCTAAAACGGTTTTGATTTCTACTCTTAAAGTCAACATATAAGTTACCAAACCATTTTTGTCGTTAAATCTATTTTTATCACTAACACATACAAAAAAATCATCGTTTCTAGTGACAGAGTCGCTAAAAGGGCACCATTGCATGACCACGTCAAGGTTTCTAGGTAGGTTTGGACATACATTATCCCGGAATACGAAACTGCATAAAGTATCACTATGACGAAATTTTCAGTGTCAGGTGCGTTTTTTTGTTTGTTTCTTTGTAAGTACCTTTTGAAAGGTGGTAGAGATTTAAGAAAGAAGGTTATATCCACTATATTCTTTCCTTACTTTTATTTAATACCAGATGTTGTTCAACCTTTTGCTGCTTATAGAAGCAACCTCAAAAAGTAATACAAAGTCAGTTAGTTCTTGATAATTTGACCTTTTCCAACAGATTAATTTTACACTATCGAAACTACCTCTTATAAGATTAGATTAGATCTGAAAAATATTAAATATTTTTAGTGTAGGAGCGAGACATTGATTGCAGCGTGCTTGACAGAAAACCAAAGTAAGCGGAATCATCGACAAATCGATAAATCAACGCCAGATGCTATTGTCATGCTGGCCTGCGAAGCCTTTTCACATCTGGATATATATGGAAATTACTGACTGATCCACGAATGCATAGTCAACGAACCGATTACGAGTCGGATTTGGAAACCCTATCATCTCGCTTGTTAACTACAAATGTTTCTGATCTATGAATGTGATACGCCTAAATGTCACTATAAACTGGATAGATAAAGGCGTTATACTTTGCATAAATCTATCGTAAATAATATCGTGTGCCAAAAACAAAAAGGGCGTACCACAGCAGTTGGATGGGGTTGCATAATTAGGGCGCATAAAAAAAATTGTTTAGCACTTCGGGCTAAAATCATTCAAAACCTAAAGATCTGTAAAAATGTGATGGACGATAAAGATAAAATTATGCGCTTTTTTGGCTTTATAAAGTCAAGAGGGTGCATAAATTTATATACGCTTTTTTTGTAGTTGGCATGCTATATGCTTGATATTACTTTGAAAATTACACTATAAATTATTTTCAGCTGACACTTATATTCGCAATCTATCAAATATAAATAAATCTGTATTTATATAAAGAACCCTAGTTATTTTACAAAGTTTTTAAAAATGTGTGAGTAAAAATGTGCATCGAATTGGATTTTATTCACAATTTCATGAGTTTTAATTGTTTTACGCGAAACCATAATTATTTTCGAAAAACAAAAGTACCCTAATTTACGCGAAGTAACTTCAGCTATCTGTAAAAAAAACCGCCAAAATCGGTTCAGCTGTTTCGGAGGTTACCCGGAACAGACAGAAAAAAATATTTTTGGTATAGGTATCGTACATACATTCATATCTAATTAGTAAAAAAATTGACATTACAAACAGACATTTCAATTTTATTTATTAGATTTGATAGCTTACAAAATAACCTATAAATTATACTCATTTGAAGCGGAATTAATAAAGTAATATCAGACATCTGTGACGGATATTATGCGTAGTATACGGTAGTCCAGTCCTAAATAATTGTAATAAATATACTCACAAAATTATAGACACCATAATCCACAATATTATTCATAATTAACTTTCATGCGAATCAATACGTTAATGATGCAGTAATTAACGCACAATCCTAAATACGTGTAGATAGATGATTATTTGCATTTAACTAATCATGGTAGCATATTAATACTGAATTGACAAATGACAGGAGCTTTGACTGGTTTTGATTGAACATGTATTACAATATATTGTATTTATTTAATTTATTATCAGAATAATTACGATGAAACTGTAAAGTCCCTTGTGGTCAATAGCGTTAGCTAGTTCGAAAAACAGAATCGTAATTCATTATACGCGCATTGACGCGTGCGGACTAAAGGCTTCGCCATATAGCGGGCGGATAGGGACGCAAGCGCGCGCTTTTACTACGAGAGAGGTCGCGCTTACTCGCTTCAACGCGATGTCTTCTGACCCGCCCGCTGTGTAGCAAAACCATACAGTACACAAGTCTGAACTAGTCATAAGTATCTACAGATCTAAATTACATAACACACAAAAACAAACATTAGAAATATTTTGTAATTTATTCTACAACGGTCCCTCATTCAGTTACTTGCTGCAGCATCACCTTGCAGTAGATAGTACAGCGTTGGTTTTCAATTGATCCGTGTAGATTTCTTATTGTTCTTAGATTTTTTTATTGAAATTTATACATATATGCTATTAACTTATGTTGAATTGACTGAATAAAACGAGGTTCTTTGAGTAAATGAAGCAAAAAAAGGAAATAACCAGTTCCTATCCAGGATATGTAAACAAAAGATGGTTAAACTGCTCTTCTCAACCGAGCAGATCCCGTCAGCCGCGCCGCTCGACAAAGTAAACTTCATTAGCTCACTCGTTCGTACAATGATAAGGGTGCATTGGAGTTACTAGCCCGGAGTTCTGTATGCATATTTATTTATATCGTGGAATTTAAATTTAACAAAGTTAAATTACTTCATTTTTAAACTATGTTTTTTGGTATATTGTGTGATTTTTGCCAGGATGCAACTTTACTAATTTCATTAAAAAAAATTTGTTGTATAGTTTTTTCGTTAAAATAAAACTTTACAAGAGACATTTTTACTTCTAAATTTGTACTTTGGTTATTTCCTGTCTATGCTCCCTACCTTATCAGTGTGATATATCATACTTTACTTCTACATTAATAATAATATAAAGAGGAAAGATTTGTATTTTTGTATGTAACGAATAAACTTAAAACTACTGAACCGAGTTGTATGAAATTTGGTATGGAGATAGTTTCAAATCCAGGGAGTGACGTAGGATAGTTTTTATTCCGAAAATCCCACCGCAACGAGAACTACGCGGGTAAAATCGCGGAGAGCAGCTATTTTAAAATAAAATGGATACCTTTTCTACAATTTTACACGTGTAATTTTAATAGCATTCGTTTTAGTATAATATAATTCAATCTGTAATTTTATAAGTAACAACTATAATTATTTGAAATGTCAATTCTACAACTGATATAAAAAGTGTAATTCATATATTATCTAAGGTTTATATACAAATCATTATAAAAGAAATTTGAATTATTTATCCTAAAGATAACTGAGGTTTTATTATCGCGTTACGTAACCCTAAAAGGGGTGATCGTGATGGGAGGTGATTATAATCATTTAATGGTCCGATCCATCACAGATGACGTACTTAAGTAACTGCCGAGACGACGGTTGATAGGAAAATTGACCGGCTTCCATCATTCTATAAACTGTGCCTAATAAAAATAATAGATTTATATACCTTTAAATAAGAATATGGCTTAAATATTTGTTATTAATTTAGTATTTTATCATACCTTTCGATACCTTCTGTTGAATTTAGCAAACAATTCTCACGTTGAAATTAGGTATATTTATTACCTCCTAATTAATAAGTACTAAACGAATCTATACAAGTGCTTTGTTCTCGTTTCGCAGGCGAGCGAAACAAAAACCGAACATTGATACGGCTGCCTATTGTTAGAAACATTATTTATTTCTAACAAATTCAATGTAAAAATGATGAAAATTTTGTGAGATCCTGTAATTATTATGTTTTTTTTTTTTGATTTGCAACAAAATGAAACTCGCTTACAATGAGACGTAACAAAGGATCTCCTACGGGGAAATTATTTGAAGAACAGTCTTTGTACCCAGATAATAGATCGGAACGTCCCATGCTCTCCGATGGGAAACTGAATCATGTTACAGTTAATGCTAAAGCGGTAATCAAAGTACAACCTTGACTATTTCTGATAATTCTTAAGGTTATGTTTAATATATAACAATGATAGCACTTATAAATAAGTTTTTAGATGAAGAAAACGATTTTTAATAAATACTATTACTCCAAATCAAAATAAAAAAATCTCTTTATTCAATTTTCCGAACCGGTGGTAGTGTTTTGACGTTCTTAAGAGCCTTATTAGGGTCTAAATTTAATAAAGAATTTCTTTATTTGATTTGATTTTATATCAATTAGAGATGTTTCGTAATTACCGAATAAATATATTCATGTGAAATACAAATCACTGATACAATTTCGTCTACGTATTGTGATATCTATACAAAAGGATAAATTGAAGAAAATCGAATATAATTGTTGTAAATAAAATATTAATTTCCAAACAAAGTTTATATTTTTAGATAAATTATTGACAAGACAAAAGATAGAAGTATATACATGTCAAAATAAAATAAATGTTCTATTATTGACTATTAAACAAATAAGGTTAAATCTAATATTACAAATAGGTTTTATATATTATACTACACGAATATAATTAATCAGTAAAAAAATTTGAAGTAAAAGTCAATCAAAATAGATTAATTTGAAAAAAAATTAACTTTTATCTTGTTTTAACAACACTGTGGTCTCATATACTAGAAAGAGATAGCATTAACTTTGTTTTTCACCGGTACGAAGCTATCTAATCTATCTAGACTGATCGACTATTAGGCGGGGTATTTGCGAGCAACGTAACTTACGGGCCTTATTCGGGTTTCAAGTATAATTTATTGTGTTCAATTCCATCCGTAGAGGAAAGGTTAAGTAATAAATCGGACGCAGCTGCGTTCGCCTAAGGTTCGAATTTGATAACAAAGTGGCCGTTCATCTGATGTTTTGTGGCTATTTATGGTACCGGGATAATGTTATATTTTGGTAATTGTTTGATAAAATTTACGACGATGCTAGACGCAAATATTGTCTTATTGTGAAAAACGTAACAATATAAGCTATATATATATTTGTAATCTGAGAATTAAACTTTTTACTGAATACATATGAATGTATATACGGTACATATACTAAAAATACAATTATTAAAATGTTTGTCTGTCTGTCCGTTTCTAATTTCTAAAACGGGTGAGAGCGATTTTGACGAGACCGATAGCTGAAGTTGCTCTGCGTAACTTAAGATAATTTCATTTTTCGAAAATAATTAGGGTTCCGCGTAAAAAATAAAAACTCATGAAATTGTGAATAATATCTGATTCAATTAACATTTTTACTAGTAGGTATTTGTGAGAAAAATATTTGCTTTTTGTTAGTACCAAAAATAATTTCAGGAAAATTATTGGGGTTCCGTGTACAGAAATTAAAACTCCTGACATTGTGAACAAAATACGATTTACTGGATAGCAGAATCAAAACATTAATTTCCAATTATTACGTAAAACCGCAGTGAAAAATATATGAAACATGGACGGAGTCGCGAGCACACAGCTAGTACAAAATAATACTTTAAAACAATAAGAATTAAACAATATAAATAAATCTAGTCTCATTTTTAAACACGCTGAGTGGACAATCATTGATATGAATTTTAAACTACGCATTGATTTAATTCTAAAAAAATAGCAATTTTAAATGTAAATTCCCGAGTAAATATCGTTCTGTTAATTTACAGTAGAAATAATTCATGAACGTTTATGTAAATATTTTATCGCGAGAAAACGAAATGTAAATCATTAGATCCAATTATATTTGTGACTAGCTGTGCGCCCGCGGCTGAGCCCGTGTATCATATATTCTTCACTGCGTTTTAATTTTTTTTATACGGAATATTTATATATTATTATATATAATTATTTTTGTAAAAAAAAATAGAATTAAGATAAAGTAAATATATTTCTCATAAGTTCAAGCACTTGCCCGTAAAACTGTGCATTGAATCGGATTTTTTATTCAACTTTTAATGATTTTTCTTTACGCGGAACACGAATTATTTTCGAAAATGAAAAGTACTCTTAGTTACCCGGGGTAACTTGAGCTATCTACCAAAAATAGTCCCGTCAAAATCCGTCCAGTCGTTCTATAGATAACCTGGAACAAACAGACAGACAGACAAAAAGTTTAAAAATTGTATTTTGGTATAGGTATCGTGGATACATTCATATCAATTTAGTAAATAAAATAACTTTCATATTACAAACAGACACATCTATTTTGTATATTAGTATAGATTCTAATGATGAAATACTAAAAAAAATATACATACATTTTTTTTCTCAAGTGAAAATTTCTTTGAATCTTACATATACGTGTGTTCATTAAGTCCCTTAGATTTATCTAACAAACTAAATATTTATTTACTACTAACTGTATGTCCGCGGCTGCGCCCGTGTTAATATTTTTTTCACTGCATAATATAGTTTTTAATTGTTTTATGCGTAACCCTAATTGTTTTCCACATTTTTTTTAACTACTAACATTAAGTAAAGATATTTGTCATAAATTAAAATAAATTTTCTGCCATCCTTTTAATGTTAATATACCTGCAACAAATTGATACTGTGAACTTGAGCTAATATTGTTTTAATATTGGTTTTACAATTTTTCGGATTCCGTACCTCAAAAGGAACCCTTATAGGGTCACTATGTTGTCCGTCTGTCAATACCCTTTTTCTTAGGAACGCGTGGAGGCATCAAGCTGAAACAAAATCAAACTTCTATATCAACGTAATCAGAAGAAATAACAATTTAAACCGCATATTTTGAAACTCGCAAGGGAATCAAAACCTAAAGGATACTTCCAGTCAATCTACAATCTTGAAATTTGGCATGAAACAACGTTCAATAGCACACATAAAGGAAAAATTTCGAAAACCTTAAATTTTTATTACATCACATAAAAAAAAATATCGATTATAAAAAGAACTCCAAAATAGAATTTCCATATATTTTTCGTACATAGACATGTTTCCGTTAATAAACACTAGCACAAGTAGTACAACTACAGATAACGTTTTTTCGAACTTCAATGTTTAATGTGGTACTATATATACCTTTTTCAGTCATCATTTACAGATCTAGTTCAAATTTAATACTTAATTAGTATTTTTGAACCAGTTTTTTAAATAGTGACTAAAAAACTTTAATAAAAGTACTTTTGCAAGGCTAGTGTAGGTATTTCAGTTATATTATAAAATTAACAAGTATTAATATAAAATAAAGAATTACTGATACGATAAAGAGACATTTGTCATAAATTTATGCTCCTCCAGTTTACCAAATTGTAATGTTATGGATTTAATTTGGCAAAAAAATACCATATCTATTATTGATATATCTACAGGTTTGTACGGAACTCTCGGTGCGCGAGTCTGATGCGCACTTGGTCGGTTTTTTCTTTTCAATAAATATAGTTAAATATATCACTTCAAATAACATCAAGATTACATAATATAGAGTGAAATAAATTCACGATAAAAACTCCTACTTGACAGATTAAGATGTCACCAAAAACTGATATCGTTTGTTGGGGAATCGTATATTTAGTCTGTGCATGTCTTCAATTGGGAATTCGTGCAATGTAATTACAATTTACATGCGATGATTTGCTAGATCACTGCGGTAGTTTGATAAGGGTATCTAGTATTTCGAGCTCATGCTATTTGAAAGTTTATTTACTTATATGTATTGTGTAACGTAAAATATAATAACAAACTTACAACGTAGTTGGTAGTGTAACGTCAATGAAAGTCGGTAGTGAGCGACAGACTGATTTATTATAAAAACAATATTTACCCACCACCTTATAATATTGACCGATCGTTACACCTCTCCTCGCTAAGCTAACAAATACAATAATCATTTAATATAATTTATGTGCGAAACATTTTTTTTATATGCTCGATTATATGCAGGCATTGTACGAGCGGACGCGTCAGGCGGTGGTGATACAGTCGCAACCGGACTGTGCTGCTCGCGTTTTCGCGGTGGTGGCCTCTCGGATCTAATACACGGAGTAGACAATAACTTCCCGGCTTCACTTTGAGTCTCGATTTCACTGCTTAACGCGTCCTCATACAAGTCAACTTCGGCCCCGTGATTGACCCCCGGATCATCGATTTTCGGAACTATATTCTCGGCCACGGATCTACTACTCATCCGAGATAATGAGTATCTATTCTTCGGTATAGTAGAAACTAGTTGATCTGCATGCCTACGCCACTCTACCCCGTTACCTACCCCGACTCTGTACGAAACTGGACCCGTTTTTTTTACTACGGTAGCTTCCGCCCACTTATCCCCCTTCGATGTGTAGTCGCGGGCTAATACCGTATCACCTACTTGAAAGTGTCTATCGGCACCTTCATAAAGCGCCCTTTTAATAGATTTTTTAATTGTTTTAACTGCATTTTCAGCTGCACCGTTTCCTTGGGGTCTATACGGAGCCGACGTTGTATGTTTAATACAATTACGATTTAAATACAATTTAAATTCCTGAGATAAAAAAGGTGGACCGTTATCTGTCACCAGTTGCGACGGAAGCCCAAACCGCGCAAAAATACTTCGTAACACCTTAATTGTAGCATAAGCATTCGTACTCCTCATCGGTACCGCCTCAATCCATTTTGAATGCGCATCCACTAAAATTAAATATCGCGTACCCCCACAATCTGCAAAGTCTACGTGCACACGCTGCCACGGATGCAGCGGGAACTCCCACGGATGTAGATGTACTCGTGGCGGCGCGTCACGCACACTGCGGCACGCGGCGCATGACTTGCACAACTCTTCTATATCCTGATCTAAAGTTGCCCAATAAATATAATTCCGCGATAAACTTTTCATTTTGTTGACGCCTAAGTGACCTTCATGAAGTTCCTTTAAAATTTGTTTTTGTAAAACGCTTGGAATAACTATTCTATATTTATATATAATACAACCCAGATCGACTACAAAATCATTTTTTCTATTAAAATAGGGTTTCTCCGCGTCACAACTAGGGACAGACGGCCAACCGAACAGAACATAACCTTTTATCTTACATAATAGCGCGTCGCGTTCTGTTTCTTTTGAAATATCTTTAAAATTAATAGGCAAAGTATCCTCAATTAGGTTTACGTATCCTATTGTATCCACGGAGCAACCTTCCCGAGGTAACGGTAGTCGCGACAAAGCATCGGCTGGACCGTTATCCACCGATCGCACGAATTCTACAGTGAAATCATATGCGGCCAAGCGCGCCGCCCACCTCTGCAATCGGCTGGCCGCCGTCTGCGGGATTCCTCGCTTATTTCCGAAAATGTGTGTTAACGGCTGGTGGTCAGTACGTAATATGAACCGCCTTCCGAACACGTATTGGTGGTGTTTAATGACCCCGAAAAGGATTGCAAGCGCCTCCTTATCTAGCTGGCTGTAATTACGCTCTGTGGCATTGAGTGTGCGCGACACACAGCTAACCGGCCGCTCGCTACCGTCCGGATAGCGATGTGCAAGTACCGCACCCAGCCCGTACGCGCTGCTGTCTACTGAGAGTATTAATTCGCGCCCCTCTTCGTAATGTGCTAAAACCCGTTCGCTCAGGAGAGATTGCTTCGCGTCTATAAAAGCCCGTTCGCAATTGGAGTCCCATTTCCAGTTGACATCTTTTTTTAACAAATTATGCAAGGGTTGCAATAAAGTGCTTAGATTAGGTATAAATCGTCCGTAATAATTCAGCATTCCTAAAAAACTTTTAAGTTGAGATATGTTTTGAGGTCTAGGTGCACTGGAAATGGCCTCCATTTTTCTCTGGATCTGGCCGCAAGCTCTCCTTATTAATAATAAAGCCGAGATATTTGACACTGTTTTGTAGAAATCGACATTTATTTAACTTTACAGTAAGACCCATATCGCGTAACCTTTCGAGTACAAGCCTTACATGCTTTTTATGACTCAGCATGTTTTCCCCAGTCACGCAAATATCATCAAGAAAACACGACACACCCCGGCACCCCGCGCAGCATTTCTTCCATCATTTTTTGGAATTTTTCAGGTATAACCGATAAGCCATACGGAGTACGTCGATACGCAAATGTACCCATAAGTGTAGTAATTGCCGTACAAGGCTGAGACTCTACCGATAAAATGCACTGTTCATACGCATGTGACAAGTCTATTTTGGTAAACTTTTCACCCCCACTAAGGTTTGCGAACAACTCCTCAATGCGCGGTAAAGGGTAATAATCTCTTTTTAATTTGGGATTAATTGTAATTTTGTAATCACCGCAAATACGTATATCACCGTTTGCTTTAACAACGGGAACTATTGGGGTTCCGTAGTCGGAATAGTCAACGCGATAGATCGAACCGTCCGCCTCGAGACGCGACAACTCGCGCTCAACGCGTGCGCGCAGTGCCAGGGGTACCGGTCTCGCCCGTACATAAACCGGTTCATTATCAGACAGCTGTAGTTTAATAGAACCCTTACAAGTACCCAGTTTATTACAGAAAACTTGTGGAAATTCTTTACACAACTGGTTAACGAATTCATCATCTGAGATTTCATTGAGGTTTATTCTTGTAATTTTTAATGCGCGCATCCATTCCCGACCTAATATGGGCCGCGCTCCATCTTTAATGACGTAAAGTGGCACTGATTTGACCTTAACATCGCCTAACAAAATGTCTACCTCAATGTAACCGAGTGATTCAATCCGTGAACCTGAATAGGAACGTAACATTACATTATCCGTTTTAATATTTTTATATGAAAATAAGCGTGTGTACATATCATCACTAATTGCTGAGATACGACTACCCGTGTCTAGTTCAAACTCAATATAGTTACCATCAATATTTACTTTCATAAAATACGGTTTGTTGCCTTTAGTTACAAATTCAATGTTAAACATACCCTCGTCCGATTCCTCACTCATATAATTATGTTGACTACCACTATTACGCCCCTGTTTGCACATCACTTTTAAGTGCCCCTTTATGCCACACTCATCACAATTGTAGTTTTTAAATTTACACTTCTCTGTCATATGAGCCTTGCCGCAGCGCCAGCAAGCTCGCATGCGTGTGCTCGCAGCTCCCCTCCCGCCGCCTGCACCGGACGCTCGCGGTGGCTGCGCACGCGAGCCGGCTTGCCCGCCGCGCGCGTAATGTAGGCCCTCGCCCAATTCGCCACCCGTCGTCCCCGATGAGTCCGCCGCCGTCGACGCTATTGAGCCGCTCACCTGAGCATGCTTCTCCGCTGCCTCCAGAGCCAGCGCCAGCTCGACCGCCTCTTTGTATTGAATCGATTTCTCTGCAAAGATTCTCGATCTCATTGAGTCATTTGTCAAACCTGATACGAATTGGTCGCGTAAATTTTCTTCGAGAGTTGAACACGAGCTGCATTTACCGAAGTTACATGTAGTTGCTAGGTGTTTTAATGCTTGTAGGTACTCTGTAAGGGACTCGCCAGTACCTTGCCGACGTAACCTGAATATGTGACGCTCGGCTATTTCCGAACGTTGAGGTTCCAGGTGTTCCGTTACTAATTTCACTAGTTCGTCATATGTTTTACTTTCCGGAAAACTAGGCGAACACAAGTCACACATTAACGCGTATGTTTCTTCCCCGACGACGGTTATTAACAACGGTACTTTCAATGCATCACCGATCTCATTTAGCATAATATATTGATTTACACGACGAATGTAGGCCGGCCACTGTTTAGAACTCAAACAGAAAGGTTCTATTTTCCCGATAGGCATTTTTTTAACAGATTTGTACAAGTTACAACCGATAAAAATAAATAATCCGTTCTCGTCGCCAGTGTAACGTCAATGAAAGTCGGTAGTGAGCGACAGACTGATTTATTATAAAAACAATATTTACCCACCACCTTATAATATTGACCGATCGTTACAGGTAGTATAGTCAAATTACGCGTCACTGTACGTAGGTTCAAGCTTATCCAACTGTAAAATACGCCTGAGCTTTCGGTAAAGGAAAACATCATGTGGAAACCATAGCATGGTGATAGGGCATTTTATAAGAATGCCCGCCTGGGTAGTTACCACCCTCAAGTTTGAAAATCTGCCGCCAAATATAAATAGGTATGCTCCGGTAGCACCACTCAGCTTACACAGTGATTTATTTTATCTAAATCATACTTGCCTAGTAAAGAATAAATATTTTTTTTTGGGTAAGAATTGTTAAACAACATATTATTTTAGTTAAAAAGTAAGTCACAAATTGGATGGATATATAAAATTTTCTTAATTACTATTTTAGTGTCCTAACTATGGTCAGTACATTTCGTATAGTTATAATAAATTCTTTTGAACTTTAGTTAAAAAGTGCAATAACAGTTAACGACGTACCATCCCGGGCAGGAGTTTTAGTCATAATCTCTCTACGTGAGGTAATTGGCCTACCTAATGACCACTTAAACTGTACGTTTGAATTCAAAAATCCAGGGTTAAGTTGCACTCGTAATTTTTTTTAATTTTTACCCAGTCAACTTCTACTGTATTTAACTTTAGTATAACATTAAATGTTGTGTATTCAAAAGAAACATTGGAATCAACTTTATATTCAAGGTTAATAAAAAGCAACGTAATTTTCTCGTAAATTAGTTTCAACAAAAATGTCTTGTAAATTTATAGCTATATTTTTAAATATTATCATAAGAAACTAATTAAGAACATTACAACGATACAATGGCAGACTGACACACGCTACGTTCACAGGTTCTGCAAGAAACCATTTTTTTTTCATTTTTACAAAATGCATATTATGTTTCGGTTAAGATCAAATTCGTACCAATGTGGTCCTTTTGTGCTAATTACCATTTTTCGACCCAATGCTCAATGCGCCCACCACAACTACTTGTGATGCTGTAAAAGCTTTTAAGGACAAAAGTGTTAGTCTCATAAAAAAAAAATAACAAAGTGATCGTAGGCGAAAGCCAACATAAGATATGATGACAAACTAATTGGCATAACCCTAGTTTACAAAGTGAGTCAAAGACCTATCCATTTTCTGTTTCGACGATGTCAAATATGTTCATTTTATATATGCTCAGCTCGGAGAATATTATATGAATTTTTAAAAAGCCAACCGCTTCTTCATCTCTTGGTACGGGCTGAACATTTTACGTAAACCGCCGAGTATGCATTGCATCGTTCATAATTTAAAATGGCTGCCATCCGATATGGCGGGCGCACGTGATGCCGAATACAGTAAGTAGTTTTGCGTTTATATGTAATTTAGGAGCGCTCCCAGCCTGTGTTAAGTTAGATAGATAAAATATTGAACATTATGTACAAAATTCATAAACTTAGATTCTGAATAATTTACATCTAATGACTTAAATTTGCGTAAATACTCGTAAACATATAGAGGTTCACTAATTTTAATTTTTTTATATGTGTAAAAAAGTAGTATACGGCACTGTACATAGATTAAATCTTGTCTATGGTAAAAAATAAAATATAATATATTCCTAACGTCAGACTTGGCTGCATGGTTTAGCACTTGGTTTAGCATGGTTTAGCTTTTTCCTTAAAATGCAAAGCCAAAATTTTTCTATTTCTTATACGATAATAAAATGCTGAAGCAATAACTTCTAAAAGAAGTAACAATATTATTTGTAATCAAATACTATATATACATAAAAAAGAAGCAACCGATAATACTTTTCGTAATTAGTAAATTTATTTTAGAAACTCATTAAAAGACTTTACACATCTCAACGACTTTAAAGTCGTGGATGCGTCTCTACGGTGCCACGGTGGAGTGACGTTTTCCGATAGCAGCCGTGACTCGGATTAGAGATAGACTTGGGGAATGTTTACTTAGTTATAGTAACTTGATGCAAGTATGTATGCCAGTAGCCATTGCCGTAACTAGGGCGTTGCCTAGGCACAGAGCGCATTCAGTAAGCTCAAATTAAAGGAACTTGGGATTTTTTTTTTCTAACCTAGCTAATGCTGTTGACCGGTAGGGCCTTTACAGCTTCACCGAACTTTGTAGGAGAGCGCTGAACGCACTCAGCCGCAAGAGGTAACTAACACAAGGGTTCGAACCTCGGCTTGGTTGTTACCTATGTGTAAAAATTCCCGGGGAATTTTAAACCTAGCTACAAATTAATTAATTTAAATCCCTACATTTTTAATTTAATAATAATAATTTAAAAAAAGGTACCTTACAGGACCTGCGTTATTGTGTGCAGTATTGTGCAAGTAATGCTCAGTACATGCTCAGTGTCACTGTATCGCGCTGACGGCGCCGTCAAGAGCCTCCCCAGTTGGGGAACGAGACACGTCTAGGGTCGCCGCTAGAGGAGGACCCTGAGAGTGTGCGGGAGCAAAGCTTGCCGCCTGTCCTCGGCGGCGGGAACGGTGATTTCGCGGACGTGGGCGCTGGCACGCATATTTCCTCGGGTTATGGGGAAAGATACTCTTTGCGGCGATGATTTTATCGTCGGGTCAGTAAGGACGTTTCGCGGTCTCCGAAGCGATTTCGGAACTAACGGATCGGCGGAGATGTACCTGGGGACAATTTTTGAGCGCATAAAAACTAGTTCCGTCTCTGCCAGTAGTACAACTGTGAAGACAGTTTTGTTAATAATCATTGGTTCTCACAATTTAGGCAGCTGTAACAATATCACGCGATGTGTTGGTGTCTCTGTAAAATATTTCGCCTACTTCATTCATTCGCCTTTAATTATATTTGAAACATGTGTTAGACAACGTCACGTATGCATTTTTTCTGATAATTTACTAAACCGATACGGGAGAGCTTGACTCTAAGCTGCACTAAATACACCCAAATACACCGTTTTCTTTAAAATTGACAACTTTACCCTTCTTGGTTTGCTCTAAATAATTGAAAATGTTCTAACAGACATCTTTTTAGCCAAACTAAATCAATCTCAGCTGTCTAAATATATGTATTTAGGCCATATTATGTTAATATATTTTTCAGGTTCTAATAACAAGTCAACTATTTTAGTTCAAGTAACTTGTGGCTATGACTATCAGACTAAACGCTCCTTTAGAACGTCGGAATGGAACTTACTGGAACGGATGGATAATGTGGCGTAAAATTACTATTTTCAAATCCTCATTGTTGCCCTTAATATGAGTCTATTCAGACTTTCGCATTGTGAGTGTGATGTTTTATGACGTTATTTCTAGACTAATTGTGACTATTTCATTTATAGTAGCTACTGCCTGCGCGTGGTTTTTTGAACAGAAAACTTCTTAAGCGGTGTTGAGCGATTCTCGGTAGGGAAGAAACTTATAGATTCGCGATACCAATGCTATGACGCCAACCATCAAGATGCTACAGTGGGTCAAGTATAAGATAGCGTTTAAGTTCTAGCGCTCAGACATAAATAATAAAATTGATACTTACGCAATCTATCATATGTTTTGATTGTTAATAAACCAGACAAATGTAAGGTTATGTTCATAATTTTGATTGACAAATGATTAAATTTAAACATAGAAAGCACAGTTTTTCCAAAGTTTTGAGTTTTCACTTCTGTCAGCACTCTCCATGACCTAGTTTTTATTAAATTCACTTTATATATAGTTTATATATGAAATTGGATTAAATATTGTTAACAAAAACAAAGTAGTTATTTCAATACCAACTGTAATCATTGTCAGGAGTATTAATTCTGATCATTTTTTTTTTGTAATTATCTACAGATCCTTGATGTGATTATGTTATTAATATAAATATAGTGAAGTAATAAATATTATGTCTTAATAAACTCATAATCTAATATTATAAAATTATATATTTAGAAAATGTATGTTTGAACGCGTTTTAATAATAAAAAAAGGTGAATAAAGAGATGAAAATAAATGTTGATCCTTAGAAATAATTCTTTAGAATAAAGTCATTGTGAAGTTTTATTAAAATAACTTTTCATACGGTAAAATGGCGATTAGGGATAAATGAAAAGGAATAAGGTAAAAATAATAAATCAAAATAAAGGGTTGTTAATCAGTTAATTGATAAATTCAAAATAATTGTAGAAAAGTCCAAATCTTTAATCATTTTAGAATAATTTTATTTATATTAATGTTAAAAATAATAAAATTTATAAAATTAAAGATAATAGGAAAAGCGATATAGGTAATTGAATAATTGTTTAAAGATTGTTAGGTTAGAAGGCTAAGAAAGTAGATAAGAAGGCTAGGTTATAACATAAGCTCACGCCTGTTATCCCCGGAGGGTTAGGCAGAGGTGAAATAGCGAAATACACACCCTACCCACATTTCACCGAGCTTAGTTCCATACCAGATGTGATAGGGAGCGAGGCTGTCATAGCCATATCGGGCACAAAATCCAAACTCCGGGATGATACTGAGTTTACAAACCCAATATCACTTGACCAGACCCGGGGATCGAACCCGAGTCCTCAGAACGACAGTTACCACCGAGGCAGTATATTATTGGGCTATAACTTCATAATACGCTCTTAATATGTCGATTACTCATAAAAATGAGAGAATAGAAAACAATGGAAAGCTGACGCAAACGCCATGTTAGTGCTCAAGGGGTTAATTATTGAATGATAATAATAAATGCCAACCAATTTGACATAGAAGTGAAGAACATAAGTACAATAGCAAAGATAGTATTAAACAAGTACATTTAATCTTAATTTAAGGTAAACAGTTGAGAGCACAGGCAGTAAATAATAAAAGATGATGGAATGCACCATTCGCCGCCTAGCAAGCTCGATATTAAAATATCCTACCCTGTTGTTATTCAATGTTGTCTATATATGGATAGCTTAACTTTTTCTATTGCATTTTGTACAATATTTCTTTTAAAATTATAACAATTTTTTTGTAAAACAATTGTTTACTGTATTATTAATATTTCAAAAAAGCAATAAATGCAAGCTCTATTTAAAATATATCAACTTTTACTTGAATTTTGACGGGTTTTTACGTGTATGAGATAAGTATTAAATTTCAAATACAACTGTAAATTTTTGTAAATTTTTATTTTATCATCCTATATTGAGAAATCTTTTCCAAATGTATTTATTAAGAGGTTATCCTAGCGGCATTTATTCCATACAAACGTTGTCACCCTGTTTCCTCCCTGGATAATAGCATTATGGTGAATATTTTATACCAAATAATATATATCCACCACCGCCATACCCGTACGTTTTGATTTTTTTTTTTCGTTATTGTAGAAACTAGAACCTTATGAAAATGTAAAAAAATGCTCGATTTTTACCGTCATTTTCAGACGTTCGTTAAACAAATTTGATGGATAAAATTTAAAAAGCAAATCGTACAGGCGTAAAGAAACTTAAAACTCGGTTCAGTTTTGGAAGAGGATACAGGGTACTACGAAGTGATGTTTTTCGTCTATTTTGTATACGGTAAAATCAGCCCGCGCTGCAGTTATCCCTTTCGTGTTTTATAATTCATTCATTGGGGCGCAATGCGATAGCGATAGATTTCTGAAATACTTGCTTTTCCGACCGCATGTCCTCTTAACAATTGTTCCTTGCTATTTTCATGATAAATATAACAAACATTAATACAATTTTATAATTAAAATGTCATTATACAGAATCTGAGTTTTACAAAATTTCACTATAATCATCTACATGAAAACTTAAGTGAAAAGTCAACGAGAATTTTTCCATCGGTTTTTATTTAAAAAAAATGTGAATGGTATTAAACGGACCGCAAGGAAACCTTTCATGGAACGAATTTCACCTCATTTCCTCGACGAATGAATGGAAAATGGGAGAGGCCTGTGGCTAGAGGTCGTTATACGGCGAAAAGGTAGTATGATTTGTTAGTTTTACCACTCCTAACGGCCGGGAGAGCTTTTTCGTCGTAAATAATACAAATATGGAAAATATTCAAGTTAAAGTCGATTTACTTTCATATTATATACAATGACTAACAAATAAAATAACAAGTCTTAACTTAAAAGAATGATACGTATTGCAGCTAAAGTAAAACAAATTATAAATTCCTATCCTATATACATAAAATAAAGTCGAGTCATTCACATCATTTATAACTCAAGAACGGCTGGACTAATTTGTATGATGTTAGAGTTGTTGGATTGGTGTCTACCACGAATAACAGAATAAATGTATTGGAAAAATTCATAAAAAAAAATATGATTTTATTTTAATTTTCTAACTAACAAACAGCAAACAACTGTTCGGAACAAACACAGACAGAGACGGACAGACAGACAGACAAAAATTTAAAAAAATGTGTTTATGGTATAGATATCGTGTATACATACGTATATGTATGTATATACATTCATATATAATAGTAATAAATTGTTACTTTCACATTATAAAACACACACTTCAATTTTATTTATTAGTATAGATATATATTTTAAATAACGGCTCTATTGTTTCAAAGGCGGTATGAAGTTTGCCGGATCAGCTAGTTATATATAAAATACGCTATAAAAATATTAAACCGATTTGAATGAAATTTTGCATAGAGCTACCAAATAGATCTACTAACTACCTGCTACTAACTTTAGTATACTTTAAGTAATAGAGTGAGTGAGTGGCTATAATTTAAGAGAGTTTTAAGGAAACCATTTTTGATTTTATTAACATATAATAACAGTAAGATCTGTATAAATTAGGACGGACTAAGTAATTATTAACTGACTAAACCCTAAATAGTCGCTTGCGAATATGCGAGTGTGGAGGTTCTCTATGATTGCAACAATACAATTAATATATATTTAAAAAAATGGGAGTTCTTTGCGCGATTTTGGGCAGTCATAATGTCGTGTTTGTTTTTTAATTCATTGACTGCAGGATATAACTCTATATTATGTAACTTTGGTGGCGTTTTATGTGATAAATAGTTTGGTTTTTGGGTACAAGTGAGGTGTATTCAAAATAATGGCATCGAGCGTGAATTAAGAAATCTCTTAAAAACTCCATTGGAATGTTTAAAAAATAGCCGCCACTTTGTATGGCATTGATATGGGACACCAGGTACGAACGAAATTCCTTTGGATAATATAAAAAACAACACAATTTGCAACAAAAAAAATTGCTTAATTTTATATATATTTTCTTCATATTTTTTATTTTGCTGATTGGTTTTTATTTAAGTACATAAAAGTATTTAGGACATTTAGTATTTTAGAAAATAGCAAATAACGTAAAAGAAAAGAAATCAAATAAAAACAAATAGTAATTCAAATTAATAAGACTTTATTTTTATTTTCGACAATATAAAATTACATAATTAATTAAATTAAAAAAAAAATCATCTGCAAAATTGACGTTAAAGTCATGAGTACTATGCATTGGTGAGGCCGAGTGGGATCAAAAAGAGTAGGGATGAGAGAACGGAAAGAAAGAGGGAGAAAGAACGACTATAGTACTCACGTTATATGTATGTTTTTCTTACAGTTTTAGTCTCTCATTCTTTTCAGTTTGGTCGCGCAGCAAAATCCCTGTCTCTTCCAAGCCTGCTGTAAGAATTTTGTTCCAAGAATACGAATATTGTAAAATAAATGCAGGCTCAAAAGGGCTTGAACTCAGAGTCGTTAAACAAGTTAGGTAAAAAAAAATATTTATTACTATAATCAATGATTGAATTCCAATATTCATTTCAGTTTTATGATATATAATTATAATGGTGCAACTAAAGGATTTGGGTTAAAATAGTACAAAGGCCTTAGACACATAATTGAAGAAAGACCTTCACCTTTATGTGAAAATCTGCTGTGAAAACAAATATTTTTCAGTGGTTTTCGGCGACTATGGGCAGATCAATTTCGATAAATTTAGTTTGCTAAATGTAATTTTGTAAAATTGAGATGTTATGATAACGCTGTGTATAATGAATCTATACTAATAAATAATAACATTGAAGTGTCTGTTTGTAATGTCAAAATTATTTTTTCACACTAAATAGATATAAATTTATACACGATAGCTTTACTAAAAATACAGTTTTCAATTTTTTTGTCTGTATGTCTGTTTGTTTCGGGTCATCTCCAGAACGGCTGGACAGAATTTGACGGGTTTTTTTTTTTTTGGTGGATAGCTGAAGTTACTCCGGTCAACTTAGGGTACTTTTAATTTTCGAAAATAATTAAGGTTCCGCGTAAAAAATTAAAACTCATAAAAAAATTCTATACAATCCGATTCAATTGACAGTTTAACGGAGAAGTATTTGAATTTATGAGAAATATTTTTACTTTATCATAGTATCAATTTTTTTTTTTAGGAAAATAATTAGGATTTCGTATAAAAAAATTAAAACGCACCGAAGAATATATAAAACGCGGGCACAGCCGCGGGTAGACAGGTAATCGTAAATGTATGTGCCGATAGAAACGAGAATTCCAATATACAAGTAATAAAAATAAATAATTGTGATTAAAAAAAATTGTGTGAAGTAGAAGAACTATTGCAAATTAATGTTAGCCGGATCGTCCAAAAAAAGTACATTTTCTTTGGTCTCGTGCGCTACGTCGTACTTTTCCTGGAACAATAGTCGTGACCAAATATTCCCGTTGCCTTCAACGCTGAGCATTTCAAAGGGTATTTTGTTGCTCTCTCAGCCCTCAAAACTGGTGAAAGAATCACGTGTAAAATACCAGATAGTTGAACTATGGACACTAGTACCACCAATCCCGGAAATACAAAAGCAACATACGATGTCTAACTTATAGTAAGATAAAATAAATGTTGGGAGTAAGGACCAAAAAATAAACTTATTAACAAATTTGTTTATATATGTTTCAAGTTAAATATTCATCTAAAAAATACTTTAAAGATTCAATAGATATTTCACTTAGCAAGTGACATGCAATTAAGCTGTTAAAATTTCAAAACGCTATCACGATAAAAATTACCCAGCGAAATAAAGAGTTCACCCGTAAATTATGTCCCTGTTTTACATTTACGTCAAGTTACGACGGGGACAGCTAACTTTTTATCGCAAATTAAAATTGCAAGTCTTTAAGTTAATTCGCTTTTTCAAGCAGCAAGCATACAAAGTAACTTGTGTTTTAATTAGCCGTTTCTTATTAAACTTTCTGGAGTAAGGCGTGATTTTAAATGAACTCAATTATCAAAATTATCGAATCAAACAAATGAGGTATTGAGTTCTTTTATATTACATTAAATTACGTTTATTTTATTCTTACAACATTGCTAGATTTTTGCCTGATTATTAAGCTGGAGCTAAGTCTACAGTTTGAGTAAGACTTCAAGATTAATCTTCTTCTATGTTGTATTGTGGTTGTGAATTTGTTTTTCGAACTGATTGATTATCCTTTTTTTAAATTTTTACTGGAATAAATACAGGTTCTTTAGGCCCTAAAGGTATTATTTTACTATACTTCAGTGCTCCGACAGGATGGCAGCCATTTATATAAAGCCATCCAAGTGGCAACCGGCACACAAAAAAAAGAAAGTTGTTCGTGGATTTGACCAGACCCATCGACTGACATATATTTCCACCATCTGAATCCAAATTAGAGATCCGTTTGTCCCGGTCACGTACTCGATTTGAGTAAAATGCTGAAAATGACGGTAAAAATCGAGCATTTTTTTTTTTTAAAGACTCCTGGTTTCTACAATTACTAATTTTTTTTATTTTTTTTTTAATTATGTAAATAGGCCACACAAACTTCAAATTCAGTGGAACAAGTTACATAAAAATTATACTCGATCTGGATCCACAAAATTTTTTTCATCTCCTTAAATTCAGTTTTTCGCAAATTTTTGTAAAATTTTGTCGTTGTATAATTTACCTTCAGATTCAGATTTAGTGGATTGAAATACATAAAACATATACTTAATCCGACTCCAAAAAAAAATTTCATCGCTGTAATTGCAGTTTTTCGATGTTTTTTTTTTGCCTTTTTTTTTAGGGTTTTTTTTGCATTTAACTCAAATCGAGAACGTGACCGGCACAAACGGACCTCAAATTCAGATTCAGCGGGTTGAAATACATGGCCGTAGTTGGGTCCGGTCAAATGAACAAACAACTCTTTTTTTCAGTGCCGGTGTTATCTGCATCATTATCGTGAATACATAATAATAATCAAACTATTATGAAATGCCCTCAATATCTCATAATATAGAGCCGTTTAGGTGATACAGCAAGTTAATCACTTTGAAACAAGGAACACAAAAGAAATCTTGACCGTTCGATGAAGATTGTAACTTAAAAAAGGAAAATGTAGTTTTATAATTTAATATAATAATGTAATTGAATGTGTCGAGTACCCATAAAAATAAGACAATAGAAAGACAATAGGAAAACAACGGAAAGCTGGCGTAAACGCCAGGTAAGTGCTCAAGGGGTTAATAATGTAGTTTTATAATAATAACAAAACTTTTGTCAAATTTAAGAGACCTACTTTGATTCCATAATCAGTTAATTATGTCTTACACTTCATTTTAAGCATAGATTTTCTATAAATGTTAAGTTCAAAGAATCCTTTAAACTTAATTCGTAAAATTTAATTTCAATGTAGTTATTTAAATTTGTATCAATTACTTAATAAGCTTATCATTACGGAAGAGAAAGGAAGAGCCCTTTAAAATCTAAATTAAAATTAATCGCTAGGTGGGTGGATAATATCGACGTAATTAAATACGAAACCAAATATAATGTACTAGCTGGTCTCCGCGATTTTAGTTCCCGTTCCCGTGGGATTTTCGGAATAAAAACTCCTATGTCCTGGATTTCAAGCTATCTTCATACCAAATTTCATCCAAATCGGTCCAGTAGTTCTTAAATTTATTCGTTGTATAAAAATACAAATCTTTTCCTCTTTATAATAAAACTGTAGATTTAATTTAGATCATGAGATGTTGATATTTTATCTCTGCACCACCCCAAGGTTGACTGGTAGAGAACGTCTCTGGCATTAAGTCCGCTTTTTTACACAAATTGTAAATAAAGTATAAATAAATAAATAATTCTATAGCCTAAAAATAACTAATTAACATATACTTTATGCACACAAAATGTTATCAAAATCAGCCAACCCGTTTATGAGTTGATTTCTTAAAATAAATTTTAAAATCTTTATAGCCTATCAATTGTCTATTTAGTTTTAATGGTATCACACCGTCTTAATAGTTACGCTAAGCATAGAGGCATAACTCTCAAGTGGTGTTGACGAAAAAACACCTAGAAATAGATTTTGGGAGCAAATTATGTTTGGTGAGTGGTAACTAGCAAGTCATGAATCAGAGAATGCCCAACCATAATGTCTCAACTAAACGTCATCAATTATGTTTTTTTGATCGATAGCTCAAATCTATACTAGTAAATAAAATTTAAGTGTCATTTTGTAATGTCAAAATAAAAAATGTTTAATAAATAGATATGAATGTATACAAGATACCTATACCAAATTGACAATCTTTAAATTTTTTGTCTGCCTGTCTGTTTGTTCCAGGTAATATCTGGAACGGCTGGACCGATTTTGACGGGACTCTTTTCGGTAATTAGCTGAAGTTACTCCGCTTAACTTTGAGGTACTTTCGTTTATCGAAAATAATTAGGGTTCCTCGTAAAGTAATGAAAACTCATGCTGTTGTGAATAAAATCCGATTTAATGCACAGCTTTACTAGCAATTATTTGATTTTGTGAGAAATATCTTTACTTAATGATAGTACAAAAAAAAAAATAATCGGAATATAATTAGGGTACCGTATAAAAAAATTAAAAACTGTATTACGCAATGAAAAATATATGATAAACTGGTGCAGCCGCGAGAACACAGCTAATTTATTACACAATTTGCATCAGCGTTCATTGATGCAGTATATGAAATAAAGCTAAAGGGTATATGAAACTCTAAAGCTTCCTGTAGTCAATTTTGTACGCAGAGATACTTCAATGCGATTAAATAAAAGGAAGGCGTATTATAAAAATGGTAATACGGACAGAAAAGTAATATAAAACCTGTATGAAATCTCCATCAAAGGCGTATTCGCTGCGTAGAGTGTCCGCGCGTGATGGGATATTATATTCCCGTCAGCGTGCCTCCTTTAGTTTCAGACGTTTCCCGGTAAAATAAATTATAACTTGAAACTTACCTCAACTCTACCTCTCTACACGTGAGTTTGATTAATTTTCATTCACAATTATTATATTAAATTTAACATTTGAATTAAATTCATAATTAATTATTTATTCATTTATTTCCAATAATATAGAATCTATTTGAAATATTTCGAAATTGGACATAATAATAAATAGACATATTTTATTTTAACTACGTATGTACATTTTTGCCTTAAAATTGGCATTTATGCTGCAATCAAATATTGATTAAAATGAAGAGCACACTAGAAAATACGCTAGAACAAAAGGCGTTTTTTTTTTTAAATAATGTAATAGCAGCTTCAACCGCGATTCATCTAAATCTATATTAATAAATAAAATTGAAGTGTCTGTTTGTAATGTCAAAATTATTTTTTATTACTAAATAAATATGAATGTATATACGATACCTATACCAAAAATACAATTTTTACTGTGTGCCTGTCTGTTTGTAAGGGGTAATCTCCGGAACGGCTGGACCGATTTTGACGGGTTTTTTTTTTATAGATAGCTGAAGTTACTCCGGGTAACTTAAGGTACTTGTAATTTTCGAAAATAATTGGAGTTACGCGTAAAAAAAATATAATAACTCCTAAAAATTCAAATAAAATCCCATTCAATACACAGTTTTACGGGTAAGTGCTATAATTTATGAGAAATATTTTTACCTTATCTTAGTACTATATTTTTTTTTAGGAAAAGAATTAGGATTCCCTATAAAAAAATTAAAACGCAGTGAAGAATATATGAAACGCGGGCGCAACCGCGGGCACACAGCTAGTACTATATAGTTTTTAAACACTCATTGGAAAGTAATGCTTTGATGGTACTGTCCATTGAATCGTACGTAAATTGTGAGTGTTCACAATTTCATGAGTTTTATTTATATTGGTACTAAAATAAAGTAAAAATATTTGTCATAAATTCAAACACTCGCCCGTAAAACTTTTCCAAGTGTACTAATTTCATCTGTATCTGATATACATTCATAGATTATTTAGTAAAATAATTATGATTTTGACATTACAAACAGACAGTTAAATTTAATTTATTAGTATAAATTTAGAAGCGATAAATGTTTGATAGGTTCGATTGGCACGCATCTATCTTAATACAGTAGTTATGGCATTGCTGGGTTCCTGCCACATTACTGAACAATTACCGTTTCACTTCAGTGATCGCTTAAAGTCTGATAAGATACATATTCGTAATGTGTACATTTATACTCGACATTAATACTATGGGAAGCTTTAGAGTTTAATATACCGTTTAACTTTAGTTCATATAGTGCATCAATGAACGCGGATGCAAATTTTATAATGAACTAGCTGTGTTCCCGCCGCTGCGCCCGTATATCACATATTTTTCACTGCGTAGTACAGTTTTTATTTTTTTTATATATTACCGAAATTATTTTCCAATATATTTTTTTTTTGGTACTAACATTAAGTAAAGATTTTTGTCATAAATTTAAGCACTCGCCCGTAGAACTGATCTCCTTTAATCCTATTTTGTTTTTTACTTTTTATAAAAAAAATGTACTAACAGAAATCAAACCTTACAAATCCAAACACCTGTCAGTAAAACTGTCCATTGATTCGGATTTTATTCACAACTTCATGAGTTTTAATTTTTTATGCAGAACTTTAAGTTTTTTCGTAAAAGTAAAGTAGCCTAAGTTACTCGGAATGACTTCAGGTATCTATCAAAAAAAGTCCCGTCAATTTGGTCCACTCGTTCCGGAGATTGACGGGAACAAACAGACAGACAGGCGTAAATTGTAAAAATTGTGTTTTTGGTATAGGTACGATACCTATACATTCATATTGATTTTACTAAGAAAATGTTATTTTGATATTACAAACAGACACTTCAATTTTATTTTTTGATATAGACAAGCTGAGACCACAATCTACCAGTGACGATACGGCCCGACCGCACTTCCAACTGTACTATCATCGTTTTCATTTAGTCCTCAAACAGAAAAATTTTCTCTACCTTTCAGGACGAATTATCACATTAACCAACGATTACTTTACCTTAAACAACGTTGCGAAATTACTGCTTCCCTGTTTTAATGTTTCTTTTACGCGGAGAAATCTTATGTAAGGAAGCGAAGGGTGGTTCTTTCTGACCAGACTCCACAGCATTCCTTCGATCACCTATTTGGATCACTCCGTTTATGGTTGAACACTGTTTCCATTAATTTATTTTTAGTAATCACAAATTAGCCGTCTCGTGCTTTAGGCACGTCCAACAAAAGCATTTTAGGTAATAGTGTCAGGTTTTACAAAATGGTTCCAAAGCACATTACCGATTTAACTGACAATAAGTTTAAGCATTACGTCAAACCGGTTTTAATGTCCAAAGATTAATATTATATGGTAGATCATTACGTAAACGATAGTGATGTCTGGAAGTGAAACCCCTCTGAGCTTCCGCTAAACCATTGAATTTTATTATGAATTGTATAATTTAGATTATACTTGGAAAAAAAAAAAACCAGATCAAGTTTCTTGCCGGCTCTTCTCGACTGGGTTGTTTTCCGAACCGGGGATATTTTTTTGACGTTCATAAGAGCTTTCTCAGGGCCTAAATTGAATGAAGAATCTTTGATTTTGATTTTGAATTTCTCAACGTCTCAGCCTGATTCAAGTCCTGGTCACTATTCGACTGAGCTGTTACGGTATTTTCGCCAGCGGAATATTTATTTGAAACTGCCCTCACCTGTTCATGGTCATTCAAGTGCGGATTCCAGACATTTTAATACTAAAAATACAGTACAAAACGTAAACGTGTAAAAACGGCTTCTAGAACATTGATCGCAATTAAATGGTAAACAATAATTTAAGAAAAACCTTTAACAATCGATATAAATAATTTAAAAAAAAACAAAAGACAAAATTTCATTTAGGAACAGTCTTCGTTGTATTATAACAACGTTTCGTCCAACCCGACGAATTTAACTCGCCACTCCGAGTCGACGGGGTAAAGATGTTACGTTACAATCGATAAACCGGGTAGAATTCAATTTTACCGGATAAACAGTTTAAACCCGAGTTTCGAGTAACGAGTATCGAATGATAATGGAATGAATTGGAGTTAACGTTCGTGCGGGCAAATGGAAACGGTGAAACTGCGGCGTCCAAACTGAATGGGTATTTTTTTTAACATGCTTATGTTACGTTAATCTTGTTTTTTGTAATAATGTGTATGCTCAGCGTTTTTAGCTACTGATGTTAAGCGACACCTAATACATCTATTGGTGTTTGATGAATGACAGGTTTTCAAACTTGATCGGGCATAATTATAATAGAACATGCACTGCTACATGTACTATGCAGTAGAGATGAGAAGTCTAAGAAATATAGCGTGCTTGAGAATGATAGATAAAGTAAGGAATAGTGTGAAAAGGGAAAGTTGTGTTATGATAAAAGATGTAGTGACAAAGATAGAGAAAGAAATGCTTTTTTTAAACGGTATAGGCTCAGTGATTTGACCACAATCCCACTAGATATTAATTGACAATGTGGTCCAGGATGGTAAGCGCACTAAGGCTATAGAGGTACTAATTTTAGAGTTTGATTGGTAGCCTCGAACCTGTTTTTAAATGAAGCTAACATTTTCTTACAAATTAAAAACTTTTATTTTCAGATAGCGAAAAATTATTCCTATTAATACTTAACATAATTTAGCATATCGATCATACCTATCTCGTTATCGATATGCACCTCTACAATTCTTACGCACATCACTACACCTCTCAATAAGACCTGTAAGTGCGAGCGAGACAGAGAGAGAAATAGAATTTATGACCCGAAGCCTCAGTTCATAATACGTCGACTATAGCCGATGTTTATGTTATGTAGTATTGATTTTGACTTTGAAATAATATGCGAAAATATAAAGTTAGTTTAACATTATTCGCGCTACAATCTCCACTTAGTTGCGCATTATGCGAGCGGAACTGAGCCCGGTCCCACAGAGTTATTACATGAATATTTCAGTGCTATGCATAATTTTCTGCATCAAGATTTCAGGAACAAACTTTAATGTTAATTTACGACCATAGACGATACGAAATTTTTTTACTACTTTTATAATTAGCCTTTACTACTTAGATATTTTCGGAGGCCCTAAAATTTTAAAGCAAGTTTTCAAGTTTACTAATTTCACCAAATCTTCACGTACCTGCCTGTCCGGCTATAGTTAACATGTTAAGGCATATTAATCAAAGGCTAGATATCGATATTTTTCATATACCTGTTTCGCTTTATAGGTTGATTTTATAAATGACTAGCACCGTGCCCGCGACTGCGCCCGCATTTTGTATATCCTTCACTGTGTTTTAATTATTTTATACGGAACCCTAATTCTCTAATCAACCAAAAGATGTCCACTGTTGGACAAATGACTCTCCTAATAAAGGGGGATTGCCATAATCGCCACGCTTAGCAGGTGGATTGGCGATCGCAGTCAGGCGATTGCGGTACTCAGAGGATGCTGCTGCCCACCCCTGTTTTATCCCTTAGTCGCCTTTTACGACCCCTACGAGACGATATGGGGTGGTACTATTCTCAGCCGGCACCATACAGCTAATTATTTTCCTAAAAAAACTTTTTGTACTAAGTTATAGTAAAAATATTTCTCATAAATTCAAGCACTTGCCCGTGAAAACTGTCCATTGAATCGACTTTTATTAAAAATTTCATGAGTTTTATTTTTTTTACGTGGGACCTTAATTATTTTCGAAAAGTAGCCTAAGTTACGCGGAAAAACTTCAGCTATTTAACAAAAAAGACCGTCAAAATAGGTCCAGCCGTTCCGGAGATTACCCGGGACAAACAGACGACATACAGACAAAAATTTTAAAAATTGTTTTTTGGTATAGGTATCTGATAAACATTTAAATCTATTTAGTAAAATAATAATTATTTTGACATTACTATAGATATATTTGACATTACTAGACACAAATTTAGAAGCGATAAATGTTTGCTAGGTTCGACTGGCACGCATCTATCGCAAAACAGTAGTTACGGTATTGCTGGGTTCCTGCCACATTACTGAACAATTATCGCTTCACTTCAGTGATTGCTTAAAGTCTGATAAGTTACATAATCGTATATGTGTAAATTTATACTCTACATAAATTTATTTTCTTCAGCACTTGTTTGGCTTCTTTATAATGGTTTTTTTGTACCTAGTAATTAACAGGTTGAAGTCAAAGTAATAAATATTGGCAAAATCAATAAAAATGTTAAAATACATTGCTTCTAACTATCCTAGGTTATCAATTAATGTTTTTTTTATAAACACAGAAGATATTTTTTTTTACACGGAATAGGCTATACATATATATATAGGAATACTTTGACCACAGAGAACCTGATGTTAAGTGACGATGAGGTCTAGGATGGTAAACACACTAAGCCTAGAGGTACTGTTTCTCAAGTGATTCTGCCGGAACACACCTATTGGTATTTGGTGATAGGTTTTCAAATTTGAAGGCGGTAGCTACCCAGGCGGGCATCATTAGTTAATTCCCTAGCACTGTGCTATGGTTTCCGCATGACGTTTTCTTTTCACCGAAAGCTCAGGCTGATTTTAGAGACGGATAGGTGGGGATTGAACCCGCGTCGATTAACGTGGAATCTGGCCGCACTATCCGCTCCGCCATCATCACTTCAAACAAATTATTTGTTAAATCAAAATTGACATCATCGTCATCATCATACTATGTTTAAACTCATAGATGTAATTAAAGAAACGGTTTTTTTAATTACATCTATGCTTAAACTCGAATAATTATAATCGGGGTATGACCTTATTTTATTTCACTCTCTTGCATCATTTATCTAATAATATAAATATATTTTATTGATAACTTGTTAATTGTAGTGGAATATATTGATTGTATTCATTGGGGGGGGGGGGGGGGGGGGGGGGGGGGGCAGCCACCACACCCAAACGGTGATGAGGATCTCTATCTTCCATGAAAGTGGACTGTATTTTATTAAATTAATTGGAAGTAGATTCCATGAAATCGTCATCAAGTAAACACATCGATATATCCAAGCTTCTTCTCCCAAACTACTTTAAATTTGTACACGAATGCACAAAATAACAAAATGTAATTCGCTTCGTAACTGGTTTGCCATGCCCGTGCCTTTCGAGCAAGTGACCGACCACACTTGGTTTTTTAAACGTCAAACAAAAATAAATTGCATACCCCCGACCAATTGATGAGCCTGAATACTTGTAATGTTGAATGGTAAAGACACGTAAAACATATTACTTTATCCATAATGCTATATCGTACGTTTAATGTAATGTTATGTTGTATATGTATGTACATAAATCGTATTCAAATTCCCAGGACTTGATCGAATTATATCACTTTGTTTCAGATAACCGACAGGGAGAGTCGGATACGAAGATAATTCAGCGGTATCGAGTTGAAGGCAACGGTATCAAAGTTTAATGCCAGAGTATCGAATTCAAATATAACAGCGTGTATATTTATTGTTAAATATATTTACATTATTAGTACCTACATTTATTTACCATTTATCGAAGATGTTAAAGTCAAAAGTGAATATCATGTGGGCATTATAACAATTTGTATTTTGTAAATGTTTATCATCTTCAATAATATCGTTACCATACCGAGTGTAGTTATTCGCTAAACAAAATAAAGTTTTATAAAACAATATGCTAAATATATTGTAAGAGTTTTGTCTAAAAAAAAATTTTTTCTTTAATATATCTTGTACTAGAATTTATTTTCGGTTATTATTCTCAGAGTATAATAAATAAAGAAATCAAGATATTTTTTTATATAATAACAAAATGTCTAAGAAACCTAAGAAAAATTAAACGAAATCAAAAAACGCTTGTTCCTTTTTACCATAAGAAAATAAACATCGCTGAACGAGTAGTACACCTGGTTTAATAAAACTGTAATAACTTTAAAATAAATGAAGATATAGTTATCATGTGTTATTAAAATATTAAGAACCATTAAAATATTTGATTGAAATCTATTGAATTATTTTTCTTTGATGCGCGGACAATCACAGGTCATATAATTTTATTTATATAGATAAAAATTCAATTTACAATTAATTTACAGCTGACTGATCTTATTTGTAGTTCAATATATGCTTTTGTAACCCTCCATTCAATGTCGTGTTGTTTTATGATGAATTTTATGTGTGGAAGTTTAAATGTCTAAGAAAAACAAACGTGTTATAGAATACGGTTTTTAATTATATAAAGCTGTGTCACAGAGCACTTGTATGTTAATATGCCACAGAGTACAAAAGTAGAATAGAGTAGATGATAAATATATCGTTTTTTTTTTTTAATTATGATAGCTTTTTTAATAAAGTTTGAGACTATGTTTAGTATAGTTACATACCTATTTAACTTTTCATTACCTTTTCTAATGCTGTAATGAATTCGATACTTTGACAGTAAATCAATATAAACGTTAGTGTTCAAACATGTAAATATGAAGTGATAAAAAAAAAAAACTAAATGAAGTGTATAATAATATCAAAACATAAAATGTGTATTGTGTTGAAAAATTTAAAGTGCAGCAGAAAGAAGAAAGAAGAGATTTGATCGTAATGTCGCCGTCAAAGAGCGCGCTGATCGTCGTGCTTCTGCACTTCATTTGTGAGTATTTACCTAATTGCTTAGACTGTTTTTAAATTACCACCTTTTTTATATATTATACAGACTCGATGCTTTGAACACAATCTTAACTAATATTAAGCAACTCTATGGTCCGAGAAGGCAAACGCACTAATACTAGAGATGAAAAATTATCAAACTTAATGGTAGTGGTTCTAGGTGGACATTAGAATATACTATTGTGCTGTGGCTTCCGTCATCAAAAGCGTATCATATGTATAAGAAAAAATGTATTATCTATCTTCTATATAAATATAAGGAAAATGGCGTTTCTGTAAGGCCACCATCACCTCAAAAATTACTGAGCATATCGGGATGGAACTACTAACATTCGACGCGGAAATTTTCATAGATGGTTGTAGGCTTTATTTTTTAAATTCCATCGATCCTTTCTCATTTTTTTCAATTAACTGTTATGTACATTTTTTCCGGTAATAAAAACAAAAGGCATATTTTTCTTCATTCATTTGTTTATTAAATGTTAAATGCTCTATTTCACTCACACCTAAGGAACATATAAAACGGGGCGGAGCCGCGGGCAAGAAAAAAAAAAATTATTTTACATGTTGCTCTTCGAAATGCCGCGGATGTTAATAACATAAACTGACAATATAATGTATTTTTTGATAAAATTTATTGATTCATGACTAGCTGTATGCCCGGGGCTCCGCCCGCGTTTCATATAGTCTTCACTGCGTAGTAAATTTTTAAACAATCATAGGACAATAATGCTTTCATGATTTTCATGAATATAATTTTTTTACACTGAACCATAATTATTTTCTTAAATGTCTTAAAACTAAAAAGAAGTAAAAATATTTATCATAACTTCAAGCACTTGTCAGTAAAACTAACCATTGAATCGTGTTTTTTTTAATAATAATTTCTCGTGTTACTTTTTTATGCGAAAACCTAATAATTTTCTGAAATAAACTAAAAGAAAAAAAAACTTCTCACAAAATCAAAACACCTGCCAGTAAAACCATGCAATGCATTGGATTTCATTCACAATTTAATGAGTTTTAATTTTTTTATACGGATTCCTAATTAGTTTCGAAAAATAAACGCGAGTGAGCAACTTCAGATATCTACCAATAAAGTCCTGTCAGAATCGGTCCAGCCGTTTCGGAGACTAACCGGAACAAAGAGATAGACAGACATACAATGAATTAATAAATTTGTCGTTGTAGGTGCAGTACTCATGTGTATTTAATAAAAAGTTGTTGTTTTACTTTTGTTTTTGTTACTTTACTACAAACAGACAAGTCCATTTCATTTATTAGCAGATATAATAATATAGATAGATAA
The DNA here is from genome assembly GCA_014132275.2 of Samia ricini. NCBI lineage: Eukaryota > Metazoa > Arthropoda > Insecta > Lepidoptera > Saturniidae > Samia > Samia ricini. The sequence goes on along the minus strand of AP028163.1, from coordinate 22,665,545 downwards.
AATGAATAAATAATTAATTATTTAAAGAACGACCACGTGACAAACTAAAACCATTTTTTTTTTTGTTTCATTTTATTCCTTTTAAGGAAAAGCCAAAGGTACTAGTAGACCATGCAGCCAAGTCAGACGTTAGGAACCCTATCAATAAATGAATGGCGGTAACAAAATGCTGGCCTTCTATTACGACCACAACGGGAGTGGTTGGGAGATTTCAGAATTCACGGTCCGTGTCATTATTTTTACTTCACTACACTTGTGTATCGTAACTACACTATATCACGTAAAATGCCACCAAAATGACATAATATATAGTCAAATACTGCAAAATAATGAATTAAAATAAGGACGACGACATGACAGACCACAATCACACCAAGCACCCCCTACCAAAATCATGCTTCTTTTATTTAGAGGTTTCATTTAATTTCATTTAAGGATAAGGCAAAGGTAACCATGCAGCCAAGTCTTACGTTGGGAACCCTTTTTATTTAGATCTCTAATATGATGGCCCTTTGATCTCTAATATGATATTCTAAGGGAGTTCAGATTTCTAAATTCATGTTCCGTGTCATCGTCACTTGTGCATAATAACGAATCTATATCACGTAAAATTGCATGACAATTACATAATAGATTCATAAAGTGCAAATTGGTTTTACTATTTTATAAAGATGTAAAATTGATTTTTCTGCTCGTTATAGATAAACAAAAACTACTAAACAGATTTAAAAAAAAATAGACATTTCTATATACCCGAGCGAAACCGGGGCGGGTTACCAGTGGTATATAAAAAAACATTTTTTTAATAAAAAACAAAACCGACTTCAAAAGAATAAATTATAAAAATGCAGTCAATAAATCTTTATTAAATTGCTTCGTTCATTTAGAAATCGGTGCCAATTTATGGATTAAAAGTGGTGTAAATGTACGTCGCTAATTATATTCAATTTTGGTTAATTGTTCTTTATTTATTTCTTTTATATATATTTAATTATCTATTCCACCCTAGTCATTTATTTAGCATATATTTTGTAATTTTGATTAAGTTTAGGCAATTATTCCTATTTGTAAATGAGTACATTGGTCAACACTAGCTGGCACCAACTCCAAAATTAACGAACCACCTTAATAATTTTTTTTTTATAGTTTATATTTTTGAAGTCGGTTTTGTTTTTTATTAAAAAAACGATTTGTTATACTTTTTAGTTTAAATAAGCTGCTACTTTTAGGTATAGCTGTGAAGCCTACTTCATAGCTTTCATTCAGTGTTTTTCACAATTTCGCCGAGTTCCACTGATAAGATACTGATCTGGTGGAAATGGGACCAGCTAGGGAGTGTAATCCTTCGATTAAATAAAAAAAAAAATTGTAAATCGGTACACAAATGACGGAGAAATTGCGTAACATAAAACATACAAAAAAAAACATGCACTCGAATCGATAACCACCTTCTTTAAAAAGGGCAAAAGTAAAACAGTTCAGTCCGTTTTATCTCTTTTGCTTGTCATTTTATTTTTTTTTTCGTTTCATAATTACTAGCTGTGTGCCCGCGACTCCGCCCGAGTTTCATATATTCTAGACTACGTAATATACTTTTTAAAAATAATCATTGCAAAATAATGTTTTCATGGTGCTATTCAATGAAACGTAATTAGTTTACAATTTCATGAGTTTTTTTTTTGCACGGAACCTTAATTATTTTCGTAATAATTTTTTGGTAGGTAGTAATAGAAAGCAAAATTATTTCTCATAAATTCAAGCACGTGCCAGCAAAAGTAAGGAATTAGTCATTTTTTACCACCATATCATATGTATGTTTATAATGCGGAACCTTAATAATTTTTCTGAAACTATTTTTGGTACTAACAGAAAGCAAAGATTCTTATCATAAATTTAAACACATGTCAGTAAAAGTGAGCATTTAATTTCACGAGTATTTTTTTTTTTACGTGGAACCCTAATTTATTATTAGCGAACTTCGAACGATCACAAGTTGTACAAATATAGAATATAGTTTTATGTTATAATTAACGTAAAAAGTTATCAGATAACAATTAAAATTATAATAGATCGATCACTAGATTATTAATAAATACAAAATTGTTAAGTGTTATTATCTATCTCGCTCTTTCAAAGCGTAGTTCGTAGTCAACGTATGTGCAAAAATTTAGTTAACAGCGCATAGACGTAACGTGTCTTCAGCATAATATGATTTCTTGATGCACCTTATATTTAGTGCACCTTATATTCATAATATTATGACATTGGAAAAGTAAAATAAATGAGTTAATAGTTAATAATAGAAACACATCCAAAATTAATATACACAAAAAAAAATTAAATAAGCGAAGACATTTTAGAACCGTATTTTTTTCTCTAGATTAAAAGGGGACCTTATATTATCTCTGAGCCTTAGGAATTTATAGTCGAGTCAGCCACTTGGGTAAGATTAAGTGTTTATTACTTAAGTACGGGAAAAACTCGCTACAAGGATGCCTTGCGGTCAGTTTCCTTGGGGCCATATTGTCTGATCCTTGGAATTAAAGGAAAAAAATTACGTTGCGAAACTTTTTATCAAAATTATATTAACTCATCCAAAATGCAGTAGAAAATTCTTCTATTTTTTTTAATAAATGTATTTAATTATGTTATAAATCGAGTCTTAAGTGATGAGTGTGTCTTTGAATATTGTAAAAGGCTTAAGGGATAAATCTACAATGATAACAGAGTCGTCAGAGCAACTTTCAGAATACACCGCACTAGAAATGTATTAACCAAACAATTTATATAGGCCCATTTACTAAAGAAATATTTTCTAGTTAGCACTACTCTTCATCCTACCAATATTTAATTAAATTGTTGTAATGTATGTACTTCCTCCTTCTTGTTGAGTTTGCTGTAATGTTATTTTAAATCAATAATATTTATTATTTTAATTTTCATGCTATTTGTTCCATAACCTATCAAACCGATCAGTGATTGACGACAAATAAGGGACGAGTGTTACGTAAACTGAATTTTACACATGTTTCGCTTTCCCTGTATCGTTGACAGAAAAAGTAATCCAAACACCCCGTGGTAACGTAATCAATAGCATACTTTATAGAATAGCTTATTTGATTTAGAATAGCTTGATTTGTTCCTGGTTGTAAAAGAAAGAAAATTATGACGTAATCACCATTAAAACCAAAATAAATTATTAAATTAAAAAATTTAAACAATTTTCCCATGGTTTCTTGTTGTCACTTCTATCGATAGTCCCCATGACTGGCCAGTTTTTATTTCGATCTGACGAACGCTGCTGGCAGGAGGGGTCTTGTCAGCTTCACCGAATTTTTGGCCGAGAGCTTAAGGCACTCAGTGGAAAATGGTAACTAGCACAAGTATCACAGGCTCTTTAGAGGTGCCACTGACGCCCAGCGCTTTTGTCATTGGACCCTGCACCTTGCACCGTGCACCCGTTTATATTACTGTAAACGTCCTATTTCTATGTGCTATTGGTTGTGTTGCCAGTGATGACTTATGACATTGAGAAATGGTCGCTTACAACGTACCTAATTATAAAGCTCAACGTTACTTAAAGGGCAATGGAGAGAGATATGCTCGGAGTTACACTGCGTGATTGAATCGGAAATAAGGAGATCCGTAGAAAAATTAAAGTAACCGACATTGCCCGAAGAATTGCGAAGCTAAAGTGGCAAAGCGCTGGACATATTCCTTGTAGAATCAATGAGGCCTACAACTAAACGTCTCATGAACTGAAATAATAAGCAAAAAGAGGAAGAAAAAAATGTTCTAAATGAAATCAGAGCAAAGAAAGAAATATTGACAAAAAAAAAAAAAAAATAATAAACATAGGGATATATATGATGTATATTTAATTAAACATGAACAAGGTCTCGGGTTACGCCTGAGGATTGGACGGGGATTATTAAAAAAAAACATCTCATCAATCCACGAATTTCTAACTATGACTTACGTTATTCAAATGTATTAGAATAAATTGTAATTATTAAATTTCCTACTTCTCTGAGATAATTGCAAACATCTTCGAGACATTAAATATATTAATATATTTAGAACAATTACTCTAAGGGTTTTTGCAAAAGCCGTAGCTTCTAATATTAGCGATAAAAACATGCTTACGATGGTCCATATATAATAAGAAAGATGACTATGTCAGTCTTATTAAGTAAAAAGCTTCAGTACATAAAGCATATGAGGAAAAAAAACAATCTACTCTGCCTCCATATGCGCCCTATGTAAATATTGATTTTTACGCATGGTTCTTGTTTGGAAGCTTAGTGCCATTTTAGCGTTCGGTAATATTCAGTAATATTAATGTATTTCGTTTCAAGTTTTAAGACAAAAAAAAATGCCGCCATATTCTTTAATCTAAATTACTGGACGGTAAACACTACCTATTTATAATTATTTTATACTAATGTCTGACAAATAAAAATGAATTAATTCTTTGAAATAATTATAGTTTATGTTATAAAATACTGGACCAACATTTTGTTGTCAAGAACTTGTATGCACGGTCGTAATAAATTATGAAAATAAAAAAAAACCGCAATATGTAGTGAATAAATGTAACAAATAAATAATGATTGTTTTCATCTTGATTAGCATCTAATTAACATGAAACTGAAAAAAGAAAAGAAAAATGCTATAGGTTTTTTAAATTTCTAATTATGTCTCTTTGGATAACTGAACTGACTCAATAACGCTGTTAACCTAAAGATTCTAACATATTAACGGCCGGCTTCAATATGCGATCTCATTCTGTTTTACCTACTGAAATCTGAAATTGATGATTGATAATGGCGCAGTGGATAGTGTGGCTGAGAGATTCCGCGTCAATGGACGCGGGTTCAAACCCACCTATCCAACTCTAAAATCAGCCTTAGCTTTCGGTGAAGGAAAACATCGTGAGGAAACCATAGCATGGTGGTAGGGCATTTTCTAACAATGCCCTACAGGATAGCTACCATCCTCAAGCATGAAAACCTGTCGCCAAATACCGGTGTTTTCCGGCAGCATCATATGAGAACCAGTATCTAGGCTTAATGTGTTTACCATCCTGGACCACATCGTTACTTAACATCAAGTGAGATTGTGGTACTGCCTCGGTGGCGCAGTTGTATAACGGTACGACTGTCATTATGAGGTCTGAGGTTCGATCCCCGGGTCGGGTCAAGTGATATTGGGGTTTTCTACTCAGTATCATCCCGGAGTCTGGAATTTGGGCCCAATATGGCGACAGGCTTTTATCTGTCTGGGACGGCACTAAGCTCGGCGAAATGTGGGGGTGGTGTAGTTCGCTATTTCACCTCTGCCTAACCCTTCAAGGATAATAGGCGTGGGTTTATGTTATATTATGTTTTCGAACTTGAGAGGTAGCTACCCAGGCGGGCGGGCATTGATAGAAAATGCCCTACCACCATGCTGTGATTTCCTCACGATGTTTTCCTTCATTGAAAACTCAGGCTGATTTTAGAGTTGGATAGGTGGGTGGTTTGAACCCGCGTCCATTGAAGCGGAATCCGGCCGCACTATACACTGCGCCATCATCGTTTCAGAATCATCTAGGTTTATTATGTTTACGTAATCGCATCAACTAAGATTGTGGTCAGATGGTTTTAAGGTTATATACACTATAAAAAACTACTAAACAAAAAATATCGGTTACAATCGGTTTAAAATATAAACAAGGGAGAACAATGTAATTCCTGTTTTATCATTGTATATTTATAAATTAAAAGAACATTTATCAACGTGAAATAATCAAACGACCTAGATTACAGTTTAGAAATACAATTTTAAAGAAAATGTTTCGTAAAAAAACTCATCTTAATTCGAGAGATGGTTCAAGAGTCTCGATCATAAAAAAATCTGAAGAAAAAAAAAACACAAAGATAAAAACGAAAACTCAACAATAATGATCCGCAACAATCTTGCGAGGAAAGTTATAACCTAAACAGATTTGACACGTAATGTTTGTAATTTATTAAATATCCTTTTCCTTTAATAGACATTTATTATAATATAAAACAAAAGTGTTGCGCTTAAACAAGGTCCAACCTCAGCTTGATTGAAGCCCTGAAAATTAAAAGGCACCAGAGCAGCGCTGGTATTCTGACTGAATCTTGTTGGCGCGTAGCAGAAACTTCAGTTATCGACTAAAAAAGTCCAGCCAAAATCAGTCCAGCCGTTCCGGAAATTACCCAGAACAAACATACAGACAGGCAAAAATAAAAAAAAAATGTTATTTTGACATTACAATCAGACACATCAATGTTATTTATTAGTATAGATTAATTAATCGCCTTATTAATTATTGAGTTTTAAACTCGAACTAATAGACAGGCTAAGAGTGGTTGCTATTGAAATCGATTGTGTAGGGTACAGAAAAGATATTCAATAAAATACTAACTTGTAAAATACAATTAAATGTCTTGGTTTTTTACCAATATCAAAAACTATATCACAATATTTGTGTACATAAGTGAATATTTCTGTTTATATTATACAAGTTTATCCCAAGGAACTTTCAGCCTATGTTTTATTCATCTGAACACTGTATAAATTTCACTAAAACCCAACTTAATCTACATAAGGAAAACTTTGACGTATTTATTGGCCGAGCGAGAGAGAATTACCATTGGTTCAAATGTTTGTGACAACTAAAATTAAGAAGTAAATAAAATAACACACGCTTGGTTTCAGTTGTATTTCATTCGACTTGAGTGAAACCAACGAAAAACACGAGCCGGAATACAATTATGTTTGAGATTCTATCACTTTCTGTGTAGAAATTTATCGTGTTGTTATCTTTAATAGACCTTTGTGCTTTGAATTTAGATATATACCCAGCTGTGGGCTTATTTACATGTCTCACAAAATTATGTGAAAATAGTGGTCGGTATATCTAAACTCATAAATAAAATTGAAGTGTCTGTTTGTAATGTAAAAATAACAATTTTTAACGAAATACATATGAATTATACGATACAAATATATATTTTTTTTTTTATCTTTGTCTACCTGTTTGTTCCGGGTGATCTCCGATCTTTGTTAGACAATTGAAGTTACTCCGCGTAACTTAGGGTGCTTATGATTTTCGAAAATAATTAGGGTATCGCGAAAAAAAATTAAAACTAAAAAAAAAGAGTAGATTATGTACTCTGTAGTGTAAAACTACTAACATATCTCCTCAATAACCGTCTATTGGTTTATTGCGTAAAGCGTGCACATACATGCTGACATAAAAAATCCAAAAACCATAGAAATTCATGAACTCTAAAGCCTCCATCGATTTTTTTTTTAATATTCAGGTTTTCTTTACATGTAGTTTTTATTATAAATATTATACCTTTACTAACTTAAATGTTTTACTATGTTACATATTCACATGAAAATATTTTGAAAACTATTTTATTATTCTCTTCAAAATGCCTCTTAGAAACATCTAGAACTAATGGTAGATTTAAATAACGTTTCGTGCATATTTTGGCTGGAAAAATATAGTGGAAAATATCAAAAACTTTCACGTGAAAACTCTTTTTTAATAAAAATAACAAGACTAGTAATTAAAACATTCTTTAAAACGTTTTATGAATTGATGAATGTTTAAATTAGTTTTGTTAATAATTAAAATGTAGAGACATAATAGTTAAGAGTTAGAAATTATTAGTATAATCATGATATTGTTGTTTTTTTAAAAAAAGCAATTGATATTTCTGAAATAATAAAGTTTATGAACAACTATTGAAGTTTATTAGGACCCTATTAATTATGGGGATATTTGATTTTATTTTGTTTTTACAAGTAATATAAAAGTTCTGCCGAAATCTATCAAAGCCATATAGTTATTTATATTTGTTATACATAAGATTACAGTATTTCACTATATATTTTGTAATATTGTTGGCATTTCAAGTAAATTCTGTGGTCCCGTAACTACTCCCTCGAAAGTTGTAGCAACATACCTAGACAAGTTTTTGTTAGAGCATTTGAAACGTTAATATAAGATTGAAACGCCTGACTTAACTGCATAGTTTAAATACATTTGCCTTAGGGAGGAAGAAAAGTTGGAACTATTAATAATTTGCTAAGCTATCTTATCTATCCATCTATTTTATGAGTTTTGGTTTGTCACATATTAGTCCTTATTTTTATTGATTAACTTGCAGTTATTCACAATAAACTATTACGCAAAAATTAACAATCTAATAATATGTAATTTTTGCAGTATATTACGTGAGTAACGTAAAAAGTATATTCAGAAACCTTTCAACTCAGCTCCCTTGCAAGCAAAGCTTTAACAAATAGTAGCCATTTTGACAGTGTTGAATAAAAAATGTTCCCAGTGTCAGGCTTGGCTGCATGGTCTAGTACCTTTGCCTTATCCTTAGAATGGAATAAATGATAAAATGTTGTATTTACTTCTTCATTCTTCTTACGTTACTATGCTTTTATTCTTATTCTGCTTAGTTAATGGCAATCTGTGTACACACAGTTTGTGCCAGTGTCATGTTGGTAAGATGTATATTCAATCTTGTATCAATGTTACCAAGCTCCAGCAAAACAATGACCCATCCTTATGCTTTTATTATTTGTTTCACAAATAGTTTTTTTTTCTTTTCGGCCAATCAGTGTTAAAGCTCTACCTACTCATTCCGATGTCAGTGCCATATTTCGGTCCCGTGGGAAATTCGTAAATTCGAAAACTAGTAAGAAACATTCAACTTTAGCAATAAACTCATTCGTCGGCGAAAGCCTAGACTTAGTTTACTGTGTAACTCAGTTTTTGTTTGCGGTTTTTATTAACCAGTTTATAAATTGGTCTGCTTTTAGAGATCTGGTAAACTATTTTCTTCTCAAACTGTATCTATATTGAGATTGATAGAAATGTTAACAAATTTACCTTATTTATATACCATTTAAATATTGATACACTTTTTTACTGTATAGATTTAGCATTTTGATAACAATCTCACCTGATGTTAAGTGATGATGTGGTCCAGAATGGTTAACATGTTAAAATGTTTTCCTTCGCCTAAAGCTCAGGTTTCTTATAGAATTAGATAGGTGGGTTCGAACCTAAGTTTATCGACGCGGAATCCGACCACACTAGCAACTGAGCCATCATCGCTTTTTTGTTGCTTTAGTGTTAAATCTTTATACTGCGTACATTATATAAAAGGTAACGCCTATATGTCTGTCCGTTAGTTGGCTTATGACTAGAGAACAAACCGATTTACAGGATTTTAAATCATATTATATAGCCAGGTTTTAGTATATTATATTTATATAAATTGTTATATCAAATATAACAAAATAAAAGTAATAAGAATAATAGAAGAAAAAATTTCGTAAAAATCACCATTACCGTTGTTTCTTTAAATCGTTATCCTTACGTATATTAAAAGCAACACCTGTCTCTCCGTTAAATAGATGATCACTCTAAATGTTTTAAACTTACATGGATAAATTATGAATAAATGAAAAAAGTAAAAAAGCTACCAGCGCATTACCTGTCAATATTTCAAGGTTTAAAGCAGCGGGAACAGCTAGTTAGAAATTATAAAAACCAGAGAGTTGTTAGCTAAATAATAACATTCTCAATATGTTTTTTTCCAAAATTCAAATCTCTATTTTTCTCTGAAGTGTCAGCTCAATGTCAGTGACCAGTCGAAAAAAACCGATATATATTTGGTTTGATCTCAATCGTAACTTTTAAGATTCGATATTGAAACCTTGTATTTGAGAATAAAGATTAAACATTAACAATATATAATCGTGGTTTTTAATAACACTACATGACAGAATATCCCATTTTTAAAATTTGTCATTTAAGCGTGACAAGCGAGCGTGTGTCGATCAATCAAATATTGGGTTGGTATACATATGTGTCACACACACTGCTACTGGGAACACAGAACTGCGAGGGTATTTTTTTTTCTTTATAGTTTTGAATTTTAAATACGTAAACACTCCATTTTATGTAACGAAGATGCTTACAAATAAACCTTAGAGAACTTTCTATTTCGTAATAAATTTTCAATTTGAAGTAAGTAATCAGATGTTCATTACATATACTAAGTTATGGTTTCATAAACATAATTTATTTCACTGAAAGCTAAGACATTATAAAATAAATAGATTCAAACCTAAGTCCATCTAAGGCGTGTGTCTGACAAAACTACCACTGAGCCATAATCGAATCAGTAAATATTTTGTATTTAAATTGAAAAGCCAATATTAACAAAGGCAATGAAGAGAAAGCAAAAACATTGAAGAGATAGTTATGGCATTCATCATCTCCCTGCCCCTTATCTTATTTTTATTCGGGGTCGGCAAAATATGTCTTCCTCTTCCATTCATCTCTATTTAAGATCATATCTACATTCACTCTCTTTCTAAGTATATCATCTTTCGCACAGTCCAGCCATCTTTTCTAAAGGAAGACCCTTTACCCCTATACCCGTCCACATTCATATCATTAACCTTTCTAACAACACTTTCTTCCTCCCCCTGCGTATTGCCTGGCTATACCACGACAGTCGCCAGCTATAAATGTACTTACAATTATCATAATATAAAGTACCGAAATTTCAGCTTATTAGTGAGATAAAAACCACTATATACTACAAAACCTTTATAACTAAAATTGTACAACAATTAATTCAGCGTTCCTATCATTTTAAAAAGTGTTGAAATAAACCAAATCAGCATAAAACCAGTATTTCCTGACGTTAGTGGTATTTTACTATTTACAATAATAAAGACATAATTATTTATACAGGAAATTATTACATTTGCTCATTAATCGTAATGACTGTGTGTATCGAACAAGCCTACGTGCTCTCCTTGACGCGAAACCGTTTTTTATTGATACATTCTCACCAATAAATCTCTTTTTCTGTCATTTGTCAATCTTTATTTACCGTTAAAAAGCTTTCAACGTTTATTTAGTGAGACTTGAAGACTTAGTAAGGAATAAATAGAAAGCGTAATGTGGAGGAATAGGGAAAATAAATGTTTGTTATTTTTATAGAAATAATGTTTTTATATTTCCGTTTGCAAATACAAAAGAAGTTATTGCAATAACACTGAATATTGGGAAAAAAATATCATTGTAGTCTCCGTGTATTGGCGAAACTAATCTATCCATTTCTTAAAGCTTGTAAGCGCTAATACCTCTCGAGTTTGCGTAGAGATTAAGCGCTTACATTCTATACAGAGAAATGTTTTGTTCAGTTCTGGAATACTGAAATTAAAATTTAACATAAATATTTTTTTTTTATTGTAATAAAAAATAATCTTGTTTAAAAGCCTACCTTAATCATTCTAATAACGTTTATCTATACTATTAAATAAAATCGAAGTGTATGTTTGTAATGTCAAAATAACAATTTTTAAGTAACTAAATATTAATGTATATACGACACTTATACCAAAAATACATTTTTTTTTAAATTTTTGTCTGTCTGTCTGTCTGTTTGTTCCGTGTAATCTCTGGAATGGCTGGACCGATTTCGACGGAACTTTTTTGGTAGATATCTGAAGTTACTCGTATATATTTATGGTTCGGCGTATTAAAATTAAAAAGTTATAAAAAAATTGTACTTTTTTTTTTTTTTTGACTGGTGGAAATGCATTTACGCACTACCCTTACCAGTGCCAGTGTGGGACTCGCCCGGGCGCTAAGCGCCCGGAAATACCCACTAAAACCCCCCGGGGCCGTCCGCTGCATTTGGGATGGGGGCGACACAGGGTGGCTTTCGCAAGCACCGCGTCGCCCCCTGCAACGAACCCACCGGGCCTCGTCGTGCAATGGCCCAATGGGGATGGGGGAGAATATTTCTCAACCCCACCTCTTCACCCGCCTCTGAAAGAGGCATTACCTTCCGGAGGGAAGAGGAGTGATCACTGCTACCGCAGTAATCACCTCTCTCCCCCCCCACAACTCACTCTTCGCCCGTGGGCGCATATCTTCCCCTACTCTCATCTTGCAGAGGCAAGGCATAGAGTGGGGAAGGCGCCCACAATCCGCCCAGCATCCCTCCTACACCTGCCCTACTGAGCAGGTGCAACCTTCCCACCAGCTGGTGCCTCTCTTGTTAAGGGAGGGCGACAGAAGATCCCCCCCATGTAGGTACCACCGCCCCTAGTTGGGGGCAATCTATCGTTCCGAACGATATTATAATTAGCAATCCTAGGATCGCGATCTTTGAGCTTCAGTAGGGTTTCCTGGACAAGAAACACATCTATTTGACGATCGCGGAGGAAGTTCGCGACGAGTTCACGCTGCGGATCTAGTTTCCGCGCGTTAAAGAACGAAAGGGACAAACCGCGTGGCTTTATCTTAGCCATTTATTACGGGTTTAGAGAAACGCGAGCCAGACCTTGAAGGGTCATGGCAATGGCGGGGAAACGCGCGATAGCCTCGAGCTCGGCGTTTCCGGAACCGCTATTCAACAACGCGTTGAATGCGACTACTTCCTGCACGTCGTGAACGCGCAGGAGGAAAATAACCCGGTCAAGGCCGGTTGGGTTGGCCTGAGGGGCCTGAGGAGGGACAGCCTGACGCGGCTGCGCTACGGCGCGTGGCCTAGGGGCCCACGGAGCCAGAGGGGCATTCGCGGGCTGAGGGGCGGACGGACGAGACGGCACCGCAGAGTGCGCTGCCGCTGTGCCTGGTAGGCACGGGAAAGCCTTAAGTGTAATTTCTGGCACTTGAGGCTGGGAGAGAAGAGGAGCAGAGTTCCTGAACGGAGCCTGCCTACCACCCTTTTTGGGGTGGTTCCTCTTGATCCTGGGTGCACACGGGCACCCACGGTAGTTGGCGGGATGACCCTTTTGCCGGCATAAGGCACAGCTGGGAGGGTCGGCGGAATCTTTCGGACGCGGACAGTCCGGGGTGAGATGCTCGCCTAGGCACTTTACGCACCTCAGAGCCATAAAACAGCTCCGAGAGCTATGCCCGTATCCTTGGCAGCGGTGACACTGCGTCGGATAGGTCTTTTTGCGAGGGGGCTCTACCGCAACCCCTGAGAGACCGCAGAGGGTTTTCAGTCCGAAGACTTTCTTACCCTCGTCGGTGGCTGGGAGCGCGACCAGGACCATATTGTATGGCCTGCGGTCGTGTTGAGAGTGCATTCTATGCACTTCGAGGGCAGGGATATCTTGCTCCTTAAGGGAGGCAATGATATCAGTACACGAGAGTTCCTTTGGAACTCTGCGTATAACTACCCTAAGAGATTTTTCCTCCTCTAACGCGTGGGTGAAATACGCGTATTTGCACTCACGGAGGAAGCTGGTGAGTGCCCGGAAGGAGTCTGTGGACTGCACCTTGACCATAATGCCGTCGCGGACATTGGTGGCTGAGGTATAATGTATTTTGCGGCTCACGAGAGCCTGCAATCGGAGAAGGAAGAGTCCCTTCCCGAGTGAGACGCGAGTGGAGAACGCGCCCGAGAACGCTCCGGGGCGTTGATGTTCGCGACCGGCTTTCGGACGCGTTGAGGTAGTTCGGCGGACGTACTCGGCAAACTATTTTTAAATGACGCGAACTCCCGAGCGAGTTCGGGAGACTTTGATAACAAAATTTTTACGAAACTAAGGAGCTGACGCTCCGTTGTTACAAAATCGGCCATCCCGTGATGACAAGAGGGCAGGGGGGGGGGGGGGGTGAACTACCTCCCTGCCTAAGGGGCAGGGGGGCGCGCCAAAAACTAAAGAGACTTCGCGAGTCTCGCAAAAGACCGTTGAGTCGAAGTGCAATGACTCAAGGGTAATTGGGAGCCTACGGAGCCTAGGGGGAAGCCCTAACAAGCCCTAGGGCCGAGGACGTGGGTCAGACGCCCAAACAGCACCCAGGGGATGGATTTGACGCAGGAGCGGATATCGGGTAAGAAAGAAGGAAACTCGGCGTGATCACACGCCGAATTCCGGTATTCGGCGACCCCAGAAGGGGGTCCCCAGGGAACCTGCTAAACCCTGCACCACCTTAGGTTGGCACCGTTAGGTCTCCGGTGATGACCACAATCGAGAGAGAGTGGGTTTTAATAATGTCGAGAAGCGACACGTATCTTCACCTTATGGGTGAGTATACGATAAACGCGCGCGTACTAAAAAGTACGTTTTTCGAAAATATACGAAGTTATAAATAAGATTTATAAAATCGAGTATTTAACGCTCGCAAAAATACCGCAGTGCGGGAAATCCACACCGGGTACACGACGCGGAACGCGCGCTTGCGTCACCTCAACCGTTGAAAAATTCCAACGGCCGTTGCTACGCAAGCGAACGGTCGATCGATGACGGCAGCGAAAGCGAAGACGGTTAGCGCTAACGTATTTGTGCGAGCGGGCGCAGCGAACAGACACGTCCGTTCACTATGGAGCTTACCACAGCAATCTGTATAAAATCCGATTCAAATCACAGTTTTACTGGCAAGTTGTCTTTATGAGTAATATTTTTACTTTATCTTTGTACTAAAAAAAAATTAGGAAAATAATTAGGGTTCCGTAGAAAAAAATTAAAACGCAGTGAAGAACATATAAAACGCGGGCGCAGTAACAAATAATTAATCAACATTTCATAAATGTTGCATGTTCCAAAAAATAATTTACATGAACATCTTATGTGATATTGTTTATCACAGCGAATTGGATAAAAGAATGTAGACTATTATGAGAAAAATATATTACTATGTAAGGCTTAAAAAAAGGGAATAATAATAGGAGTAAGGAGATATTTTATTTCAACGTAGGGAAACCCTAATGACTAGTTTCCTGCTGCAGGAGATCAGAAAATTAGTCATTAAAAACTATCAAAACCCTTCAATGTATCATTTGTCACCGATCATGTCGCACCGGTGATATAACTCTAGAATAAGAAGTAGCAGGAATAAGGGACCAACCTTTCACAAATATATACTCTAAAGACCCTCCGGCAGCAACACAGTATGAGCTTCGATCTTCGACTGGGGAGACTCCTACACTGATCGCCAGCGCGATGTAGTAAGACCTTTGCACATTCCACGCAGTTACATATATTTTACAAGAGACCGTAATATTCGCTATTTCCCTTAACCACCTTTGTTTTAGCACGAGGCACATTTCACGGCTCAAGTCTCAACTCTAAGGTCCGTACCACTTTGGTGCTTTTTCATTAGTTGCCAATTGAAATACGAATTCGAAGCGATAATGGCGCTGTGGATAGTGTGGCCGGATTCCGCGTCAATGGGCACGAGTTCGAGTCTATCAATTCAACTCTAAAATTAGCCTAAACTTTCGGTGATAAAAATATCGTGAGTAAACCATAACATGGTGGTAGGGCATTTTTTAATAATGCCCGTCTAGATAACTAACCACCCTCAAGTTTGGAAACCTGTCGCCAAATACCAATAGATGTGTTCCGTCAATATCACTTGAGAACCAGTACATCTAGGCTTAGTCTGTTAACCATCCTGGATCACATCGTCACTTAACATCAGGTGAGATTGTGGTCAAAACACTGAGCCTATATCGTGTAAAATAAATTATATTACGCAGTGAAGGATATAGGAAACGCGGACGGAGACGCGGTCACACAGCTAGTGAATAGATAAATTTCTATGTCACTTATCTAGTTGTAATGGAAGATCAGGACATAAATTGAATCTAAGATTAAGAAAACCAAACAGGGCTGAACAAAACACGTCTCAATAAATTCAACATGTACATCGCTGACCAGGATCGACTATAAACGCCTTAACATAAATCAGTTTGGACAGAAACCGTTAGCGACAGTGGTAAAATTCTCGGTAACGTTATTCTTTTCGTGGTTCGTGATGGTCAATAAATAATACACGGTTTATTGCCTATTTTTATTGTTATTGGATTGCGTTGAAACTTGAGAGCTTTGACGGCGTATCGACCATTTTCTTGGGCAATAAAATCTGGCCTGATAAAAAAGTTAACAGAAATCGAACAAGATTGTAAACAAAAATTATTATCACACTTATTTACTCACAACATTGTTATATTTCTGTGTGTAACTAATCAATATATAAATATCGTTTAGTCGACACGTCTCGAGACCAAAGGGCCGGTCAATATTAGGCACAGCGAATTAGCATTGCCATCCAACGTGGCAATAATGCCAGCCTTCTGGGAACATTCCCGTCTAGCGGCGAACTGGACGGCATTAATTATTTATAGTTCTTTTTTTATTTTATTTTATTTTAAATTTAAAGTATTGTATAAATTTATGTACTTTTTTATTTGAATAAATATATCTCTAATAGGCAAAATATGAGTGAGCTCAAGCCATTTATCTGCTTTGTTTATAAACTGATTAAGCGTTTTGTAGTGAAAACTTTTTTAGCGGCGATAAGCGATTCTCGACAGGGGAAAAATTATGCGATTCACGTTACCAATGCTATGAAATAGCCGTCAACATGCTACAGTATATCAAGTATATAACGTTTAAGTGCTGACACTCAGAAGTAAACAATAAAATTTTTACTTACGCAAACGATAGGTTGTTTTTATGATGAACAAACTATATAAAAATATACACACGATGTATATGCTCGGAGCGCCAATAGATGTAAAAACTGAACAAATGTTAATTGTATAACTTATCGCCCTTTATTTTCGATGAATCGAGCAAACTATTTTAAGTAGTTCTGAGGTGCTGTTAGCTCCGACTTCGCTCTGGACTCATTACATCAAACAAGTTTTTGTATTTAATGCGCAAAGGACCATCACCAAATTGCACGACATGTGGCGTCATTGATGATGTGCAATATATTTTGGTGGAAAGTGTTCGGAATTAAAATTCTAGAAATTTATTAAAGTTGACTCGATCCATGGAAATAGGCATTTGTAATTCGATACTGGCAATATTAACGCCATCTATTATCATATATATTTTTCTTCTTATGGTAAGTTATTTCTTGTCTATATTATCTATACGCCCTCGCTCTATTTACTCTATGTATGCATTATCCTTTCCTATTCCTATTTCAAAAACGGAACGCCAACACGCAGCCGCCCCCGCTGTCTCTCGCTATATTTTAAAGTGCATATTAATTATCCAATTATATTACTTACGAGAACATAGAACATTCATAAAGTGAAGTAGGAGGTGGAAACTCTGAACCAGCTTAATCGAAGGTTAATAATAAAGGTAAGATCCGTTTGCTCCTTTCAACAACATCATTCTAGATATTTCCACCAGGCAAGCTCTATATCCGAGAGAGCCAAATGATTGTTTTTAAGATAGCCAAATTAGCTTTAGCAAAAATTTAATGTAATTTTAATAGTTTGCCTTGCTCGGAATATTTTGTTGTATTTACCAAGCAACACAGTCGCTTAGCAACAAAGCCCGTACTCTAGATAAAAAAAAACAAATGATGAAATTTAAACATTAAGGAAACAATTTTTCTAATGAGTTTTTGGCGGGATCTCAGTCTGACATGTAGCAATTGTTTTCTTTAATTCATTAAACTTGTGTACTTGACTCTATATCATGCAATCTTGGTGGCGTTTTGTGTGAAATAGTTTAGTTATTGTGTTCAAGTTAAGTTTATTATAGAAGACAACGCGTAGCATACATTCTGAGGTGCCGACAAAGCTCCATGGTGAGCAGGATAGGCCACCGTTCTGTTGGAGCTTGGGAACGCTGATACAAGATTGAAAATCTTACCTACATGACATTGGCACAAATTGTGTGTACACACAGATTGCCATTAACTAAGAAGAAGAAGAAGAATTTTTCTAATGTTTCTATTAGTCACTTCTGTCGGTTGACGTTCTGCCTGTCTAGTTTTTTTTTTGTTTAGTTAATTGATGAACTTTAGTGTTGCCAATATGAACGTTTAACGTAAAATTTCTATTACAATTGTGTTTAATTTATCAACTGGTGAAGACTAGTTTATGTTATAGTAAGAAAAAGTGTCTAGAAGTTTTTATTTTAATAATAAAATTGTAGTCTTACCTTTAAATAACGAAAATTAATTATCATTTGAATTAAAAAAAAATTGAAATAATGAACATTCCAATTTCTTTAAGTTTGTATAAAATAATCTTTAGAAACAAGGAATTAATTAATTATTATTATATGCGATAAGCGAGGATGGCGCAGTGAATAGTGCGGCCGAATTCTGCGTCAACGGACGCAGATTCGAACCAACCTATACAACTCTAAAATCAACCTAAGCTTTCGGTGAAGGAAAACTTGAGAAAACCATAGAATTGTGGTAGGGCATTTTCTAGCTATCACTCTGAATTTTGAAAACTTGTCGCCAAATACCAATCGGTGTGTTCCGGCAGCATCACTTGAGAACCAGTATCTTTAGGCTTAATGTGTTTACCATCCTGGAACACATCGTCACTTAACAACAGGTGATATTGTTGTCAAAGCACTGAGCCTATACAGTGTAAAAAGAAATTAACATATTTATGGCTAACTATATTATCTATTGAAATTTCGAAATCCTATTTAAGAATAAAAAAAAATGCAAGAGAAATAATAAAACCTCATTTGTATTTAAATTGCCTTGTATGTGTAACTATTACCAGTTTTATTCAGGTCAGACATAATACAGTGCAAATAGGACGACATCACAAAATTGAGTTATATTCATAAAAATAAACGATGCCTATTTTTATTGTAAATGTACGTAGCGTTTTACATAACGTTTGCATACATCGAGGGAAATTATAGACGAAAGCCTATCCAACCGTAATTACAGTGATGCAAATGCGATAGTTTCAGGAAATGCATAGTTACCCGCAAAACAGCAATCGTGGCTTTAGCTTTCTGCATGCAATTATTGGCAAAGGTTCAAATGCGTTGCTTATAGGTATGTATCCACCAATGATTATGTTAGTGAAAATTTAGCCTTATTGTGTGCTATTCTAAAACAATAAACTAAATCTAAAACAATAAAGGCGTATAAACTTTTATTACAAATTTAATTTACTAGAAAATATAAATAAATAGTAATAGTAACATATTTATGTATATGTAAAATATTATATATGGTTTGTTCGGAATTGCATAACCGAACGGCTGTGTTACTTAGAATTCATTATTAGTGCACAGTGTGCAATTTTGTACTTTATTGTAAGACGTGGTTTTTTATGAGAGTCTGCTTCGAACCATTGAAGCGACAACACGAGGCAGTTACTATCAAATCGACAACACAGTTCGCTTCTAACCATTAACGCGACTCCACAGCACGCTAACCACCATCAGTGGCTGACCATTGTAACCATTTTTAACCAGTGTAATCTTTGTGTGATAAATCGTTTACATACCAAATCAATTTATCTCTCCATAACTAATCAATACATGGTTATTTATATTTATAATTTAGTCATAAGTTTGATTTAATATGTTAGCTTTTTCTCTTAACTAAATGTGTGTATCTGTGGTCAACTGAGGAGCCTATGATATGTTAAAAAAGGTTTTTGTACAACATTTTTTTTACACAGTATAGGCTCAGTGCTTTGACCACAATCTCACCTGATGTTAAGTGTCGATGTGGCCCAGGATGGTAAACACACTAAGCTTACAGGTACTGGTTCTTAGGTGAAGCTGCCGGAACACACCTAATTGGTATTTGGCGACAAGTTTTCAAACTTGAGGGTGGTAGCTACCCAGGCTGGCATCATTAGGAAATGCCCTACCACCATGCAAAATGACAATGTATACATTATCACTAAATGTAGTGTCCATTATTCTATAGTTCTATTTCAACTTTTTTAAATGTTTTTTTTTTTTTTATTTCTATAAATGCAGTTAAAACTGTAGTTTCTCTTTGAGGTTTACCACTTTCACTGGATTATCAAATATCATGTATTTAGCAACAGAATGAAATATCTTTAACACATTTATTTAGTTAACTTATTTAAAAAAAGGAAGAATTAAATAAAGTTATAGGTCTTATACTCGTATTGTCAAATATATATGAAACTTATTCAGCAATAATCAAGCTTTAGGCAGATTTAATGATGCTCTGTAATAACCGCCATTTGGCTTTAATAGAATTGAGTAGTTACTGCCACCGACAGCCAGTTTTACGATCCGAAACACACTCGTAAACGGGAATATTAATATAAAATATATCAATACATTGCAGTTTATGAGTGCTTTGGTTATACCAGTTTACGTCTCATTTCGCCCCAGAAATAAGGTACGTTATTGCCACTTAGTTTTATTGTTATTTTAGAGCAAATGCTGGCAATAACATGGCGTCGGCGTCAATTGTCTGTATAGTTTTGTATTAATTTGTCGCCCTCTCTTTTTCGGGATGATTGCTAATAACATTGTTACAGTATAACTTCTATTATTAACTTTTATTTGTAGTATTTCTTCTTGGTTAGTGAGAATCTGTGATTTACATACATCACTCTGCCAGCGTCATGTGCTACATTACGTTTTTAATCTTGTCTTAACGTTTCTAAGCTCCAGCAAAACCGGGTGGCTAGATATACCTCAGCATAAACATTTCGCTTCATTATTTCCAATACACTTCACCTGTGCATAATAATCAAATAATATCATATAAAATGTCAACAATATTACAAAATATAGGATCAAACTCACAAGTTAATGGATTAAAAACAATAATAACTACACGACAGACTGAGATCCCGCCAAAAACTCCGTTTTTAGTGTTTGATTTGTTTAACTTCCATTTACTCCTTTTTAAGGAAAAAGGCAAAGGTACTAAACCATACAACCAAGTCTGCCGATAAAAACACTCTTTATACAGTGCTGCAACAAAATGGTGGCTTTTTGTTAGTTTTCCTTCCCAGGGAGTTGTTGGGAGATCTGAGAATGCACGTTCTGTGTCGACTAAACTTTATCACGTAAAATGCGACCAAAATTAGATAATATAGAGTTTAATACTGCAGGTTAATGTATTAAAAATAAGGTCTACATGACAAATCAGAATCGCGCCCAAAAACTCCCTAGGGAACTTTTAAGACCGCAACAAATTATTATTGTATATGTATGTAATAATTAAATAATTATTGTAAAATAATAATTTCTGTTTCATTTGACGCAGCAGCATTTACCAATTCACCAGTGTCATTGTTGTACTGTCACTATGTAATCTTGAACATATCGTGTAGCAATTCAATTAAAAAAAATAGAGTTAATATGAACAATAACTTGTAATTAAGTTTAGCAATTTAGAAAGTTTCTCTAGCTATTGAATCCATGAAACTTCATTTCGAGACAAACTTAGCTTAGCGTTAAGAGTAAATAAACGTTCCAGGGACCCATTAACCTGCGCTCCGTAGTGGATATAAAGTAAATTCCTTTCAAATCAACGACTATATATATAAATTTAAGATTTTTCTACTTAAGGGTAAATCGTTTGAATGTTTTCTTTTAAATAGTAGTCGAGATTGAGATACGACCAATGCTAAGCTCGCATGAAAGTAGTCTAATCTAACTTTTAACATTACAAATTACGATAACAGAACAAAAACATTTACACTAATAGTACACACAAAAAAAAACGATATATTGAAGCAAATTAAAAAAACTCAAGAGTGAAGAAATTTTCATTTTAAATAGGAATCTTACTCAAGTCTAAAAAAAATGCTAAATGCAAACGTCAAATTTATGAATTGAATGTGAAATAAAAATTGCTTTTTAGTTTGCACTTTGCACTTTATATGTTCAACAAAGCGCATTTTTTCATCTAGCAATAAACCTAAATTTATAGTAACTCATACTCTTCCTATATTTTAATTTTTTATTGAAATATTTACTTTTTTCTCTACAAATCTTTCTATCTGTTTACTTGTACCTAAAATCATGCACTTAGTCTTAGTAGTATTTAGTTTTAATGATTTTTTTTTCGGACCACTCATATGTTATCCAGTTTTAAGTTCATATTATCTATTTCTATGTACACCTTGCTAAATGATTGATACATTTGAGTATCATCAGGATATAAATGCATGTTACTGAATTTAGGAACTTGTATGAGATCCGTTGTAAATAGTATGAATAAAAGAGGATTTCAAATAGAACTCTGCGGGACGCCTCAAGTAATGTACTATACTTGGGAAACTTTTCTATCTCCCGTATGATATTCTGTTACTACTTGTTGACCATTTTCATTCAAAATAACCAATCATCACAAACATATCACTTATTACTCATTATACGGGCAATTTTTTTTCAAAGAGTTATTCATGGAATTAAATCACTCAGAACGGCATTAGTCGCATACGGAGTGTACATATTTCAAATTTACCTTAAAAGGCCTCGTGCGTACCAGTGATTACGTAATTCCGTGTAGCTGACAGACGCATACAATTTTACGGCGTTAACATTAAGCGGTTTTTTTTTGTCTGAAACTATCACTCTTAGTGTTATTACTCTATGCAGTTATTTATATGTCCATTGGTCTTTACATATCTTTACCTTTAACTGTGGTACCTTTCTGCGATACTGTTGGTAACTATTGCAGAATGTGCAGTTACCAAAATTAATATTTGATGACCGATAAATTTGATTACTATTTTTGTTAAATTATCATTACAAAGCAAGGTAATGCTGGTTTCACTTTGCCCAGAGAATCAATCATTGCCATACAACATAAGAATGCTGCTAAATCCTTGACAATTCTCTCTAGTGTCGCCGTTTTGGGTCCTAACTACTTTTGTTTTAATTATTTAAGTTTACACATCTTAATTATTAGGTCTGAATCTATGACATTATTTATTATTATATTCATTCCCTTGTCCTATAATTAGTAGGGTCGGATAACATGTTTCTTTTTCTGTGTAACGTGATTTGGCTTATTGTTTTATGACCGAAGATTTAATATTAAATTACTTTTGTACATTAATGTGTAAGGATTAAAAACAATAATGAAGTAATTATTTTTTTTATTTCTAAACAATTTTAGTTAAATATATATGCTACCAAACTAAATTGATAAAGAAATAATGCTTATGTAGAAATAATCTTAAACTAAACCATATTTTTATTTATTATTGATTTATTTAATATGGCAAAAACAGGATACAGTCAAATATGATTACAAAACAAAGAAAAAATAATCTTAAAGCTAGGCTGAATCCCAATAAAAATGTTTACACATAGAAACCAGCAGAAACAAAAACACGCTCACGCTATAGTAAATATATAGATGTGTAAATAAATGAGAATATCAGATAATATTAGATCGACTTATTAATAATAAGACTCACACAAAGCTAGTTAAAAATATATATAAATAATATATAATAATAAAAATAATAGACAAATCACAATCAGAAAAAAGTTAATTATAAGTTAATATAACATTGGAAGACCGTTACTTGAGGATCTGCTTAACTACTCTCTTGTACATATTTGTACTTATGTCAAGTATATTATTTTGAAAAAAGACATTAATAATTTAAAGAAAGGCACAGGACGGGACACAGTTAAATCTCTATCGATGAAATACGTTTCGCATAAAAGATTTCTGCTATAATTACAAAGAATCTTGAAAGTTGATAGTTTTTTTTTTATTTTAACTTTTTGATAATGATTTTCTTTTCCTTTGTTCCGACCCGGACGGGGCACGCGGGTGGCTCGATTGAAATATTCAATTTTAAAAGGATATTTTTGTTGTAAATTAAACTTGAACAGAAGTACATACTTTATTTGGGTCAGTATATTTAAAATGCATATAACATAACATAAGCTCACTCCTGTTATTCCTGAAGGGTTAGGCAGAGGTGAAATAGTGAACTACACCCACCCACATTTCACCGAGCTTAGGTCCGTCCCAGATGCAGGGGGCGACGCGGTGCATGCGACCGCGATCCCGTATCTCCCCCTAAACTGCGGCTGGCGGCTCCGGGGGGTTTTAGTGGGTATTTCCGGACGCTTCACATCCGGGTGAGTTCCACGCTGGCACGGAGTCGTCCCTCCGTGCCCCCTTACCTATTGCATTGGGGGACTCCAGTCTCACTAATGCAATAGGTAAGGGTAGTGCGTAAATGCATTTACTCCCGTCAAAAAAAAAAAAGGTCCATCCGAGATATGACAGGGGGCGAGCCTGTCACCATATCGGGCACAAATTCCAAACTCCGGGATGATACTAAGTAGAAAATCCCAATATCACTTGACCAGACCCGGGGATCGAACCCAAAACCTTAGAACGGCACCACCGAAGCAATCTTTAAAATAGTTCGATAAAAAATCTTTATCTAGTAACTCTCCTAAGTACATCCACATTTCGATTATCAATATAAAATGTGGCGGCATTTATTGATCGAGTGATAATTATTTTCGAAAATTAAAAGTACCCTAAATTACGTGGTGTAACTACAGCTATCTACCAAAAAAAGTCACGTCAAAATCCGTCCAGCCGTTCCAGAGATTACCCGGAACAAACAAACAGACAGACAAAAATTTTAAAAATATATTTTTAGTATATGTATTGTATACACATTGATATCTATTAAGCAAAAAAAAATTGACATTACAAACAGACACTTCAATTATATTTAATATTATTAATTAATCAAATTCTTTTTGTTATGTTTCTTATAATATTGCGAAGTACCATAGGCTATTTTTATTATATATTTCCATTGAAATTTTATAAACTTACAAAATAATATTAAACAGACTATTGCACAAATAATATATTGATAAATGTTAATCAGCTCAGTTACTATATGTTTCTACAAAAAGGCGACGTAATAAAATCAAATTAAAATTTTCCCATAAATAAGTTTAATAGTAGTTCATGAAGTAATTAATGTACGAAATGACAAATGTTTTGTCCCAAACAACAACCAACTTGCATCAGCAGTTATGCTTTGTATTAAATTAGCGTTCTGCGTCATTTAGGGTTGATTTTATTAAAACTGCTAAATAAATATTACTTTATTTAAAATGTGTTTTCACATTCAACCTTTTTTTTCTCGTTTACTTTTTAAATTGTATCTTCATTAAGTCCACGACTATCTCGTATAAAATCTTTTCGGTATAAAACAATATAATGATGAGAGATAATGAACGATACCCCTTGTGACTTCAGATAAAGAAAATTACATATGTGATACATGTAAAACAAAAATAGAAGTTTTAACAATTATACTAAACTAAAACCTAGTAGATGCTTTCTGATTGTGATAAACGCGGATATTGGCCCTAAAAAAGACTCATTCGTTTCTATTCTGGAGTTCTAAGTTTTTCTTAAAACTGTCAATGTTGACATCTAAAGCTCAAGGCTTTGTTGGCGTCATTTATGAATTATGATCGGATCTAGACTGACTGTTTCTTTTTAGACTTTTACCTTCTAAGAATATAATTTACATCTACCTAAATATCCAACAGTAGTGTGTGGATTCCGCATCGATGGAAGTAGATTTTAATCTAAAATTCTAAAATGAGCCTGAGCTTTTTTCGGTAATGGCAAACATCGCTATGAAAGCATATCGAAATCATAAGGCATTTTACTAATTCCTGCCTGGTTAAATATCACTCTCCAGTTTGAAAGCACATCATCCCTTTAGATCCAATACATCTAGGCAATACACTGTATAAATATATTCAGCCTAGGTAGCCTCATCACTTAGCACGCAGTATAGCAAAAACTTTTTCACATTGTACTGTCTGTCAACACATATATTTAAATGAACATCGTAACTAAAATTTGCAAGTAATTTGTATCTCGCCGAAACGAAAACAAAACATAAAACAAACAGCCGCACGAGGACAGTGTTATTACATTCTATAAAATAACACACGAAAATATATGTTAACTGAATAGTCCATTTTTGGCAGAGTTAAAACATGCCCCGGCTATCAGTGTTCATTATTTGAGCATTGCGTTAAACCCTCTAAAGGGTGCGCCCAAACGAAAACCGCTGCGTTGCGAATACCTTGCTCGAAAAATAATGAGGGGCCCGGACCCCACTTGAGAAAACTGTGACCAGCGTATAACACGTTTAAGAGGTAAAATGTGTTGTACGTGCACGGGACATTTTAAAGGATAATATCTTGGACGGGTTTTGCGTGGGGAACGCTTTGATGGTCACTGAATTCTTGCTCTAAAAGTGGTTTTGTACATTTCGCCACGTTTGATGTTTTGTCGTCCGTCGGGTCTAAACGCGGCCAGCTTACTGTTTAAATAAAAGAATAATATTGAATAACAAATAGCTTTTATAGCTTCATATCATTTCTGCTGACTTATTCAGTAAATATTGGAGCTGTATACTGTAATTTTAAGTGCAAAGTTAGTTTATACTAGCTGTTCCAACCCCCCGCCCCTCCCACCGTTGCGGCCGCCTTGTTTATATTCTTCACTACGTTTTAATTTTTTTACAAGGAATCCTAATTATTTCCCTAAAATTTTTTAGTACTAAAATAAAGTAAAAATATTTTTTTACTAAATTATTATTATTTTATTGTTTTAAATATTATCAGTCAAAGGCACGTGAATTCACGTACCACATATCCAAAACACTGCCATTGTTTAAAACCGCTTTTAATATTGACCGAACCGACATTTCGAAAAATTTTACATAAATTGTTGCTAAAGATATTATGTAATTTTATCTAAGAGTCACTGAAAACGAATTGATAAATTGATAAGTGATCTAAAAGTATTAGCTGAACTATTTCATACATTTACTTAATTGATAGTTTGATACTTGATTCGTTTGTAACGTATACTGCTGGCAGTAACATTTTCCTGTTAGTATCAATTAGCAGCGTAGCAATTACATTATAAGCAATGCGATGCTCGTAACCCTATGGACGTTCACGCTACGTTGCAACTCTACCTTGTTAATTTATATATATACATATATAAAAGGAAAATGGGGTTCTATTACACACACCATCACCTTAATACTACAGAACATATCGGGATAGGACTACTACCATTCGTCGCGGAACTTTTTGTAGATGGTTATAGGCTATTTTTTGAATTCCATCTACTCTTTCTCATTTTTTTGTTATCGATTTATTCTTATATACATTTTTTCGGCCAATAAAAACAAAAGACTCTCATTTTCTTCATTCATATGTTTTTTTAGGTTAAGTATCACTATTTCACTCACACCTAAAGAACGCAAGAAACGCCGGCAGAGCCACGGCCGCACAGCTAGCTAATAAATAATCGTATAGTAACCACGTACTATCTATTTTTAATATCACGAATGTATCTTTTCATTTAACTGTTTGAACGTTCATTGGAAAACTATTTCAATTATTTTCACGAAAGATTTATTTTTTTCGTTGTTCTTATTCCATTATATCGGTTTTCAAATAATATAATTTTATAGTCGGTCTATAATAAAACTGATATGAAAAAATATCAATGACTCTCTTGATATATTTACAAACAATAGTTCATCATAAATTCAAAGCGATAATTCATTACACAAGAAATGAGTGATTCGTTTTCGTGGAAAACGTATAGTGTATTTCCAAACAGTCATTATTTTAACTTAATTATAAGACCCATTTGTCAGTTTCAGCACCTTTTGAACTTGAATATAATAAATTTAAACTAATCCTGGTTATAAATGTCCCGTTGTTTGGCACAGTATAGTCCACAGACTGTTAAAATGTTGCAGATGTGCCAAAACTTTGGTTTACGCCTGTACGTCGTACGTAGGCGTAAAGTGATATTTTATATTCTCACTTTTGTATGTTAGCAGTGATTTATATCTAGATGATTCTATTCTGACTTTTTTTATGTTCTATACAGTTTGCTTTCATGGGTCGTATACTAATGTTTTTTTTTGGATCTACAAGTAGAGTTGCAGTAAAAAATAACTTATATATTTATTTTTGTTTAATTTTATTTTATTGGACGTCTCAAAATGCGAAGCGGTTTAGTTACTTGTTTTACTCGCGACTTGTTAAGGTTAAGGTCATTTTTGTGTTCTTAAAATGCCTCTATATATATGACCATATTTGACTTATATGATAAGACGTATATGCAGAAATGACTCTAAAAATCTATCTTATAGTTCTAAAAAAATCATATTTTATTGATTTACAAAACAGTTTATTTTCCACAAACTTAATTTGTATTGCCCATTCTTGGATTTACAGTAATTATAATATAAAAGCGACATATTAATGTGTCGAGTACCCATAAAAAAATAAGATAATAGGGAAAACAATGGAAATCTGGCGTAAACGCCAGTTAAGCGCTCAAGGGGTTAAAGATCTTTAAGAATCCAACAAAATTAAATAGAAAATTGTATCGAAAGTATAAAATATAAATAAATTACTATTATCTTAAAGAATTGAACATATTCATAGTTTCGTCTTTTATACTTTAAATTCTAAGTTGCATCTAGATTGTTTTGATTAAGTAAACGATTCTAGATAAAATCAGTTTCAATATAATTTTTAAAAACTCATCTGTTTTGCTTATTCACAAAATTTAAAAAAAAAATGTTTTTGTTTTTCGAACACAGAAAATTGCATTGATGAAAATGCTCACCGCTTTAATAGAAACGATGAAGGAAAATTTATGGAAATGAAAAACACTTTGAATCGTTGATTTTGGCTTGTGTGTATTACATTTTTTCTTTTGTTGTGAAAAGCATTCCATAACTAACATTTTATTTGAAATTGTTTTGGTTAAATAGAATTTAAAAAATTAAATCCGATTAATTAAAAGAAAATCTTTTAGTTTTGAAAACAAAATAATGTCCATTAATTGTTTTATTAAATTATATACCAGTGTCCCCATGGCTGCGCCTGTGTTTTATATGTTCTTTATTTTTTTTATATGGAACCCTAATAATTTTCGAGAAACAAAAGTGCCCTTAAGTTACGCAGAGTAACTTCAGCTATCTAAGAAAAGTGTCCAGTCAAAATCGGTCCAGCCGTTCCGGAGATTACATGGAACAAACAGACAGACAAAATTTAAAAATTGTATTTTGGGTATAGGTATGTATCGTTCATACACTCATATGTATTTAGTAAAAATAAAATTTGACATTACAAACAGACACTTCAACTTTATTTATTAGTATAGATAAATTAACGTAGTGTTGATCGTTTACTTGTTATCGTAAAATATTAATATTGGAACTCACAACTTTGATATATGTACGTATAGTCGATCACTTTCCTTTTAAGTGTAGTAAGTAAATAAAATATCTGGGAAAAAAACTAATTTTCAGACACGTTTTTTATTGTATTAGTTGAACTTTTGAATATCTGATTTTTCAAGGATCCGAAAATCTACTACTAATGTTTACCTTATAACTAGAAGAACAACTATTTTTTACATTAAATAAATTTTCTAAACCCGATAGCGAATGATATCGGTTATGTCAGATTCTTACGAATTAAACCCCACAGTGTTCTTTCATTACCTATTTGGCCAAGAAGTAGGTAGGGTTAGCTAAGCAAATGTAGATTCTTTTTGTTGAGGTCTCCTTCTGGGGTGTGAGGAGTCGGGTTTTGAAGGACCATTTTGATGAAGTGATTTAGTGTCACATCAAATACGCTTCAACTCGTCTGTGCAATATTTGGACGTGGGAGCTTTTATCATTCCAAAGAAATAATGTTAAACCTGCCACCGAAGTATATGAAGGGAAAAGTAACTGTCATATAGCATATTTTATTAATGTTTCGGGTCTAGAACGCGTACCTTCTTTGTTGTTTTCTAGACATTACGGCCTGGTTACACAGGCCGTGGTCACGAGAGACAGTCGTATCGTATGAGTACAAATCGCGAAAGTTTAAAAAGTGCCATATGGTTTAGCTAGGATTAAATTCTGTGGGAAATTTTAAAACACAGGTAGCGGCCAAGTTGATGTTTGAACCCTTGTGCTAATTACCTTTTGCGGCTAGTGCCTTCAGCACTCGCCCACAAAGATACCGTGAAGTTGTTAAAGCCCTTTCGATCAAAAGCATTAGCTAGGTAAAAAAAAGGCCATATAGCAGTTCTTGTCTTTCATTAAGTTGCGAATTCAAGACCTTATATTATGCAATTACGATGGCATTTTACGTGATTTAGCTTCATTATTGTGCGAGACAATAACATTCTCGCAAATAATAACATGTAGCACACTTACAGATTGCCACCAATTAGAAAGAATACGAAGAAACATACCATCAACTGAAGTGAGTAATAAGGACGTTTTCAAGGTTCGTTAAGCTCATTCGACTGGTATCACGTAGTAAGAAGAATTAAAGAACTTTCCCTCTGACACAACATTTATATACAATCATATTCTCAGTGCAATACCGACAAGAACATTATTATCTAATGCACTGAAGCTTGTATGAACTGCCTCGGTGGCGCAGTTGTATTATGGTGCGACTGCCGTTCTGTGGTTTCGGGTTCAATCCCCGGGTCGGGGTCATGTGGGTGTTGGGGTTTTCTACTCAGTATCATCCCGGAGTTTGGAATTTGTGCCCAATATGGCGACAATCTCGCCCCCTGTCACATCTGGGACGGAACTAAGCTCGGCGAAATGTGGGTGGTGTAGTTCGCTGTTTCACCTCTGCCTAACCTTTCGGGGATAACAGGCGTGAGCTTATGTTATGTTATGTGAAGCTTGTAATAAAGTTGACTATTTGGAAAAGGTATTGTCTAATTTTGGTCAAAGTTTGTTAATTTATTTTACGTTATTGTGTATCTTTGTAAGGGTATTCCTTGTTTAAACTGACTTTGTTACTTTTCTTAATATGCTTTAGATTTTTCATTGTTGATTATGTTATTACAGAAAGTTCTAGCATGTTTTTTTCAATGTGTCGCTTATTTGATTATTTTTTAATATATTAAGAATTCACAGAGTTAGGAATTTTAATGGATTCTTTAGATTATTTTCGTTTTCTTGTTTTTATAAATATCGAATAAATGAAATGTATATCTATATAAACATTAAATTTTGTAAACATTCCAAAATGGTTTCTGATAGGGTTCAATATTATTAGATTGCTTAGGAAAAAAAAAAAAAGTCATAATGATTTTAACTCAAACAAGGGTTATAATTACATCAACAGGCGTTTCCTCATTGGAGATTAAAAAAAACCAAAATAAAAAAAAAACTGTCATTTTCATAAGTTGCTTCAGTTTGGATGAACATCATGCAACATTGGTATCTCTCTAAAAATTGTAATCTTTTTGTTTGTGTTTCCTGTCTCATTTTAATTTAAGATGATAATTAATAGTATAGTTAAGTAGTAAATATATATACATATATCATAGTTAAGCTATAATGGGATGATAATATTAATTTGTATTAAGTTTGTAGTTTGAGATTTTCTCACAAAGTTACTTATAGAAATCTCAACAGAAACGTAAATATAATATGACGTTTTATCAGAAATTTGAACAGAACGATTTAACACGGCCCACACAATGTGATTTAGTAATACTTGACCTGAATATTGCGTTTGAGTTATGAGTTAATTTATATGCGGATTACGCGGTACGCGCACTGTGTGCGTAGATTAGCGGATTTCAGATGTGTTTTTGTTTTGATAACAATATCCCGTCGCTTCATTGTTTTTGTAAATACGTAGGAAAAATATTGTGTTTGGTAATGTGATTTCATGTAGGCAAATTTAAATTTACCAGTGGTGAATGTAAAAGGGTTGTTTTAAAGAGAATTTAATCAATTATATGTCATCGTTATATATTTTTATATCCTTATATGTATAGTTTAGTAAAGTATCCTTTAATGATTTTCTGCTTAATGAATGTAAACGTTTGAGTTATACACAACTAACTCTGTCAGTGTTACGGGAATAGGGCATTTTTTCAGTCTTTTATTAACTCTTCAACATTCTTTGAAGATAGTGTCGATCTTGCTAGACTTTTCCAAAGAGTTTAGTAACACATCAAAATTCGCTGGTCGTGTTAATAATCGTAAGACACTTCTCTCTTCCTTGCTATTTATCACATATGGTGATGCAGTTATTCTTGCATATTTTTCTTTTACACTTCGCTGTGCGGTCGAAATCGTTTCCGGAAACTATGCCCCCTTTCTGCAGCGTATACCTTTCCGGTTTGTTTTGGGTTGGTTTTTTATCTTTGACTGGAAACGGAAAGCTGTAGTGCCAAATTTCCTATGTAGTCTACTGACCTTGTCCTTACGTGGCTAAACTATATCAGACTGTTCTCTTGCATTTTATCAACAATATCCTGTACCACCAGGCTTCCTCGCACCTACTCGTTGTGGATTTTATCAAGCTTAGTTATGCCACACATTTACTTCGGCATCTTGATTTCGGCAATTTGAATGTTATAAATATTCTTTTGGCTCACGGGCCACGTTATCATTGTTTATTAAATACAATATGTCTTCTAATATTATTACTAATATTCCAAATCCAACTCGGCTATGCCGCGTTCGGGAAGCTACGCAAAATCTTCTCGTCCGAAATACCGCAGTGTCTCAAGACGAAAGTCTTCGACCAATGTATGTTGCTAGTGATGACATACGGCACTGAGACGTGATTGCTCACAATGGATCTAATAAATATGCTCAAAGCTGCTCAATGGAGAGGGCTATGCTTGAAGTTCCACTGCGTGATCTAATCAGCAATGAGGAGATCTGCAGAAGAACCAAAGTAACCGACATTGCCCGAAGAATTGCTAAACTTAAGTGATAGTGGGCTGAGCACATAGTTCGCAGAACCGATGGCCGATGGGGCCAACGGGTTCTCAAATAGCTACCATACACCAAAAGACGTAGCGTCGGTAGGCCGTCCACAATGTGAACCGACGACCTGGCTAAGGTCGCAGGAATCCGCTGGATGCGGGCGGTGCAAGACCGGTCGTCGTGGAGATCTTTGGGGGAAACCTATGTCCAGCAGTGGACGTCTTACGGTTGAATTTGACAGACAACAATTTTAAATATTTTATTATTGGTATAGATATCGTAAATACATTCATATCTATTTAGTAATCAAAAATAATTTTGACATTACAAACAGACACTTCAATTTTATTTATTAGTATCGATAAATAAAATCTAGCGCACGACACACTAAAATGCCGCTAACAATAAGGAATAAAAATTATAAATTTGATGTAAGTATGTTTGAAAATAGGTTCATGAGGCAATAAATCTACTACATATAATGACGGGATATTATCATCAAGAAAAATCGTCATGAAGCTCTTTCACCTTGATCAGTAATTTGTTGATACTCGTCCAGATAATTACCATCTACCTAAAAAAATATCTGAGCGCGGGAACGAGGTACTATTCTGTTATACAAACTTCATAGATATTTTGTACGTAAAGAAGCGTCATCAATTGTCAATTTAATATGTAACTGTTGTGAAATATTTAAACACGATAAAAATAATCTCATTCAACCTCTAAGCTCATGGCTAAGTGCTCGTACTGTAATAAAAGAGGATACGTAGAACCAATTCCGATTTACATTTCAACTCGTATCGTCTGTACCTAAATATTGTTTTGTTTAATTGATCCGAGCGTTGATCCGAATTGGGTGGAGATTTGATGATTATTCGTATGTTTGAGTATTTGTATAATGTAATTATCGTCAGGTGATAGAGAGTCTATCTCCTTCATCTATATAAAGAAATAATATTGACGTGTCTATTATTTATACACATATATATATATATATACACGAAACATATATCAAAAATATTTTTTTTAACATTTTGCATTTCTGTCCGTTCCGGCTATTCTCTGGAATGGCTTGACCGATTTGGACGGGACTTTTTGTAGCAAATGGCTAAAGTTATTATGCGTAATTTAGACTATTTTATTTTTCGTATATAATTATGAATTCGCGTTAAAATTAAAAAGGCGTAAAACTGTGACTAAAATCCGATTCAAGGCACAGTTTTACTGGCAGGTATTTGTGAGAAATATTTTTGGTTTTTGTCTTTCTTTATCTGTTATCGACGCTAATTAAATGGTAAAGGATGCATTTACAATTAGATTCGATCTTGAAGTATAAGACTATCATTTCAATGATCTTTAAAAATTTAACCACCTCAGCGTTATGCCTACATCAAAATAATTTAACTATTCTTTGTTCACCACATCCAATCGGTGTCAAATCATGTGGACCACTGTTCATTTTTATTGTGATTGATTACTTTTTAAAATATGTTAGCTATAACTTTTAACATTTTAATCCATCAAATACACAGTTAAATTTGACAATGGGAAAACAATTGAAAGCTGGCGAAAACGCTAGATTAGTGCTTGACCGGGGTTAATGAAATATAAAAATCCAATCATCTTAATGTATAGATTTGCTTGCGAACGTTGTTGGTTAAGCCGTCGGGTTACTCAATACCGCGCAAAACCATTAGCCTGATATTTTCCTTTCAAAGGTTAGATCATTAGCAAATTAAATGCAGTTTTATCACTCTTTTGAACGAAGAAGATTATAAAAGTATAGGTTCGTTTCCGACCTTACGGTGTTCAAATTGATTTTTGTAAAACTGTGACCGACTATCGTTTACTATGTTTACGTTCGCATTTGTTTTTTTAAAGTTTATTAAATATTTTTGGATTTTATATAATAGTCATAATAATATCTCTAACGTTAAGTGACGATTTGATTAAATATTGTTTTCAATTTGGCAATATGGCTGCTCAATTTTTTTATTAGTTGGCTCAAACGGACTATTTAGACATTTTTGTGAGCCACTAACTCTTACTGTTGTTAACTATATTATTATTATAGTTTCGACCTAGGTATTTTATCTAATTTTGATCCATCGGTGATAATAAGGATTTCAATTTTGTTTTTTAGGTAGTGTTAAGTGCTCTGAAAAGTAATTAAAATAATAAATTATAGCCACCATGTTGCTTTAATTAGTTACATCACTGATCAATCAACATCTTAGGCATGTCGAGTCAATTCGAAAAAATCGATTCTGTAATTTAGCCTGGGCCACATTAAGAATCAACATTTTATGTTTACATAACTTAAATAAAAATAGAAATGAAAACTATGGTATATAACCGCGATACCTACAATCAATGTGATTTCAGACATTTCTTATAATGTATTGTTTATGTCAGAAGTTCAATAAGGAGTTGATAATAACAATAGGTCATAAATATGTTTTTCAATTACTGATGTGCGGTATATATTTTTTACACAAAGGACATCTAAGTAAAGTTTTTCGTAAACATTTTTTGTTGGTAACTGCGTACGCAAGACTCTCAAGTTGGTGTGAATATACTTCGCTTGCGCGAGTCATTTAAAAATCGTAAGCGGGCCGCGTTATGGCCCGCGAAATAGGGTTGAGCAACCTTAGCTTAGAGTATCTGACTCAAGTGATGTCGTTGGAACAAATCTTTAGATGTTTGGTAGCAAATTTTTCAAGCTTGAGAGTCGGAATTAGCTTGACTAGCTTTATAAAATACCCTACAACTATATAATGGCTTCATAGCATTGACTTCCTTCATCATCTATACAAATAAATAAAATTGAATCTGCTTGTAATATCAAAATAACAACTTTTTTATTAAATACATATGTAATGGAATACATATTAATACGGTGCTTTTATAAAAATAACTCATTTTAAAAATACTGTTGTTTCTGTTTGTCTGATTGTTCCTGTTCATTTCCGGAATGACTGGACCGGTCTTAAATTTTATTTATTCAAAATAATTATGGTTTCGTGTTAAAAAAAATTAAAACAACGCATTGAAGAAT
Source organism: Samia ricini (assembly GCA_014132275.2). Lineage (NCBI taxonomy): Eukaryota > Metazoa > Arthropoda > Insecta > Lepidoptera > Saturniidae > Samia > Samia ricini. Next base: position 22,629,851 of record AP028163.1, on the reverse strand, counting down.
ATATGAAACGCGGGAACGGCCGCTGGCACACAGCTCTTAAGAAATAAAAGGAAAAAAAAAGCTGATTTTCGGATACGTCCGTCCGTTCTATGTAAGCACTTAAGATTCAAATGAAGTTAATAAAATGGTAATTTTTTTGGTATTAACTAAAAGCAAAAAATATTTCTCACAAATTCAAAGACCTGCCAGTATTGAAACTGTGCAATAAATTGGATTTTTTAACGGAACGAATTATTATTTTCCAAAAAAAAAGTTATGCAGATAATCGGTCCAGCCGTTCCGGATATTAGCCGCAACAAACAGACAGGCAGAGAGATAAAAAATATAAAAATTGTATTTTTGGTATAGGTATCGTATATACATACAGTTTAGTAAAAATTTGCTATTTTCATATTACAAACAGACACTTTAATTTTATTAAAATTTTATATGAACACATCAATTTTTATTAGTATATACAGTACATACATATGCTCACGCCTGTTTTCCCCGAAGGGTTAAGCAGAGGTGAAGTAGCGAACTACACCACCCACATTTCGCCGAGCTTAGTTCCGTCCCAGATGTGACAGGGGGCGAGCCTGTCGCCATATCGGGCACAAATTCCAAACTCCGGGATGATACTGAGTAAAAAAACCCAATATCACTTGACCCGACCCGGGGATCGAACCCGAGACCTCAGAACGGCAGTCGTATGTAATACAACTGCGCTACCGAGGCAGTTGTTAGTATATATTGAGCTTTAAATACAATATTTCAATCGTTTTGAAAAAAATTATGGAAATTATATTACCATTAATTATTTCCTGATTGTTCGAGTTTTCCTTGATTTAAAGCATTCCCAAGAGAACTTCTTTTACATTAACCTGAAATTATTTTTCTTAAAAAAAAAGAAGATTATATTCTTTATGTTTATTTTACAATATTCCCCCAGGCTTTCATTCGAATCGCGGTTTCGTTGTTACACTTTGGGAATACTAAACAATACTAGAAACGATGATTTGAAGCTGTAGATGATTTAATTTCCACGATACCATTAATTTATATGATATCACGAGTAACTTTATTAAATTATTTCACACATTTCACCATTTTATCTTTCTCTATAATTATGCTTTTATTGAATTAAGTATTAGTTATCTTAAGTATGATTAAATTCATTAATTAAACATTATTTATTTAGCACACCCGTTTTATGCCTTATGTTGAAATTTAATAATTGATACTTTATTACTTTGCGGTAGAGGGATTTTGCTTTTATGACAATACAATTATGTGTTTTGTTTGTGGATTGTAAATCCAATAAGGTCACTTCCACAAAATAGCACATTAGATATTTTATTACCACAACTTGAATATGAAATAAAAGTATTTGAGTAGATAGTGAAATTTAAAATCCTTGTTGTATTTTATTTGAATAATTAGTATATTACTTGACAATAAAACAGTTTCAACTTGTAATTTTTTTTCATTTATGTTATTAAAACTAATTTTACATTTGTATCGAAAATCCTGGTGATCGAAATTCGATTATAATCATTATTGAAAGTTTAAAGACGAAAAAAAAAACTATTACCAATATATTTGTTAATGATAACACTACTATTAGGTTATCAATAGCTACTAAAAAGAAAAAGAGATCAGTTAATAAACAGACGAGAAAAACGTCTAGAACTGTTTTATTTATGCCTATATATATATACTATATACATATATAGTAGCAAAACGGATTGATTACGTTATTTAGGTCATTTATCGTCAGTCCTACATTTACGGATGGTGACGGTGATCAATTGTTTACTAAGTAGTTTACCGCAAGACATTGACGAGAATCTGACAATCGAACGGCAGTGTAATTAGAGAAGTCGATTACATAGCGTCGAAAACATGGAAAATCCAATTGTCACTGAAAATATATTAGTAGATGTTTCTACATACCTAAAAAAGTTTTAAAAAAACTTATCAACAATATCTAAAACACTATAGGAAAATAAAAAAAAAGATAAATATGGATACTAGAAATAAACAGAAATTAGCCGTTTCAAGTTTTAGACTCAGTAAAATTAAATAAAAAAATTATGTTCTATTATATTGTCCTAAAGCTCATTGGCTAGATAATAAATTAATACACCATGTCATGCAAGTTTTCATTTTAATACGTTATTATAGGATGGATAATTATATGAACGATGCTAATATCTGGAAGTAACATCTAATAAAGTTTATCTAATTGAATTAATTAATTATCATTTACTTTATAATGAATTATTTTATGTTATATTATCAAATAGATTAATGTATCAATTAATTTAAATAATAATATTTATTTATTTGTGTATATTTATTTATTTGCTCATATTAGGATAAATAATACGTGACAGCTGAAAATCATTTAAAGCGGAGATAGCAAAGTAGCATCAACCATTATGGAAGTAAGACCCATACCAATTGTATAGTTTTATTTAAAAAAATCTATCATCATCCTACCCTCATCTCATCTTTCTTTGGGGCTGGTGCATCAGGTCTTACTCTTCCATTCCTCTCTATTTGCAGTTATCTCTGCATTTACTCAATTTCTAAACATATCACCTTACACACAATCCATTTATCTTTCTTTGGTCTTCCCCTTTCCATATAATCGTCCTCATTAAAATCCAATACCTTTCTCACAACACCCTCGTTCCTCCCTGCACATTTCATGCCCATACCAGTACAGACGACTGTTCCTTAACTTCTCTGTTACTGGCGCCGTTTTCAAACTTCCTCTAATGTATTTTTTCTTACCCATTCTTGTTACCCCACACATACATCTCAACATTCGCATCTCAAATACATGCAGTCTTCTTTTGTACGTCACTTATATGGGCCAACATTCTAATCTATATAAAAAGGACAGGCCGTGACAGACAAAAAAAACGATCTAATTTCTTGCAGGTTCTTTTTAGCTAAGTTGTTTTCCAAACCAGTGGTTAGCCTTTTTAACGTTCATCATAAGGCACAATAAGTTAAGTAAGTAATTAAAGTATGTATTAATAACGTAAGTTTGAAACTACGTATAGATTCGAAACTAAAGTAAATTCTCATCGTAACAAGAGTATAGTCTCAAGCATGTCAACATTTCACTAACAACTCGAAACAACCTTCAACTGACGCACAATAATTAATATTCAGCCAAAACCGTACATCGGAGTCACGCAAGGCGTAGTATCTTATGAAATTACTTCGCCGTCCGACACAGCCGCCACGACCACTACGTCTGGAACTTGAATCTTGTTTAATACGAAAACATTCGTTAGTTCAAAACCAATAGATTAGTAATTGTTCTCACTATTAAAATTTGTAGTTTCACCTATGTATTTTCTAGTTTTGTTTTTTGTTATTACTCAAGGAACAGTTATTCCTATTACTGCAATGTATTGCAACGAAGTTTAAGAAGTATGGTTGATGGTAGGCAAGGTATATGGTATGGTATATGGTTGGTGGTAGAGGATTAGTGACAAAGATCGAGAAAGGGATGCTTAACTAATTTGGATATGTAGAGAGGATGGATGAAAGAAGATTGACGAAGCAAATTTACAAGGCGAGGGTGATTGGACAAACTGTAAGGGTAATCGTCTCTTGACTAGAATGAAGACGTTCTAAAGAAAGGCTTACCGTAACCGAAGAGCGTGAAATTAGAAGAAGTGAATGTGTTAGGGTCATAGCCGGTGGAAGTATGTAGTCTCTTTTAAAATTTTTAAATTAGGTTATTAATTAAAATTTTCCATTTTAAAGTATGAGATATATAAATTAAGTATGATATTTGCTAGACCCATTGAAGTTTTGCTACTTACACAAAATCTAATAAGTTTCTCATAACACATTTTTCTTTTTGCAGGGAGATTAGAAACAATGTGAACAAAAGCTTACGTCTTATCGTTCATTGGCATATTACCATCACTGTTAGCACTGCCTAAGTCAGTATTCATTTCTTTTATTTATTATCCGTTTAGGATGGTTGTCTTATGAGCTGATTACCTGTCAAAAGACAAGAAAAATCCAAAAAACCATTTGTCATTAAAAATACTACCATTTCTAGGTGATGGTTTTGTTATTTTATTAATACACTAATTACTGAATCATGTGTAACATACATAGGTAGTAAATGTTTTCTGGTGATTGAAATAAATAAAGGACAGTAAATATTCTTTTAAACATGATCAAGTTCACTCAATGCATTCAATCAATCATAACATTTGCAGTCAATAAAGTAATTTAAATCAAATAAAAATTATATATAACCCGAGAAGGTTGAGGAGTATTTTATTGTGGCCTACAAAAGGTAAGAAACTCAATTAATAGGCCACTAATGGTATGGGGTCGAATGGTTAAGATCAGCGAGAAATCGACTAAATTGTCACAGCTTCGTACCTCGGTATTTGGAATTCGTGTAAATTTACTTATTCTTTTTTTTGTATAGTATTTTATTACCCGAGCTTAATTGTGACAATGTGGCCTAAGACGATAACATGCTATGCCTAAGCAAACTGGCATTCGCAATTCCTATTAAATTACATGCTGGTGCCGTGATTAATCCAATTCATTTCCCCGTAAAGAAGCTTTTACCAAACGTTGCGCCACTAATGGGCTGATATTATTTTTAGCTATTTAATTTCAAAGACAAAGATGGTCCATAACTAAAAGTAATAAATTAATGACAAATAACAACTAGGCTACAATAAAATAAAAATAAATGTTTGTTATTACGCTTATGTCTTGGAAGATGGGGCGGCCCTTGGTATGGGATGCTACTTGCGTTGATACTTTAGCACCGTCACATCTTCCAGTTACCTCTTTGAAGGCCGGCACAGCAGCTACATTTGGGAAGGATCTCAAGCGGCGCAAATATGCTACCCTTGGTGAGGGTTACATATATTTACCATATAACATATGGATACCCCGTTTTGGGGTTGAAACTCTGGAGCCGTAGGGTCTGAGTGCTCATAGTCTTTTTTAAGGACCTCGCGAGTCGTTTAGTCGACACGTCTCGCGACTAGAGGGCCGGTCAATATTGAGCACAGCCTATTAGCATTGCCATCCAACGTGGCAATATGACCAGCCTTCTGGAAACCTTACCGTCTGGTGACGAGCTGGACGGCATTCATTATTTATAGTTCTTTTTTTTTATTTTAATTATAAAGTATTATTATATTATTTTTTATAGTATTTTTTTATTTGAATAAATACTAATAAATGTTTGTACATTTTCATGATGATTCTTATATAATCATCATTTATTTTAACAATGAATCAATGGTTGCACTATGGCATAACGTCATCGTGCAACCATCGATATCCAGTGCTTTATAAAGTGACTGTTCACATCAATAAGTGTCTTTATGGTTGCGTTTTATTACTGCGAATCCTACTTTTGGTTAATGGCACTATTTTGCGTATTATAGAAATCATAAACACGGGCATAGGTAAACATCAGAAAAACGCTGCAGAATCGCAATGAGTCCCAATAGTGCTCTGAAGACGTTATTGTATTATTATATGCGCAAGGCAGCAAGGCATTTAAAGTATTCGGATTGTAGTTAACCCACAGACAGTTCGTATTAAAGCATTGGCAGTATGATTTGAATTGTATGAGTTCAAGTCACGTATTATCTCTTTCGTAATTGACTTTCGTATACATATGGTATATCGAGTACGTACGCACTCGTTCGTAGTACGGCTGCCAAAATCAATAACATCTGAAATGCTCACGTCACAATGGGTACAGACGTTACCTACAGGGTATAATCGAATAACAAACTCCACCAGTACACCGATACTCGCAACGAGTAGGTTAGTTAAGCAAATTTTGCGAAATTTGGCACGGCGCTGGCTATGTGTATGAATTTTGATTCAGGTTTTGGACTATAGTTGTTTCCTAATAAATATTTTCTCCCTTTTAATGATAACGTTAAAATACACCAGTGTTGTGTCATAAAGGGACATTACATAATTAATGATGATATATTTAATAAATAATTAATGACGATTAGTTCAATTATATTTATAAGCCTACCGTAAAATTCTGCAACTTTGCCTGGATTTTGAAGTTTTTAGTTAATATTTCTAAATCTTATTATTATGGCTTTTAATGGATTTTAGGTATAAAACCAATCTTATGCGGTGATGGATAAGAACCAAATTATTCAAAATCTTAAACTTTCTTCGAATTACAAGCTCTTTTAAAGTTTTTAAAGTCGGAGGCAAAGTTGTAGAGACAAAATATGCAACTATGCTTTGCGGGATATCTTAATAAATATAAAACGGTTATAAATTTAGAACAGACCAGAACAGAACGGAAGAAGGAGAGAAGAGGAGGGAATATATTTTTGAATCAAGTACTATTTTTTGACACAAGCCACTCGCTCCGGCTTTTAACAAAATATTGTTTTAAATCGGTTAAGTTTTTGACTTTATCTATAAAAAAAAAAACCTTTTTGTTTAATACTTTAGAATTTTTACCTAAACAAAATATTTGAAAGTCAATAAATCTATGTTTCCTGCTATTTGCTCAAATGAAATAATTTCAATAGTTGTTATAATTTTTTATAATATATATAAAACTATGCCAGCGGCTCCATCCATTCGGAATTCAGAAAATTTGTATCCTATGTTCTCTCCAGGATGCAATATATGGCATTACATAATTTCATCGAATTCGCTTCGAAATTAATAAACAGACAGGCAAAACATTTTTAAAACTATCGAAATGCGTTCTGTTGTCGATTTTGAAGGCATAATATTTTTTTTAAATATATTCAATGTACAGATTTCGTCTCGTTAGCCTTTTATTCTATGTATAGATTAGTTACCTCTGAAACTCAGCTCGCATATTACGATATTTCTTTTATTTCTTACAGTTCATTTGCCGTTTTTACAGCCGCAAAATACATGAAAAGGAAAAACGTAGCATACGAACGAACCTTGGCACAGTCCAATAAGAGGTGAAAGCTTCGCAAAATTACCCTTTATCATTTATGCCATTGTTATTCCTAACTTACTTCCAACGTAGAACAATATTTTTGGGTATTTCATTAAATATCTTTCGGGTCGTTAATCTTTGACCTTTTTGTGTATTTCTGCGTAGGTAATATTAGTTCATATCACATAAAAAGGCATATTCAGAGCTTTTTTTTTTCTTTTTGCATATTTCCCATAGTTCTTTCAATGTCTTTATTAGATGAACACCCACTATAAATACGAAATAGTCATAGAAATAATTTACATTTGTTCATATCGCACTGCATTCCGTATCACATACATTTTGAAGACGATAAAAATGGATGTAGGCTGTGTATTGCATTCAATTATCGCAAACCTTAGCTAATATATCAGCCTTTCTGATGAAGTTGATGATTGATCTAGTGTTACCTTAATGCGTTGATTACCAGTACGTTTAGATTATATCCATTAAAAACTCTTAGATAAAAAAGTAAATAATTTGGAATATGATGCATTAAATTATTCTTAACCCCTTGAAAACTAACTTGTCGTTTACGCCAGCTTTACATCGTTTTCCTATTGTTTCATTTTTATGGATAATCGACATATTAAATATACAAAAGTAACTAGGTGTACTCGCAGCTCCACTCGCATGAATGATAAAATTATGGGCAGCGGTTTATTTTTAAATGTAAATTATTTTTTAGTTTAAAAGGTTAAGAATGTAAAGAAGGATTGTGATAATAATAATTTTAATGAAGTTTGTTTTTATATTTTTTTTATATAATATATTCCTAAATACTATTTAATGTAACAAAAAATATAATACTAAAACTTGACCAGATTTTAGGGAGTGAAAAAGTGAGTGGTGATTACGTAGCAATATGTTTTTTTTTGTTCAAAATTATGCTTGTTCAAAAATATTCATGATTCATAAACCGTGAGAGGTTTTTTTACTACTAGTTTTGCACGAGACTTCGCTCACGTGGAATTCAGATAATTATATTCTATTAGACAGCCTGTATTCTCCTTCAAGATGTAATCTATCTCATTATCAATAAATTCATATATACTCTATCCGTTCAGGCCCCTACCCGCGGAGAAGGTCACCCCGGCCAGACCAGGCCACTTCCCGTTTGGGAGTCTGTTTAGACTTCTCAATACAGTTATAAATCACCACTCCTTCCCCACTTAGTTTGGCAATACGGCTGAGTCCAGACCCCACCGAGACTATACACTCAGATATTCTTGCCCTAATAGGCCTAAATGGAGGCCTGCACAGCATATCGATTTGATGATGAGCGGCAACTCCCACCTCAGCCCTACAATCAACGGACTTATAGCCTTGCTCCCCACACCTAAAACATTGACCACCCCGTTCTACTCCCGCAAGACAGACTGGGCGAGTGTGACCCAGGCCCAAACTCGCGAACCACCGGAATGGGCATAGATGAAACCGTTCAGACAGTGCACACCATATTATAGAATTTTAGCCGACTTCAAAAATACATTTAATCCACATTAGTTTTAGTAAATATATATTTACCCAAATAAAAAGTAGCCAATAGATAAAATAAAAAAAAACAGTAAAAGAAAAATCAAAATCGTATTATTACCCCGAACATCCATAATCATAAATTTTACTTATTTATAATATTAGTATAGATCTTATTATGCATACGATTCATTATTATGGTGTTTTAATGAATCTGGATAAACGCTATTAATACATTATACATATTGTTATTACAGAGTATAAACTATAATCATACCACATTTCATCCAATTCAGTCCAGTAGTTTTTGCGTGATTGGCGAACAAATTAATGAACAGAGAAACAGACAGACAGATAATATTTTTAATAGCCATCGAAATGTGTTCTGTTGTCGATTCTGAAACCACCCAGGATAATATTTCTGAAATACCTCCGATGTACAGATTTCGTCCCTCTAGCCTTTTATTATAAATGTAGATTGCTAACGGGTTGGGGGAAGGGGGTCAAATATGACCAACATTTTCCATTCCGTAATATTTAAACGTAATGAAAAAATTACGTTCAAATATGTATTTTTGTATCATAAACAGATATTACTTAATTAATCCAGATATATATTTAACTAATAATCAGTGATGATACTCAGAGATTGGACAGAGGAATCGGTGTTTAAAAAAAAATACAAACATGTGTTTACAGCTTGAGGAGCATGAGAAACTTTATTTATTGAATGTATTACAAAGTTAATCTTGTACACCAGGAGATTTTACAGATATGTTGAGGCCATTATAATATGCACGTATAACATTACAACCCTTAAGGTTGACTTTATTATTCCTTAATGTGTCGAGTACCCGTAAACATAATACAATAGGAAAACAATGGAAAGCTGGCGTAAACGCCATAACTAAATACGGTAAGTGGAAACGATAATCATAGTGTTTACAGTTATCCACTACAGAAGCCTTGATTACGCTGTCGTAACTCGATTTTTCATTTATTTATTATATACTACAATTACATATACGTTTTTATTTTTAGTTTCAATTGATTTAATAATACATTGTCATTTCGGTATAGGGATATTTCGAACTTTAGTAATCGGTGTCTTAACCAACTATTAAACGCAGGACGTAAATTAGAAGGACGAAATCGGTTTTAGATCTTCAATTAATCGCGTTCAAAGCTCGATCCAATCTTGTCTTGTACAATCACTATTTGCATCTTTAATTGACGCCGTGGAATCGTAACTGATCTTTGACAATACCGTACTACCAAATATATACAATGAATGAATGAGAAACTTGATGCGAACTTAAATACCGTAAATGCTCATAATTTTTTAAGATCATCTTCGTTACTTCATCCTATACTAAGTACAGTCGGCACAATATGTTTTCTTCTTACATTCTTCTCTGTCATTTGTAACCTTTTATATACATAGAATTCTTTACACATTTTTTACACGATTATAGGCTCAGTACTTAACCACAGTCTCAATCTTGTGGTAACGGTAATAAAGGTCCGTTTATGTTCGCGTTAATAAAATAATAATAAAATACCAAAAAAACAACGTCACAAAAACAAATGCCAAATTGCTATTACAAAAACAAATAACAAATTATACGAAATTAATGAAATAGCCACAGGCACAAAATAACAGGAATATAGCATGAAATTTGAAAACGGCAACTAGAGTTGCAATGGACTAGCGAATGTAGTTCAAGAGCCGACACACCCTTCTACTACGTACTGTATGTACCCACAGTCCACACACTATAAAGTAGTACTGAAATAATATTTTATTCTGTCGAATTGACCCGTCTCTCATTTGTGCAACGTTATCTTGTAAGGCCGTCGTAGATTTTTTTTAATGAATTCCAATCATTGTGAATTCCTTTTGTTTTAAAACTCATTTTATATAGTTTGTTGATATGAAGCACTATATTTTTAAAACGATTAACTTGCCATATATGAATGATTTTTCAACATAACATAAGCTCACGCCTGTTATCTCCGAGGGCTAGGCAGAGGTGAAATAGCGAACTACACCCACCCACATTTCGCCGAGCTTAATTCCGGTGGTAATATAAATCAATCATCAGACGTTCCAGCAAAGTTATGTCGCTCTTTTTGCGAATAACTGTCATTTTAATCATGTTATATTTTACAAACTGCAAGCCTAGATGTACGGGTTCCCAAGTGATGCAGCCAGAACACCCCTATTGGTATTTGGCGACAAGTTTTCGATCTTGAGGATGGTATTATTAGTAAATGATCTACCACCATACTATGGTATCCTTAGGATGTTTCCTTCACCGTAAGCTAAGGGTGATATTAGAGTTGGATAAATGGGCTCAAACCCGCGTTCATTGACTTTCTTCCAGTTACGTGACTTTCTTACCTTATTATGACAAATCCGTACCATAGGTTAGCTTTTACTCCCTAACTTTCTTATCACTGGTACTACTTTCAAACTTCCTCTGATATACTCATTTCTAATCACTCTTCTTTCATTTATCTCTTTAGTTACCTAAGACTCAGATCCATGCAACACAACAAGTCATACAATGGTTATTTATTTATTTTATGATATCTCGAGAAGAGGTTAATTGATTTGAATAACAATTTCTTTGTGTTCTTTTCGGACTCAAAACGTTTACTAGGGCATTGGTAGGCAATATAGATTTAATTCAGCTAATAAGACAAAATGCAAGCAAATAAGACTAAGCCGAAGAGCGTGTGTGAAAGTAGAAGAAGCGAACCACGTGTATCAGGATTGTCACAGGAAGTCTCTGACTATCCTTATGGGAGAGAGGCATGATGTTATGTATCTATATATGTTATAACACAAAATGTATTTATCGAAGAGATCGCTAAAACAGCTAGTGAAGAGTATACAAAGGGAATACAAGCTAATATTTCACTATTCCTATATAAAATAACGTAATAAAGTCCACTAGTGATTTCCGCACACGTAACGCTACTTATTTCAGCAATTTATAAGAACGAATCACGTAAAACCAGTTCTCGGTCGCTCTCTAGTGTGCTATCTCAACATACATTCATTTTCTAAGGATAATATCCAAGGGACACGATGTAGCGAGCGATTTTTTTTTCACAAACTGGGTGCACAGTTTGGATGCGTAAGATCGTGAATTTGCATACAAAGTCAGTTTATTTTGAACATGTTGAGTTTCCGTATATCCTAGAGTGAACATATATAATTAAACTACAGAAATATTTATTTATACACCGTATGATGGCGGTACGCCGTATAGTTCCGGCTGAATAGTACCACTCCATATCTTACCATGGGTGTCGTAAAAAGCGACTAAGGGATAATGGATAAACCAGGCAATGAGCAGCAGCATCCTTGGAGTACCGCAAACACCTACCGCGATTGCCAAACTGCCTGTCAAGCGTGGCGATTATGGCAATCCCCCACTTATTAGGGGAGACCTATGTACAACGGTGGAGGTCTTTTGGTTGGATAGATTACTTATATTAATAAAATCATTGCAATAATTTGTTGCTATGTTTCTATAGCTATTATTTAACAATTTAATGACTGCATTGTAGAACATACATAAATTAAATGTTAGATTAAGAAATGTATGAAATAAAATGAAAAACCGTGTTTAACCGTATTTCTTTCATCAGTGTGAACTACAAGCGGTTCTCTTGAGTTTTGTTTGGAAACATAAGAATTTTTTTTTTGTAAATTGTAAAACCCGTGTAATATTCAACTACCACAAACATATTTATTTCTGAACAAACATATTTTACCGAAATTATTATTTAATTATGTAGTGTGTAAAAAGAATGTTTGTTAATTATTTTAATTGTCCCATAAAAGTTAGACTATAAATAAGAAAAACCATTGGATACAAATTTAATCAAAGTAAGAAAGGGTATCATTTTTATATCATCCTAGTGTGAGCACGTACTATGCTATATAACGTGATGTGTATATGTGCTTCATCCATCCATCCATTCAACCGAAAGACGTCCAGTGCTGGGCATAGGCCTCCCCTAAAGATCTCCACGAGGACCGGTCTTGCGCAACCCGCATTCGGCGGATTCCCGTGACCTTTGCCAGGTCATTGGTCCACCTTGTGAGGGGCCTACTGCGTCTTCCAGAACACGGCAGCCATTCAAAAACCCGTTGGCCCCACCGGACATCGGTTCTACGAGCAATGTGCTCATCCCATTACCACTTAAGTTTGGCAATTCTTGGGGTAATATCAGTTGCTTTCGTTCTTCTGCAGATCTCCTGATTTCTGAATCGATCACGCAGGGAAACTCCGAGCATAGTCCTTCTCCATATGGGTAACTTTGAGCTTTCTAATTAGGCCCATTGTAACCGTCCGCGTCTCATTGCCAAAAGATATCACTGGCAACTGGTCGAAGACTTTTGTCTTGAGATACTGCGGTGTATCGGACGAGAATATTCTGCGTAGCTTCACAAATGTGCTTCATACAAGGTCTATACTAATATTAGTTTTAAGGGAAAATGATAAAGTGTCTCCTCTGAATCTCCATTAAAACTTTGACTACTTTTATCTTAGAATTTTATTATCCGTATGAAATACTTTTTTTGAGTATATTATTATAATTATATTATTCATTTAGTTTTCAATAAATTAAATAACAGATTAAATAAAATTGGCTAAACATTTTGGTCCATTACGTATTACGTATTTTCAGAGCTGGCAAACATATATGACAGATCTTAGTTAGAAACGACGATGGCTTGGTTGATAGTATACTTGGATTTGGCGTCAATGGGCGTCAATAGGTAGGTGTGTTCCGGTACCATCAATTGAACCAGTACATCTAGGATTATTGTGTTTACCATCCTGGACCACATCGTCACTTAACATCAGGTGAGATTTTGGTCAAATCACTGACCTTATACCGTGTAAAAAAGTGAACAGATTTAGATTAAGTGTTAATTTATCATCTATCATCAGAACTTAACGTACTCTTATGAATTGTGCCATACAAATCCTTCACATATCTCGACGGTAGTTCGTACATTCGAATCAACGCTTACAAATTGCTTCGTTTATCATCGATATAAAACAGTCATAAATAAGCCCTTACTATTCTACCCCCTTAATCCCTTCTTGGGTTGATGCAGTATTAGTTAACATTGTAAGATAGTAATTTTATTACATAAAAAACCCTTTGGGCAAAAAAGACTGTGAACTAGTTTATGAATAACATTGTGAATGATTTCGAAAAATATCCACTAAAATTTTAACTATATTAAACTCTATTAGTACTATATTTGTATATATATATATACAATTATAGAGGCCCAAAAGAACGTTAACATCAGGCAATAAAAGTTATTCATTCCCCTACTCATACCCAGTCATTCATTTATTTCATTCATTCTTGACTTTTGATTTTTATACATAATATGACAAAATATTTCTCTGTATGATGTTTTTTTTTTATTTTGTAAGTTTTAATGATTTGTAATATTTTATTTTTAATTTATTTAAAAATTAATGTACGCACGCTATATATAAAATGACTAACCTTTAACATAAGTAAAAAAAGTTCGAACGTTGAATATCATGAATAATTTGAATAAGTAACATACAAAAATCACATAAAATAATTGCGTATATGTAAAAGAGATCATTTATTAATATTTTAAAACAGTAGTTAGGTAGTTAACAGTAATAAGCTTCAAATTACAGTGACGCGAGCAAGTAAAAAAAAGACTTTATTTGATGCCGTGGTAACGCACTCTTTGTCTTCTTTTTCGAGAGATAAAATTATTGTGAATAAACGAGCGTTATTAATTTAATTTGTTAATTGATGGCATATTTGCTCATGAGACTAAGCCTAGAATAAAATTAAAAAAACCTTTTTACACAACACCGATGCATTTCAATCTACAAATTCACTCCCAACGATTTCTCGTAATGCACCAAAAGAAGTACTGTAACTGTTAAAAGTTTTAAGTATTAAAAACGAACCCTCCATTACACAGAATCAAGACAATAAGGGAAAACTTAAAGTACCAACAAAATATATATCTCTATATATATTTCTAAACAGAAATCTTCAAAATTAAATATTAAATGTGAAGATATTTCGGTGCTTACCGCGCAGTAAGTCGTACTCAACGTGTTCATAATAACGGAGGTCTCGCTGTATCGCGACTCGCGAGCACATTACAGACGGTATCGTTGTGTCGAGCCACCTTAATGCAACTCGCTTTTAACCTACATCGGATGAGAGCCGTAGCGTTGTAATGCTCGGCATACTGTCACACCGTCGCGTAATGTCTTACTACTTTCTTATGTATACATATTTATTGATTTTAAAAAAGTTTTAGAGGTAGCGACAGCAACAATGATCAAATCATTTTACCATATATTTATTGAATTGAAAATCTGTCGCCAAGCATCAATAAATATATTCCGGTAGCATCACTAGAGGCCAGCACCTCCAGGCTTAGAGTGTTTACCATCCTAGAGCAAATCATCACTTTAAATTTCAAATACATTATCACCGTATTGTACAAAAAGAATAACAATACATGCATTGAAAACAAACAATAACTATTGATTTTAAGAAGCTGACTAATTTATAGCTAATTCCACGAATGAAAAGTTGCGAATATTTATGTACACAGTTTTGCCATACAATTATCTTGTTATAATTATATGTAATAAAAATCTTATTCAACAATAAGCAGTAAATAAAATTCTTAAGGGCAATTCGCACAAAGCGAATGCAGGTCGGGCGCTGGTCGGGTCGGGCTCGGGAGTACAGCGAGTCTATTTCCATGTATTTATAAACGCGTGTGCGGGTAAGGCCTGGCGTGGGTGCCGTAGTGTGTGACTCGACCTGCACCCAACCCGCACACGCGTTCCGTGCTAATTGCGCTTTAAAGTAAAATATTTATCTAGGTTGTATGTAGAAAACATATTTTAAGTTTTGAAGTGATGAGGGCTCAGTGATAGTATGGCGGACAACACATAGATTTAAATAGATAGGTATGAACTCTCCAATGACCCTGAGTTTTGGTGCAGGAACCATATCTTGACGAAACTATAACATTGCAGAGATCGATGTATTTCATGTCTGCCAGGTTAAAACTCTGTTGCCAACCATTTATAAGTATGTAACAACATTTCTGGAAAGACAGTAAGTATCAAATATCATAGCATCTTTGGTCACGTACCAAATGAAACTGTTAAGGCCTATAGAGCTTATAATAATAATGAAACTGTTATAAAAAGTTAGCTTTCAGCAATATGTGGAAGCTCACAGTTCGTAACCTTGCCGAATTTGATTATAGGCGACAAATCGAATTCACGGACGTTTATTAACCCTACGGTGTGACAATAAGTTAGACTGGTGTTATGCGGTTTGTAGATACAGCGCCTCACATGCTGAGCGTTTACTTTGCATATTCATTAAGCAGTTCATTCCAGCTTTCTCATGTTCGGCTAGATGCCTTTCGATTTAAGTATATTTATTATAATCAACAGACAATTAAGATTAAACTATTATTATCGATAATTATATACCTGTATATTATAAAATTACTAACTGTGTGTCCACGGCTCCGCCCGCGTTTCATGTATTCTTCACTGCGTACCTAAAAAAAAAAACAAATGAATGAAGTAAAATCTACCTTTTTTAATTAGCGCAGTAAAAATGTACACAAGGGTAAATAGAAAAAAAATATATAAGAAAGGGTCGATGGAATCCAAAAATAAATAGCCTATAATCATTTACGAAAAATTTGGCGTCGAATGGTAGTAGTCCCATCCCAATATGTTCAGTAGTTTTGAGGTGGTGAGGTCAAAGGACCCCCATTTTCTTTTTATATATGTATATAGCATTTGTACAGAACCAACAATTCATGATATAAAATTGAAAAAAAATTGCCTCTTCCCAACGATTATGGATAATTTTTTTTCTCTTGGGGAAAACCAATCTTGGGTATCCTTATAACACAGAAGACAGCAGAAGAGTGGACTGCGGCCAATAAAAATCCAACGTGTTACTATAGTAATTTTTTAGTGAAGTTTTCTTTTCTAAATTTTTCCACGAGTCTTTATTCCTCAAGACAAATGAGCCAATGAGACAAGCCAACAAATGAGCCCCTGTGGGAAATTATTTTATAGAGGTTATCTTCCTCGCGACCTATGTGGAGAAGTTAGGATTTTTTTAAAATACTATATACACTTTGACCCAATCTCAGATGTTAAGTGACTATGTGACCTAAGACAATAAACCCGTTAAGCATACAGCTATTGGCTCCAGAAAGGTTTTCAAACTTGAGGGTGGTAGCTACCTAGGCGCTTTATTAGAAAATGCACTACCGCCATTCTATGGCTTCCTCGCGATGTTTACAGAATTAGACCACCGACAACCATACCACGGAGCCATCATAGCTTCATATTGTCTTTTGAATTGGCTTGAACTGATTGAATTGATTGATTTATTGAATTGAACTGGATTGTGTTTTTATTTATTTTAAAAATAACACCAGGATAATAATCATTATCATATTCATCATTTTCACGTTTCCAATAAACAAAAATTAAACATTTTAATTAAAGGTACCCTTTGAGGTGTGTGTGATACACACCTCCAAAAGTTACTCCCAAACAAATCACACCCGATTTACTCTGCATCCTCATAGCATATTCTCTATACACTTTAGGACTGTACAGAATGCGGTGAATATTTTGTTATGTTAATGTACATTCGAACACGTTTCCAGTCGCAACTGGAAATACACTTAATTTCTAGAAATAAAACGTGCTAGAGAATAAGAGAATCCGAAAATGTTTTTAAAAATATCTACGTGAAAAATTTTATATATAGTGTGTGTATTTTAAATGATATTTCTTTTGGGGCGTTGTGGAAAAAAATAAGTGAGTGCGATTCGCGCGCAGAGCGACATGTAATTTTAACATCATGATTGGCCAGCCAAAGCAGACCGTATTTGTACAACAGCAAAGGCCAATATAGTTTGATCATAGATAAACTTATGATTTTGTGCATTGAACTACTAATTCAAGAAACCTAAATTTCAAGTCCTATATATATTCTTAGCCCAAGCTTTCATATAAAATCTGTTATTTGAGATACAAGGCTTGGTGTAAATGAAAGCTAGATATCTCTCGGGGGAATTATTTAGAGTTATTAGAAGGTATTCTCTTCAAAGAATATATCTGTTTGTACAATTTCTTGATAATTCTTCCTCTTAGATAATAGCAATTTGTGTTCAAACAATTAGTGCCAATGTCATGTACGTAAGATGTATTTTCAATCTTTTATCAGCGTTACCAAGCTACAGAAAAAACTGTGGCTCATCCTGCTAGAACTTTCCATGGAGCCTTGTCGGCTCCTCAGAATAAATGCTACTCGTTATCTACCATAATAAACTTGACTTGTACACAATAACCAAACTATTTCACACAAAATGCCACCAAGATTACATGGTATAGAGGAAAATACACAAGTTTAATGAATTAAAAAAAATAACTTCTACATGTCAGACTGAGATCTCGCCAAAAAAACTCCGCCAAAAACTCCTATTGATAATTATGTTTCAGCGCCATCTAGTAGTGAATTATAATAAAGGGTGTTATTATATAAAAACCCCCTCCATAAAAAAAACTAGGCAGCATTAGGGGCTGCCAACAGAAGTGAAAACTTTGAAAAAGACTGTTTATTTTTTGTTATTTGGACAACAAACGGAAGAATTTTAGTAGTTTCGACTCGGAACATTTTTTTCGGACATTTAGGGGAATAATTTTCGATATAGCAACACATAATCTTAGGAAACTGCCAACATCCTTCCATTCCTTTCCATCTGAGATAAATTATTTGCCATATCGTTGACAGTAGGTTGACAGCTAAATGTCACATTACATTAGTAACGCGAATCTATAAGTTTATACCCTACCGAGAATTGCTCAACGCCGCTAAAGTAGTTTTCAATTCAAATACAAAGAAATACTATTTTTATGGTGAGAAGTAGAATTGGCATATAGCCTATGTTACCCGGTATTAACGCTTTCTATAAGAGACAGAATTTTTACAACCGTTTAAGTAATTAAAGATTTGTGCGTAACAACCAAACAACAATTTTACATTTATATAAGGGTTAAAATTTTAATTTTTATATTTAACTTTCTAATTTCTTAGCCCGCCCTGTCTCGGAGGAGGTCACCCCGGTCTGAGCAGGTCAACTCGCAGATAGCCTTCAGTGGAATGGAAGGTCCGGGTTTCCACCCCTTCCCACCTTGGTTTGGCAATGCGACAGAGTCCAGACCCTGTCGGTGCGGTGACCTGACTGAGCCGCCATCTGCGTTTAGCCCTCGCGAAGCTTCTTAGATGAAATTATGCACCCAGCTATTCTTGCACTAATATACCTGAATGGCAGCCTGAACAGCATACTACCCATGTGGTGATGAGTTTCACATCCCGCTTCAGGCCTACGATCAAGAGCCTTCTGGCCTTGCTCCCTACACATTGGCCTCTCCGCTCTACTCCAGAAGCACAAACTGGGCGAATGTGATCCAGACCCAAACATCGGAAGCAACGTAGGGCCATTGATCAACCCGTTCAGACAACGCACGCTATATTGCAGAATTTATGCCGACTTCAATTACATTTATTATGATTAATTATTGAAATGTTTATTTTAGTAAGTACCTTATATCACTCAGGAATAATATACCTTTTTAACAGTGACAGAATTTTTAAAACCGGATCAGTAGTACCGGAGATTACAACGAACATCCAAACTCACACACTTTACCTCTGATAATAGTAGTATAAACTAGCCGTGTGCCCGCGTTTCATATGTTCTTCACTGTGTTTTATTTTTTTATACGGAATACCTAATTATTTTCAAAAATATTTCAGATAAATTCAAACACTTGCCCGTTAAACAGTGGATTGAATCGGATTGTATTCCATTTTTTATGAGTTTTAAGTTATTCACGCGGAACCCTAAATATTTTCCCCGGAGATACCCTATAAGTATCCAGAGATTACCTGGAACTAATAGACAAAGAGGTAGACAGTCAGATAGTCAGGTGGACAGTTAGACAAAAATTTTAAATATTGTATTTTTGGTATAGGTATCGTATCGTATATACATTCATATGTATCTAGTAGAAAATTGTTATTTTAACATTAAAAACAGACACTTCAATTGTATTTATTGCTATAGATACTAGTTATTACCAGGTATGGAGCAAAATATAATGAATTAAATCAACAAAAGGTGACTTAACAAAAAAAAAATGAATTTATTTAATTCGAAGTAGCTGTGTGCCCGCGGCTGCGCCCTCGTTTCATTTATTCTTCACTGAGTGTTAATTTTTTTTAATACAGAAACCTTATTTATTTTTTGTTGTAATAAGATAAAATAATAATATTTCTCATAAATTTAAGCATTTGACCGTAAAACTGTGCATTGAATCGGATTTTATTCATGTGTTTATTCGTTTTTAGTGTTTATTTTAATTTCGTCATACGGAACCCTAATTTTTCTTTAAGATTAAGATAAAGTAAAAATATTTCTAATAAATTCAAGCACTTTCCCGTAAAACTGTGCATTGAATTTTATTATTTTTTAGGGGTTTTATTTTTTATACGCGGAACGCTACTTATTTTCGAAAATGAAAAGTACCCGAGTTACCCGGAGTAACTTTAGTTGCCTACAAAAAAAAAGTCCCGTCAAAATCCGTCCAGCTATTCCGGAGATTACCCGAAACAAACAGATAGATAGACAGACAAAAAATTTCTATTTTTGATATAGGTATCGTATATACATTCATATCTATTTAATAAAAAAATTTTGACATTTCAATGTTATTTATTAGTATAGATGTGGCGTTCCCTCTTAGTGACCCTCTTAGTATCCAGTCTTAAACTCCTGTATTTTCATGGATTTATTGAGCTTCATCCGATATTCAACCGAGTTTGGGAGTTAGTTCGTTCTTTCAACTTCTATCCCTTAGAATTGTTCAATTGAGACAGTTTAGAGGATGCGTAGGTATGAAGCAATTTGTTTAATTGGTATTTTATTAACTTTAATTTTACAATTAATTATACCGAGTTTAATTTAGGGATATTCTTTATACATATATTTTGCTTAGATGCTTATTATAAAGGTAAAGTCTCTAAGCATGTTCGTCTGTTTGGTATTTGTCTTACAACTTTGAGAAACATTAAACCGATTGGGATTATTGAAGCGGCCATTAGGTTCAGTGATAACGTGAGTGAATACTGCGTCGCTAGATGTAGGTTTGGACCTAGCCATTTTATTTCATAACTACCTGTATTCCGGTGGCTCTGCCCGTATTTCATGTTCTTCAGCGCGTATTATAGTTTTTAAATAATAATTGTAAAATAATATTTTGATTGTATCTATTTTGTTCACAATTTAACGAGTTTTCTTTTTTTTTACTCATAACCCTAATTATTTTGGAAAATAAAAGTGGCGTAAGTCAGGCGCAGTTTCTTCAGCTATCTGCCTAAAAAGTCCCGTCAAAATAGGTTCAGCCGTTCCAAAGATTAGCCGAAACAAACAGACAGATAGACGAATATTTTAAAAATTGTGTATTTGGTATAGTTATCGCATACATGTATTCATATGTAAGTAATAAACAGTTGTTATTTGATAATATAAACAATGGAATATCATTTATTAGTATAGATAAACCTAAGCTCTCGGCAAAGGATAACATCACAATGAAACCATATCATTCATTCATCGTTCCTCTCAAGCAAAGATAAACCATTTCTCTCTTCTGAATCTCAACATAGAATTTCTTATTTTTTGGTAAGGGGCTATTATTAGAGAGCATCAGTGTTCTTTTTTGTTGAAATTTACAAAAATTTAGACCAACGAACAAACACTAATGGGTAACCGGTACTAAAATTAATAGAAACTATTTTTCGCAGTACAATTTATTATTACAGTCATAATTAATTAAAATTACTTAATATTGGATTTTCATTTGAGCTCTTTTTATTTTTATTGTCATAACTGTCCGCGTCGAAGGTTTTCATTTCGGCTAATAACCGGAGGCTGGACAAACACGATTGGCGTAAGACTTTTTTCCCCATTTTTAACATTTATTTTTCTAGTATTATATTTCACTTTGCAGCAAAATTGACAAAAATAGATAAATTTCTAGTAGCTAGTGCTCGCCTGTGATCGAAATTCCACTATAATTCATAAAAACGCTTACAATTTTGTTTGCTTTTCATTGTCAATTACTTAAAGTAAAACGTTCTTGAAAGTTAATATTCTGAAACACGGTAAAAAAAGTCAAGTCTGACAATTACATGTAATTGATCATGTCTGGTAATCGTTGCCAAAGGCACTGTTGTGTATGTAATGTTTTTTTATTGATTCAATGTATTTTATGCAGAATTAAAAAATAGCATTCTGCACTCCTTCTCTGTATAAACTATAAGTGTGCGAAATTTCATACTCCTTCGTTCGCGCAATTTTCGTAAATAGGGGTAAAAAGTTTTTGCTTCACGTTTTTACATATAGATACAGACGATTCAAATATTCATTTAAATTATTTATTGAATTACTATAAACTTAAATTAAAATAACTTAAATTACGAAAAAGTTTTTAAAAATAAAAAACAATTTTAAATTAATACATTTTGTATGATAGATTTCAAAAAATATTTATTATTTTATATTTTTTGAATTCAAGATATAATCAACAAGTTATATTGTATTATTGATAAATTATTTATAATCAATAATGTAAATAACTGTACAAAGCGCAATAATCGTCTAAAATGAGCATATGAATTTAAATGTAGCTAACAATTGTTATTCGATTGATACAGTCGATTGCTAAACAGTGTGTTGTGTGAACCGGATCAGGTTCTCGGTGCTGAAGCGCGGTGAGGCGAAGCGGTATATTGTTGAACTTTTCGATTCAATAGTTTTCAAACTACCACCACACACTACACACAAAACTCACCTTTTTATTTCCAGCTATATAGGCCAGTGACTTCGCTAAATAAAAGTGTTTAATTGGAGGTAAATTTTACCGCGCTTAACGATTTGCGGTAGGGAAAAACTTACAGAATCGCGTTACCAATGCTATAAAGTCAACCGCCTACATTTTTTAAAATGGAATAGGGGCAAACGAGCAAGTGGATCACCTGATGGTAAGTGATCAGCACCGTCCATGGACATGCATCTAGTATGTCAATAATGACGTCAAGTATATATAAGATGGCGTTTAGTTGGTGGCACTTTTGTGTTGCCACATCTGAAATATTTTTCCATAAATGCTTATTTTTAATTTAAATTTTTTGAAGTTTGAATTTGATTTTTGTATTTATGTTGTTTTGATTTTTATGTGTTTGAATTTTTTGTGAAATGTATTTTGATTTATTTTAAATGTGTTTTATTTTTAATTTATTTTATTTAAAAAAAAAATGTATTTTTTTTGATAAGTTCAAACATAAATTCCGCCTTTGTACTCACATGTGTCCAAAAAGTGTAAAATAAATGAATAAATAGTCTTTCTAAGGTTTCGATTTTTTTTTTACTTCTGCCGGCAGTCCCCATGACGGTAATTTTTCAATGCTACAATTTAGAACGCGATTATAGGTCTTCGTTATGGAGAGTTCATTCAAGTTCTTCCTTATTACTTCTTTCAACACTATTGTATGTAATGTAATGTATACATACTAAAACATCCCTTATTCCAAATAAGAATCATGAAAATGGGTTCAATAGTTTTCGAGTTTTAATCCAACTAATGGACAGATAATATACATTGAAGGTTGTCGTGCACAAATGGATCACGACTACCACGCTTATAGTAAGAAACTTGACAACCGCTTTGTTGTGAAAAGACGCTTTAGAGACATCCTAAAGCTTGTCGTTTTTTGGGATCAGCAAGTGTATACCCACAACTAACTTTTTTTTTAACGTGGGAAATACATATCCAATCCATCCATCCAAATTATACAATCCTAATCTTCCTAACGCCCCTAATCCTTAGCGCCAAGAATACCCACTAAAATCCACGGTAGCGTTCGTCGCTCCAGCGGCAGGCCCAACCAAATGAGCATGGCGGGCATATCCAGAGCTACCTAGCCCAGCATGATGATGCCGCCTGTCAATTGTTTCGGCGATCGTTATCCTTCTGTTGTCACCCTATTTCCGGCAGTAGCTTACGACGTCTTCACCCAGGTTCCGGCGGCGGCGCCACAAATGTTTTTAAGTTGTTCAACGTTTCCGGTAGCGTTTTGCTCACCTGACAACATCAAATCGTACCACACACGTTCATGCGAGTCCTATATAAGATGCGGTAGAACCGATACACGAACACTAGAGTTCTATCTAAGGAAATACTTGGAGTGTTATACTACGTATAGACTACGTTGTATTTATATATAGTGAGAGTGTGGATAACACTTCTTCGACTGTACTTTAATTAAGATCAGATAAAGCGCAATAATTTTTGAAAACTGACACTCGATGTGGTTTTTATTCCTGATAGTATCTCAATTTACTACTCTTCGTGGCAAAAATTATTATCAAGCTGCACAAAACCTGATCGCTTAATATACAAAGCTGATTATAAATTAATTATACCAGAATAAAATACATTACATTTCTTATATAAAACTACGCAACGTTAACAATGCATCGTCTGCATTCTACAATAAGATTTAACGTATTCACAGTTTACAATTTAATTACACTTTGAAATTTCCCAAATGAAATCCGAATAACCAACTTGCTACGAACAAAACTACATGCTGAAAATTGTTAATGCGCCCATATTTTACTTATGACCTAGCTTTTGCAATCAAGCCTCAAGCAGTATGTTTATATGTGATGTGCCTTTGTCGATTATATTAAATTCGACTTTTCAAAAGAATTAAAATATTTAATATCTTAATCGAGAACATATTACAGATAATATTTTCTTTTTATTCTAGAATTTAGGTGTTAACATTATCATTTATGTAATATTATTTGCAGGATTCTGGATACTTTCGGCTTAGAGATGTTATTTCCCTTCTGTCATTCTATCGATTTTTACCTTAATTCCACAATCTACGTGTGAAGGAAATCAAGTATCATAAACTATAAAAACACACATCATATAAAATCGTTTAATAGTTCAAAATACATCAAACAATAATAAACTATTAACGTACCTTCGTAACTAAGGCGCTTATAAAAAGTATATCTTTTTATCGAAGGAAAAAGAACATATAAACGATATTATAATTATTGCGTTCTCAATAAAGTAATCAGTAAGAAGCTAGTTCCAATTATCCTTACGGACATTCAATTACAAAAAAAAAAGGTTTTCACATCGACAAAACTTTTCACATCCCTATTAAGGCTGGGTCCGATAATTGCCAGCGTATTCGGGCCCAGCCCGTCCACTAAATATAGACGTGCCGTCAGCAATTCTCAGCTTATTCCGACCTCTCTTTGTGTCTCTTCTCTCGTTTAAAAAAAGTAAAAATAGCTGTGTAAAGTTGTGAACTTTACTGATACGCTATTTAATTCAGACAATAATTAAAACCCACTTTATTTCACTTGAAATTGTTTGTTAAGAAAAGTGTAGTTCGATGTAATTTCATCATGTATGGGTTTCATTCACTTCCCTGTGAATTGTCATATAAGTTATTTTTTAGCGATTCAATGGAAATACACCCATTGTTGGACATAACTCTCACCTAAAAAAGAGGGGGGAGGGGGGTGAAGAAAGAAAGAAAGAAATTTATTGTTGGATAATAAACATATAGATTACTAATACAAAAAACACACATTTTAAATAGTTAGGAATTAATCCAACAACAGCCCCCTATTCAGCTACTTTTTGCAGCATCACCTTGCGGTAGATTCTGCAAACCTGGCTTTCAATAGGGGGCTTTAACATGCACAGACGTTCAGTCGACAAATAGATAAGCAAAAATAAAAAAAAAAATAAAACAAACATTTATAATTATGAAATGATCCAATCAAGTGTGAGTGTAAATCCAGGGTTGTATGAGATGTAGCGACTGTAGGCAGAATATATAATATTATCGTGTATTCGAAAATGTTAACCGTCAACAAGTGATTGGATAATTCAAGTGCCTGTAAAGTTTAAGTTTAATGTAGTGCCTGGTCTGTAGCACGATGGTATGAGTTCATATTGTTTTTTTTTTTTGGATATTTATTAAATACTGCATATATTGATCTTTAAAACTACATTTACATTTTTTAGCTCGTAATAGCCATAATCGCTATGCTTGGCAGTCGGGTTGACGATCACATAAGTGTTTGTGGTGCTCAGAGGAAGCTGTTGCCCATTCTCTGGTTTATCGCGTTTTACGACACCCGTGGGAAGGCATGGAATAGTGCTATTCTTAGGCGGCACCATACGGCACTTTCTATTACTGAATAAGTTTTGACTAAGATTCGCCAATACCAAATGACTGAAATATTATACTTAAAATGGAGAATCGGCGATTCGATCCGTTTTTCGAAAATCGAGCTAATTCTAAATAAAGTTGGAAATCAAAGGCAGTATTAATCTGGAACTATAAACTACATCATTTTCATATTTAACCCCTTGAGAACTAACCTGGCGTTTACGCCAGCTTTCCATTATTTTCCTATTGTCTTCCTATTATCTCATTTTTATGGGTAATCGATATTTTAAGCAAGACACCACTATTATTTTTATTCTTATTAATCGATTAACTAACATAAATGTTATAAGAAACGGTCTACCAATCGATAATTACAAAATACTAGCAATATGAAAATCGTGGCGTAACGTTATTATATAAAACACTCATTGTTTCTCGAATTACTATTTACAACTAAATAACTGGAGACATTAATAAAGTGTTTATTCATTCAGTTTTAGAATCTTAACTTTTAAAATCGTTGTTTTTGATGCGATGATGGCGCAGCGGATAGTTTGGCCGGATTCCGTATCAATCGACGTGGGTTCGATCCCCTCTTATCCAACTATAAAATCGGCCTGAGCTTTCGGTGAAAGAAAACATCTTGAGGAAATCATAACATCGTGTCAGGGCATTTTATAATGATGCCCACTTGGGTAGCTACCACTCTCAAGTTTGAAAACCTGTCGCCAAATACCAATAGGTGTGTTCCGGCAGCATCACTTCAGAACCAATACTTCTAGTAAGATTGTGGTCAAAGCACTAAGCCTATTCCGTGTAAAAAAATAGCCTATAACCATCTGCGAAAAATTCCACTTCATATGGTCGTCTCATCTCGATGCGTTCAGTAGTTTTGAGGTCATGATGCCTCAAAGGATCCCCATTTTCCTTTTATAAATTTACTAGCTGCTCTCCGTGGTTTTACCCGCGTAGTTCCCGTTTCCATGGGATTTTCGGAGCCTATACCGTGTAAAAAAAGACATGCGATCCGATTCGTAGATCGTACTCAAACATTATAATTAATTGCAATCATAGAAATCAACTGAATTCGATCGATTGAATCGCAAGTGGTGATAATAATAAGGTAATAATAAATGGAAAATAATAATAACACAATTTGACAAACCAGCTATAATACATCGAAGCATTGCATTTTTGCTACAAATTAATTTCAAATAATTATAAGCAAACTATTAATTACTCTTGCAATCGTGCAATAAGTATTTTGCATAAAATATAACTTTTGTTATTAGCACAATTTGTAAACATTGCAGTCCAGCTGAAACATCTTATGGAACTCGTCTCAAAGCTTTCATTATTCATGAAAGACCGTGACGTTTTGATTAATGCTTGAAACAAAGTTGAAATTTTATTTCCCTCCCTCGATTGCAGAAATGAGAAGCTTAACTACCATTACTCAAGGTTTGAAAAGCAGTTTTGTCATAATAAGAAGAAATTTAAAATAATATTCTTTATTCATTCGTTGTACGGTAGAAATTAAATGTAACTATTCTGTATTTTTATTTCATGGAAACAGTTGTTTCTGAAAATATTACTAAAGTTGAGTACGGTTGGTGAGAAATTGTGTTGGGCAAAATCTATACTAACAAATTAAATTGGTGTGTCTGTTCCTTATGTCAAAATTATTATTTTTTTACTAAATTGATATGAATGTATATACGATATCTATGCCAAAAATACAATTTTTAAATTTTTGTCTGTCTGTCTGTCTATTTGTTCCGGGTAATCTCCGGAACGGCTTCAAGGATTTTGACGGGCCTTTTTTTGGTAGTTAGCTGAAGACACTCCGGATAAATTAGGGTTTATTTAATTTCGAAAATAATTAGGGTTCCGCGTAAAAAAATTACAACTCGTAAAAAAATTTATAAAATCCGATTCAGTGCATAGTTTTACGGGTAAGTGTTTGAATTTATGAGAAATATTTTTAATTTATATGGTTACAAAAAAAAATTATTTGACTTCCGTTTAAAAATTTTAAACGCGGTGAATAATATATGAATCGTGGGCGCAGCCACGGAAACACAGCTAGTGTAATATATAAAATCTGAAGTTTACAATTCAATTATTTTGTGTAACTGATCACTTTTAGATAAAATTATAATAAATAATAATAATAATAAATCTTTATTCATGAAATGCAAATACAATTCACAGGGTGCAATGGACCCGGGAAAAAATATTTTGTGCCCCGGGATCCAGTGCCTTTCTTTATAACATTACAGCTTTATAATAAAAGATATACTCGTGTTGTGTATGTATGAGGTGCAAGTCAGCGTAGGTATAATCGGTTGTGTGATTGGTTTTGTATGTGTGTGTTTAAGCTATTGTAAAATAAATTAGATGACACGACTAAAAAAAACAGCTTACTTTATTCGAATGTAAGAAATCAGAATTTCATTCCAAAATTACAAAAAACTTTACCTTGTCGTTTAAATTTAGGACCAGAAGAAATACCTATATATTATATAATAATGTGGAGTAAAGCTTCTGTATCCTCATAGTTAAGACCAGATAATCAGTTTTTAACTTTTAATTCCAAGATATGCGAGTTGAGTGAGTATATATATATATAATTCTTTATTTATTCTATTATATAAATGTGGTGCTAGAAAAAGAGATTGCTGATTTATGAAATTTGTTCGGAACTTTTGGATTTTGAAAACTAAATCATTTCTTCGTTTAAGTGTAATTAGTTCCGGATCAAACACGACCCTGGAGTGTTGTATAATAATTGAATTTGTTATAAAAAGTTGGCGTACACTCAGGACTTTGGCACAAGAATAAAGTTTATGAGTTGGGTAGCGAAATGGTTTAAAATACGTTACCTTTAAAACTGATCTCTGAGCTCTTTCTAAAGATAACAAATGTGATTTATGA
Source organism: Samia ricini (assembly GCA_014132275.2). Lineage (NCBI taxonomy): Eukaryota > Metazoa > Arthropoda > Insecta > Lepidoptera > Saturniidae > Samia > Samia ricini. The sequence goes on along the minus strand of AP028163.1, from coordinate 22,601,008 downwards.
GCCCCTCCCCAAACAGAAATACAATACATTTTAAATTATGTATGTAAGTCATATTGTTCGGAGGAGCGATGCCCGATGGAACCAATGGATTCTTGATTTGTTACCACGTACCGGAAAACGCAGTGTGGGTATGTCTCCAACAAGTTGGACCGACAACCTGGTGATAGTCTCTGGAATCCCCTGGATGTAGGTGGCGTAAGACCGGTGGTTATGGAGATTCATGGGACAGACCTTTATTGAACGTGGATGTTATTCGTTTGAAATGACGACGATAATAATGATCTCAGAATAAATGTTATTACTTAAAAAACAAATATATTTTCTAAAAATACTACTAATCAAAGCAAAAATCAGTATGATAATCCTACATTGCAGCAGCAAATAATGAACTTGTTAACATAGTATTTAAACCAAGACTTTTTCAATTCCTTCACTTTTTATTAACACTATAAATTATCATAATTTGATAAATTAATGGGATACATTTTTTTCTTTTTTTTTACTGGTTCACAAAAGTGGGTACAGTTGTTTTGTTTTACAATAAGCTAGTTTTAAAATAACTTAATATAAATTGGCCCTTCTTGGCGTAGACACAGCTTCAAATAATTGTAATATATCTATAAAGCGACGTAGTATAAAATATAAAAAACGAGTAACTTAAATTTACAAATTTAAAATAAAATACCTTAAAACTATAATAGTAACAAAAAAAACACAATTTCAAATCATTAACATCGAGAAAAAAAATATTGACAAAATATTTACGAGTTTTGTTGGTAATGCTTCCTAAGATGAGTTTGACCTGTGAATATTAAAAGTTTTATGATTTATAAATTATTGATACTTTTACATATTCCATAGATCAAGACAGAATGTGTATTCGATTCTTCAATGATAACACAATTAAAATAAAGTTCAAAAATATACAAAGCTCTACAAAATCACAGTTTCACAAAGTCAAAAGACAGTATAATGAAGTCGTCAAAATAAACCGAAAACAGTCAAAAACAAAAGATTTAAAGTCTATTCAGCTTTGTAACAACGAGAATGAGGTCCTTAACAGTCACAATTAAGCGAACAAAGGGACAAAATCTCTAATATGCCGTCGTTCAATGTCTCAAACAATGTGCTGTTGAATCGTACCTAAATTCTTGAGTACATACACGTTGCTTGTTATCGACTGTTACGTCATATGTAAAAGAATTACAATATAACATATCCACTTGTCCTACACTTTTTGCTAACAATGAGACTTCTTGATGTACAGAATAAAGACGGTTCAACAATGGATTATTGGCACTACGTTGGAAAACCTTGATTGGAGTCACAGAACGAGCTCAGGTTTTCTGTAAAAGGGAACAGTCTGTAGCATTTAATAATTATGATCTGGCTAGTTACATTTTTCAATTAAAATTCTATACCTAGTTAATATGTCGATTAAGCATAAAAATTAGACAGTAGGAAAACAATGGAAAGCTGGCGTAAACGCTAGGTTAATTGGTCAAGGGGTTAAGGAATTTTTGTTGTCTCAACATTTGCTTTACCTCAAGATTTATCTCAAGTGTATCTAAGTAGAGACTTAAGACCGGGCTTCGTAAAGATCTTTAGGGGAGACCTATGTCCACCAGTGGACGTCTTTCGGTTGAACTGATGTATGGATGGATGGACCGACGGCAAAAAATTGATATTAAAAATTATGCTCTACATTGAAAAATGTGTCTTTCAAAATCTTCAAAGTTTTTTTTTTAATATCTCGTAAACTATTATAGTTATCAAAATTAAGTTTAGTTCATTAGAAAAGTATTTGTGCTATATTGTCGACAATAATATTCAGAAGTTTTTCGATAAATTTATGTGAATTTTTTTAAAATTACAAATATATAATTTCTATATCCCCATTTGTCATCTTTAATATAAACCAAGGTCGATTTCTGTAACAATAATACTTTTGAGATAATCTAATAATAAATTACGATAAAGCATGTTTTCAAATCAGTGATAACATGTATTTTGTATACGTGTCTCCTAAAACGTAACAATACGTAGGTACTCCTATACAATAGAATTACGTACCTACATTCCATCAATATTTTGAAGACGTAGATAAACATACTCGTAAAATTATGCAAAATTCTTATCCTCAAAAAGCTTTTAGAACAATTCATCTCGCCGACTCTTTTGGTTCAACTTTACGAGGAAAACAAAAAAAAAGACCGTTTGTGGATAAACAACAACAACAAACAGAATTATAAAATTCACAGCGACACGGCCGACGCGACGCGACGGTTGCTAAGAATCGTAAATTTTATAACTTCCCATTCATTTTAACGTGAAATAAAATTTTGAAGTTCTTTATAACATTCATTAAGACGTCATGAGCAAAAAATCGCTTGAATAATATTTTTTTCTTCACTCGTAGAGCAACGTAAGATTTGCCCCATCTCAGTTCCCCTTCGTTTTTTTTTATAACTTTATTGTTGAGGGTAGTAATTTCTTACGTTTATTATTATTGCCGAATTCACATTTATCATTTTCGCCGTACCTACCTGTGATTAATAGCTATGAGCTTTGGGTGAAGTTTCTTCTTATTTTCCTCTTAAGTACCTATGTTTTAGGTTTAGGTATCGTTTATTTTGGCTATTTATATTTAATTTATGTTACTAGCCAAGCCGTGTAGTCATATCTGTGCCCGCATTTTATTTATTCGTCACTGCGTAATATAGTTTTTAAATTTTTTTACCCGGGACTCTAATTATTTTGGAAAATAATAGTACTCTAAGTTACCCGGAGTAACTTCAGCTATATATCAAATAAAGTCCCGGCAAAATCCGTCCAGACGTTCCGGAGATTACCCGGAACAAACAGACAGATAGGCAAAAATAAAAAAAAATACTTTTGGGTTAGTTATCGTATATACATTCATATCTATTCAGTTAAAATAATATTGATGACATAACAAATAGACACTTCAATTTTATTTATTAGTATAGATGAGATCAAGTGCAGCTATTTCATTAAGCTCGAATAGAATAAGTTATAAATAACGCAATTAATAACTGCGAAAAATAGTAACTGTTAGATGTATGTAAATAGAGCTGCCAGACATCGCTAGTAAATAACATTAAACCGTAAAACATGAGACCTTAAATAATAAAACCATCAAAACATAATCTCACGATATATCGAACAACTCAAAGATATCTACGTTGAAATATAAGAAGTTAATGGGCCGGATCATTCCTGTGGGTTCAAATAATCGGAGTGGAAGACAGATAAATTAATGCGGTCCTCGAGAGGGAAGCCGGCGAGTGCACGACCCATCTGAAGATCAGAGAGAGTTTTCACGTGTGTGGTATTTAAATTTTAAATACACGCTTCGAGCGCTAACCTTTTTGTTGGAGGGAAATGAGCTCATCTGAAAATTAAACTTTTTCAGATATATCGCTCATTTTGAAAGGTTTGTTCCGCAGCGCATTAATTGTATATTGTTAATGAATTGAAATCTTTATGTTTTTCCTTTGATCCCACTTCCGATATCACTGAATTATTATTATTAATGTGACAAATTATTGAAATTAGCTAAGAATACAAAAATATATTAATAATATCAAATAATAATTGAATTTAATATTTTATTATATTATTTACAATTTAAAAAATGTGAACTAGGTAACTTTATGAGCAAATAAAATTGATACTTACACAGCCTATTGTATGTTTTTTACATAGATAAACTATACGAAAATGTACCTACATAATTGTTGCTCGAAGCGCCAATAGATGTAAAAACCAGACAAATATTATATGTTAGGTTATGTTAATAATTGAAACTAACAAATAATGAAATCAAACATTAAAAAAAAACTGTTTTTCCAAAGCTTCGAGTTTTCTCTTCTGTCGGCATTCCCATAGCTGCCTAGTTTTTTTTTTAAATTGATTACATAACTTGTATAAGAGCAAATAAAGCAAATAAAGAAAAACTTTCTGCAAGCCGCATATCGTTAACAAAAATCCCTTCATGTAAAACTCGTGTATGGAGAAGAGTGAAATGCGGAATAAAAAGGACCAAACACGCGAATATAAACACCATACAAATATACGAGTCCCCGAAAATTCGTTTCTGTGCTAATCAGTAGCGGAAGTTCCTCTGTCCTGGCAGTTTATCACAACTTCCCGCAGAATTTCTCTTTTGTGACAATCGGAGTGTGGGGTATCCATACGATTTTTGTTTTAGGACAATGTACTCTGTAATTACTAAATTTAAGTGCGAATTTTATGGTAATATTAAATACCATTTTTTGGTTCTATTTATTCATTTTTAAAGAAAAGGCAAAGGTAGACCAAAAGGAAAAGGCAAACTAGACCATGCAGCCTTACATTAGGAACACTTCTCAACAACGCAGTAACTTCAGTAAATTTCAAGGGACTGGTTGGGAGATCCTTGTAATTATTTTCAAATCAACTCACTATAACTAAAATATATCATGCAAAATGACACAATGTACAATCAAATACTGCAAGTTAATGAATTAAAAATAAGGAGGACTATATGATAAACCAAAATCACACCAAGTACTCTAATGTGCTACCCTTAAGTTAGCAACTTTTGATGAATCTAACAGATAACTTCTTTGTCTATGCACAATAATGACAAAGCATCGGATGCAATCTAAAAAACGAGAATGAAGAGAGTTGAATCGATATAATATAATTATTACAAAAACGCAAACTTTAGATTAAGTTTCACATAATTATCACGCACGTACACGTTGTTTTACATAGAAAAATATCGTGTATACTCTGTCTTATAAATTATTGTACTTCAGTGTATATTAAGCAACGTTAGTTTCTAGCTCAATAAAAAAAATGTCCGTAATATACTCGTAATACAGTTAATTTTGACAAGAAAATTTATAGGTGCGATAACTTATAAGACAGACTATTACTCTTAATTGATAGGATCCAATCACGTGAAAGATGGGTTTATTGTTTGTTAAATGGTTTTGTTTATGTATTGATGTTCTTTTAATTATATATTTTAATCGTAAAGTACTGTAATTAATCAATTAAATGAAATATACAGCCACAAAAAATATTTTTCAAAAGTACTTTAATAGGTTTTTAGCATTTGATCACAAACCTATCTGATGCGATTTAGTCGAAGCGATTATGGGTCAGTCGATAATATGATTGAAACCCAAGTCCGTGGGCGTAGATTTGTTAAAACCCCTATCCCTATCTTATTTTATGATAAGACTGAATTTCCGATGAGGTTAGCATAGTGATAGGGCATTTTCTAATAATGCTTGCGTGGCTGGCTATACCGACCACCCTCAAATCTGAAAATCTGTTGCCAACCACCAATAGGTGTATTATAAACCAATAACTCTAGGTTTAGTGTGTTCATTATCCTGGACGATGTCGTCACCTATAATATACAGTGAAATTATGGTCAAAGCGCTAAGCCTATATATAAACCAAAATGATAGGGTGAACACGTAATACTAAAGGTAAAGGAGCTCTTAATTAATGTTGCCGGAGCATATCTATATGGTAAAGATGCTTGGCGAATGGTTTTCAAGTAAAGAGTTATAACTAGCCAGAAGAAGGCATTAGAGAATATCTTTCATAAACAAATATGACACCACGTCTACTGACAAATCTTTTTAAATAGGTAATTTACAATTTACCTATACCTTATACAATTCAATCCTGTTTAAACAGATACGTCAATAAATTGAAAATTTATAATAATTATTGACATATAGTTTTTAATAAGTTTTAAAAAAGTATAAACGTAACATAAGCTCACGCCTGTTATCCCCGAAAGGTTAGGCAGAGGTGAAGTAGCGAACTACAACACCCACATTTCGCCGAGATTATTTCCGTCCCAGATGTGACAGGGGGCGAGCCTGTCGCCATATTTGCGACAAATTCCAGACTCCGGGATAATACTATGTAGAAAAACCCAATATCACTTGACCCGACCCGGGGATCGAACCCGAGACTTCAGAACGACAGTCGTACTGTAATACAACTTTGCCACCGAGTATATACTGCGTAATATAGTTTTTAAATAATTATTGGAAAATAATGTTTTGATGATGCTGTCCCTTGAATCACAGTTTGTTCACAATTTCATGACTTTTTCACGGAACCCTAATTATTTTTGCTTTGGTACTAACAGAAAGCAAATTCTTGCCAATAAAACTGTCCTTTGAGAGAGACGTTACTACAATTTATTTTGTTTTAAGTTTTTACGCAGAACCCTAAACATTTTCAAAAAATAAAAGTAGTCTAAGTTAACGCGTAGTAACTTCAAATATCTGCCAAAATATTGACACAGACAATAATTTAGTTAAAAATTGTTATTTTCATATGACAAACAGACACTTCAATTTTATTTATTAACTAGCTGTGTGCTCGCGGCTGCGCCCGGGTTTTATATATTCTATACTGCATTTTAATTTATTTAAACGGAATCCTAAAAATTTTTTAGTACTTAGATTAATTAAAAATATTTTTCATAAATTCAAGTACTTGTCCGTATAACTGTTTTTGAATCAGATTTTATTCAATTTTTTATGAGTTTTATTTTCCTTTACGCAGAAACCTAATTATTTTCGAAAATTAAGAGTACCCTAAGTCACCCGGAGAGTAACTTCAGCTATCCACCAAAAAAAGTCCAGTCAAAATCGGCGGTTACAGTTGTTTTAGAGATTACCCGAAGCAAACAGACAGACAAAAAATTTGAAAATTGTATTTTTGGTATAGGTTATATAAATTCATATCTGTTTAGCAAAAAAAAATTGATATTATAAACAAACACTTCAGTTTTTTATTTATTAGTATAGATATTATTATATATCAGCTGTCATGATCCACTGTATCCACTGTAATCATTAATAATGAAATAAATAGATTATTATTATAATAATACAACTATTATTATGTATGAAATCAAATGGTCGTATATGAGACTATTACGTAGCCGTATTCAACCGCTACATCGCAGTTTTCTTGTAACAATTGCAACATCAGTCCACCGACGCTACATGCCACTTGCTATAATACGGAACTTCAACTCATCGTCATCTTGGAAACCACCCCACCAGCCAAGTCTCATTGAGCCTCGCCTCACCTGTCAAGTCCTCCGCTGAAGGGATTATTCAGTCACACCTAGATCGGTACTCACCTCTCTTAGGTTTTTTTTAAGGACTATTCGATCTAATCGTTCTCGATCTAATCTAATCAATATCTAAATAAATCTAAATCTAATCGATCGTTCGATAGACATTTGTATTAGGTTTAGTTGAAATATAAGTGTAACTGTAGCTCTGAAATTAAATCTGTATTTATTTGAATTGGCTTTTTTTTTTTTTACGCCTCTCGAGCGCGCCCCATATCTTTAGACGATATACCCAAATATTATTGTTATTATTATGACATTAATATAGGTTAACTTCGCCTTGTTTCTAATACGACGATTCAGTTTCCTCATTGTAAACGAAGCACCCCGCCGAGAGGATTACGAGAACTCAGCTGTTAACAAACCGGGCGGTGTTTGACCTCCGTAATTGTTACAATGCTGAGATTAAATCATAATCCCGGGCTTATCCCGTAATCTACGGAATTATGTTTAACCGAGCAGCGTGCCGGTAGTTCCCACTAACGTATGAATTGTAGAAAAACTGACACAACCTGCCTCCTACATAATTAACGAGTCTTTGATGAATTCGTCCAGAATACCTTTATCCTGTTATTCATTACGATGGTTATAAGTGTTGAGAGAATATCGTGTTCTTTTGAAAGTCTATCATATTTCCAAAGGTGGCGGCAAAGAGGTAAAGGAAGCTGTTGTCTTCGCTTCGCAGAAGCGTTTTATACACTATGAGACAGTATCTTCAGAGTGATTTCCACCTTCTGTAGGGTGCCTACTCAAAGATTTATAAAAAAAAATTAACGCATTTTTTTACAGTGTTTAGATTTGTCACACCAGAGGTACTGGTTCTTAAGTGATGCCGCCGAAACACACCTATTAGTATTTGGCTACGGGTTTTCAGAGTAGAGGGTGGTAGGTCCCCCCCTTTTTTTTACGAGGGGAATGCATTTACGCTCTACCCTTACCAATTGCATTAGAAAGATCACGTTCACCCAATGCAAAAGGTAAGGGGGTGTACAGGGCGTCTCCACACCAGTGTGGGACTCACCCGGCGAGAAACGCCGGAAATGCCCACTAATCCCGTTCGCAGCCGCCCGCCGGATTTGGGATGGGGACGATACGGGATGGCTTTCGCAAGCACCGCGTCACCCCCTGCGGCAAGCCCGATGGGCCTCGTCCATTCGTTAGCCCAATGGGGATGTGGAAGAGAATACCGATGCCTGACCCACAGGCTCTCTCCCCACGGGTGGTAGGTCCCCTGGCGTGCTTATTAGAAAATACCCTACTACCATGCTATGGCTTCCTCATGATTTTTTTCTTCACCGAAAGTTCGGGCTCATTTTAGAGCTGGATAGGTGGTTGGATAGATGGTCGATTGGAATCCGACCGCAATACCAACTACGTCATTATCACTTTAAATCTTTATCTTTTCGAGTAAAAAGTATGTTGAAGAATATAGCTTGATGACCATCACAACTCTTTGAATAAAGTCCAGCGTAGACTACGTACTGGGATCGTATGGAAGAATATGAAAGCGACTCCAGACCGCGTCTTGAATAATTCTTGAAGTGTTTAGTCAGATGGTTACAGTTTCCGAGATGTTTTTTTTTTTCAAATCTCCTGTTAGCATGCAGTCTAGTCTGCAGATTCTTATTACCTTCTCGTTAATACAGTGACATTATAAATTGAAATATCAACGATAATATTATATATTTTACACATATATATATATATATATATATATATATATATATATATATATATATATATATATATATATATATATATATATATATATATATATATATATATATATATATATATATATATTACCCAAAGGGTCTATATTTTTTTATATCTTCCACGCTTTGGGGAAGTTGCGAGAGAAAAAGAAAATTTTTTTAAATTCTTTCTAAATATGTTTCTTCTATGTGAGTTGATTTTAAGTAAATATGTGGTAGAGGTAAATGATGGTGTGCAACAGATATTTCTATTTCTTTTCCCTGAGAGCTAAGGGTCGTTAATAACAACTGATTTCGAATCTAAATATATTTAGGCATTAATACTTAGTTCGATATTTTCAAACGTTTCTAATATATGTTGCAAAATGAAAAAAAAATAAACAAACAATATACAATACGAAAATCGAATGAACCAGCGGTTCTTTAGAAGCTTGTTTATGACTTTTTTGTTGTTAGATTTAAAAAATACATAGCGGATATTCTGCCGGCGACCGCTCGACAAACGTTTGCTCAAAAATGAAACATCGCGGCAAAAAATATGGTTTTTCCGTTTTTCCGGAACTAGTATATTTTATTGTGATACTAGTTTGTTCCGAAAGCTTTGTTTGTTTCAAGTTAAATTTTTACGAGATATCGCTTTTCATTTTGTCTTTCGCTTTCAAGTTGGCTATCCCGCGCTTTAGGCTAAGTAAGTCTAATAAAAGCTTTATAACATTCGATTTAAAATAAGATCCCAAATAACATTGCCGATTTACCTGACAATAAGTTTAAGTATTATGTCAAGCAAGGCTTAATCTCAAAAGGTTATTACAGGGTGGATCATTACATTAACGATAGTGACTCTTTGTGCTTCCGCTAATATCGTTTACTGTAATTATATATTCTATAATTTTTATACTTAAAAAAAAACGTTAAAAAAAACCAGATCGAGCTTCTTGCCGGCTTTTCTTGACTGGGTTGTTTTCCGAATAGGTGGTAGTTTTTTTGACGTTCATAATGTCTTCTCAGGGCCCAAATTGAATAGAGAATTTATTAATTTGATTGTACTCATTGCTTTCAGAAACTGTAACTAATTCCATACATTTTCTTACAAACATACAAAAACATAAACACCGGTTCCAAATGACTTCCTTTGGGGCAACAAATATAATTTGTAACAATACCATGCCAACTTTTAAGGTAACACGACTTTTGCAAATATGTAACAAATGGAAGTGATATGCCTGTGATTGGACTTATTGCTTATTGGATTATATATATATATATATATATATATATATATATATATATATATAAAATCTTGGGAAAGCAATAGAAATATATTTGCAGTATTAAGATGAAGTGTGAAAGAAGAAACGAATAGTGAAGAGAATAAATAATATAATTAAAACCAAAAATAACAAGACTTAAAATTAATGATTTAAACAAGAAGTTATACGCGCCACGTTCCGTCCGTGAGTGTCCGCGGAGCTGCGCTTGCCGGAAATGAAGGACGGGCCGCGCGGGGGTGAGCAACTTAACCGCCGGTCCAGGCTTTCAAGCGTCGGCGGTATAATAACATTGTTATTATTGTGGCATATTATGCCACAAAGCAATTTGGCGCATTCTTTCTTATCCCATTCATGAAAGGTACCCCACTGTAATTCATTTAGCAGTACTCTTAGAAAATGGTCAAAGAGTATGTTTTACTGCACAGAATATACTACAACGAGTTATTCTACCACCATCTACAACCTTGACCAGTTTTTTTTTATTTATGTCAGAATGATGATTTTCTCCGAACACTGCCAAAAATGCCAAAATATTACACTTGGAATCAATCCTGAATAAAATTTCAACAACAGAATCAAGGAAATCCAGTTCTAGGCTACCGCAATGTATATTCCGCCGATGCCATTGGTCGAATTTGTTAAACCATCCAAGCAATAATGAGTGTTTCTATTTGCGATTACTGTTAGTCAATGTTCGGGGCCCAAGATCATTCCTACATTTACGAACTGTAAATGGCGAATTATGTGGCTCTTACAAAGAAGCCTGTCAGCGTTTGCAACTGTCAAAAAATTATTTCCTTTGGGATCAAACCTTAAATGATGTTGTAATTTCTTCAAAACCTCAGCAAATACGAACATTGTTTCCCGTAATTATATCGACATACATCTCGTCAAAACCAATTGATTTATGTATCAAATACAAAGATGATATATGTGACGATATCTTGCATCAAATGCGCACTAGAACAGGGAATATACAGTTACAATACACAGAAGAAATTTACAACGAGGCATTGATAATAATTGAAGACATGTGCTTGATGGTGTCAAACAAAGTATTATCTCAATTAGGCATGGCCGTGCTTAATCGCCCTGTGCACGACGCTTTTAATCAAGAGTTGAGACGTGAAAAAAGGTAAAATCTCGATTCTTCAAGGGAACCAGTTAGAATAAATATTCTGCTGTTGAACCAACAACAAAAATATGTCTTTAATTCATTTATCAAAGTTGTAAATTATGGAACTGGAGGAATTTATTTATATACCAGGTGGTATAGGTAAGACTTTTATGATTTCATTGATTTTAGCAACAATTCGCTCACAAAATGAAATTGCGCTCACACTTGCTTCATCTGGAATTGCAGCCACATTATTGGAAGGCGGTCGAACAGCCCCTGCAGCGCTAAAACTGCCATTGAATATTCAAAGCAATGAAATTCGGACCTGCAACATTTCAAAGAACTCAGCAATGGCAAAGGTTTTGCAGCAATGTAAGTTGATAGTGTGGGATGAATGCACAATGGCACATAAAATGGCTTTAGAGGCATTAGACAGAACTATGAAAGATCTGCGAAACAATCAAAACCGATTTGGTGGAGCTATGATTTTATTAGCCGGAGATTTCCGTCAAACATTACTAGTGATTCCTCGGTCGACGCCAGCGGATAAACTCAATGCATGTTTAAAGTCCTTCATTTTGTGGGAATACGTCAAGATACTAAATTTAAATAAGAATATGTGTGTCGAATTGCAAAATGATAAATAAAACAAAAAAGTAACAAAAAAAAATATTGTATACCATAAAATGAGTATCATCATCGTCGTGTATATTGTATAGAGATATAAATAACGTGAGCGCTCGAAAAAAACGTTATATTCATTTATTTTTTTCAGAATATTTTGACAAAACGAAGTCTGTCAGATTATAAAATTGATTCCTTTTATTTTGTAAGCATGCTTTGGCCATAATTTCACTTAACTTGAAAGGCGACCTACTTGAATATGTCTCACCACCATGCTATGCCTAAAGTTCGGGCTGATTGTAGAGTTAACCGCTTTAAGGAAATTTTACTTCATTAAATGAAATCGGATTAAAACTTACCAATGTTCTTAGGTTTACAAAACCCTTGTTTAAAAAAATTACTTCAGTACATACTATCGTAATAGACAAGTTAGTAGTTTACTGGATAAATAAAAACCATATTTTCAATTACTACGCAGTCATAGAGAATCGATACACGTAACTTTTGTTATGGGAATGGCGAGAGTAAATTGATTTAAACGATTCTGTCAGATACCGGGAGCGCTCTTCACTGTGCTGACGGTACAAAAGTGTTAACGAATCCCAAATACACGAGTTACTAAAATATAATGTTTCATTTTTAATTTTGTATGTTTCGGATCTTCAATAGTTTAAAAGAATTCAATACTTTTTGAATAGAATGAATACTGTGAATTAAAATAAAAAAATCATGTAATTATTTTTATGTGTTTAAATTATATATTTTGATCATTTTAAACGATTCCTTATAATTAAATATACTAAGGGGTAATTTTGAAGTAGTACCATGATAAATCTCAACGTTGCACTAATGAGACTGAGATCAATCTCGACCAAGTACTATTAAAATAAATAGGATACTCGTATTTAATTTTTTTTTACATGGGTAAATGCATTTACGCATCCTCCTACACGCTCAGACCTCACCCACGTTAGAGCTGGTAGGGGGTATATGGGTCTTACCCGGTGTGAAGCGCCGGGAATACCTACTAATACCCAAACGGTGCCATCTGCTGTCATTCATGGGGCGATACGGGATTACAATGACGCTCCGCGTTGCCATGGCAACCGAGCCGGCCCGGTTGAAGAGCCAGGCCCCTTCTCTTATCTCAGACATGAATTAGAACACTGTTTATACGGTTTATTATTTGAACTAAAAGCTTCCTACTATTAGAGAGTTATGGTTTTATTACCGATATTTTCGTCAGCACTTAGCTAAGATTGATTGACTAAACTAAATTTAGTTGGAATATAATGGAGTTATTGGTAATAATGACGAAACTGCAAATATGCATTTTTTTTAAAGTAGGTAATAAAATTCAGCTCTCATAGGGATGTTACAGGACGATGTTTTAAGTCATTTATGGAAAATTCTTTAGGCCTGTTGTTCCGCTTTCAAATTTATTTTTGTAAATTGTCTCTATTATATATAATACTAGTTGTGGCCGCGGCTGCGGCCACGTTTCATATGTTCTTCACTACGTTTGAAATTTTTTTATACGAACCCCTAATTATTTTCCTAATTTTTTTTTAGTACTAAAATAAAGTACAAATATTTATCATAAATTCAAACACTTGCCCGTAAAACTGTGCATTTATGCAATTTTTTATAAGTTTTAATTTTATTACGAGGATCTCTCATTATTTTTAGCAATTAAAAGGGTTAAAGTTTAAGCTACGCGGAGTAAGTTCAGCTATCTACCAAAAAAATCCAGTCAAAATCTGTCCAGCCAGAACAAAGATTACCCAGAACAAACAGACAGACAAAATTTTTAAAATTGTGTTTTTGGTATAGGCTTCGTATATACATAAACGCCAGGTTATAGTGCTCATGGGGTTAAAGAAGAGTTAATCGACCGCGGGAACGTAGCGTGTCTTACACAGTTATTCTGATGATTCAGGTCAGTCTTTCCTTAAAGTGAAGCGATGATTGCCCGGTGGATAGTGGGGCCGGATTCCGCATCAGTGGACGCGGGTTCAAATCCTCCTATCCAACTCTAAAATCAGCCTGAGCTTTCGGTGAAGGAAAAACATCGCGAGGAAACCATAGCATGGTGGTACGGGATTTGCTAATGATGCCCGCCTGGGTACCTACCAACTTCAAGTTTGAAAACCTGTCGCCAAATACAAATAGGTGTGTTCCGGCACCGTCACTTGAGAACCAGTACCTCTAGGTTTAGTGTCAAGCGAGATTATGGTCAAAGCACTGAGCCTATATCCTATTAAAAAAACAATAATAATATAATACCCACATTTTCTTTTCGCTTCAACAATGCTCGATATTAGCAACTCGATAACATTTAGACACCGTATAGTTATAAATATTCATTTATATCATTACGTTTTACTTTACTAACAATACAATTGATATTTCTGAGTACTACAAAGTTTTATAGCTCTACGTCAGTACTGGAATTAAATGTAAATGCCACAGAGGCGCAGAAGTGCAAAACCAATCTCGCGCGGCACCACGCCGCCCTTCCGAGCGGAACTAGCGCGGACAAGTTTTAAAATAAAAATAAAAAAAACTAACAAGCTGTCACGTTTACAATCACGTACAAGCTTTACTTGTATTGGACAGCTATTTTTTGTATGACGGTTATCGTTGGAAAAAATTGACAGCTATCGATACAGGTTGAGCACGAACAAATTGCCAATGCATCTGTCTGTATTTCACTGGTTTAGCTTTTAAGCGTAGTCAGATATCGCTTTGATGGAGATAGCTTCAAATCTACCTTTACTAATCTATATGAGTCTGGACTTCCAGGGAAAAATATATAGTGATGAAACCATAGTGTTGCGGTAATGCATTTCTAATAACGTTCGTCTGGGAAGCTACTACGCTCAAGTTTGAAAGTCTATCACCATATGCCCGTTTCGTCAGCATCACTTGAGAATTAGTGATTCTAGGTTTAGCGTATTTACCATCTTGGGCCATGTGGTCAAAGGGATGAGCTCTTGAGACAAATTTTAATAACATTAAGACAAACCTTATTGTATTGAAACAATTGGCTAGTAACAATTTAAATGCATAACTTACAACGTAAACACTTTCAAAATTTCATTTTAAATATTTTAAAGCTTGAAATTCGTAAAAATAGAGAAAATTTAATCCGTATATTTAATAAAATAAAACGGACTTATTTCATTAATGCGGGAGATAAAGGGGGCCTAAATAAAAAAGCTTCCTTTTTATATAAAATACAATAAAAAAGCTAACCTATTTTTTTCGTAGCCCTAGAAATAGAATGTTCTTGAATTAACAACTCATCAAGGGGCCACTCGAGTGTTATGTTGGCAAAGTGTTGAACATTATTCACCCCCCGCTCCTTGTTAACAATAGTCAGCATAATTAAAAATAAATGAGTAAATATTACTTACATACTCACCGTTCACACGCCCTCGTCCCCCATGTCATTAACATACATAACATAATATAGATTATTACTTTTTCTCCTCAATTTTGTCATAATGATCGAATTTCGAGCATTGGACTAACACGAGAAAGGGTTAATAGTGAGGTCGAAAAAAAATTACGCGTGCAGCACCTTATACATGATAAAATAGAATAACTCAAAAAATACAAGAATACAAAAAACGATACGACCCAAAATTCACTACAAAACTGACAATCACTAGTTGTCCTGGCTACTGAGAGTTTACTGGTATTTTCGTTTTACGAGGACTATTAACTAATACCATCGATTTATTCTAGAATTTACTTAAACTATTCTATGTAGAATCTTTGCGAGTTTAGGAATATCAAATTACTATTTGAAACTGTGTCGAGTTACTTGTGTTCTAAAAACTTATTATATACGAGTAAAATTGAAATCATCTATCGAGTGATTTGCATATTTATTATATTCGTTATAATTTTTGCCAAAAGTTATCTAACATAATGTTATTTATAGATTAATTAAAAACATGAAAGTTATTTTATAATAGAACTAGCTGTGTGGCGGCACGTCTTTCAAATTATCTTCATTGCGTAATATACATTTTAAATAATCATTGAAAAATAATGTTTTGATGGTGTTGTCCCTTGAATTGTATTTTGTTCACAAAATATCATGAATTTTAATTTTTTTACACGAAACCCTAATTATTTTCGATAAATAATAGTGCCTATACTACGCGGAGTAACTTCAGCTACCAAAAAGAAACTCCCGTCAAAATCGTATGTTTGGTAAAATTATATTTTTGGTTTAGGTATCGTATAAACAGTCATGTGTATTTAGTAAAAAAAAAATTGTTTTGACAGTACAAACATTCACTTCAATTTTTTTTATTGGTATAGATAAATAAAGGGAAAAGTTTTACGCGTAAATTTACATATGAAATCCATGGATTATTGTTTTCTGACTAGAGTTACGTTGGTTTGTATCATTGCTATCCGGGTCAACGATTCTGCGGCCGATGATTTTTGTTATTTATTTCATCTCTCATTTTAATCTATCGATTCGTTCGTACACTTCAATTTGATGGAGTATTTTGAAAAAATAGATTTTATTCGCTAACGAGCTTTATTTGAAAATATCGAAATTGGGAGTTATTGTTAACTCATCATTTCTGCCAAACTGTTGAACCGAACTTAAAGTTATGGTATGGTATATAATCAAAGAACGCAGGTTTTTTCGCAATTAATATATTGTTATATTGAAAATTTTTACCTGCTACTATTTTAATTATTTTGTTTCTATCTTTTTGATATGAGAATAATGTTGTTAGCTGTAAAGTACACATTTTCAGAAATGCAATAGAGGTAAAGACATGCATCACGTGTTGATGGAATGTGTCCGGAATAAAGCAGAGAGAGAAAGACTTGTAACACACATTGGTCTCAATATGTGAGATCAGGGTACGTTTCACGCAATCATTGCAGTACGCAGTTGTGACGCCCTGTTTGGTATACAACTTAGTTGCCAAATACTTTACAGAAAATTTGAATGTACAATTAGGCCGGCATAACCCAAAAGGTTAAAGGCTAAAAATACATTGGAAATAAAAAAAAACCTAAATAATCAAATACACATTTTAATACCTAATGAAATCAAATATAAGTAATTTCACTACATTATTTACCTACTTCTGTATCAAATTTCGTTAGAATTCAGAGAAAAGGCTGAATGTGGCTGGAGGGCAAACATTACTTTCACGTTCATAATAATGACGATGAGATAATCTTAAAGGTATATTCTATACTAATAGATAAAATTGAAGTGTCTGTTTGTAATATCAAAGTAAGATATTTTTTATTAAATACATATCAATTTATGTAAATACGATAGGTAGCTTATACTAAATTTACAATTTTTAAAATATTGTCTGTCTGTCTGTTTGTTCCGGCTAGTCTCCGTAAAGTCTAGTTGAAGTTACTCCGAGTAAGTTAGACTACTTTAGTTTTTTGAAAATAATTAAGGTTCCGCGTAATAAAATAAAACTCAATAAAATCCGATTTAAGTGCTTGAATAATCCGATTTTTTTTTGTTTAGCAACCATTGATGAACTTTAAAAAAAACTAGATATTTTGTATTTCAATTTTATAATAATATTTATGAACGAATTAATAAAATTCAATAAATTGCTTTTTTTTAAGGAAAATTACTTTTTCAATTTGAAGTATAACAAAACATCAGAAACTGTAAAGAGTTACATCACACGATTTTACGATAACCCACGGTACATTTTGTTCCTTGGAAACGTCCAAAGGTAAGTAATATTCCAGTTTATGACGGCTCGTTACAAGTTCAGTCATAATACTAAACGATGTCGCTGTTATCGCTACGCTTTTTTCTCTTCAAATCTACTCCTGTTTATTATCGCCTGGTACAATAGCGATTAATATGAAGAAAATTAAGATGTGTTTTTTTTTAAATTAACAGAAACAAAGTTTATTTGTTCAAGTTAACATACATTATTAAAGAATACAGACAAAAATAACCTGTCACAGTGACTAGATTTATCAGTCCGCCATTTAGTGTTACCCCCTTGAACACTAACCTGGCGTTTACGCAAGTTTTCCATTGTTTTCCTATTGTCTTCATTTTGTCTCATATTTATGGGTAATCGACGTATTAAGCACTTTAATTTACAAACAATTTTATGAGGGAAACATAAGCTGTGATCATGTGGACAATTATTGTCTACTTTTGAATCACTAAATTACAAATCTATACAAATAAATGAAATAGAAATGTCAGTTTGTAATATCAAAATAACAGATTTTTACTAAATACAAATGAATTTAGTAAATACAGTACATTTAAAAGAAATGTCTGTATGTCTATTTGTTCCGACTAATCATTAGAACGGGTGGACGGACTGATTTGACGTGAGTTTTTCTGACGTAACTCAGATTACTTTTATTTTAAGAAAATGTAAAATGCATTGCTAAAAAATGCTAGGTCATAAAATGCTGAAAAAAAATCGATTCAATGGCCAGTTTTACTGGCAATTGTTTAAATTTGTGAGAAATGCGTTTGCTTTATGTTACTGCCAAAAACAATTTAGTGTAATTATTTTTCAATGACTATTTAAAAACCATATTACGCAGTAAAGAATTGTGTGGAATAGACACACTTTTTACTATCTTCCTAATAAATACGAATTCAATACGTTCTAGTTTTTTAAAGCAATAAGTAATTAATTATATTTAGAACTTTTTATTTTTCTCATCTTTTTAAGGCATTCGTATCATGTAAAATATGTAATATAATATAATAATTGAGGGGAATTGGTGTACTGGCCACGCTTGGCTGGCGGGTTGGCGATCGCAGTAGGTGTTTGTGGTACTCAGAGGACGCTGTTGCCCATCTTCTGATTTATCCTTTAGTCGCCTTTTACGACACCCACGGCAACAATACGGAGAATAACAATAAAACTTGGTGAATGGGAAACAGCTTTTACACGATTGAACTATTATCATATTCCCAATAATTTTATATGCAACACTGGCATGCCAAAACAACTTTGCAAACAAAGAGATAAAAGCTTTTTAAATCTCAGAATTTATGGTTTGTTTGCGCAAACGGAATACTATTCGGTAAATCCCCGTGTATATACGAACCGATGTGGACCTCCCCGATATTATTTTAATGCGATAGGTGAACGGGCGTTTATGCGGGAACACGATTTTGATCGGGCCATAATGTTCGCGGCGGGTGCTGTTACATATTCAGAGGTTACACACACGTCCGAATAGTGCAATTGCTTAATAAATACTAACAATAAATGTAAATGTATATAGTAATAAACAAATAACTTAATACGTTTTTAAATCGAATCTGGGATATAACCGTTTGAATGCATTAAAACAACAACAACGTTGTTGAGGCGCATTAGTGTTCGATGAACGGAGCCGAAAGCCCTAGATTCATCTAAGGGGTTTCCCAATACCTAACCCCTCAGAGAGGAAAATAAAGCTCTCAATAGGAAGGCCCGGAGTAGAGGTAATACAAAAGCAGTTCTTACTCCCTGGCCAAATAAGTGAATGAAGGAACACTGTGGAGTTTTAGACAGTAAAAATCCCACATTCCCAACTTTCGCTGTCCGGCGAGGGTCGGTGTCCTATTGAAGATTCCCCCACGTTAAAAATAAAATCATTTTAACTACGCGGAAAATACTTCACAGCATACGGTTACCGTCTATACTCCATGGACTCATAAACTCCATTTCCCGATTATCTTTAAGGTATTGGTCAAAAATAAACAAGAACGGGTGGAACTTATTCACTTTGTTCTGTGAGCAAGTTAGAGAGGGAGAAGGAACGGGCAACCGCGTAGAGTCGTGATGAACGATTTCAGGTCGCTGTATAAAAGGCCTGATGACGTTGGACGCAGGTATATTTAATACCCTTGCAATCAATGCACAAGCAGGCTACAAGCGCATAAATCTCTAAACAGCACAGAAGGAAGCTTTCAATAGGACAGATCGTAACTGCCTAGGAGTAGAAATAATGCAGTTTCTACTCCTCAGCCAAATAGTTGAATGAAAAAACAATGAGGGTTTTAGTTGCTCATATAATTCCACAAACTTTGGTTATTAATATCTTCCATATAAATATTTTGCTGTCACAATTTTTTATAAAACTAATTTGCGTTATAGCTTTACCACACTAAATACTGTTTTTTGTTATCTCTGATAAAAAAGTTATGGCTCTGTTTACACCATTTCACAAATTAGGATTAAATTCCGCAAAATCTATATATAGTTGTTGAGATCTGGTGACTAGTGAGTCTTCTATTTATAGGTATATGGATTTACCGAGTTAGTTTTTTTTTTAATGTGTGTAATTTTAAGTCTCTGAATCTTCTTAATTAATTTTTGTGTATTGATCTTTGTTTGCAGGTACAGTGAACACGTTAAAATCTCTGCAAATACACGTGCCGAGAGCAGTTCTAACAGGCCAAGAGGCGGAATTGTCGTGTACTTACGAGTTAGAAGGGGCACAATTGTATTCGATACGATGGTACCGGAACATGATCGAGTTCTATCGTTATGTCCCTAAGGAATCGCCTGCGACTAAAGTGTTCCCCGTTTCAGAGATCAAAGTTGACGTAAGTTATTTTCAATTTTCAAACAGGTATAATATATTCATTTTATGGAGCTGTTACACAAAAATCTTCGAGTTGTTTTTTTATTCTTTTAATAAACTTACTAAATACTGTTTCTGGTATAAACATGATTTAGTTTGATTATTGTGTGTGCTCAAGCGATATGTATTAGAAATAATAATACGATGTATGAATACTGAATTATCGCAATAATTCTCTGGAAAGTTTTATCATATTGCTACCATTATGTGACAATATTGTTTGAAATATAATAAAAAAAAAGCAATTCAATATCATGCCTTAAAAATTTATATCCAGTGGGCGTAAAAAAAAGTTTCTATTACTTACGTGACTTGTAAAAGCCGGTTAAATTAACGAAAATAATTAATATTTTATTTGGTTTTTTTATTCCTTTATTTTTATTTCTTTATTTGTGCTTTCATTAACGAATTCCAACAACAATAAATCAGGTATGTACCTTTTAAATTATCTCACTTATATTATTATAAACCTCGAAATGTATTTCTTTCAATGTTTGTTCTGCAATAGAATTCAAACAGTTGAGTGGATTGTAATGAAATTTAACACAGAAAGTAAATAATGTTGTGAAATGAGTTACATTCGATTAATTAATACAAATATTTACTTTACATCTTGTAAAATTATTCTCACATTCATAATTAGAACATTAGATGTCAGTAAATAAGTAAATTATTATATATATGTATTGATTATTTTAATTAAATGCTATTTATTCAATAATTATAATTATAAACCAGAATGTTGTGTAGTTCTTTTAAATTTAGTTTATAGTTTATAAAAAAATATTTTGTTATATTTTTCCCGTTTTGTTTCAAAGTATTCGTGAATGGATTCAGATTAGTTACGATGGGACTGACATGTCTTTTACGACAAATATCCCTTAAAAAATAAAGAGAGAAAATAAACCTCTATTTATAACCTGGTAATACTAATTTGTGTAAGGCAACACTGTGTTTTGTGACTTGCACAATCACTGTAATAACACTAAGAATTTTTGGCGGGATCTCAGTCTGTAATGTATCAGTTGTTTTCTTTAATTCAATAAACTTGTATATATGAGTCTAAATCATGTAATCTTGGTGGCGTTAAGTGTGGTAGTTTGGTTATTGTGTTCAAGTTATGTTTATTATAGAAGATAATGCGTAATATATATACTGAGGTGCCGATAAACCTCCATGGATCGTTCGAGCAGGATGGGCCACCGTTTTTTGGAGCTTGGTAACGCTGATACACGATTAAAAATAGATGCCACACAGATTTCCATTAACTAGAAAGAGTATTAACACTACTCTGTATTGTTCCTTCATTACTCTATATTGATTGATATCTGAATAAATCTATCTGATTTGTCTAACGAGTGTGCTGTTAAATATCAGTAACCAATAAAGCTAACACGATTTAATAATCAACTCTTTTGAAAAGTTTTTTTTTTATTATGAAGGTCGCAGCCTCAAACCAGAATCGAGTAGTACTAACAGAAGTTGATAGAACGCTTACAGGAGAATACCAGTGTGAAGTGTCTGCGGATGCACCACTTTTTCATACAGATATAAAGGGATCTGAAATGGTGGTTGTTGGTAAGTTATTGATAAAATATTATTAACATAACTTAAAATATTTAATTTAAGTGCTGTCATTTGCCTATAATCAAGGTTGTCACATCAAACAACTGAAAATTAAACACAAAATTGTTTTACAAATAATAGATCGAAATTAACTTTGACGATGTTGATTAAGAATATTTTCTAAAATATCTGTTAAGTTTTATATCAGTGAAAAAATTTAGTTCAGGCATGATATGGAAAATAATGTATTAATGTTAAACTATCACCTATATACCTACATGCTAAGATAATAAGTTGCTGAATAATCTGAAAAGATGGCGACTATCAATAGATTAATTAGTAGGTTTTCATATATCAGCAATCATCATCGTTCTTGGACTGTACTTTATTTAATACAAGCCGTATCCCCGCGGCTGCACTCTAATTGTTTACGAAAAATAAATGTAGGCTAAATTATACGGAGTATCTTCAGCTATCTACCGCAAAAGCCCCATCGTTTCGAAGATTAACTGGCATAAACAGACAGACAAGCAAAAATGTTAAAAATGTTAAAAATGTTACTTTTGATTTAGGTACCGTATATTCATGTGATTAGTAAAAAGTTGTTATTTTGCTATTACAAACATACACTTCAGTTTTATTAACCCCTTGAGCACTAACCTGGCCTTTACGCCATTTCCATTGTTTTCCTATTCTCTTATTTTTATGGGTAATCGACATATTCATTAGTAAAAATCAGACGAGGTGCAGTCCTGTTTGAGATCTAACAAAAAAAGTGATTTGAAAATAATGTTAGATATTTGCTTATGAAAGGGCAACAATATTGCTATTTTGAAATCGAATGCATACCCAATCTATCACAGCGTTCGGACGCCATCTGCCACTTGCCCAATATTTCAAACCCTTCCGCGAAATCTTTTATTAGGATCAGTAAAATATTGCATATTATTCACAACGCATCTGGCATTTTGTCCATTGAAAATAAACCGGGAAAATGTTACAGTTTTCAATCCGCTCTCAATTTCTGTCTGTTTTCAACCAGGCGACGGTCGTGTTCTAATTTTCGCAAATTTTACAATTTCGTATTTCGTATTTTGTACAAACACAAAAGTAAATTTATATTTTTCTCCAGAATATTTATATTAAATCCGACTCCATTTTGGTCCGAAATATACTATAGCACGAACGGTGTCGCTTCATTTGAAGTCGGTGGCTTTGTTCAATTTTCCTGTTTTTACTGATCAGAATTTATTAGGCAGATAGATAGAACCTCAGCAATTTTTGTTTTCGTGAAGCTGTTTAGTTTATTGACATCAAGTGCATATAAAATGAATATTCTAAATTTTTTGATAATATTTACATCCTCGTTTTAGATTTCAACCTGATGCAAAGTTGAAAAGTTTTGATGTATTTTATCGACGCTTATATTATGTAAAGTTTCGGACTTAACTCAACCTTCTTTTATGGAAGTGGAAACTTTTTTATCAGCGTTGAGCGGTTCTCGGTAGGGGAAAAACTTATAGATTTTCGTTATCAATGCTATGACGTCAGCCGTCAACATGCTACAGTATGTCAAGTATAAGATAGCGTTCAGAGATAAATAACAAAAATTTATACTTACGCAGCATATCGTATGTTTTGCTTATGAACATAAACTATATGAAAATGTACGTAATTATTTGTCAGAGTGCCAATAGATGCAAAAAACAGACAAATGTTAAATGTTAGGTTATGTAAATTTCAATTAACAAATTGTTAAATGTAACATTAAAAAAAGGTTGTCAAAGTTTCGATTTTTTTATTTCCGTCGGCAGACCCCATAGTTGCCTAGTTCAATCTTTAATATTTTCTTTTTTTTATTTTCCAATATAGGCATATTTTTAGTTGAATTATGAATATAGTGGTTTTACTTTTGTCAATGTGAACCTAAATATGCGATTTTATTCATTATCCTGCGGTCTTATTTGTTTTTATAATGACTTTTCGAACTGACTACACAGATGCTTGTAAAACTCTTTACAACATTATCAGGCCTGCATTGTAATGTAATGTATTGTCATAATATAATTGTAAACGTAATGCTTGCCATTAAGTCAATTTTTTTTTAGGTAATAGTGTTTAGTTCTTCAATATGGTTCCAAAGCTCATTAACGACTTAACTAAGCTAATAAGTTCAATCACTATGTCAAGCAGGTTATTATAGGTTATATAGGGTATTCAGATCATTACACGATTATAGTGACGTCTGGAAATGACACTTCTCTCTGTACTTTCGCTAAAATTGCTTATTATTATTAAATGTATTATTTATATTATATTATACATAATAAAAATCCATTAAAAATCAGACATATATATATTATTGCCGGCTCTTCTCGACTTGGTTGTTTTCCAAACCGATAGTAATTTTTTGACGATTATAAGCGCCTTTTCAGAGCCCAAACTGAATTTTTGATTTTGATCATGTTACTTGATATATGATACTTGTTTATATAATACACAAAAAATATATATTAAAAAAACTTATAAATGTTAGGCATTATAAAATACATTGTAATAATTTTTTCAATGCGCAATTAGGTTTTATACACTAACGATCTTAATTGTATAAGATATTTTTGTAGCAAGTTAAGGAGCTAAGGGGGATAGAAAGCTGTTTGTGAGTAATTATATAGCAAAATCTAACAATGTAAATACACAGTTTAATAACATAAGTGCAGAGTTGGACTCAGGCTAGCGTTCCTCGCGACTCCTTGCGGAAACTTTAGTTGTTTGCGCTAGTTTATAAGTCGGTTGTTTATATGATTGGTTTGTGGCAATACCTAGAATTAACAGCGAAAAGGCTTGTTAAGCATTCAATTCAAGAACATAAACTATCGATAATACATGCATAGTAATAGATATATATGCCTGTTAACAATAAAGGCTCATGCAATTTTACTTTAATTATATTAAGAGTGATCGTCTATACTTTGTTTATTTTTGATGACATGGGAGAGAAGGGATTCTGAATTATCATTATGTTAGCAATATATACTTATTAATTCTCGAGTTTTTTTGGTATTTTGGGGCAAAAGAAGTCCATAATGTTGAATAGCCTCAAAGAGTATTTTATTCACAGAACCACCATTAACAAGCCCAAATGTGACATCGGATCGAATGTCATACGTCGGCGGTGATCACATCAGGGCAAACTGTACATCGGCACCGTCGCTGCCCGCTGCCAATATCACGTGGTACGTCAACGAACAGATGGTCAGTATTCGTCATTATTACTTCCGTATATTATGCATTCCGTGTGGTTTCGGCTGAGAATAGTACCACCCCATATCTTCTCGGGGTGCCGTAAAAGGAGACTAAGGGGGGGGGGGGGATAATGGCAATCCCCTCCTTTTTGAGGGAGACATATGTCCAGCAGTGAAAATCTTTCGGTTGAATTAATGCATTCACCTATTTCTGTATTTTTATTTAATTTAATTCCATGTTATATTATGGGCTGTATTTATAGACAAGTTATGATGGCGGTAATTCGGTCGGATTCCGCGTCTTATCAGTTCTCAAACAAGCCTGAGCTTTCAGTGAAGGAAAACATCGTGAGGAAACAATAGTATGGCGGTAGGGCATTTTTTTTAAACATTTTAGCCTGGGTAGCTACCACTCTCAAGTTTGAAAACCTGACTTTAAACACCAAAAGGTGTGTTTCGGCAGCATCACTTGATAATAAATCGTCAGTTAACATCAGGTGCGATTGTAGTCAAAGCACTGAGCCTATATCGTGTAAAAAAAAAGAAGAAACTGTTTAGCTAAAGTCAAGCAACTGCTTAGGTCTGTTACGTGGTATCATTAGAGCACATAAAGATTTGCGTTGATTGTACATTAATTTTTAAAACATGTTGCAAATCAACTTAATTTCCTGCATCGGTCCATCAGCTGATTTAAATCCAGTTACTAAATGACTGTTGTCTTATCACAATTTTTCTTCCGTACTACACAAAACATCAGATGCATTGCGACTATTTATTATCTCAACAAAAATCTGCAAGCTGAAACGGTTAAGCTTTAAATTAAATCTATTCGTAGATAATGTTTACTAGATAAGCTATTAAGAAAATAGATGGTAGCCGTTTATTTAATTTAATGGATCTTTGTCTATAGGTGCCAGGGTTTACTGCAAACCACGTGTTGAACTTTAGCAACGGCTACGCGTCGAGTATAGCGACTTTAGAACTGGAAGCGGCATCGTTGTCTCCAGTACCGACGCTCATGATACGGTAAATATATTACAAAGATTTCTATGATATTCCGTAACTGGCATGTTAATTACTAATAGAAAAAATATGTAAGTATAAATTGGTGCTATTTACGTGTGAAGCCAAACGCGCGTAAGTTGTGTCGCTCAATTTACGTTCGACTGAAAGTCGGTCAGATCGCCAAACGGGCGTAATAAAGAAGGTATTAAACTCTTGCACATTCAACGCGAAACTGTCCGCTTACCCCACTCCCCAATTCCCCGTACCGGAACGTAGCACAAGTCGACTGAATTTCAGTTGGATTTACATTGATAGATAGATAGCTCATTTTGCGTTATCGTGTAAAACAAAACACACTTTTATATGAAACAGAATGCAGCATAAATTGCGCGCCCTCGTTAGGTCTCACCTTAAAGCAAAATACTATTCTGTAACAAGATAAAGTGACAACTAAAAACTACAAGCGTTCCGGAAAACATTACTGTCACCGAGAAGTTATGAGTCTAGATAATTTCTACATTTAATCATGTTAATTAAAATTACACTTAAAATTAAACTATCCAAACACCGCGACTACATTCACGGTAAAAAAAAATTAATTCTACACAGGATTAAAGTCACACGTATCTTAAAGTTACTTTTTTGTTATAATATTCGTTTTTTTATACTGCATATAGGCTCAGGGATTTTTACCGTAATCTCTTCTGATGTTAAATGGGGATGTGGCTTAAAATAGTTAACGCTAAGCCTAGAGGTGTGCTCTGAAGTGATGCCACCGGTAAACTCATATGGATGCCAAGTGGATATTAGAAAATTTGCTATGCTAAGCTATGATTTCATCGTAATGTTTTTATTTATTTTAATAAGAACTCAGATTTATTGTAGAAGGGAATGAGTCCTTTTAAACCTAGTCCAGCGGCGCAGAATCAGTCCACACTACCACTGAGCCAGCATTGCTTAACATATTATGTTAATGTAAATAATGATATAGCTACAATTAAAATAGTAAATACATACCATTTAATATCCTGGAACAAGTAAACAATAACCACGTGAGTGAGATTTCTATGATAACTAGTATAAATAGTTTTTTTACACCCATGAGTAACTGAAAATCTCGACGTGACATGATGAAAGTATTTATTTGTCACAAAATAAATATACTACACACAAACGTATTCACTACACTGGTCACACGTATAGATCGTTTGCGTCCAGTTCCAACTGAACTGACTGGGTCGACCCGCGGTCCTCTTATATAGTGAAACAAAAATCTTTCACACAGCATAGAAACCTCAAAGGTCAATTACACCGATTGGATTGTTTACAAGAATTATTTTTACTTTTTTTTTACAAGACTTTACAATATAAATAAAGACCTAATATAATTGAACCTTTTTATTATTAGATGCGAGGCATCTATATTCGACATATGGAAGTCAACAAGTCACACTTTAGTGTTACGAGAACGCAGCGCCAACCCAGCTTCCGCTTTAGGAAGGAGTTTTACAGGTAATAATATTAATCGGAGATTTTTGTTTTTTTTTTTCGAAAAATTTGTTTTCTAATTCGAAACACAGCTATATTGCTTAACAAATAACAAATGTGTTAAACGCAAACATTTTCTGATTTGGTCTGCCTTAGATGCAGAGGGTTCGTGTCTTTGCAACTAAATTTCTTAATTACTTGGCACGCTTAGAGATCCTAGCTCATTGGTTTTTCTAACGCAGGGTGATTAAATAATAAAATGTTTTAAATTCAAAACACTTCCTTGAAAACTCTCGCATACTTACTGCTTTGACTATTTTAGTTAGATTAGGTAAGCACAAAAGTTAGGAGTTATATTAAAACGAAGTTATATATTTTTAAGGTTAGTTTTTTTGTTTCAGGAGGCGCGACAGAAACTTGCTTACCGATGACTATCCTAGTATTATCGTTGCAATTATTCTTTAAGATTCTATTACAAAGTCACACTGAAACATCAATCAGATAGCTGACATAGTCATCAGATAAATTAGTTAAAGAATACACTTAATTAACTCAACATGGTTATATTTAAAATTCATATTTTATAATGGCTCAGGGTTCGAAGCGATTTCATAATACATTAGAAATTGAAAAAAAAATGCAGTTTTGATATTGATTAAAGAGTTGTGTTGAAAAAAAAATTGTGACGTCGAATTTATGTCGACGAAATATTAATAAAAAACATACAATATTTGAAATGAGCTCTCTGGTGTAGTTTTTCCAAGGGAACATAATATCACAAAACATCGAGGTCTAACAGATTGAACTTTTTTCGATATGTGTTATTTGACTTTTTATTCGTAAATAGTATTCTCCTAGTGGTTGAAATTAAACCATAATCATCGTTTATTACAAAAACTGTTTGTTTCTAAATTTATTAACTGTTTTATTGACAACACTAAACGCTTAATAAGGAAAAAATTACACTGAACTGTTGTATCTTAGCCTGTTTACAGAGATAATCATAATAACGTAGAAAACAAAAACGATAAGTACTTTAATAATCGATACTTTATTAGTTTTAAAGATCAATCTTTTGATCCTCGACGTCTTGTGAAAAGATTCATCAAGCTTAGATTCGAATTGATTTAAAAATCGATCTTTTTCGAAAAGGATTCTTATCCCTACTAAGGCAACTGATGACCCCGGCCGCCCGCCGTATCATATCCGCGGTCCGCTCCATTCGTGTATTAAACAGCAATAGTGTACGGAGACGGTTATGCTATAAGGTGGATCGTATGCCTGTTTACCCCCTTTGTAGTACATAAAAAAGTGAAAAAGGGAATCTTTTTGTAACATCCAAATGGCCAGTAACAACATTCGTCGAGTTGTCTATTCAGACTTAGCGCACTGTCTTTACATTGCATCGTTTCTTATCGTCAGAAGCTCTTCAAAAGCTAAATAAGGGCAATAAAAAAAGGTTTATTTTTGCATTATCAAACGATGAAAAGAAATCAATTAGTTGGAATAACTCCGTCGTCTCTTAAAATATTTAAATATCGATTGATAGAAAAATTATTGTTAAAATAGACTGATTAATTGATATAATTTTTCCTTTGTAAATATTGATTGTAATTTAATTTAAATGTTTTTTTTTTTTGTTTTTACTATTTATCAATTTAGCATTATTGTTTACAAGATTTAAAAAATAAAAATTAATGTTTTGTTTAAATGCATTAATCCAAATTTTTCTGATAGTTACAATGTAACTTTTCGATAAAGTTATTGAGAAACATATAAATTTTATAATTTTTTTAACATTATTCACACGATAAATACTTGAACTCATTTCAAATATTTACAATTAATATCTGTCTTATAAATGTTTTTTAATCTTCTATAATAATAATAATAATAATAACGATTAGAAAACTATAGAAAATTGTGTATAAAAAAAAAGGATTTAGAAAATAAAAATTTAACTAAATATAAGAGAACGTAGTGAAAAATAATTCTCAGTTATTTGCTTTAAATATAATAACGAATTGATGGTGCATTTGAGTAATTAATATTTATTAAGAGTGTTAAATGTTAATTATAAAATTTGTACATAATGTAATATCTTAAATCGAAAGCGTTCTCTGTGGATATTGTAATTCGGAATTCTAGAAAAATAATCTTGTAATATTTATATATATAAGAAACATAATATTTGCCGATTTTACTGATATTATCGGCACGTTGGATTCCATTGCGAATGGGAATTAAATCCATAATAGACGCTAGGACCGGACCGTGTACATGCCTCAGCGAACGGCCAAAGTTAACAGTCGTTTTGTGAGCACAGTCAAGTACGGACGTCATTATCGACGCGCAATTAAATTGCTACTGCTGAAGCCATATTAAACACCATTATTTTTTTGTTTTTCGGATTCCTTATAGTCTTCCAATATAGTTCTGTTTTATAGTATAATATATAGTTGTACAATTTTGTGGTGAGATCATATTGAAAATAATTGTATTGTATTCAAATAATTTATTTCATTATAGGTGTTTCGTTTAGGTTTTACTGTTTATCTTTTTAACCCCTTGAGCACTTACCTGGCGTTTACGCCAGCTTTCCATTGTTTTCATATTGTCTTTCTATTGTTTTATTTTTACGGGTACTCGACACATTAAGTAAATTCAGAAATCGTCTTTGGCTAATCTTTGTTGATTTCTCTAATAAATATTATAAAACAGAGCATCTATCTATCAGTTATATTGCACTAAAAGCAATTTAAATTTTTTTCGCGATTAGGTAATGACGTCCATTCCTGACTATGCGCATACGGCATCTGATAACTCAGGTCAGTTTAGTCGACCCCTGTACCTTGTACGTAACACGTAAATTTAATGCGGTCTTAAATAGGAGTTTTGGGATTTGGCTGTTTATATTCTAAGGAAATCTCGTAGACAAATATAATACTAATGTATATGTTGTCCTGGTAAACAGTTGAGTTTTATTAAAGGATATATTTCTTGTTTGTCTATATATATGAAATTTATTGTTGTAATAATTTACTAATACAGTATATTTTATTTTATTATATTTAATTGCAATACACAATTTCTTGTGTATCAAAATGTAAGTAATTACGAAAACAATTTTAATAAATGCATTAGAAAAAAATTCAAAATTATGTACCCGAATGGTTACTTAGTATGTGATTGATAAAAATTAATTGCCTTTTTAGTGAATTAAATTTTTAAATGTAACAGGAGGCATTTTTTAATTGATGTATTGGTTTAATAAACTGGAAATTTAAAATAAATAAATAATAAATTAATTACTGTTGTATTTTTTTTATTCCAAAGTATTTTGTTTTACTTATTGGTAAGATTAACTAATATCTTATGAGACATATGAATATAATTTATGATATAAATAAATAAATAAAAAAATCTGTCATATTTCTTACATAATTTCAAAAAATATTATTCAAATGTAATAAAAACTTCTATTTATTACGTTCATTTTTTTATTTTATTTTTTTACACGATATAGGCTCAGAGCTTTAACCACAATCTCACCTGATGTTAAGTGACGATGTGATCCAGGGTGGTAAACACACTAAACTTAGGTACTGGTTCTCAAGTGTTTTTCCCGGCATACGTGTGCTATTGGTATTTGGCGACAGGTTTTTAAACTTGAGCTACCCAGGCGGAGCATCATGAGAAAATGCCCTACCACCGTGCTATGGTTTCCTCACCATATTTTCCTTCACCGAAAGCTCAGGCCGATTTTAGGGTTGGGTAGGTGGGATCGTACCCGGGTCGATTGACGTGGAGTCCGGCCGCACTACCCACTTGGCCATTGCTAAAGCAAAACCTCATGGAACTCCGAACGGCGGCGGGATGGTCACAGATAAGTGAATAAATCTCTGGTGTGGGTACACTCATGAATAAAATGATTAACTTAAAAACTGGCATAAAAACGCAGAGTGAACGAGGAGTGAATATACATCAAACGTAAAGAAGTAAATGAGAAAGTAAAATGTATGAGCAAGATTGCTTTGGTCATACGTAATTGTCTACATCGCAGCCATTTGCAGCATACTTCAGAGTGCCACTGTTAAAGCGCGCTTACTGTAATAATATTTTTTAAGTAAATCATCATCATTTTCACGCCGTTCCCAACTCACTTGGGGTCCGCGTAGTTTGTTTACTTCTTCCATACATCCCTCTCAGCCGCCATCTCTTCATTTATTCCTTTTTCTTTCATATCATTTTTTACAGACTCCACACTTTTTTTTCTCTCCTTCCACATTCATTACTATTATAATTATTAAAGTTAATACAGAGGAAAAAAAACTTAACTATAGCTAAATAATCGTTTGATGACTAACATGTGACATGAAAAAACTAATAACGAAAAAACTTTGCATAACTATGCATGATTATCTCTTTGTTTTTCGAACTGACAAACGCTGTTGACCGGAATGGCCTTAACAGCTTCACCGAACTTAGGAGCGAGCGTTTTTAGCCACTCAGCCGAAAGAGGTAACTAACACAAAGGTACCAAAGAGGTCCTTTACAAAACCCATGTTGTGTGCAGGTGTATGTATGCAGTGTCCTGCCTCTAATGGTACAATGCATGCAGTGTCATATATCGCGCTGGCGGTGCCTGCAAGTGCCCCCCCCCCCCCCAAGTTGGGAATTGGAGCACGTCATTGGTCGCTGCTGAAGGGGTACCTGAATCGTAATTGGTATTTTTTTTTCTAGAAATCTTTAAATATCTTAACTTTTTTATTCCTTTAAATTAATTTATCGATTTATAGGAACTTTTACATTATAAAAAGAAATCGCACACGTTGAAAAATGATTCTTTCTTTTTTAATAAACCACGACGTCGTTATTTTTTATATGAAATATTCATAACAAACTAGCTATGTATACAGATATCAACGTAATTACTAATGTTAATTTTGATACTTTTTAAAATTTCTTAATATTTGTGACATTATAAAGTTATTACCTACTTATATATTTTATAAAATTTCTCGGCTTTTCTGTTTTCTTTTTTATTCTGTTCGGAAATCCTACTTTATCGGATGGTATGTCTTAGGGTTTTTACCAAGTACCGAAGTTGCGATCTAGCCAGACTCAATTTACCAACCATTTCTCAATGTTTAAAATTTGTGATCAAAAGACATATAATTAAAATACTCAGATCTGCAATAATCGGACGTGGATTGAATCCGTTTCAAGTTGGTCTTAAAAGTAGTTTCATTGCGTGGCGATAATTACTCAATTCCGTCTTTTACAAACACACACACGTATACATTTTTTAGCCTCAATATTAAGCGGGTGTTTGTATGACATTATCACTCAGCGTTATTACTCTATGCCTATAGACGTGATCCGGCAGCATTACTTCAATGCTACAGTATTAAAAATCTTCCTGTATTAATTACTACATCGCTACTACAGAAAACTAATTAGTCGTAATTAAAAAATCTTTCATCTACGTCTTGTATTATTTAACTATGAAATAATAAAGTACCGTTTATTCAGTCAACGGGACATATTTTAAACACGTCATGTTCGAAAAATTCAAAACGTGAAAACAATGGCGGACGTTCTGAATTTAAAAATGGCGGTTTCGCCTGCAAAGAAACAAAACACGGGCGGAACAAATCACGACGGTTGGCGGTAACCGGGCGCCTTTTGAATAATTCATAATTCACCCGAGCAATAATAGCATACAGGTGAAAAAATATATGTATTCTTTATTATCCGTGGGGTACGATAACGGAAGTCTGCGAACGAGTGATAATAACTCATCGATTGTTTACTAGCTAACGCAGGTGTATGCATAAATCGGTGTGGTGGTGTTTTGTTCATTGATTAATTACGATTTAAAAATATTAACAGCGAGAAAAGTGGTATTTGAATAACCTTTGGACTGGATAATTCTTCAAAACATTAATATTTTGGAAAATGCTTTGGTGGCAAAAGATAAATAAAAAATGATTTTAATTTAACATAACCGCAAATTGAGTAGTTGTATATCAGAGTATCTAACGGAACCTCAATTTCTCATGTAGCAGTTATTGTGTTTAATCAATTAGCTCGCGTATTCGGTTAGACCGCTTAGCGACGCACTCACTATATCAAGGTTTTGTATGCATTCTTTGTAAAATTATATAAAGTCGAGTAGTATAATTAGATTTTAATTCTGCTGACTCAACAACTAGGCATCCTAAGAACACCAAACACTTCCAGCAGCGCTCTCGTCACACTAGTTTGGTCATTGTGCAAAGGTGAAGTGTGCAAATAACTTTATGTTCCAGCAAGATGAGCCACCCGTTTTGCTCGTGCTTAGAAACGTTGACACAGGATTGAAAAAGTTAACTCATCACATGACGCTGGTTGAAGAATTGTGTATGTAAATCGCAGATTGCCATTACCTAATAAGAAGAATATTATAAGACGGACTCTAGAGCATTCTTTTTTTTAACCTAGCTAATACTGTTGACCGGAAGGGCTTTTATAGTTTCACCGAACTTTGTAGGCGAGTGCGGTTGGCACTCAGCCGAAAAAGGTAACTAGCACAAATGCACCAACGTGGTACGAACCTTGGTTTGGCAGTCACCTGTGTGTAAAAATTCCGCGAAATTTTGATCGTAACTAATCCCTACATTTTTTCTCCATATACTTCTCTTTTTACCACAACCTTTGGAGCCTAATCATATTTGGCCTTTAGTATTACGAAACATCATTTTTCTCATATTGCCAGAAATATAGCTCAAGCAACTCACAGACTTGAATTAATAAAATGAAATTTACGTAAAAAACAAAACTTATTATAAAAATACAATTTAAAATTAATCATGTTTTAGAATAAGTTGTTAATCATGATAGGTTGAAAATTATTCATTATTTTATATGATAACGGATTTCCGTTATAACTAAATTATTTATAATAAGTAATGAAAATATCTGGGCAATGGCCATTAGGTCAAAAGTGAATACTCGAAAAAGTGGAAACGCATCGATTCTTTCAGAACTAAATTACTAAATATTATGAATAAATATTATAGAATAAACAAATGTACAAAAAGAAATTACTGTCTTCAAAAAACTATTTGATTATAGTTCGTCATTATTTTTTATTTATACTTTATACGCCATTAGTGTAAACAGCGGACTTAATGCCTGAGGCATTCTCTGCCGGTTAACTTGGGGGTGATACAGAGATAAAATAAAATAGGTGTGATAAGAGAAAGAAATATGTGGTTTTTATTCATATAATATATATAAATAACATATAATCTAACATAAACATAACATAACAAATAAACATAACATATATCTATTATATTATACACAAGATATTAAATATGAGTAAATAATATTATAAACTTAATATAATAAATAAATAATAAATCAAAAATGATAATAAACAAATATATAAGTACAAAACTAAAATTAAATTTACTTTTCGCTACTAGTATGCTATTCTTGTGGTTCAACGATTTTATCTAAAAGTAATTCTCGAACTTTCGAGAACGAATGGTGGACATTCTAATATCAACAGGAAGCGCGTTCCAGAGAAGTACGGATTGAACGAGAAACGAAGAATTCACACACAGAGAAAGAAGGACACAGACTACAACCACTACAGTCTAATAAGTATTTCTATTAGGAAGCAAAACTCTTTAAATTAAATGGACCATAAAAAGAAATTTGATCACAAAATAGGCATGTTAATTTTATCTTAGTGAGATAGCGCACTATGGTAAAATATGACGTAGCGTCGTACAAATTCTATACAAATATTAGTTTTGCAGGAAAGGGATAGTAGAGCGTCCCCAAAACTTTGAAATGCTTGTATTTCAGAATTATTTTGATTACATTGAAAATCACTAATAGGTACGTCCACTTTGAGGGTAACTACTACCACCCTCAAGTTTGAAAACCTGTCGCCAAATACCAATAGGTGTGTTCCGGCAGCATCACTTGAGAACCTAGGCTGTTTAGCGTGTTTACCATCCTGGAACACATCGTCACTTAACATCAGATGAGATTGTGGTCAAAGCACTGAGCCTATATCGTGTAAAAAAAGAAGTGTAATCCGTTGGTTAAGTGCTACAGAAACAGCTTTTGCACTCTGTCCAATTGTCTTTGTTAACATTGGAATGAGGGTTCCATATAACACAACAGTATTATTAAGCTGTTTTATACGAGTGCATTAACAATTCTTTGTTAATGACTCATATTTAATTATTACAGGGATGTTCACTCTAATATATTACTAAACTAATCTTTACATATAAAAATCTTCTGTGCGTGTGTATGTGACTAAGCTCCTCCTAAACGGGTTTAAACCGATTTTAATGACATTTTTTGTATCTTGTATCTATTTCTGAGGATTCTAGAATGGTTTAGATTCACAATTTGGTTCAATTTATTTTTTTATATAAGAAACGCAAACGAAGTCGCGGGCACAGCTAGTTATAATTATAAAAAAGGATAGTGTTTTAATCCTAACTAGTGTGTAACAATGAATATGCAAAACGGCCTCTTTGTAAAATAAACCGAATTGAGACAAATATTACATTTAAACACTTACAAAGTTGCAGATAATTTGCTATAATTTATTGTTTTTAATATTTTACTCTCCGCGAGTGTTGAAGTGAATAAATAGCGGTTCTACTATACTAAATACGTTACTACATAGTTATTATGAAAACGAAGTAAATTCAAATTCAAAAATATTTTCTTTAGTTTAGGCCCAGAAAAGGCACTTATAAACATTAAAACACTGCCAATTAGAGACCCTTTTCTTAGTTAAGTATTTATTGTCTAACACCATCTAAAAATAAATTCTGGCACAATCACTCGAGAGCTAGTTCTTTTAGGTAGCTTTGTTACAATCTTTGATCACATTGCCACTTGAAATTAAAATAAAATAAAAATTTAATAAAAATTAAAAAATATATATTTTATTCAGTTTAGGCCCTGGTGGAAGGTGCTTTGGATCGTCACATGACTACCAGCGCTTTGGAATAACAACATAGTTATCGATAAGAACCTATAACAACCTCTACTTGTATTTTTTTTTTTGTTGTATATTTGTTATAAAACTATACAATTCATAATCACAAAGCGTTTTTAGCGGATGTAATATTTCGTATAGAAGTAATCTACGCCGGGGATACGGTTCTTGACGGGCAAGTATTTAAAAACTATACGGAAAACGTTGCTATACTATTAGTGTTATTAATAGAGTTATAAAAATCACACATGTATATTATAGCAATGTTTCCACTCGATGTGACTGGCTGGTTGGGCAAACAACTATAAATTCTCGAAGCACGACACCGGAAATACTATCGTAGTGTTTACGTCCCGCGCTGCGTCAAAATAGAGCTGGATATACTGGAGCATCCGACGCCGCGGGGATTTGTATGTCTTTATGCTTCTTTTTGACAAATTCTTTTTTGTACAATATTGAATTCTAAAAAACTGGTAATAGATATCCATGATTTTTATTGATGATGTTTTGCAAGCTAGATTTGCAAAAAGATGGACGAGAATTGCATGTAGCTGAGATGCGAAAGTTGAGATGGATTTTGTGTTGTGCTAAGAATGGATAAATCAGAAAATGATATATTAGAGAGAGTTTGAAAGTTGCGCCAGCGATAGACAGTCGAAAAGGAATCGTTTGGTGTGGGTATGGACATGTTATTAGAAGAGGTACCGTATGTAGAAAAATAGTAATGATTTCGAATGAAGGATGAAAAAGTAGAAGAAGGTCAAAGAAAGTTTGCATAGAGTGTGTGAAACAGGAATAAATATGGATCTGACAGCTGCTAAGCAGGTATAGAAGAAGAACATACAGCACAAACCTCCAGTAATTGGGAACAGGGCATGAGAAATAGGATGATAATACTATAGTTTTATCATGATGACAAACCTTCACCGAAACCTTAGGTTTTAAGGTTTAAGGCATTAACCAACCTTAACCATTACTGAGCTATAATCACTTCTATGTAGGTAAGTAGTAAGTAAATCGTCACTATTTTCAACTTTTGCAGATAAGCAATATTGGATTTTGACCTGTAGAATAGTAAATAAAATTAGCAGATTAATAGATGGTTAATTTTGGGTAATAGATTTAAATAAACAAATGAAAATTAAATTTTTCCTTCACGATTTAAGTTATGTTCAAACTATGATAAGTTATGACTGTCATTGTTTGATATGAGTGAACATATATGTGTGTATTATTGATAAGCTAGTGTCTTTTTTTAATTATTACTGTATTACTAATAATTTGTACCAGTTTACTTCATACACTTGTAGTTGTTTTTAATTATTACAATAAATATAACTTGGTGATAACTACTACTGCCGCCTGAGATACAGATAGTCCTATTTCAGTTGTCACTTCTGGCAGAAGTCTGTATTGTTTAAAATTATTTGTATTTAGTGTTATAAATAAACAAATAAAAAATTAATCAATTAATCTCATATCATTTTAATCAGCGTCCATTTCATAAATTTTCATATTCAACTAACACTCAATCGATTCTATTTGTAAATAAAACAGGATTAGGAATTTACAACGTATTCCAAATTGTAAATTTAATGTTTATGAATAATACACGATATCAGATAATTGAATAAGCACATCGTTTCTCTTTCTATACTTCAAAGGTGTTATTAGTGGATCGGTAAATAATATGAACGCTCACAAAAATATTTGTCCGTCCAATATTGTGATGCACACTTTAATAAAATTTAATTCTATGATCATTTAATCAATATGAAACTAGTTCCGGTCCCTTACACATCTTACGTCAATAGTTACTAGTATGCAAACATGGGAAACTTCTTGATAGCTTTAGCGGCAAAATTGGAGTTCCGCGACTTACCGACAAGTTTATAGGCGCTGTACAAAACATGAGAGAGCAGCGATTTAAAACAATTAATTTACAATTAATGCTTATTTAGAAAATGAATGTACGGATAGTTTTTTTTTTACACGGTATTGGCTCAGAGCTTTGACCACAATCTCACCTGATGTGGTCCAGGATGGTAACACACACTAAGCATAGATGTACTGATTCTCAAGCGATTCTGCCGGAACATACCTACTGGCGGCAGGGTGGTAGCTACCCAATTGGGGATTATTAAAAAATGCCCTACCACCAAGCTATGGTTTCCTCACTATGTTTTCCTTCACCGAATGCTAAGGCTGATTTTAGAATTGGATAGGTGGGTTCAAAACCCGCGTCTATTGACGCGAAATCCGACCGCACTACCAACATAGCCTTGATCGCTTCACTTGAAATTAGAAAGTAGTTGAATCTAACTTTAGATTATTTGTTACTTATAGATAGATTTTATGTTATTTTATTGTCTATTAATTATCAATGCCTACCTCACTACCGCTCCACTGACCGTAAATGTAATATTAATGGAGCTATTTAGAGTTATAAAAGGTAAACTGAGTTCTATTTCTTAACAAAATATACTTCTATGGTAAAATTGATTTAATCAATCTAATCGTTTGACAGTAATTAATGAACAAATTGATAAACAAATCCTGAAAAATCATACTCAAATGTGAATTATCTTAAAACTAGCTGACCCGACAGACTTTATCTTGTCCTAACTATAAATATTGAATTAGAATTGTTCATAATTCATTAAAAAAACATGTGCACCAAGACATGATAAATTAATTAATAAAATAATTCCGACCGATGCATCTGTTAACGATATTAGCAGCACGCATTCAGTCAATCACGCCAACTGTCAAACAACAGACAGTTATGTCAAATGCGTAAGGTTTTTTTTTATGCATCCCGCTTTTTCCCCTGGCATGACCAGAGACCTTGTTACTACTATTTATTTATTCTTTTTATTTATTTATGGGTGTGCTCTTTTAATGTATTTTATTTTTTATTTCAGCTTGCTCTTTTGTTTATTGTTTATTTTATAATCATGTCTTAATCTACTGTTACAATTGTCATTTTTGTTCCTAATCGCTATACAATTATTACATCAATACTTAATCTAAATACATCAATGGTTAATGGTGGTTTAAAATTATAAATGTCATTTAGAGGTACAATAGACAGAAAGATTAGAACAGAAACAGTATACAGTTTGCTAGCTGGTTAATGGAACAGAAACGAAGACTTATTACTAGGACAAACACAGTCATGTCAACTTAAATATAATGTCTGAATTTAGTGATAATATGCCATAAGGTTGACGTTAGAAAAGTTAATATGATCGTTAAGTTTTTCTTAAATCTTCCATGTACATGTGCTATTTTCTTAATTTTTTTATTGTAAGAAACTTCTACGAAGTATTACGAAACATATAAAAAAAAAGTTGAATGAAATCGGTAAAGCCTTTTGCAAGTTATAGCGTGACCAGGAGAAATATGGGTTCATTTATATATATATATATTACGAACCGTCTGTGGTCTAAAACTATAAATAAAGCTGAAAGCTTATCACTTGCGATGAATAATTGAAATCTAACAACTCTGTAATCTGTAAATATTTAGCCCAGCACTATTTGCAATAACAAATTGATGTTTCGAATAGCTTCCGTCTACACGACTCTCATGGGATAATGTAAATGTTAAATCTGATAAACAAAACATTATTACATAATTTGAAGTTAATTCATTATATTTAGTGGGTTTTTTTAAAATTATTAATGCTTATTTTTACTCAAACTTTTCATATTAAAATTTATGTTTGTCTATATGATCGTCTGTTAGTACGTTATAAATTACTCACCACTGAAGTGATTTGGATCTTTATTTTTTACATAGGTTTACTTAGTTTTTAACATGCTTTAATTATAGATTTTCTTTACAGCTTTTATCTACACCTAAATCCTACAATCTAAATCCTAATAACCTTTTAATACTTATGAGGTATAGAATGAAGTGAATTATTGTAAAAAAACAAAACTCCAGTTCGGAAACTTATTTAATAAAGCTGTAACTTAAAAAACTTTTGTTTTATTTCAATAACTGTACTCACTAGAATTTATGGTAACTCTATAAGTAAGAGAAATGAAATAAATCTGAAACAATTTTGTAGAAAACTTAGCTCAGAACAATAACATGACTCAGAATGCTGCGATGGAGAAATCACAAACTCTAACTATTTTTTTATCTTTAAATTCGGTAGCCGCTAAAAATTACCTGTATTACAGTTTTTTTTAATACTACACTAGCTGTGTCCGTGGCCGCGCTCGCGTGAATTATAAATTATAATATTATGGCTAGTGTTTTTTTTACACTGTATAGGCTCAGTGCATCGACTACAATCTCACCTGATCTTAAGTGACGATATGGTCCAGGATGGTAAACACAATAAGCTTAGTGGGATTGATTTTTAAGTCATGGGTACACACTTATTGGTATTTGGCGTCAGGTTTCCAAACTTGAGGCAGTATTAGAAAATGCCCAAACACCATGTTATAGATGTTTTCCTTCACCGAAAGCTCAAGCCCATTAAATTGTAAGAAAGGTGGACTCGAATCCTCGTCCATTGATGCGGAATCCGATCGCACTACCAACTGCGCCATCCTTGCTATAGTTGTAATAAATTTTATACAATTTAAAAATAAGAATGTAAAAAGAAACTCGATAATAGCGATTTCATGAAGTTTTTTTTCTAATATTCAGATTATTTTTCTTATATGTATATTAGTAGATACTATTTAATGTAACCAAATATATACTACAACCTGACCAGATAACTACGATTTAAAAAAAGAATCAAGTAAATCGGTTTAGTGGTTCTTGAGCTATAAGCCAACTAACACAGAGACATGCATCTACCTGAGACGTTGCTTTTTATATATTGGAAGGATAAGTTCAACGTTTTGGCGACAATCTCGCCTGATATTAAGTGACAATCTGCTCACAGGCTTAAAACACGCTAATCGTTTTTTTTTTTTTTTATACGGAGTAGGTTCAGTGCTTTGACCACAATTCACTTGATGTTAAGTGATGATGTGGTCCAAGATGGTAAACACACTAAGCCTAGAGGTACTGGTTCTCGAGTGATGCTGCCGGAACACACCTATTGGTATTTGGCGACAGGCTTTCAAACTTGAGGGTGGTAGCTACCCAGGCGAGCATCATTAGAAAATGCCCTACCACCATGCTATGGTTTCCTTACGATCCTTCACCGAAAGCTCGGGCCAATTTTAGGGTCTGATAGGTGGGGATCGAACCCGCGTCGATTGACGCCAAATCCGGTCGCACTACCCGCTGCGCCATCATCGCTTCAGAAGGTAGGCAAAGGTATTGGCTCTCAAGTGATGACTGACGACAGATTTTCAAGCTTGAGAGTAGTTGCTAGGCTAACAAAAAATTTACCTAACACCAAACTATACAAATAAACTACGAAATTTTGCTTCACACTGCAAAAACTCGGGCTAATTATATATGGAATTTACAGATTTGTACCTATATTCATCAACAAGGTATTCTACAACACTAGGACTGAGCCTTCATTGTTAAAATATAAAAGTTAAATTAACAATTAAAAGTGTTATATAACTGGATATACTTTAATAATGTAATTCTTAAGATTTACTTTTTTCTTCTGAACTTCCCAAAGTTCTTAGCTTTCCAGTGATTCAAATATTTGCAAATTCAAGTTAGAACCTAGAAACCCATTTTTTTATAATACTATAAGAGTGTGTCTTGTCAAAAAAAAAGAATTTTACCCTCAGCTTAATAATCACACAAAGTTTACCAGACCAATGAAACTTCCCATAAAACTTATAATATTTCAGTCGTAAAATTTCGCCCCGAGCTAAAAAAATATACGTAAGTCCGAATTTGCAGTTGTTCTAAAACCGTGTAATATCGAGACTGAGTTTCTACAAATTTTTACGTAAAGTTATTAAGTAAATCGTAAAACATTTGATGTTTTTATATATTACTTACTTAATTAAATATTTTTGCTCTAATTCTACTGAATACATAAATTGTTGATTTATTTTAATTAATCTATACTAATACATAAAATTGAAGCGTCTGTTTGTAATGTGAAAATATATTTTTTTACTAAATACATACAAATGTATATACGAAACTTATACTAAAAATACAAGTTTTGAAATTTTTGTCTGTCTGTTTTTAGACTGAATTTTGATGGGACTTTTTATGATAGATAGCTGAAGTGAAGTTACTTCGCGTAACTTGAGGTACTTTTAATTTTTGAAAATAAATAATGATCCACGTAAAAAACTCATAAAAATTGTTTTAAATCCGATTCAATGAACAGTTTTACGGGCAAGTATTTGAATTTATGAAAAATTCTTTTACTTCACCGTAGTACTAAAACAATGTTAGAAAAACAATTAGGGTTTCGTAGCAAAGTAAAAACGTAGAGAAGACCATACGAAACGCTGGTGCAGCCGAGAGTAAATAGTAATAGAGTTTACGACAAATTTAAAATTTTTCTTCGTTATTTTATTATGATATACATTACGGATTATAAATAATACAGACATAAATTACAATTGTTACACTATTTTAAGATAGATTATAAACTAATCATGTACGTAACATACGAAAAATTCCATATAGTAGCATTTATATTAGGAAATTCTAAATTGTAACTATGAACTAAATTTTTAGTAAATAATAATTTAAAACTTTTCAACATTAAAATAAAACCATGTATTTCTTAATTATATGCGTAAACTTAAACGAATTTAAATGACATACTCGCATGTAAATAGTGTACTCTGCAATAGAAGCGTCACACATGATGAGACGTTGTTGTACAGGCGACACATGTTAGATATTGGTTTGTTGAAAGAGATGTCGCTTTTATTAAAGGAGATGATATGAAATAATATTTGATTGTGATTGTGAATATTTAGCTTAAAGTTAAACATGCTTAATACATAGATAATTACTACTATAACTACTTTTTCACGATAATACCATAGCTACTATTATATTTTATTATCATTACACTGCTATAATTATATTATTTATTATATTCTCGATATAACTAATGTTAACTATTCGGGTTCTCGAATGGAGGCCGTGTACCGGAGGACGTAGCGTGGGTAGGCCCGCCACAAGGTGGACCGACGACCCGGCGAATGTCGCGGGAATCCGCTGGATGCGAGTGGCGCAAGACCGGTCGTCGTGTAGATTTGTTGGGGAGACCTATATCCAGCAGTGGACGTCTTTCGGTTGAATAGATAAATAATGTTATTACTGTTAAATATATTGTGACAAAAAAAGTCTCGGGTAATGTTCGAGGTATTATGGGGAAATAAAATAAGTAAAAAAAAACATGCTTAATAATTGTGGACAATAGTGAATAATGTAATAGTGAAATTATGTAAATATATTAAAACTTGCTTCTCTTCTGCAAGAAAGAAAGGTGATTTTAAAATGCTTAATACGCAGAAGGTAATTAGGGAACTTTCTATTCATCCCGTGACTGAGACAAATTATTGTCTGTGTACTCGTATACTTACAACTTAACAACACGACTGTATATACTTATTGCTTTGTGTGTGAGTTATATAGTAAGGAGACCAAGTTACAGAAACATATTCAATTAACGACCTCAATAGACTCTTATAATAAACTGCTGTGAGCCCGCGGCCCCGCCCGCATTTCATATATTCTTCACGACGTAAATTTTTTTTCACGGAATTATTTTAATTAAATATATTTTTCACAAAGTCAAATAGTAAAATTGAGAATTAAAATTCTTGACTTTTTATTTTTTTTATTTAAAAAAAAAATTGGCACTACCATTGGGATATTTCTATCAAATTTAAATACCTGCCAGTAAAACTGTGCATCGAATAGGATTTT
Organism: Samia ricini; assembly: GCA_014132275.2. Lineage (NCBI taxonomy): Eukaryota > Metazoa > Arthropoda > Insecta > Lepidoptera > Saturniidae > Samia > Samia ricini. The sequence continues at coordinate 22,556,287 of AP028163.1, read as the reverse complement.
ACTCACAAATCCATGAGTTTTGATTATTTTACGCGGAACCCTAATTATTTATGAAAAATAAAAGTAGCCTTAGTTAGTTTGAAAGTGGCGCCAATAACAGACAAGTTAAGAGGCGGTCGTTTATCCTGGTATGGGCATGTGATGCGCAGGGAGAAAGAGAATGTTGTAAGAAAGGTATTGGATATGAATGTGGACGGTTACATGGGAAGGGGAAGACCAAAGAAAAGATGGATGGACTGTGTGAAAGATGATATGTTTAGAAAAGGAGTGAATGCGGAGATGACAACAAACAGAGAGGAATGGAAGAGGAAGACATGTTGCGCCGACCCCAAATAAAAATGGGAAAAAGGTAGGGAGATGATGATGAAAAGTAGCCTTAGTTACGCGGAGTTTAGCTCTATCTTTCAAAAAAGTCCCAAAAAAATGGTTCAGTCGTTCCGGAGATTACCCGGAATAAAGAGACAGATAGACAAAATTGTATTTTTGGTAAAGGTAAAATTTTTGTTACTTAGATATTAATAAACCTCGTTTTTATTGATAAATTTGTGAAGAAATAACTGTAGATTCCCATTACAGGTATGAAAACTGTCGTCAAAGACTTTTTAGTTTGTATACTTTACACATTAATCCAGAGTATTGTTCACATAACTATAAAGGGATTGGAACCGTATAGCGAATGAGATGCCAAATGCCGGATCAATAAAAAACTTTTCATATAAAAATTTTACCACAAATAACTCCCACGAGAGAACTAATAGTGTATTTTTATTTATATTGGTGATATTATGTCTTGTTATTGCCAATATTGTATTAAACATTAAAGAGGGCAGAAGACATCTTTTATATTGTTCAAAATTTTATGAACGAATCTTCTTAAACTGTGGGTGGTTTAATTAAACTTAGCTATAATTTTATAAACGTATTATTATTATTATTATTATTACTATTATTCCACGACACACGTTCGCTCCATTGTACTCTGTTCTGTATAAGGTTGCTGTTGGATTAACATTACTAAATTACATAACCTCTCGGGCTCATTTGAACAACGTTCTGTCGGTATAGGTTGAGTAATCACAAGTTTTGGTTTCTTGAATTTAGATTGTCGAACATGGACTCAGCCATAATATTCTTGGCACACTCCATCATGAAGTCGTAAATTGTTTATATCTGCTTCTTAATAATTATCAAACGATTTGATCAATTGAAATGAAATTTAGTATAGACAAACGTTATGGTCAACAGTACAAGTTTGGACGGATACCGCGTAGATGGATATAGGTTTGTATCTACTTATCCTATTGTCAAAGAGCTATCGATGAAAGTCCAAAATAAAAAGTAAAAATATATTATGTAATTTAATACCTTAATGTGTCGAGTATCCTTAAAAATGAAACAACAGAAAGACAATAGGAAAACAATGGAAAGCTGGCGTAAACGCCGGGAAGGTGCTCAAGGGGTTAAATAACAACTGTGAAGAATATGCGCATTGCAGATTGTGTTTGAATCAATATCAAGCAGTTGCGGGGGTAAACCAAAGAGCGCTAATTGCTCTTGAAATGTAGTATGATGAATAACGACATATTATTTTATTTCATAAATATATTATTAGAATTTTGTATCATTATGATGATAAAATTTTGAATAATACCCCTTTTTGTGTATCCATTAAAAAGCTTGTAACTATAACTGTTTCGACATACAGCGGGCGGAGCAGAACGCCAGCGCGATTTTAATTTAGAAGAGATCGTGCTCGGCACGCATCGACAGGATTATTTCTATAGAAACACCGTACCGTCCCGTCCGTTGTGTGTTGCAACTATAAGTTATATAGTTACATCTTAAACAGTAACAACAACAAGAGTGAAGAAAATAAGATGCTCTTTGCAGCATGTGTTTTGCAAATATCTATGAAACAATTGTGGTCGTAAATTAGAGTTAGTTAATGGTTAATAAATACACTATCTGAACTATGTAACTGAGTGAAACGAGTACAAAAAACCACACAAAGTATGTATATGTAGCGGTCTAAAGAAACTACATCGTAAAAATAGTCACAACTAAAATTAACAATTTATAAAGCAGTGTGTATGCGGGGCGTTTGCGAAATAATTCAAGTAGTTTAGTCGCAGGCTGCTGACCCGTGTGCTAGTCGCAAATAGAATATTATAGTACTTCGTTCCTTTCAAGGCGGAATTCTGTGGAAATTGCGGTATTATGAGGTATATTCGCCAGAATAGTTGATGATATTCATACAAAACTCAGTATAGAACTGCAAAGTCAAGTTCGCAAAACCACAAATTCTATCGACGCTTCAATACCTTCTCAATATAAGAGCGTATAAAATTTCATATTTAAATAATGAAATCTGATCTTTTAACGGCCTCTATAGAATCAAGAATCCGGGCGACGTACTCGGGACCTACATTCGGGAAGTTAGGAAATTATTCCGCAAATTCCAAACTAAAAGTCGCCCGTCATTAATTTCTGCGGAATTTTTTCATATTATTAATGCATTTTAAGGCAGGAGAGCGTTAATGTGTCAGGGATTACAAATTCATTTGTTATTTTTTGAAAAAATTGAATATGTTTAATAATTACAGTCTTAGCAGAAAGATGTCCACTGCTGGCCATAACCCTCCCCAAGGATCAAAGGAGAAAATTTGACCGTCACGGGACACCCTGAAAACGTAAAATATGAAACGTCATATCTCCCTTCAGAAATATTTGAAAAACTCATATACCAACATTTACAGTTCGATGCAAACTTTATGAAGGCTGGGAAGATTACTGTATAGTCGTGAGCGCAGGTACAGTCAAGTCAAAAATAATTTTCTCTGGTTTGTTTTTTTACCTTGGAAAGTATTCCTGGAATCATGCTATCAAGTGTACAGGAACACGACGCGTGAGACGACTGCGAGTGAGATGGTGTGCGGGGGGTACGCCTCGCCCCCACGTCCTACTTTGTTCTGCAGATACCCAAAATTAGGTTCTGCGCATCATCTCACACGATGATCAGAGGTGCCATAAAGTTTGCATCGGACTGTTTTACTTAAATCCAATCAAATGTTTTAATGCTTTTAATATAATAGGTAAAACATAAAACCACTAATGGAGACGTCGCTATAAAATGCACAATAATATAATTATCATTAAATAGATCTCCGAAATCTCGTAAAGCATACAAAAGATGAAAACCCATAAAATTCGCCAAACATTTTTACGATTTCATACATACGTATAAGATCCAAGGAACTTCCTGATCCACTGAGTTTATACAGAACGGCGTCGTATCTTAAGCAGTTATTATCTTTTCAAAATATGGATTCGTTGATGGTTCACAGAGTAAGGAATAATATAGTTGAGACATTTGAAATAAGTCGTTTTTAGACGTCCTTCAAACAAATATTACGAATAAAATAATAAAAGCAAAACTTAGCGGCATAGTCATAGTGTTTTTTATTTTATAATTGAAAGAAAAGTTAAAATTAGCTCAGTTTTGATAGAGGAAACAGAAGAATACGAAATGATGATTTCATCTATTTTTTATATAACTAGCTGTGTGCCCGCGACTGAGCCCGGCGTTTCATATATTTTAGAATTGAAAAAATTTATGTAAATATTGTATTTTTATTATAGGTATCGTATATACATTCATATCTATTTAGAAAAAAAAAAATTACATTACAAACAGGCAATTTTATTTATTAGTATATAAATCAGGCCGAGCTGTTGCGCTCTATAACCCCCTCGTCGGGACGCAACGCGATGGCAATCGATTTCTGAAGTATCTATTCCTGGACTTTGTTACCGATCGCGTTTCCTCTAAATGTTTTGTAAAATAAATATTTCATATAGTTATGTTTGTTATATAAAAAAAATTCAAGATCCCGTTTTGATACAGTATACGCTTGGCGCTTGACTGAAATTTCTCGTAAAGTTAATGAAGATAGTAATACGTTAAGTATCTAACCAAAGCTAAAGCATATCTATTGTTACTTAGCTATATATTCTCTACTCAAAGATTATTGTTAGCCATTCTTGTATCAGACAATTCCTAACAGCATACAGCACAAATTTCACAACCTCACGAAATGACAGCTCTGTAATACGATTAATCTATGGAACAACCGTAAAACTGACGCGAGTTTAACGACCCAGACGTTTTGAAGCTACCGTATAGATAATAATAATATTTTTGTCATCCACAAGTATCCTGAACTATTCAACATCAAATATTCGCTTTACCAATAAATATAATTAAAAATTAAAAGAGGTAATAATAATAAAACATATCTACTAGATATGTTTTGTAATTTCTAATTCAGTGTAATAATATATCAGATATTTACTATTGATTGTATTATCTAAATAGACACTTTGGCCTTTAAAATGATAATATACTCTGGAAAGTGCAAACCGATTTGCTCTCTAGCTGATTTTTAGTCTACTTTAGATATCTTTATTGAAAGCTAGCTCGAAATGAAAAGTAGATATAATAATATTATTAATATACTTAAGAGAATATAATATTATAAAGATTCAGAACATAAATTCCAGGCATATCGCTAAGTAAAGACCAGTAAAAAGTATATTATCTCTTAAGCCATTTTTATTTAAAATTTTCAAAAGTATTATAAAAATAGACGAAAATATTAGACAAAATTATAAAACTATCATTTCACATAAATTATAATCCATAAAAAAATCATTAAAAGACTTTCTCTTCCATGATTTTAAGATAAGTAACTTTAAATGTTTTGTTACCTTAAATTTAAATTCAAAGCCTTAATAATTTTGTACAAAAATAAATTAGAAATTAATCGTTAGAAGAACTAAATATGTTAATGCATTTTGTAAAAGAATTCATCTAAGTGAAATATAAAAAATAATATGTAATAATAATATAATATTCAACAACAATGTCTGTACCATTTATTCATAAAGTTTTTTTTTTACATAGAGGCAAAGGTATTGAAGTGAAATAACAGTCATATAAATGCATAAAGCTTTTAAACTCAAAATGCAGCATTAATTTAAATTATTTATGGTTACATTTAAATTAATATCAGTAATATACATATGCACTTAGTAGCTTTAGTTATTGTTATGATTACTTGAATTACCAAAAAGTAAATATCACTATACTGATTTAATGATTCTCTTTTATATCGATAATACATCATTTAATAAGATTTTAGTTTATATTTCTTCATATTAAAAAGTATTTTAAAAAGTTATCACAATAATATAGAAAATGAGATCGTCACAAAAATTTTCCAATATCGAGTTTCTTCCAGCCTTCATAATAAAAAAGCAACGACATTTAATTATTATTGTCTGTCTGTCCGTCCGTTAATTGTTTTATAACTCACCACATTTTGTGATTTCTACTAATAATATTACTTCTTTAGGACTATATCCCCTTTAAAGGATTACAAAATAAGAACATAAAGAGGAAATGATGACACAAATTAACTTCCGACTTAGCTATAAACCCTTGTAAAAGGTGGCACAATAAGCTAAGTGTACCTTTTAATGTAGCTATAAAAGCTTAATTAGTTTGGTTAAGTTTGGTTTGATTATGACGTGATACGTAATATTAATTCTATGTATCACAATCTATGTTTCGATCTCCAACTTAACTAACAAAATTAACGGATTTTTTGGATTTATACATTTCCATATTTAAAAAAAAAAATGCATAATGAAAATTAAATTTTGGCTTCATAATTTAAATTATAATCATAACATAATTATTAATACTTACTCATTTTAAATCCAGAAACTTTAGATAAACTCTAGGATAAGCTATGGGTATTACATTGTTTGAAATGAAGAACATAATATATGTGTGTATTATTGATTAATTAGTATTCTTTTAATTATTGCTGCCTTATTATAATATGTACTAATTATTTCATGCTTATACGTAGTTGTTTATTTTACGATTAATTTTACAATGAATCGAAGACAAATATTACAGTCGCCTGATATACAGGTAGCCCTAGGTAAGGTGGTATCGGTATGTATTTAAATAAATAACTTGTATTTGGTATAATAAACTGGGGTGGTTTCTGTAGCCGTCGCCAATGCGATTCACGCATTACACGTACTCTATACCCCTGCATACTAAGCAAGTATATATTAGGTTTTGTCAGGCACCTTGATATCCGTAGTCTTCCTTAACCAGAATAGGGGAAACCAGATGATGGTGCAGATGGTAGTGCGGTCGGATTTCGTGTCAATGGACGCAGGTTCGAGCCCAACTATCCAACTTTAAAATTAGCTTGAGCTTCCGGTGATGAAAATCATCGTGAGTAAACCATATGGTATGCCAGTTTCTAATAATGCCTGCCTGGGTAGCTACCACTCACAAGTTTGAAAACCTGTTGTCAAATACCAATAGGTCTGTTGTGTGTATTACTTGAGAACCAGTTCCTCTAGGCTTAGTGAGTTTACCATCCTGGAATCACTTAATCACTTAGTGATTATGTGGTGAGATTTTGAGTCAAAAAGTGAGATTTTGGTCAAAGCATTGAGCTAATGCCGTGTAAAAAAGAATTATTCGTACGCTAATTTACTAATCAAGCATGAATAGACAATAATTAAATATAGTTTATGCACATATAATTATGCACAGAGTATATACCGTGTAAAAAAAAGGTTTAGCTAGAAGTCTAAGCGCCGACGGTAGTGGAGTCCGGGTGTTGCTCGTGCGGAATCTGGACTTTGCAGAACCAAGAGAGGAATGAGCTGAGCCTTCCATTGCACTGGCAAGGTCGTCGGGTAAAAAAAAATGTAGCTAGGACTAATTCCGTGGAATTGACGTCGTAGATAGCAGCTCTAGCTGATGTCCTACCACTTTGGTGACCTTGTGCTAGCTACCACTCTCCTGGCTTAGTGCCTTCAGCGCTCGCCTCAAAATTCCGGTAAAGCTATCAAGGCCATTCGGACCAACAGAAAAAAAGATTAAATCAACGATTACCATTCCATGCGATCTAGATCATTTCAAGTAAAACAAAATAATGCATAAAAGTTGATAAGAGTATGAGATGAAGGGAAGAACCTCTGTAAGTTTGTGTGTAGCGGCAAGGTTATTACCCAAATACGCCGAGCGTAAAATGAAGTAATAAAGGAAGGGAAAAGAGAAACGCAGGATTATGTTTAATTTTAAACATTACGATTGTAACATGGGATTTTTTAGTGTTTGGATGCTTGCGGCATCTCGACCCAAAGCAATTGATATTGCGTTTATGAATGTCTTATAATTTTTACTCGATGGCATTATCGATTGAGAAATATTTTTGCAGTAATGCAACTTACGATAGATTTCTCACTCCTTGAAATCACCAATAGATACGTCTTGAGCTAGTGTAGTATCAAAATGTAGTTTCTCTTGTAAGGAAAACCTTTGTTTATCTGTGAAACATTAGATTACTGTTAACTATACTAATAAATAAAATTGAAGTGACTGTTTGTAATCTTCAGAACGGCGGGACAGATTTTGACGGGACTTTATTTTGGTAGATAGCTGAAGTTACTGTGTGTAACTTAAGGTATTTTTAATTTTCAAAAATAATTAGGGGTTCCACGTAAAAAAATTAAAACTCCTGAAATAATTAATAAAATCCTATTCAATGCACAGTTTTACGGGCAAGTGCTTGAATGTATGAGAAATGTTTTTACTTTATCATAGTACTAAAAATATTAGGATTCCGTATAAAAAAATAAAAACACAGTGAAGAACATATGAACGTGGGCACACAGCAAGTTATTGTATATAACTATTAAAAATCTGCATAAGTAAAATAATTATCATTTTAAATTATAAGACAGTGTTAGTATTTTTTTTGTATTTCTAAGAATAACTAGCTGTGTGCCCGCGAGATGACCCGCGTTTCATATGTTATTCACTGTGTTTTTAATGTTTTTTATACGGAACCCAAATTATTTTGCTAACTTTTTTTAGTACTAAGATATAAAGTAAAAATCTTTATCATAAACTCCAGCACTTGCCCGTAAAACTATCAATTGAATCGAATTTTATTAATTTTTTTATGAGTTTTAATTTTATTAAGCGGAACCCTAATTATTTTTGAAAAATAAGCGTATGTTACGTGGAGTAACTTCAGCTATCTACCAAAAACGGCCCGTTTGGTACAGGTATCGTATACACATACATATATGTATTTAATAAAAAAAAGTGTTATTTTTATATTACAAACAGACTGTTCTATTTTATTTATAAATATAGAAGTAAAGATTATATTCATTTACGAGATAATTTGGTATCCATAGAATAATTTCTATAATATTATAACTGCCATCAGTTGGTTTATTAGAGACAAAGGTAACGGTCGTTGACACTTGTCAAGTGAAAGAAAATAAAACTGATCATTTAAAAAAATAAATTATCTACTAATCTATAAAGCTCAAACAAGCTATTCGGGGAGTCTAACCCTTGGAAGTAAAAATAACCTATAGAATTCTCTTTCAAGTCCCTTCTTATTACTTCATTTTACGCTCTGTCTATTTCATTAATGATCTTGTCTTAACACATCTGACAGACGTTTTCCCTTTAATCTAACGTTCTCATCTAAGCTTTTATTTTTGCTCTTTCTCTTCATTATAATTTTGAATATAAATAAGTTGGTGAACTAATGGCGGTGGTAGTAGCTATTATTATTTTTTCATTATCAAACGCCTAATATTTGGGTTGTATGATTGTGAGCCGTTGAGCAGGTCGTAAAAGTAAAATTTCATTTTTTGTAGATTGTAGGAACCATAGAATCATCAGGCAACTGGATTGCAACCACCGACCATGCATACATAACGTCACCCATAAAGGTAGATAGAGACTACATCCTTCCACCTGCTACGATCCTGACACACGTGTTTCACTTCTTCTATTTTCACACTCTTTGGTTATGGGAACGGGATCTGGTCGAGATACATTCGTCTAAAACGACCCTTACCGGTTTGCCCAGTCACCCTTACCTAGTAAATTTGTTTCTTCAATCTTCTGCACATGCCCTTATTAAGAATTCCTTACTCTATCTGTGTCACTACATCTTCTACCACACTAAAACATTCCATTACCACACTATTATTTAATTTATTTATCATTTTCACACCAGCTATATTTCTTACTCTTCTTACTTCAACTGCGTTAATCTTGCTTTCATAGTTCTTCCGTCAGACCTAGCACGCATTATCCTATATAAGTGTAGGGACAAGCATACATCGATGCACAGCTAAACGTGCCTTTTTGGCCACTTTCTAATTGCTATACTACTTACACTTGTGAGAAAACCCCTTATTGTGGTACGCTAAGGCACGTCGCGTTCTAACATCAGCAAATATATATCTAGACCTATTTAGAAGCGTTATCCGTGGTAGATGTAGACCAACATGATTATGCCAACTGTTGATAGATTCTCATCTATCCATAGAAAAAATGACCACCATTCACCAGGCAAAACTTAAGCTATTTAGTATTTAAAAGATATTATAAAGATAGCTAAAGGGCAATTAAGAGTGCTATGCTCTGAGTTTCACTGCGTGATCGAATTGGAGCTGAGAAGTTCCACAGAAGAACCAAAATAACAGAGATTGCTCGAAAAATTCCCTAACTTAAGTAGCAATGAGCTAGGTACAGTACTCGTAGTACTGAGTCTGACTGGGCTAACGAGTTCTCAAATAGTTACCGTATATTGAAAGGTGAAGCGTGGGTAGGCTCCCTACAAGGTGGACTGACCACCAGGTAAAGATAGCTGGAATCCGCTTGACGTGGATGGCGCAAGACCGGTCGTTGTGGAGATCTATGTTCAGCAGTGAACATCTTTCGGTTGAATGGAAGAATGGTATAAAATGATTAACAATAAGAAATTTTAAACACGATTGAAGTCTCGAGCATTACTAATTAAAATGTCAAATAGAAAACAAATTATAAAAAGATAAGTTTTTTTAAAATGAATGAAATGTAAAAGCGAAAGAATGACCTAAATACGTCAATGACGTATCGAAACGCTCAGAATACTCATTTTACGTTCAATTAAGCATCAATTAATAAATCTTAAATTGCTTTCTGTAATGCCGGAACATAATTCATTTGAGCTATGATCGTTATTAGTTAATTATCCTTAATTAATTACACTAGTGTATTTTATAAGGCGCAGTATATATTTAATTTTTACACTGCATATAATTAATTATTTGTTGTATAAATATTCGCTATAATATTCATATTTACGGAATACATGTTCACGTGTAATGCGTAATGTTTCCCCGAAGCTATTAATTACAGTTTCATCATATTATGAATATTATTAATTAACGTTAATCTATTTCACCATTTTTTTTTAATTCAAGCTCAGTAAAATGACTGAACTCTATCGGAGTTTAAATAAATTACAATTTAAGGACGATAACAACAGCTGATCGATGAGATGTTATCAATAGTCGACATCATAATGCTGGGTTTCATCTACAGCTTAGGTTTCTAAGAAGATCTAAGTAAGTAGGTAAGGTAACTGGCTGAGCCCGGAACGCGACGCACTTAAGTGTCATTATTATAGGAATTTCATAAGTATACAGTAATGGACACTTGGCCAAATGGAGTAGATCTATGACGGAGTGGTGTTCGAGAGAGGATAAACGGTTGATAGGAAGACCTGTGGCGAAATAGGTCGACGACATTATAAATCTTGTTGGCGACATCTGGACAAGACTGGCGTGAAACAGGAACGAATGGCGTAAAATAGAGGAGGCTTATACTTTGCAGTGGACTGAAAAAAGCTGAAGATGATGATGATGATACAGTGGTCGCAATTCAGTCGGGCTTAAATACGCTACCACCTCGATAACTGCTGGAACTTTACATTGATCGATCGTAAAACGGGACGCGTTGTAATGTTTCACTTTGGCAGGTTTTTCACCATGTGCATGGTGGTCGCGATCTAGTTGGGTAAATTTACGAAAATAATACATGTATCCTCAAAGAGACTGATTATGTCAACGGCTTCATTAGCATATAATAAATTATAATGATTATTAACTGCATTGAAGAAATTAAAATTGTAATGAATTAGGTGAGTTATTGCAAGAGAAAATGCCAGTGGTAATCTGTGCAAACTTCATTCGTAATTATCTTCATAACTTGTTTCATATTGATGATCAGAGAATAAATAAATACATCGATGATGACAAAATAAATGTCACGCGGTTTAGTCTTTCTCGTGTAATTGAAATAAACAGGAAGAAATTGACTTTTATAAGATTATGCTTGGATGTCCGAAATAAAATACACAAATTATTTACTTATTCAATTTAAACGCAAGCTTGGCTATTTTTTTCTTTTTTAAAAACAGTAGATTTTGAAAATATATTCTCGCAACACTGTGAAACATTGAGGGCTTTAATTTTTAATTTGTAATACAAAGATTTGACGGTTTACCTGCTATTAGTGTTCCTAAAGTCAGATTTGGCTGCATTGTCCTTTGTTTTTTTCCTTCCATCCATCCATCTATTCAACAGAAAGACGTCTATTGCCCACATAGGTCTCTCCCAAATATCTCCATGACGACCGGCCTTGCGCCAACCGCATCCAGCGAATTTCCACGATCTCACCATGTCGTCGGCCCCTTTTAGAAAGGAATGAATGGAACCTAAATAAAAAGTTAATTTGTAAAACATAGATATAACACAATGTAATAATAATGAAAGTAATAATAGTTCTTTATGAATTACAAAAGCGCTTCCTGAAATTAAAGACGAGATAATATTGTAGAATTCGGTACAAGACAGTTTAACAACCGGGCAGACATGCGGCAACCCTCTGGCCCCGCAAACTCTTTCACTTCGACAAATTGAAACTGTAAAGTAGATTCTGACGCATTCCCGCCTCAACCGGTTTAGGGGTTAGTGCACACTTAGCTAGATTGCATTCTATGTATATTTGTATACATTTACGAGAAAAAATCATTAAAAAATTCAATGTGCGTGTGTTCGTATTTTAATAAATTAATATGAACTACTTATGTTAATAATGTTTCTTAGCTATAGTTAAACTCGATAGGTAACGTTACATTAGCCTTCCATTTAAGCCAGTTAATATTTCTTTATATTAACACAAAAAAAATGCAGTTAACGATATCAAATTTTTCTACTGAGCTTTTATCAAAATGGGATATCAAAAAGTATCGTTCCAAAAACCAACGTTATATCCTAAGGTTAAAAATACGTAATACGAGTAATGGAGTCTGGGAATGGAAAGTGGAAAGCCACGGCCATTCTGATACGAAAATGCTTAAGTAAATGGTTCGTCTTACTTTGTCGTTTATTTTAAAAACACATCGGTAAAGAAAACGTACAGTTTGATTATTTTAGAATATTTTAATCTAACATCAATCTTATTACTGATAACAAAAAATAAACATTCACAAAACAATTAATTTTCATTAAAAACCAATTTATGACGTTATATTTTACTTGGTATAACATTGTCAGAAATTAGAAAAATAAAATGATTTTGTTCCACATTATTGAAGACAAATTTGTGGCTTTTGTGTAGCTGCTTGTAGATTCACAATAACTACTATGGATTGATCTGTAAATGTTTTAGTTACAAGACAAAATAAAATCATGTAAACCTATATGTGTTCATTTAAAAACAAAACATGAAGCGATGATGGCGCAGCGGGTAGTGCAGCCGGATTCCTCATCAATCGACGCGGGTTCGATCCCCACCTATCCAATTCTAAAATCGCGTTGAGCTGTGAAGGAAACTATAGTAGCCTGAGATCCTATCACCTTCAAGTTTAAAACCTGTCGCCAGCATCACTTGAGAATCAGTTCCTCTAGGCTTCGTGTGTTTACCATCCTGAACCACATCGTAACTTAACATCCGGTGAGATTGTAGTCAAAGCACTGATACTAATACGATCTGGTGAAGATCGCAGGAATCCGCTCGATGCAGGCAAACGTTATGGAGATCTTTGGGAGAGATCTATTAGACATAGACGTGGACGTGGAGATAGCAGTGGACGTTTCATAGTCGTTGACAATATTTTATCAACAGTATTTTGGTTATTTTTATATCTGAACACGTGTAACGAACTCCAATATAACAAAAGCAGAAAAACAAAAAATTTAGACAGTGAATAAAAGTCTGACACAATCAGTTCAATATAACAGAAGCGAAGCGAGTAACACAATTTTTTTTTCCTGGGCCCAAGCCAACGATACACTGTCGTTTAGATTGATAAAGCCTTAAACAATGGCGGCTCTCAGTCGGATCGCGGGGCGAGATATTTTGACATTAGATACTAGTATATCTTATCTGAATAAATTGTTTTAAAATGAATATTATATCAAGCTTTACACGTGAAAGTACAATTGAAAGTACAACAAGTGACTTTGTTGCACCTAGTATTTGTGCTTTATAATGTAAATACGATATATCGTATTCTCAGAAGATTTACACTAGTTTTTGTTCAAGTAATAATTACATTTAATATTAAATATGATATTGAAAAAAAATATATATAAAAACGACTTAACAGTTAAGTTTGATTTTCTTTTTTCAATTTGATAACCAGTTTTTTAAATAATATTTTATATAAAACGGATTATGTTTAGTACGATTTCGTCGCAGAAAAGAAAAAAAAAATATAAATTTGTAGAAAGAAAGTGTAAAATGCGAATCTAAACAATGTACAATAATAATTGTTTAATATATGCGTATTAAAATGAAAACCAAAATCAGAAATTTTTTGATTCAGTTTAGGTCCTTTTTTTTTTTCTTTTTTTTTGACGGGGGGAAATGCATTTACGCACTGCCCTTATCTATTGTATTTGAAGGATCAAAGTCCCCCAAATACAATAGATAAGGGGGCACGGAGTGACGAGCTCCGTGCCAGTGTGGGACTCACCCGGGCGAGAGTCGCCCGGAAATACCTACTAAAACCCCTCGGGGCCGTCCGCTGCATTTGGGATGAGGGCGATACGGGGTTGCCAAGGCATGTAGCCGTGTTGCCCCCTGCAGCGAACCCACCGGGCCTCGTCGTGCAATGGCCCAATGGGGATGGGGGAGGATATTCCTCAACCCCACCTCTTCACCCTCCCCCCCGAAGGGGAGCATGACCCATCGGTCAACATTCCGAGGCAGGATATACTCCTGCCCCAATAAAAAGAAACGGGAAGAGAGGGACAGAACGGAGGCGGGCCAAGAGGAAAGACGAAGGAGCCCGCCTCCGCTAAGAAGAGAAAAGAGAGATAGGTCCCTCTCCTGAACTCGCCTTGTCGCAACAACAAGGCGTAGCTAAGAGAGGGATACCTGAAGACAGACAACACAATACACAAATCCACTCAACAGACCCACATCCCCTAATCCCTCAATCAACCATACCCACAAACCCCCCCAAGGAATCCCCTACCAACACTAACACCCCTAGGGGAGGCAGAAAGCCCCCCCCATATGGTGCCCATCTTCTCTGCCTGTCCGCACACCGTGCGCACTTTGGACGTTCCGCCACACAGGCCGCAGCCTTGTGCCCCAGTGCCCCACAACGGAAACACTGGGACGCCCTATCCACCTCCTCCACACACCTAAAACTCATGTGCCCCAGGCCCATGCACTTATAGCACCTGAGCGGCTTAACTTCAAGTGCATGCACCTGGGTCACGCACCACCCAATATTTATCTCCCCCTTTTCCACCACCCTACGTGCCGCTTCAACAGGAAGCGACACGTACAAACTCCTCACCCCTCTTTCCGACACCCGGATCTCACCCGCCTTTATCTCATCCGCTCCACAAATCCCCTCCTGCGCAACCCTGGCTAGAGCCTCCTCTCTCCCCACCGAGTCCTCCAGACCAACAAGGCGGACACCAGCCCGCATCATTGGCCTGGAGACCACTGGCACCTCCTCAACAACCCTCTGTAATCTCGCCGTCAGAACATCCGCCTTCTCCTTCCCATCGGGACCCGCCACCTCCAGCATCCTGGAACCCGCAGCAGTGGGGCGACAGGAAACGCTCTCGATCCCCATCGCCTCTAACCCCACCTTGCCCCTTGCCTCGGCCAACACCTGCCCATACGTGAGCCCCCTCGCCACCGCGTCCGGCCGCAGCGTAATAACCACCGCCGCCGTTCGCGGCGGCGACGGGACCCTCGGCCTTGGCTTCACCACCCTCTTTTCCAACCCCACACCTTGAGGCTCAGAAGGGGTCTCAACTACACCCTTCTTCACCACCTTCCTCCTTTTCCCATTCCCCTCCACAACGGACCATTCCTCCTCGGCGTTTCCCCCACTGACCACAACCTTATTTCCCTCATCATTCTTTCCACCGGGAAGTGGAGCCCAGTCCATCCCCAAAGGGGAGGACAAAGGAGGACCACCCTTCTCCGCTACTTTCTTCTTCTCTTAATCCCATCCGTCAAACCACCAACCTCACTCCCAACCTCCACCACACCTGGCAGCCGACTAGCCACCCCCACTATCTGCCCCTCCAGCAATTCCAACTTCCGACTAACCCCTTCAAGTACTCCCCCTAACTTCCCCATAACCGCCGTCACAATATCCGTCGCACTATCAGCTCTCAGCTGCTCTCCCTCGCACCCTAAACTTCCACCCTCACCCTGTGAGGTACCCACAGCAACATCCATCATACACTTCTTCTTCTTAGCCCCCTTCATCCCTAACAGAGCCTCAAGACTCACCACCTTTTCCTTCTCCTTTACCAACTGAACCTCAAGATTCTCCGCCTCCTACTCCTCCACTCTTAGCGAAGCCTTCAGCCTATCCATCTCCTTTTTATACTTCTTCTTATCTACCTCAAGCAAATCCGACTCCCAAGCCAACGACCTAGCATGCTGCGACACATCAGCAGCAAACGCAGTCAACCTCCACAAATACACCGCCATCGATCTCAATTTCCCACTTACTCCATTTCCTACCTTTCCCTCCAAATCCACCAAACACTGTAGCATCTCATCCGTCGAATCAAACCAATCCTTCGGTGTCAGACACGACACATCCGGAATCCCTTCAACCATCCTCCTCAATTCATCCACCACACTTCCCCCTCCCTTTATCTTCAACCCTTGGAACTTTTCCCATGGAAAATCCCGCTTATTAACCTCAGTAAAGTCCGTATTTTCCTCCAACGCAACAGACTCCCCTATCACATCCGCCCTCAACCCATATTTACGACCCCCAGACTTACTCGCCATACCGCCTTCCCCCAACGTCAGCCAAACAACCCCTAACACGTACAGCCACCAACAACAACCCCTCCAACAGACCAACCCGTAACACAGACGTAACACGACCAATAACAACCCTCTTCAACAAAACCAACCCCTAATAGTAGTAATACACCTCGCTTGTAGTAATACACCTCGCTTGTAGTCATACACCTCGCTTGTAGTATACACCTCGCTTGTTAGTATACACCTCGCTTGTTAGTATACACCTCGCTTCGTTAGTATACACCTCGCTTGTTAGTATACACCTCGCTTGTTAGTATACACCTCCTTCAGTTTAGGTCCTAAGAAGGCGCTTATGAACGTTAAAATACTACTACTACCGGTTCGGAAAACAACACAGTCGAGAAGGGCCGGCAAGAAATTCGATCTGGCTCCCTTTTTAAATAATAATACATTATTGCAAAGATAGTGAAATAGGTAATTCTGCCGAGGCATATATAGCGCTTTTTTCAAAAACATGCAAGGAAATAAAACATAACTTTTTTTTTGTAAATTTAATTGAATAAATATTAAAATTTATATTTATTAAGTATGTAAATAATAACAAATCAAGAAGAATTTCCAGATTTGTCACCAATTTTCTATTAATCATCTGTGCCGAAAGGCAAGCACATTTATGGCTATACAACCACGTGAACGCAATTTATACTAAGCAAAGAAACTCACTTTGATATGCCGAGAATGATAAAAGAGATCCAATTAAAGGGTATTTTATAACCTCAGCACACCGTTTCATACATCATTGCTGGAGCGTTGTGATGTTCCAAATTCAAAAAACGATCCTGCAATGGATTTGAGTTCCTTTGCCGTAAAATCGATACTTCGCGTGATCTTTTTTCGAAAATAAGGACAATATTTACATGCATGTTGAGAAAATATAATATATATATTTATTATTTTTTTAATATATAAAAACTATACAAATTGTAGTTATAACCAATGTTAGCAGAAGCACGGAGAGCGTGTATAAAAATAGAAATCAATAAATAAAAAGTATAAATGTGACATGCTAATAGAATTAGTTTTCATCCAATTAATTAAATCAATTAAGTGTGATTACCATCCTGGACCACATCGTCATTTAACTCCATGTGAAACTGTGGTCAAAGCACTGAATCAGTGTAAAAATCAAAAGATAGGTCGTCGATTGTCTAACATTAAAAGACCATCTCTGAAATTACCTGCCAAATATCACTAACCCAGCTTTTATAATATTTCAGGCCTCTCTTATCTTTATTTTGTTGTCTTGTACTTTATCTAGTTTTATTAGATTTTACCAACATTCTTGTTGCTCAAGAGATATAAATATTTTTCGATTGTTGATCATGTAGTAAAGATCGAAATTAAGCGACCTCCTTACATTATACATACATTACATATTATTTATTTGAAGATTTATAACTAATTACGTTCTTTTAAATGTGTTTTCTTTTTTATATATTATTCTTTTTGTTCTGCACCGTTAATTATTAAAAACATTATGGGAGAGGTTGAATATTACCACTATGTGTTAATAATTGATGTGACGTTTTGTTGGTTTATTTGGCGTTTTCTAATTTTTTATGCAATAAATCCTTTTATTATTATCTATTCTTATATTAAAAAAGTGGTGGAATGAACTCTGTATATTAAAAGTATTTGAGAAGAAATACTATAAGGGGTTTTAGAATGGACTATTGAAAACATTTTCATATTTTTTTATATTTCTGTCCGCCTTTCTATTTCTTTATTAATGTGTTCGCCAATCACGCATAAATATTGACATCTTATTTATGGACTTATTTACTCACATGTCATTACATAAATATTAACGTTTTCATTTGTAAATATGTTTTTCTTAATAAGTATGATGAGTAATAAAAGCTTAGATTAAATAAAATAGTATTATAAACGTACCATTTATAAAATAAATAATTGGAAAGTCATAGAAAAATATTTACCTGCTAATGTGTTACCCAATTGTAAGAAACACCAAGTTGTTAAATATAATTTCTTTAGTAAATATCAATAAGAAAGACAATTTACATACACACATATACATGTGTGTACACTACAATAAAAGCCGTGTTGGATGTAAATCAAACAACAAAACTGATAACAATTTTCACTGCCAAGTGGCAGTAAGTGTGTATGACATGGAGTCCTCGAGGCTTTGGATTCGCGCCAATGAAGTGTTACTGTGTAGACGCGTGTATTTTGCAATACAAAATTCATAAATGCGCATTGTAAAAAATTGTTTCCACTTTTTATAACATTTTAAATCTATTAAAATCTATATATTCAAATTTGTTACAGACTGTTACAGACACTGTCGGAACACATCTATTGGCGCTTCGTGACAGGTTTTCAAACTTGAAGTTGATACTCAGGC
The DNA here is from genome assembly GCA_014132275.2 of Samia ricini. Lineage (NCBI taxonomy): Eukaryota > Metazoa > Arthropoda > Insecta > Lepidoptera > Saturniidae > Samia > Samia ricini. The sequence continues at coordinate 22,537,643 of AP028163.1, read as the reverse complement.
GCTAATTATCGGAAAATTCCCTACAACCATGCAACGGTTTTCAAGTCCGTACGTTCGAATTATTTCCATAAACGTACAGGCAAATGAGCCATCATCGCTTCAAATTTATTTGACTGAGTGCTAGCTGCGATCATCACAACACACAATTAAGCAACACTGTCCCCGTAATAATAGAAGCTCTGATCAACATTTTGAATTTTTTTTTTGGTTTCTAAGAAAAATTACATCAGAAGACCTTTAATTATAAATAAAACATGTATTAAAATGCCAGGACAAAATCATTCCAAAGAGCGTATCCAGGTGTTCACTGACAAAATGGACAGAACACAAGAAAGAGGAGGTTCTATGAAATTACAGACGAATGCCCAAAACACATCTTGTGTGAATGTGATCCATTAATACCCATACGCAACCGAGTTCTGGGTAAGCTTGTGTGGCTCCCGGAGCAGCTAAAAACGCTCTCTGCCAAAAAGATCCTACAGTATATCCAGACTGTAGATCTAGGCAGTGAGCTTTAATAGTGTGGGACGCTCATAATCTTAGGTCGCAGTGATACAGGTCTCTTCTAGCCTGCATAGCCCCTTCCAGAATAGAAATTAAAATAAATGTGTAAATTTGTAGTTAAGGGTTCTTGAATTTCATTATTGTTATAAATATGAATTTATAAAAATATCGATTTTTGTAAAAATGGTAACCTTGAAACTTATACTAATAAAGCCCGCACTAGAGAACACGACATAGTAAATATTGCTTCCGTAGACACCGATCATGTCTATGATCCTTATTTAAATTATAAGATATATATATATATATATATATATATATATATCAAACAGTATATCAAACAGTCTCACGCTGTTATTATTGCGTTGAGTTTCTGTAGGACAATTTCGTAAACAACCCTACATATTTATTATATAGGCAATATCTCTCCGTCTGTCTGTTAATTGGCTTATAAGTCGAAAACCATTGCTCCATTGTGAAAGTAATTAATTGCTTTTATCGTCGGTTATTATATATTAAATATTTAGCTTTTTAGGTAATAGTATCAGGTTGACAACATGGTTCCAAATCACATCACCGATTTACCAGGTTATTACAGGGTTGACCATTACGTTAACGACAATGAAAAAGAAATGACACCCCTCTCTCTCTCTGCTTCCACTAAAAAGGGTAATTATTACTATACTATAATTTATATTATATTTTAAAAAACATTTTATCAGATAACCAGATCGAGTTTCTTGCCGGCTCTTCTCGACTGGGTTGTTTTCCGAACCGGTGGTAATTTTTTACGTCCATAAGAGCCTTCCCAAGGCTCAAATTGAATAAAAAAAAAATATTTCATTAGATAAACAATTAACTTTCAAAAAAAAAAGTACCGCGCGTGGGAACTATTTGGACTTTATATATTATTATTCTTATATGCGAGTAGAGTTGTGGGAAGAGCTAGTATTGCACTTAATTGCATTTAGTCAATTGATAAAATCAATATCAATTGTCAGTGTTAGCTTTGACCGGGCAAATGTTTATAGTAACATGTAATCCCATAGACTTATTTGCTTAATTATATTCCAGTTGTATAATATAATACATGAATAGGCTTATTAGTGGACAATTAATATAAAAAATGGGTTGCGTTGAAATAAAGAAACGCCTATTTTAATTTTTTTTTTTTTTACTATTTCAATTTCTTATAATAATTTAATAATTATTTGACATTAAATATCTACCATTAGCTGCCAGGACGTACTCTCCTAACCACGTAAACTACACTAAACATATTAAAAATAAAATTAATTAAGATAATTTTCTTTTACCAATACATATTAATAAAAATTAAAAGCCGTTCGCTGGTACATTAAATAAGTCCTTTTTTCAAATTGTTAGTGAGAAAAAAATTGCCCGATAACTTAACCCAATAACCGAATCTTGAAAAAGTAAGTGTTAGTTATGACATTTTTAAAAGGAGGTGTTCTATTAGCCACTGGAAAATGGGTAAAACGATGTAAATGTAATTTTCATAATGCCTGCTAAAGTGAAATCGGAGCAGACTTCAATTTTTTTTTCATGCAAAGAAATGTATGAGCCCCGTTTTACACCAAAGGCAGTTAAAAAATACAATGTTCAAGAAAAAAAAATGATTTATGGTCACTACGACAATTCTCTGTATTTATGTACCTAGCCTGGCACATGGATGAATCGTGGCATAAAAATAATTTTACATAAAACAGAAAATTATGATAAAGTCCCGTCCCGTCCTGTCCCAGGAACATTGGGTCATCCATTGTCCTCCCCTTTCTACCCCCGAAGGCCAGACTGGATGAGTGTGGCCCAGGCCCAAACGTCGGAAGCAACGCAGGGATATATCAAACGGTTTAGGAAGCGCACGCCATATTTTCAATGTACAGATTTCGCCCTTCTAGCCTTTTATTACAAGTATATGTATATATATATATATATATACATTAGACTCATTGTAAGTAATTGACTTCTAAGCTTGGTCTTATCCTGCAAAATGACGTGCCGAATGAATTAACCATGATATTTTCACACCTTAAATCGGAATAATATAATCCGAATGTCGCAAAGAACTATAAACAAGGAAAAAGTTAATAAGATAATTACATAATGTACAATCATATACATATACATGCGTGATAGTAAAGGCCCATTCCATTATATCGAAGTGTATTATGTATATTACGACATTTTCATAAGAGAAAATTATTATAGTTGTTAACGTCCAGCTTGTATGGGAGAGGTGTAAGGTGGCCTAATTCATGGGAGAACGGCGATTCATTTTTATAATAACAATAATAATACTGAAGTTGACAATGAACATTTAGAAGGAGTAGAAATATTCTTCGAATAAAACATCTAACGAAGTTTTATCAATACAGGCAATTCCGAAGTTCAATCTTGTATCGACAATCTAGTAAGACAACTGCCATACTTGTAGAGCTTCGTATTGAGTTCTCGTTCCGTGCTATTACTTACAATAGCACGTTGCACGTGTAATTTACAAATGTCATCTCTTTCTTAGAAGTATCTAGAGAAACATCAGCTCATTAGTGATCACTGATATGGCTTTCGGCCAGCGGTACATTTAGTTTATTTCGCCCAAAAATAGACTGACGCCATAAAGAACTTTGAAAAAACTAGGCAGCCATGGGGACTGCCGACAGAAATGAATTCTTGAAACTTTGGAAAAACGGTTTTGTATTGTTTAAATTTCATAATTTGATAATCAAAATTAATAACGTAACCTAAAATTTAATATATTTTACATTTATCAAATTTTTTACATCTATTCGCGCTCCGAGCAACTATTAATAAACAAAACATACTATAGGCTGTGTAAGTATAAATTTTATAATTTATCTCTAAGCGCCAGCAATTTAATGCCATCTTATAGTTGACATACTACAGTATGTTGACGACAACGTCATAGCATTGGTAATGCGCTTCAATAAGATTTTCCTCTACCGAGAAATTTTCACTTCAATAATTGACAACCAGCCTAGATATCATAAAAGGTGTAAACATGGCTTGCTTATGAACCTATACTCTCTAAATTACGTAATTAATGTTGCATGTGTTTGTTGTGTTTGTTGCTACTTGAAATTAATACGTGTCTGGTAACTATTTACCATCAGATGCGCCATCTATACGTTTACTACCCTTTAGTGTGAGTGTTAATGTGTATTCTTATAACAAATACACGTTCCCTATCTATTTCTTTTATCCACATGTACACTGCTGCTGTACTCTATAGGAGTCGTGAGAAAATAAAGTAATCGTCGCATATTCCATACCTCAATAATTTAATTATCTTTCCTTATACAGTTGGGTATTATTTCGAACCGTCATTTTTCATTTTGAAATTAAATCTTTTACATAAATCTCTAAACTTACTGCGGTGACGAGAATAGCCTCTAACAAAAAAATATACATATATCAGAATGTAAAGTGTTTGTTAAATTATGTCTATTCTATTAATGTGTCGAGTACCCATAAAAAAAAACAATAGAAAGACAATAGGAAAACTGGCGTAAACGCCAGGAAGGTGCTCAAAGGGTTAATAAATAAATCAAAACGCTATTAGTTTACTACTTGGTACAAAGTCAGACCGTGTTATTCCGGTAATTATTATGGATTTTCATACCCAAATTGCCGGATATCATGTAAGAGACATATTATAGTTGACTGAAGAGCTTTTACGTGAAAAACAGTACTTTATGTCCATAGAATTTTGACTATAGAAATATTATTTATGGACATCGGTTGTAATAATTTGATAGTTAGTATATACGAGTATGTATAGTTCTAACATGCATTTGTGTTCAATGATTAAATTTTATAAATGAAATAAATATTTAGCATATGGTTAATAATCCATATTATAAAAATACTTTAATGTGTCGAGTACCCATAATAATAAGACAATAGGAAGACAACAGGAAAACAATGGAAAGCTGGCGTAAACGCCAGGTAAGTGCTCCAGGGGTAAAATACACAGAAAAAAAAATATAATTAAAAAGTAGAAAAAAAATTGTAGTCTTAAAATAACATCAAAAGTAGTATGTATAAATCCTTTTAGAGGTCTAATGCATATAATGGTTAATGCAAATTTTGCGTAATTATTATCACTAAACCTAAAGGACAATAGGATAAACTTATTAAATCTTTGGATTGTAATCGGTCCTTGATAAGTGTGCACATAATTTCATACGACGTTTTGAAGTCAATTAAAATTTTGAAAATGTTTGAAAATTCTATTACATAGATAAATATATAGATCAAGCTAATAAAAAGCGGTGTACAAAAGAACGTTTCGCAACCAGATTTAACCTATATTTGTTCAATGAATTCAATAAATTAGAATTTAACAATAAGAAACACAGATGCATTACAAGAAAAATAAATAATTTGCCATCTTTAAAAATTCACCTCTTAAAGTGAATAGATAAGATTAAAAGTTTTCACAATAGTACCAAGTGACATTTTAAATTAGAAGTATGAAAGTGCATATTAAAATTTGAAATTATCTTTTACATTTATAATATCCTCCAAAAGCGATAATGATTTAGTTGGTATTGCGTTCCAATTATAAAATGAGCCATAGTTACTACGCTTAAGTTTGAAACCCTGTCGACGAACTCTAGTAGTTGTGCTCCGGCACCATCACTTGAGAACAAATACCTGTAGGCTTATTGTGTTTACCATTCGGAACCACATCATTCGTTAACGGCAGGTGAGATTATGGTCAAAATGCTGAGCTTAGGTAACAAAAACTAATTTCACGTCGGTAAATACATTGTTAGAACTTTTATTAATCGATAGTGATTTTGTCTATTTTACATCAGTAAGGAAGATTAAAATAATACGTTAGCCTAACAAAATATTCTTAACACATCTTTGGCAAACGTAAAACGATCTATTCAAAATAAGTTCCGTAGAATCACCAATTACTTGGATAACTTTCCTCTGCTAATCGTCAGGGGTTAACTCTGTTCCCGAACTTTTCACATTTACAGAAATAATTACATAACTCCCGAGGAGAGAATCTCTCTCGAGGTGGTGCGATCTTGTTTGTATGCCAACCTTTCTATTTACCTTTTTGGTTGGGAACCTTATATTGAAAAACTTTTAAGATCCATTGGCTCGGAAAGTAGTTATATAAACTTGTCTAGTATCATTTTTGTTATGTTGCATAATTGACAAAACAAAAGAAATTATTTAATTAATTAAAAACTAAATTACTAACGATAATTTAGTGTAATAATTTTCTGAATAGTTATTAATATTATTACATTTTGGGCAGTTAAGATAAAGAGTGTCCCGATAATGCACTAGAATGTTAAAACTTAGGTTCGGCGTATATTAATATAGCCAGTTAGTATCAATAAAATCGCATTTAAAAAAAAAACTTAGTCACTGGCACTGGCTTTTAGACGACTGGCAGAAAATTTAAAATAGATGATAGAATTTATAATTATTGAAAACCAAAATCGCTAATTCCAAGAGAAATAAATAAAAAAGGTATACGAAATATTTTCGAATAGAATGAAACACGCAGTACACACAATCACAAAGAGAAGAAAGCAGAACAAAGAAGCACGCAGACACAAGGGAATCGAAAGCCGTGGCGTCATGCCGTTTACTGTCATGGTATATAAGTCTGTATTACTGACAAAACGTTAAATGATTCACATCAGAATAGCTGTAACTCCAATCAAACCCAATATTTTCGGTCGGAACAATATTTTTAACTCGTTCGCATTCGGCGGATAACTTTCGCTCGACTACCAATTACCGCGAAAACTTTCCTATGCTAATCGGCATCTCTGCTCCCGAACTTTTCACATTTATAGAAATAATTACATGTTTCCCAAGAAACACCCTTTCCGAGGTATCTTGTTTGAATTTAAACGTTTCTGTTTACCATTTGGGTGCTTGGCTCTTATTAAAAAACTTTTAGATACGCTAACTGAAAAGTTAAAAGATATCTTGTATTGTGTTCTGGATAATTATTTTTCATTCAAAATACTAGGTTCTATTCTATATTTAAATAGAATTTGAAGGGGACGTTTTCCTCACCAATGAAACCCCAACTTCTCTATATAATGTGGACTGTATTTATTTATCTTGGAATTACACGTATTTAGAAACTATATCTTGCCGGTACAACTTTGCCGGCGGTCGGCACGGGTTCTTATACATTTTTAATCCTTACAATTAGCACAGGGTTAATCTTAGTCTAAAAACTTATTGTCTATTACTTTTACACACATGAGGTACATATCTTATATCTCTCTCTCGTGTTTCTAGGTGTGTGTGTGTTGTAAGGCTTGTGAATCACGATGTTATTCTCGTAATTGAATGTATTAGATGTAAGAGGTTCATTTGTCCTCAACACAATTTTTGAACAACGGGTTTTGACGCGTTACCTTTCCTTTTTCCTATACCGACGATGCGGCTGGGTTTCACCAATCGTGGTCACGGGCTGACTGGCGGTGCGCGGCGTCGCCTGCGGCGTTGAGGGGTTTTTTTGATGGAACTACCTCCGTTTGGTTTTTATATTTATTATAGTCACAACACACAACACTAACTATGTCCATCGACGATGCCTGTGATGATAAATCGCGAACCTTGACATTTTCTAACATCGGATTCATCGCAGAGGAAAGCCTATATCCATCCTCGCGATTGAAATTTTAAATTTTAATTTTTTTGTAAAAAATAAATAAAAGGTAGTAAACGCTATTAAAATAAAACAGAAGGCTGAAATATATACTAATAAATAAAATTGAAGTGTCTGTATGTAATGTCAAAATAATACTATTTTTTACTCCTTCCGTGTCCCAAGAAGGCCACCTCCTTTTTTTTCTTGCGGAAGTTATAATAAAGCTACTCCAAATTTTAATCTAATTAAATAAATTAATAAAATACATACAAGTATTCTTAAAAAGACTACTCTAAATAAATATATATTATGGTAGTTTGTATAATATTTAATAGGATATCTAATAACTGTTATAATAGTCAATTTTTAAGTACAATTGACAAATTATTTAATTCATACTGCCTCAATGACAGCCTAGGTGACGCAGTTGTATTACGGTACGACTGTCGTTCTGATGTCTCGGGTTCGATCCCCGGGTCGGGTCAAGTGATATTGGGTTTTTCTACTCAGTCTATGGCGACAGGCTCACCCCCTGTCACATCTGGGACGGAACTAAGCTCTGCGAAATGCGGGAGGTGTAGTTCGCTATTTCACCTCTGCCTAACCCTTCGGGGCTAACAGGCGTGAACTTATGTTTTGTCATTTAATTCATTATTATCTAGATACATACGAATATGTATTTATAAATTTATAAAAAGCTACCAAGTGAATTATAAGAAGCTAACACAGTGGTCATTAGGTCCTACACAGAAAAGTAAAACCTATGTTACTAAGATAATTTTAGACACTAAATTTGATTAATGTATGTATCTAATCGTTAAAACTGGCCTCTTACAAACTTCAACAGATAAATTTCACCAACGAACGTAGGTAAGATTACGTCGAGCCTAACTTTAAGTTGTTAGAAGAAATTTTCGAGGAGTTTAACGCAATAAGCATCTTTAAACGGGTTTATAGACGGAAAATATATACTGCCTTTCAGAATTTTCTTTAAATTTTACCTACTCACCTGCAATTTATGAGACTTTTAGTGAAGTTTTTTTTATTGAATCGAGTTTATTGAATTGAAATGGTCATTTATAAATTTATATTACGTGAATTTTTGTCTTTATTATTGTTGCAGTCTATGAATAAAAATAACATAGTCTACCTATACTAATAATAAATCTGCCGGCTTTAGTAAGCACATTTATTATTATTTTTCTTAGATTAATTTTATGAAACATATAGGTGTATGTTTATTTAAGACATTTTAGCCTCGGATTGAACATTTATTTTTATCTGTATGTTGTTTGTAGATCCGGATTTATCTTGAAAATCGTCCAATTTTGATGAATAAACGGGAAGTATATGTCAAGGAGAAATTGGTAGGCAATAAAACTTTTAAAATGAATTTCAGAAATTTATAAAAACAATAAAATGTAAAAATCTGTTGCACTTGAACTTATGAAAGTTTTTATAATTGTCAAGATCACTACTAACATACACATGGTAAAAATGACTCATTAAAAAATAACAATTTTGAGATAATCGCTACAGTTATTTTCAGAATTTATAATTCTTTCAGATACCTACCTCTTTAACTCGACAAAAATATATTATTATAGTATACGAAACATCTTAAAATAAAAAGAAATTTTGTAAGGAATTAGTTTAGGTTTTACAGTAAAGACCTAAAACACATTACCGATTTACCGGGCAATAAGTTCAGGTGTCAAGCGAGTTTTAATTTGCAAAGGTCATATTTATAAGGAGTTCATTATGTAAGAGATGGTGATGCCTAAAAATGACGCCCTACTAAGTATGCCCAACTATACAAAGCCTTGTAACTATGAGTTATACAGTTCTAGAAAAAAAAACAAGACCGAATTTCTTACCGGCTCTTCACGATAACTGGGGTATTTTACGAACCAGTGGTAGTATTCTGACGTTTTTAAATGCCTTATCAAGGCCAAAATAGAATAAAGTACTTTTTTTTATTTTAAATTATTAAAATCCATAGATATAAAACACATTTTTTTCAAGTTTTACAACGTTTTCATGTAGACAAAATTAGGAGCGCACTGTGAACTGATTACCCGGATTGTTGATCTCAGACGATGCGAGTATCCGGATAACGTGCCGGCTGCAGGAAACTCTGCTTATTCTTCCACTTAAGTAACACTTCAGCAAACTATATACAAATATATAACATAATTAAAAATAGAGGGTAATTTAATAATTGCAACGAGTCGTCTTTGATTTTTGTTAACCATATTTATACAAGTAATAAATAACTGTTATGTTCTAAACGAATTCAGATTCATTGTATCTGAATCTGTTTATGGTCCACAAAAAAAAGTCAAATCTCTTTATGAATAAAAGTCTATATATATATACGGACACACCTTTGTTGTTTTGCCAAAAATCTTTTTAAGTGTTAACACTCCACTGAACTAAAGAAGTCGTCTTGTCAAAACAATAAAGATATCTCTTAAAGTTTGCGGGAAATGTTTCAAGTTACGTTTTATTTCAACTTGTATTTTAAAACACCCTTATACGAGTTTGTGAAGTTATTTAGGAATAAATTAACTATTTAGAAATAAGTAATATAATTAATAGACGGTGTATTTTTAAAACAGAACAACATATAACAGTGGTAACCATGTAAAGAACGAAAATCGATCGTCCGTTGCATTTGAAGGACGCGATGGCTAAAATATTGGTCTACTGCTCTATAGCTTTGTGCGTTTTCAAATTAAATATCGCTGGATCACAAATAAAACCAGATACAGATGTTAATTTGTTCGGTGGTTCTCGAGTCAATTAACAAATAAGCAGACTGATAGTGATCAATTAAATAGATTTTATCGTATCGTCTAGAAAATACAATTTAAAATAAATCTTTGTGATGGCCCTAACAAAGGAAGAAAAATAATTATTTGGCTATGATTCGAGGATCAAGGTAGATTTGCTCGATATAACGTTGAGTGTAAAAACGGTACTGTATGCTGCGATATAGACTGATGTTCTTCCACCATGCCATAATTACATTAGGCTTTTACCGAAGGCTCCACGGAACTCATTAAAAATTTTACCACCAAATCTTACTTTGCCTTTTCCATATTTTCTATAATTTAACAAAAATAATTAAACTTAAACATAAGCAACCGTTCCCTTAAGCGTATATTTTGCATTGTTATTTGAACAGTTTTATTTTTTTAATTTAATTAAATTGAGGCTGCAAAAAGAAATACTTGCCCAATCTCTCCACGGTTATAGTCGCGGTTGAAATCAAGTAAAAAGCTACGAAATTTTAATATATTTCATTGTTTAGTCCTAAGTAAACATAAGAGCCTGTCTCGCTGAGATTTCCTTCAAATATCGCCATAAAGTGGCCCTTCACTATAATTGAATTCAACATCGTTACTGCTTTTTTGTTTTGTAGAAAAGCTCACAGTTGTGGTCACATTTACTAACGATCGGTTTTAAATATGCGATCACAATCTGTTTTAATTACTGGAATTTTAATTTCAATCTTTTTTTCTCTAAAGTGTTAGATTAGTAACAGCGATCAGTCGATATTGAAATTGGTCGTAAATGTTTAGTGAATGTGGTTTGCTGCAAAAAAATAATGTGAACGTTTTCTGTTGATAATATAGTTTTAACTTGATTATTATTTTTATATTCAATATCAATATGAAAACAAGTATGTATATCCGAATAATAATATTTTTTTTTTAAATAATTAATTAACCCAGTCAATTCCAATGCAGACGATCGCCCATTTAATATATATGCAACAGATAACAGTTGAGGAAAATCTTCAAAATTCATTCAACAGATAATAGTTTATCTGTTGAATGAAATGAGTATTTTAATTAATAATAAGTTTGAAATTTAATCTTAAAACAACGAGAAGCTTAAAACAATGGAGCCAAAATAAGCAGAGCGTTAACGCAGACTTAATTCCCGTGTATCGCGTCTCCCACTCGCTCCTTAGCTTTAAAATTAATTTCATTCGGAATTATTATACGGTGTGCACCTCTTTTAGTATTAAAAGAGTAAGTACATTTATTTTTGTTTCCTAATATGGTAAAAAAAAAATTAATGCAGAATCAGGTTTAAAGCGATGAAGGCGCAGTTGGTAGTCTGAGCGGACTTCGCGTCAATGGACGCGGATGCCAGCCCACCTATCCAACTCTAAAATCAGCCTAAACTTTCGGTGAAGGAAAACATCGTGAGGAAACCATAGCATGATGGTAGGGTATTTTATCTCTCAAGTTTGAAAACCTGTCACCAGATACCAATAGGTGTGTTACGGCAGCATCACTTGAGAACCAGTACTTCTCTAGGCTTAGTGTGTTTACCATCTTGGACCACATCGTCAATTAACATTAGGTGAGATTTTGCCCAAAGCACTGAGCCTATTAATGCAAAATCAGATTATTATAGATACAATATATGTATGTGTCTATAATAAATATGTATATATTTTTTCTTAAATGTTAGAATGGTTTATGAATCTGTGAATATTACTTTTGCTATACCCATACTATCGCTGATTGCCCAAGACAAATCCATCCAAAGTTTACCTGGAAGAAATCACTGGCAGCAATAAGGCATGCCCTTTGCGCTCTATATGCGAGAATTAAATAAATAAATAATAAACGCCAGATGTGCTCAGGAAAAGCATCTACAAGATTGACTGACACAGTAAAGAAGGATTACTTGTGACCTCATCTAATGGAGACTGGTTGTACTTGGTTACAAACATCAAAATTGAGGAAACTAGAAATGAATAAATGTATGCTTATACATTTGTATGCAAATACTTATGTATGCATGCTGAATCAGGATTAAAACCGGCAATCACTATTCCAACCAGAGGTCCAGCATGTTTAGATCACATTTTTATTCCCTCTAAATCTATGGCAATCTCACTTGTCTGTAAACTTGATTTGACTGATCATGATATTGCTATGATTGGTTTATTAGACAGGTTGCCACGGCCACGTGTTAACCGAGTTATCAAAAAAACAGATAACAAAGCTATAGTTGATGAGCTTAGTAAATGTTGTTGGTCTGAGATTCTCACACAAATAGATCCGTCTGTGGCAGCTCAAAAATTATCATTCATTCTGAATAATTCCATTACGAATAATACAAAAATTGTAAAACTCCGTAGGACTCAAATGAACATTAAGGAGTTGATCACTCCTGGACTTCTGAGATGTGCTCAACATAGGGATTTTCTTCACATGAAATATAGAAAGAATAAAGATGACACCATTATCTCGACCACATACAAAAGGTATAGGAACTTTTATAATAAACTGATAAATCGTCTCAAAGCTCAGTATAACACTCAACAGCTGATCAAAGTAGTAACAGTCCTAGACAGCTATGGAAGGAAGTGAAAAAAGTATGTGAAATCAAAGACAAAAGACATAACCTAGACTTATTGTTTGAAAAGTCTCCTCCTAAGACACTCTCTAACTTTAATCGATTTTTTACAAATATTGGAATAAAACTTGCGACCCAAACTTTAAATGATCTTGGCACTAATGAAGAAAATTTAGTTACACTTAGCAGCAAATTTAGAACAAACTACCCTTATTCCTTTTTTATGCAACCCACTGACTGCTATGAAGTGGCTGCATTAGTAAACAATTTAGGTTCCGACACAGCTCCTGGTCCTGATGGCTTAAAAAGTAATCTTTTAAAATTAATTTGCCCCTATGTGGTGGAACCTTTAACACATATTTTTAATTTAAGTCTATCTGCGGGGATATTTCCTGAATGTTGGAAATTAGCATCGGTCACTCCAGTACATAAAGGTGGTTCGAAAGAGGATCCTTCTAATTTTAGACCTATCTCACTTCTACCAATAGTCTCTAAACTCTTAGAAAAGCTAGTCTACAAACGTCTCACGTCTTATTTAGAAACATATAATATTATATCTCCTACTCAATTTGGATTCAGTAGAGGGAAATCCACAGAAGATGCCACAAATTTTCTATTATCCAAAATAGCACGTCATTTAGATAGAAAACAAAAATGTCTCGGTGGGTGATTTCGTCAGTGATACCAGTGAAATATCTTATGGTGTCCCACAGGGAAGCATTCTGGGTCCCACTCTATTTAATATTTATATAAATGATATTACTAAGATTCTCGATATTACAAATGACTGTAATACCATATGTTATGCTGATGATACAGCTATTCTCTTTGGTGGTAGCTCTTGGGATGAGGTATTATTCAGGACAAACCAGGGACTCTCAACGATCTCAAAGTGGTTACGTAACAATTTGCTTACTGTAAATCTGCTTAAAACCCAATATGTGTGTTTTCACAAAACTAAAGCCTCTGCTCCCCTTAATCCGTTATCTTTGAAGATTCATACCTGCAGCTTGGATAGTAAACTTAATAAATGTTGCTGCCCAACTATAGAACGATCCTTACAAACTAAATACTTAGGAGTTACACTAGCTCAAAGATCGTTGCTGAAGATTATTTTTAGAAAACCCTTTCAATATCCAACTCGGAATCTTTATGAAGAAGCTAAGGTCTTAACAGTACGACAATTATACATTCTCAAGATGACACTTAAGTATCACCCATACATAAGCAACCACCGACTATCGGATAGTTCCTTGATTCACACACGCCACGTTCGATTTAATTTAAAAACACCTAAAGTCAGCACCACTTTTGCACAACGTTTTAGTGAATTCGCGCTTCCTTTCATATATAGGCAAGTGAATAAAAGATGTGAGATAATGAATCTCAATTTTAACCAAGCAAAGATAATTACAATAAAATGGCTCTCCGGTTTATCATACGAGGACACAGAAATGATCCTTTGTAGACTGTCATAACTAATTGGATGACTGCAGACTCTGGACAATTGTGTTTTATATAATTGGAGATATTCACTTACACGTATGTGGGTAGATATATATATATATATATATATATATATATATATATATATATATATATATATATATATATATATATATATATGTATGTATATATGTATATATATGTGTATATGTGTGTATGTGTGTATATATATATTTATTCTTTTCTTCTCTTTCTGTATTTAATTGATATAAATATATATATAAAGTATGTCTATCTATGTTTAAGTTGGTATATATATGCTGCGTATCTATGTATATAAATATTAATTATATTTAGTTTTATTTATTTTTATATTTAAATTAACTATGTAATAAAACTACCGGAATGTAAATTTATAATTCTTTGACACACTTGCGATTCGACCACAGCGTAATCAACTACTATAACTCGGAATTTTGAATGATCTCCCGCGATACAGGAATTCATTCCTAGTGCGGGGATCAATAGACATATGTTTGTGTGTTAAATTTGTAAAAAAAATAATAAAGATTTTTGTATTTTTTTTGTATGCGAAACGACAAAAATATTTTTGTTGTAAAAATTATATCGTGAAGAAAAATAAAAATATAAAATTGGTTACATCAGTTTTATACAAGACGAGGAAGAGCACTATTTATCGACAGCCTTCTGACCTGAGAGTGCTAAGTAATTAGAAAAGCACTAGACAGGATCCGACAACATTGTTTGTGTGTTTTGTTTTACACAAAGCTCAGGTTTACTGTAAGAGACCAAAGTCCTTTTCGCAATCTCTGCCACCTCTGAGCTCCCGTCGCTTTTTTTTGCGCAACGCCACCCTTTCCACTTCTAATGTGTTTTATTATTAATATTGCAAAATTAGGACATAGATTCGAACTACGGTAGCATCAAGATCGAACCTATTTCTGGCACGAAGTAGTATTCCGATATGAAGAGTTTGGTTTGTGAGACGTACTGGTATACCATATCATATGATTCAATTGTCATAATTAGTCACGTATTTGAAACTGATTATAAGTAATGATGATAATAGCGATAAGCGCAGTGGACAGCGCGGACGGATTCCGCGTCAATGGACGCGGGTATGAGCCCCACCTATCTAACTCTAAAATCAGCCTGAGCTTTCGGTGAAGGAAAACATCGTGAGGAAGCTATAGCATGGTGGTAGGGGATTTTCTAATACCACCCGCCTGGGTAGCTACCACTCTCAAGTTTGAAAATCATAACGTGCGGGCATGCCGGTGGTAGATACATATTATTTGGTATAAAAATATTTACCATAATGCTATTATCCAGGGAGGAAACAGGGGACTACGTTTGTATGGAATAAACGGCCCTCGCATATCCTCTTAAGGCAGGATTCGTTGCGGGATCAACAAACTTACCTAAACACTGAAAGACACATGGTAGATGTAGGCCAAAATGATGAATAATCATTCTATTAATAGATTATCATCTATCAATCAATGGTTGACACCACTTTCAGATTGTACTTTATTAACACTAGCTGTGTCCCGCGGCTCCGTCCGCTTTTTATATATTCTTTCCAACGCAATATAGTTTTTAAGCAATCATTAGAATATAATGCTTTGACGGTGCTGTCCATTGAATCGTTTTTTTTTTTACAAATTTGTGTCTTATTTTTTTAAAACGGAACCCTAATAATCTTCCTGTAATTATTTTTGGTACTTACAGAAAGCATAGACACTTCTCACAAATTCAAATACTTGGCAAACTGTGTTAAAACCAATTTCATGAGTTTTAATTTTTTTACGCGGCACCTTAAACCTTTTTGAAAAATAAAAGTACTCTAAGATACGCAAAGTAACTTCAGCTATCTAAAAAAAATAGTCCCGTCAAAATCGGTCACCCGTTTCGGAGATTAGCCGGAACAAACAGACAGACAGACAAACAAACATTTTATAAATATATTTTTGGTATGCATTTAGTAAAGAGTTGTTCTTTTGATATTACAAACAAACATATTATATTTATTAGAATAAATCGGATGAGGTGCAGTCGCTTTGCGAAGCTTGAATAACAAAAAATATAAAAATCTGAGAATTTCAAATAATCCTTAGTTTGTTATCTTCTTTAACATAAAATAAACTACCCACTCAGAATATCTCATCCATCTTGCATCACTTTAAAAAGAACTTAACACATCCAACGGACTGTTAGCGAATTTGAATAATGTATTTCTTATGAAATAATAGCGAGTCACAAGTTTCAGTCGTTCGAAAGAAAATACGTCTCCGAGGAAAACTTTTGAATAAGAATAAAAAAAAGAATAAACGGCATTTTGAGTTAAATAATCCTATTTTAATCTACTTTTAATGGAATCAGTGTTTTTGTAGCGTCTATTAGTTTTTTTTTAAACTGTTGCTATAGACTCAGTGCTTTGACCACAAACTCACCTGATGTTAAGTAGCGATGTGGTCCATGATAGTAGACATAAAAAGCTTAGAGGTTCCAAGTGATGGTATCGGAACACAACTGTTAGCATTATTCGAAAATACCCTAACACCATGCAAAAAATGCCGCAGCACCATGCGAAAAATCCCCTACCAATATATACATATATTGGAGTAATGTTCGTAAGACGAATATATTCTTTACTAACATACAGGAGTTATGTGGTCATTTTTTTACGGTGTTTATAGTATGTTAACGTTTATTATTAGTATTAGTAGATTTAGTATTCCCAATGTAAGAGCAAACCGCAATAACGTTGACAACTTACTGATGACTGACATAGAATAAGCATCCTGTAAAGATAATCTTACAATCACCACATTTAATGATAGGTACCCAATTACTCACAAACTAGTAAACTATTAGATATAACTACATGATTTACCAAAACTTTACTAACACAATTATACTATATATAACAATAAAAATGAGTATTTTGTGTTTATTACCGGAAAAAATGTACAAAAGAATACATAAAAACATGAGAAAGGGTCGATGGAATCCAAAAAATAAAAAAGCTTATTCATCTTCCAAATATTCGATCTACGAATGATAGTAGTTACATCCCGATATATTCAGTAGTTTTGAGGTGATGGTACGTCAAAAGAACGCCATTTTCCTTATATAAATATACTAGCTGTATCCCCACGGCTGTGCCCGCGTCTCATATATTCTTCATTGCATTTTTTTAAATACGAAACTTTAATTTTTGTTATCTGCTAAGATAAAGTAAAAATATTTCTCATAAATTTAAGCACTTGCCCGTAAAACTGTGCATCGAATCGGATTTTATTCAATTTTTTATGAGTTTTAATTTTATATGCGGATTTTTTTTTACGCTAAGTTACCCTGAGTAACTTCAGATATCTACCAAAAGAAGTCCCGTCAAAATCTGTCCAGTCCGGAGATTACCCGGAACAAACAAAACAAACAGGCATATAGACAGACAAAAATGTTAAAAATTTCGTTTTGGTATAGGTATCGTGTATACATTCATATCTATTTAGTAAAAAAAATTTGACTTTACAAACAGACACTTCAATTTTATTTATTAGTATAGATATATATTTTATCTGGCATAAAAAGATAACTTATATATATAGTATATAATAAGCTTTAAATTTTAAAACCATAGTCATCAGTAACGTTCCATTATCCAACTGTAGAAACTTTAAAACATTCTCACTGAATGTACTAAGTTTTATTTACATTTTCTTTATAAACTAGCACTGGGAGTCTTAAGCACAGCCGGACGGGCTGTTTCTTTGTAGTTTACGAACTTCCGTACAAAGTAATGCAGCTAAACTGTGAAAAATCTATGGCGTTTCTTATTTCATGAATACAGTGCAAATTGCGAGTAAAATTATTTTTTGCGATCAAAAACGGACATAGTTGTTAAATTCTTTTCAATGAGAACGATGGTAGTATCACAGAATAGTGCATTGGATCTTGTTAACATGTGATTTTGATAAATGAGAATGTAATGAAACTAATTTGAATACATTTATCGATGGTAAGTAATGATCGATCAATAGCAGTGTGGTCCCATCCACCCTTGCTTCTTTCCTCCTTCTTACATTCTCCTTTTGTCTCTTCCTTCTTTCCTCAGTCGTTCCTTCTCTTCCGTGATGTTGACGTTTTATATAAGAAAAATGTGAGGAGGGGAGAGCAGATTGCTTGCGGGTAAACCGTGGGAGCAGGTATAAATTTTCGTCTTATCCCTGTCCATTTTAAGAACAATTTTTTCGGAGGCTCTACTAAAGTCATCGAGCATCGTACTTAGGCCTTCTGTGGTCTCAGCCATGTCTACTATATCATTACCAAAGAGGAGGTGTGTTGTGTACTCGCCGTTTATGTTGATGCCATGTCCTTTCCAGACCAGGACCTTGAAGAGATCCTCAAGCACGCTGGTGACCAGATCCGGGGAGATAACATTGCTACATACCATATGACATATTTTCAAGCAAATTTGTCACCCCCTTTTTATCCACTGTGGGATGAGTTTTGAAAAAAAAATCCTATATGTTACTACGAGATACAGACTACTTAGTATTTCCATGCTGAATTAAATATCGTTGGTTTAATTAAAATATTGTGAGGAATACAACGGTGGACAATTTTATGTAGACTTTGTTCACTACTATTCCCATAAATTTTAACATTTCGGCGAAAGTAAAAACTCGAAACTTGTCAAAACTGATTTTTTATTTCATAATTTGTTTATTGTTAAACATTTAACATACAACATTTGTCTGGTATTTACATCTATTGGCGCTCCGACCAATAATGATGTCCATTTTCATATAGTTTATTCATAATGAAAACATACGATAGGCTATGTTTGTACAAATTTTATAATTTATCTCCAAGCACCAGCAATTAAACTATACTCTAGAATGTTGACGCCTGATGTCATAGCATTGGTAACGCGAATCTGCAAGTTTTTGCCTACCAAAAATCGCTCAACACTGCTAAAGATTTCACACCATAAAAACATGTAAATCGGTTTAGTGATTCTACATTTATAATAATCCATTGATCAGAAAGACTAAGTGACTTTTCCTTTTATAAGTAAGAATATTATCCGTGATAGTTATATGCTATGAATGCGACTGTTTCCGTCCCTTTTCACTTTACAAATCTATCCTAACTAATGGAGTGGTTTAGGTTTAGTTAAATAAATAAAACATACAAGCGAAACCGCGAGACCAAGTATCGTAAAATACATAAGCAACTAAGCAATCGAACCAAAGCAAGCGGTTTTAAGCACAAACTAGCATCATTAGTCAAAGTGACCGGCCGCATAAATTACACGGCCAATTAGTTACATTGATGGTCGACAGCGATTGCAGATATCTAGATCGAGTCGGGGCATTCAATACGGGAAGTTATTCGGTCAGAAACGCAACGTTCACGACTCGTCGATATTGTTATGGCTTTTGGCATCGCAAGTTGTAACATGTGGCGTCCAATTTCCAAGGCGATTTTCTAACGATGTCTTTTATAAGGTTCACAAAATTTTATCATCTTGAATGTGTAATGAAATTTACTTTTCGACTGTTTCTGTTTGGTTTAGTTTGGAATTTTAATGGTTTTCTATTATACAATTCTGTTTGTGTTTCATGCATTACTATCTGTGCGCCCGCGTTTCGTCTATTCTTCACTGCGTTTATTTTTTTAAATACGGAACCCTAATTGATTTTAGTAACTAAGATAACGAAAAAATATTTCTCCTAAATTCATGGACTTGCCCGTAAAACGTAGCATTAAATCGAATATTATTCAATTTTACATGAGTTTTAATTTTTTTTACGCGGAACTCTACTTATTTACGAAAATCAAAAGTACCCTAAGTTACCCGCAGTAACTTCAACTATCTTCCAAAAAAAGTCCCGACAAAATCCGCCCAGCTGTTCCGGAGATTACCCGAAAAAAAAACATACACAAAGAATTTTTTTTAGTTGGATATCGATTGTGTAGTTAACGCATATACATTCATATCTACTTAGTAAAAATAATTATTTTAACATTAAAAACAGACACTTCAATTTTATTTATTAGTATAGATAGATATAGATTATTATGAGGATATCCTACGGCATTTATTCCATACAAATTTTGTCCCCTGTTTCCTCTCTGGATAACAACATTATCCATGTTTTTATACCAAATAATATATATCCGCCACCACCATGCCTCTACGTTTTGATATTTTCGATAAATTAGTTATTGTAGAAACTGGAAGCATTTGAAAAGAACAAAATGCTTATTTTTACCGTTGTTTTCAGATTTTCGTCAAACAAATTTCATGGATAAAATTATAAAAAAAGCAAAACGTACAAATATAACCGAAGTCTTTATTATTATAAAACTGAAAGAAAATTAAACATCGGTTCAGTTTTGGAAGAGGCGTCAGGGTACTACAAAGTGATGTTTTCGTCTATTTTGCATACGGTAAAATCACCCTGAGCTGCAGTTGTCCCTTTCGTGTTTTATAATTCTTTCTTTGGGGCCCAACGCGATAGGAATAGATTCCTGAAATCTGCTTTACGGACTGCATGATCTCATAAGATTCAGCTGAAATTAACTCATATTAAATTCGAATAAAACTAAAAATAAAGAAGACTTTGAAAGACATATATATCAAAACACATCGATATGACAAAAAGGTCGAGTGGTTTATATTTGAAACTAGCTGAATGCCCGCGGCTGCGTCCGCGTTAACATCTATAATTTACTGCGTTTTAATTTTTTCTACGAAACCCTAATTATTTTCCTAAAGTATTTTTAGTACTAAGATAAATTAAAAAATAGTTATCATAAATTCAATAATTTTCCCTTAAGACTGTAGCTGACATGTTTTTGGAATTTTTTTATTAAATTTTTTATAAGTTTAAATTTGTTTTACGGGGAATCCTAATTATTTTCGAAAATCAAAAGTACAGTTACGTGGAGTAACTTCAGCTATGTAGCCGGCCGTCCCGGAAATTACCCGGGAAAAAAGCAGACAAACTGACAGACAAAAATTTGATAATTTATATTTTTGGTATAGTTATGGTATATGCATTCATATCTATTTAATAAAAAAATTCTATTTTGACATTATAAATAGACACTTCAATGTTATTTTTTAATACAGAACAAAAACATTATAGTAAACACTATTGTCCTTGATGATGACAGTGCCGTATATCGGACCGTATTTTTACATCATCCGTAGTATATCTTAACTAGTGACGTCATCGAATCTCTCAAACGTCAATATGGATAAATAGATACACCAGTTTGCGTCCATAAATTATTATCAATTTGCTTATTAATATGTAAATGAATAGCATATTATTGAAGCGATTGTTTAGTTGATCCTGCAGAATGGGTTCTGCGACGGCTATATACTATGATAATAGTTACTTCTGACTCTGCAGAAGACGTCTATTCGGTATATATATACTTTTGAAAATATCATCATTTTCCCATGATACGGTGAGTGGTTCTTTCTCATAATATGTCTGTTCTGGTATGGGCATGTCATGCGCAGGAAATAAGTGGATGTTGTTACAAAGGTATTGGATATGAATGTGGACAGTTACAGGAGAACAGAAAGACCAAAGAAAAGTTGTATAGAATTTTTTATAGTAGTTCGGCAAAGTGACGGCATTGTGCCTGAAGGTAAGGACAATGCAATCCTAAAAAGTGGCGACTGGCGAGAGATCGGTTATCCATCGTCAGTCGGCCCTGTCATGCCGCCCTGGAAGGATTTTTTTTTACACTACGTTGGAAGGACGAGATGTTATAGGAAGGAGGGAAATATATCATCTGGAAGACTGTTCCACAGCTTTACAGTAGACAAAGGTATGACAAATCGAAATGTTTGGTTCGTGCCTGGATGGACGTCACTGTAAAGCTATGGCTCCGAAGCCCAGCATGTGTGATATTGCTATGGAATGGAGAGGAAGGGATCAGATTAAACAGTTCTACAGAGCACTCACCACAATACGTACGTCAGAATACGCTTAACGAGGCAATATCTCCGTGCAGCTTAAATATGATATGTATAAGAAAGGAGTGAACGCAGAAGTGATGACTTCAAATACAGAAGAATGGAAGAGATAAACGCGTTGCGTCGACCTCAAATAAAAATGGGACAAGGAAGATGATAAAGGTAAGCGGTTTTGAAGTATTCCTTATTCAAAAATTACCCGAGATAGTGGTGGTATAGTTGGACTTCCCTTTAATGGATATGAAATCAAATGAACATATGCTTTTGGCAAAGAAAAACATTTTGATAAAATCATTGAATTATGGCAGGAATTATTTTTTGGCAGCATCATGGTCTTTCATATAGTGTCTTTTACTTGTTATCCATAAACTCTATATAATATTGGCGGTAATTCACATGGTTTACTCTCATTATTGTACTCAATTTAGTGCTCATGACACGCAATTTCTGAAGTGCCACAAAAACATGCTGGAAAATTTTAAGAAGATGGTCAATGTTTTGCTAGAGATTGTAAAAATGGTCTACTCACGTGATACAAGGAAAATTGTGCAAGTAATTTACATGTTTCCATTGACTAGGAATACGACTGAAGGGACCTAATGCTTACTGGACTGTCTGCTATCCTTAAGTAATAATTCTATTTTGAAGCATCTAATATGTTTGTTGCGGCAGCATCTCTTGGACCTAAACTTAAATTATGAACCTTTGTTAGGTCATAATCATTTAGTAGATTTCATAATATGAAAAATATAGCAATACATTTATCAAATCGCAAACACTCTTGGGAGACCTATTATTTTCATAGAGCAGTAGAGAAGCTATTACTGACGTAGAAGAGTTTTGGGCATCCGTCAATAAATTATGTCATATTAAATATAAGCCCCAGTATAAGAACTTGAAGAAATAAACAAAAGCAATGTCTTCCCGTATCCAATGCAAAATGTGATAACATTAAAAAAACCTGCAGAATGTATAAGGATGTTGTTCTGATCTCTCTGTCTGCCGATCAGCCTGTCGACCTGTTTGTCGACCTGTCTATCGACCTGTCTTTTTGCAGAGTATGTGTTTCGTAAATGTATCGTCTTTGAAAATGTTTAATTTAAATCTTGAAAGACTGTAATTATTATTAAGAGATAAACATCAGACACTAAGAAAGAGATAAAAAATAAGTATGTCCACTCTGTAAAATATAGCCATGCACATGCTCTTTAAAATGGCGGCTAGCGGAAAGCTACAAATATGGTGCGAACCTCGGCCTATGTTAAGAGCTTCGCGAAATTTGCCTTACCTTACCTTATGGTTATACCCATGCACATGCTTCACGAATACAGCATACAGATAAAATCATAATAATTCCACTATAAAAAAGTATGGTATGTTTATTATTTTTGTTTCTTACTACGTGCTTCTATCTATCTGTCTTTTAATATTCAAAATCATAATCGCGTGATGCGACTTTGATATTTACTCTCATCGGGCATAAAGAAGTTACACTTCAAAAATGTAAAAAAATCAAATTCGATAGAGACGTTTAAAGTCAGAATATTGTAAATTTTCAATAAATAAACGAATTTGCTTACGACTTCGACCTTTATATTATATGAAACACTATCTGTCTGATAAGTAAAAACTTAGTAAATTTCTAAAATGTGTTAGTACATTTTAGCAGATTTCAGCGTTCCTATTAGTAGATTTGCTGAAAAAAATATGGTTACGCTGGCGTTAAGTCAGATCGAAAAAAAAAACACAGTAAAAATAAAAGGTACCTAGAAAATGTAAACCATTAACTAAATAGATTTCTTCGAAGGGTCCATTTCAATTTCAAACTAACTCTTAACGATACTTTTTATTTATTGAGAAATACTTTTATGAATAATCCCAAAGATTCGAACAAACTATAAAAGTACGAGTGTTGAGGGAATTGAAAACTTTAAAAGTACAAGAGAACTAATAATGCTTTGCTATCAATCTTCAAGTTTTCAAGGATTTACTTAACACAACTTCCTCAAAACTAATATGCCTTAACAGATATCAGAAGTCCCAACTTTGGACGCGACAATAATTATAACAGCGCAATTAGTAATTGAATCAATTTGAGCGTGCTCGAATTCTTGAATAAAACAACGAATTAAAACATTACATTGTGGTAAAGCATTTTCTAATGCTCGTCTGAATAGTAACCATGCTTTAGTTACAATACTGTCGTCAAGCATCTATGGATTTTTTTTCCGGCAGCATCACTTGGGAGTGAGTTTTTTAGGCTTAGTGTGTTATATTTATCATTAAAATATTGAGATTGTAGATACATAGTGTTCGCTTTATTGAAAATAGTATATATTTACCGAAACTTAAAGCGGCAATCGATTTGATGTAATTAGTTTTACTAATGTGGGTAGTTTGATTTTTTCTATTGACAGGGTTATAAAAAGGGTCCTAAACGCGCGAGAAAGCAGTCTTGATTGAGCTACGATCGAGTTGTTGGTCTTTAATAAAAGTCGTGACTAACAATTAAGCGTAAATACGCTTCGAAATCGATGCAGAACTGTTCCTTGATTTTCTATATAAAAGGAGTTTACAACGGATGCTTACAAACCCAATGATTCTCATACATACATCGTGAAAGTCATGTCCTGTGGTATCGCTGTAAAAAAAGATGGTTGTCACGGGACACGGGACATCCGGCTGCTGTTAAATATTAATGGTACAATTTAAAACTAATAAAAAAGCAATAAGAAAAATATGTAGTATATTAAACATAAAATAATATTATAACTAATTCGAAATCTTAAACAACAAACAACTAAAACAGTCACATTGAAAAATAAATACAAAAAAAACCATATTCATACAGATAAACTATGAAATATATATAAGTATATGTGCACGCACACACAAGAGGGTATACGCACCATGCATACAGTTTGTCATTACGGCATACGAGCCGTAACTAAATATGAGTGGCGATATTTCTCACTAGCTGTGTGCCCGCGTTTCATATATTCTTCACTGTGTTTAATTTTTTTTTTGTTTACGAAAACTTAATTATTTCTTTCAATTTTTTTCGGTACTAAGATAAAGTAAAAATATGTCTTATAAATTCAAACATTTGCCCGTAAAAGTGTGCATTGAATCGTATTTTTTTCAATTTTTTATGAGTTTTATTTTTTTTTACGTGAAACTCTAATTATTTTTGAAAATCTAAAGTTACGTAAGTTACGCGGAATAACTTCTGCTATCTACCAAAATAGTCCTATCAAATTCGGTCCAGCCATTACGCAGATCATCCGGAACAAACAAACAGACAAAACTGTATTTAGTAAAAAACATTATATTGACATTACAAACATACACTTTAATTTTATTTATTAGTATAGAGTAAAAAAAAAAAATTAGGTACCTAACTCAAATATATCTATATATAAGTCTTAATAGACGCACGGAACGTACCACATACATATAGCACTGCACATGACCGAAATTATCAGTTGACTTATGGACACACGTGTACGGATGTAATTATCGAAGCGTGAAAAAAATTGAAATTGAAATTTATGTGAGTAACTGACATATAGACAGATAGATGTTGCCTTTTATAATATGTATATATTTAGATGGAGGCATTATCAAATGCAAAAGCAATAGCAATTTTTTCGCTTTTCTATAATGACGCCCGTATTTGGCTGTGCTCACAAGGCAACTGATAACTTCGGATTTCCGCCGGATCATGTACACGGTCTATCCCACGCGTCTGTTAAGACTTTAGGAGAAAAATCCAAACCAAATTAAACTTGTCTACTAGTAGTTTGCGCGCATCGGGTGACCTCTTGCATCAAACTTAACTAACTAGGCACATTACTAGGCATTACGTGCCTTGTTTAAGAAAATAGCTTGCTTGCACACCGTTTTCAACAATTCAGTAACGAATTAAACTTCGTATATATTGTTAAATTATTTAAATTCGGAATACGTTCTGAACCTATTTGGTGAATACTTACACAGACCTTTTTCTTTAAAATTACTCTAGTCTGTTTAATTTTAATCTGTTTATTAGGATCAATTTAAAAGCAGTTAATTTAACTTTCAAATAATTTAAGTTTTATTTACACAACAAACTTAATCAGTTGTTTTTATTCATTACATTATTATTTATATAGTTACATTAGAAAATAATATTTATAAATACTCTATCTGCTCTGCACTATGTAACAATTTACGTGTATTCACAATCAAAGAATCGGTAATTCAAAAAAAAGTAAATAACAAAACTTAGTCATATATATTTTTTCAATTTATACAAACTGTATAATACTATCTTTATTCACTAAAGACTCCAATTGTTACATGATAATTAAACTGCGGGTACAGACAGTATATCATAAAATGCCATATTTAGGCAGATATCATCAAATAAATTTGAGAGCCAAACTCCAATTTAAGCTTAACATCTTATCAACCTTCACCTTACGTCTTAAAAATAAAACACTAACAGTACAACTAATGTGATAATACTAACTGATAATAAAATAAAATAAAAAGCCGTCGACATAAGTAGATAGAAGTGACGTAAATCTTTTAATTCGGAATGCATTTTGGATCTCCGTCCAAATATACACCTAATATTAAAATAGATTGCTCTTTTGGTAAATTCCTCGCATTTGCGATGAAAACTTCATTTCCAACAGAGAGAGAAACTTTTTTCATTGCAAAACTGATTTAGTGCGCGCAATATATTTTTCCATATTTCCTGCAAGGCGACATAGTGCGACGCGACTGGCTCAGCGTATGCACGTACATTTTCGACTAACTTCATTTATTCGGTATGATTTTAATACAGGATTTTTATGATCCGACTGGCTATATTAAAATATTCGAAGTATTCATCGTATAGGTACCGATAAAAACGAGCTTGCTTTCGTTGCAATTTTTTTACCCCTTTAAAAAAACTAAACGAAAAATTGATCGCGTCGAAAAATTGAAAATTTCACAGTACATTTTATCGAGTAACAATGAGCGAGGGACTTTCACAGCTCAATTAATTAAACAAATAATAATTTATACGTTTACTTCATTTTTATTATAATTGATTGAAGAAGTTTGCTTTTTATCATGGTGCATTAAAAGCAGGATTTCTAAAAATTATATTTAGTAAAATTTATTTATGTTATCAAATCAAGACGTGCCTTTGGTCTCCATGGTCCCCATATTATGAAATATTTTTGTTGGTGACATAATACGGAATATTACCGGTTGATTGGCATATTAGTTATTAGTTAACAGTAACATAACCTTAACTAAAAAAAATGTACTCTTTTATATGGTCTCAACAAAGTAAAGATGACACTCTGATACCATTCCAGTACCCACTTTCATCTTATCGTCAAATGAGCACTTATACTATTGACCTTGTTAACTATAATATTGACTGTAACTTTAACTCTTTTTTTAAATTTGTTTTGTGGTGTAATTGTAATAAATTAGTAAAATTTTATCGTTCATGGATTAAAATTGAAAAACAGAAACTAAAGATGTTACAAACATATTTAATAGCTATTGTATAATAATAAGGTATTATAGTACAGATAAATGCTGATAAATGTTCTCTATTACGTTACAAAGAAAGAACAAAAAAAAAAAACTAAATAAAACTTAATTGTGTAACAGTAGTTAGAGACTGCGAAGTCCTAGATACCTACTTCCACAAATAGCGATGTATCTTGTTTAGTTAGTTTTAAAGTTTTTCAAGGCACCTCCCACAGCGGTTTCGCTTCAAGTTATTGACTTATTGACTTTTAAAGCCCCGCAATGCTGCAACACTGCGTTGGACTCAATTGATAGTTTGTACTTTTCGCTATATTATATTTAGAGGTGTATACAGTATTTTCATCTCTGTTTTATTTACGTGGTTAGTAAGGGACATGGATAATTATGTTAATTTATTAACGTAATAGACATTTAAAGCATCTGTGGTTAGGTTTTCCCGACGGATTGGATCGTGACAACCAAGCACATATTGAAGAGACCGTCATAGTGTGTTTAACACTTAATCAGCATTTAACTTTTTGCACTATACTTTGCCTAGAACACTATAACCTTCACTTCGAAACGGTATACTGTAATCTTTTGTACCATAAATGAAAGAACATTTGAATGTGGTAACTGAGTATATAAGCGCTCAGCTTCTACTATGCAGTATAAAAAAAACAATAATAGGAACAAATATAACGTATCGTTCACGACATAAATGAAATTCCATAAAATTATTTTACCTTTTTAGTAACAATTAATCAAATTTATATTTATCTTATTTTAAATATCTCACTTTACGTTTAGATCTATAAAGGTTTATTTGAAATTAACTCTGATCAATTTCTTCATTTAAACACAATGTCTCCTAAGTCACGAGTACAAATGCAGGATTAGGTAATTTATTCAAAATAAAAAAGAAAAAATATTTGGCAAGCAGCTTCGCAGGCTAAAATTAGTTTGGGTATGAATGTTAAAAAAATATATATTCCAAAAAATAATATCTGTCACAAACTACCCTCGAACCACTTCGAAACAGTTCGCTTTGACATATAAAATAACTATCGAAACACCTATTCATAAACCGGAAACCGCCAAACAAGCCCGACATCCGCCATATTTGTTCTGAAAGCTGGTAACGTAGTGTCGAAGCCATGTGACACTCAAACGAGACTCGAGTAAAAGGAACATGGCCGTGATGTATCGCGTCAGTCATTTCCGGTGCCAACCGGAACATCCGCACAACCAATCTAGCAAAGAGATACAGGCGATGAAAAAAGTGTTTTTAATTTTTTTGTTTTTCGTTTTTTGGTACTGTTTTTAAATTGGTTCGAGACTTCTGTGTGTGTGTTGTTTTTTAAGAAATAACATATCTATAAATGTAATTACGTTATTTAATAGAATATAAAAAATATCGCATAGTGAGAGCAAATAAAAATCGTAGTTTTTTAAAACTTTATTAACTTTAGCTGAAAATAAGATTTTTTATAAATAATATATAAATTGCACATACCCATCCTTAAGGAAACGTGCAAATACACTCGGTTTTTCAAGCTAATTCTCAATAGTAACAGATTGTTAAATAACCAGTAATGTATGCATTATACTGAATGAACTTAAATTGATATGTATTTCTACTATATAAGTTTAATTGCTGATTACAACCTCTTTCAGTGATAAATAACAATATAATCTAAGATGGTAGCTCAAAGAATCTAGACCACTTATCTTTCAAGTCCTACTGATAGAATAAATAAGTTGAAGGTAGTATTAAGAAGTCGGAGTCAGACTTATACAGTAAAAATTACAATAGATGAGAATAAAAAATACTGTATATTTTATATTAAACATGGTGATTTTACAGTAAATAAAATAGTTTCTAAAAATCTTTAACATTTATTTTATTCCCATAGTTTTCATACACTGTAAACGCTAAAATTTAAGTAAAATTACAGTAAAGCTACTGCAGTTACAGTGCAGTTGGCATCACTGCTTGAAGGTAGTAATTAATTAGGCATTATAGAACCTTTCCATCATGCTATGGTTTCATCAGTGTATTTATTCCTTTACCAAAAATTTATGTTCATGGTCATGAATTAAAAGCATGTATTACGTAAAAAAGATTATTTACTACAACTAATTAAAGATAAATTTTAATATTGGTATTTAACATTTTTATGTTCAACTATACCTACCCATACTGTACAAGTCTTGAGAATTTCTTTGATACAAATCCTTGCGCTAAATTCCAATTACGTTTAACGTTTACTGACCTCACTTCAATAGACGATGTAAACAGACCATTTTTTATGAGATTACCGAGATCAAAAATGACTAGGAGAAATAGCAATTGAAATCATGCTTTCTTTTTTATTTAGTAATGTATCTATGTTTTAGTCAGAAACTCATATTAGTTTGACGTGGTAGAAATTACTTAACGCCATATTTTTAAAACCGCTGCTCTCGAGGATGTCAAGGTTCTGGGTTGGAAAGGACTTCAACATTAACGGCGAGTACATAACACACCTTCGCTTTGCTGATGATATAGTAGTCATGGCTGAGACTGCAAAAGACCTAAGTATGATGCTCGGTGACCTCAGTAGATACTCCAAATGAGTTGGTCTTAAAATGAACAATGGACAAGACGAAAATCATGTCTAATGTCCATGTTGTGCCAAGTCATATAAAAATCGGCGACACTACTCTCGAAGTTGCAGACATTTATGTGTACCTAAGGCAAACCGTCCAGTTAGATAGATCCAACTTCGAGAAAGAGGTTAATCGTCAAATCCAACCTGGCTGAGCTGCGTTCGGGAAGCTACGCAGAATCTTCTCGTCCGAAATAACGCAGTGTCTCTAGACGAAATTCTTCAAACAGTGTGTCTTGCCAGTGATGACATTTTTTTTTACACGGAATAGGCTCAGTGTTTTGAACATAATGTCACCTGATGGCAAACACACTAAGCCTGGAGGTACTGGTTCTCAAGTGATGATGCCTGAACACACTTATTTGCATTTGGCTACAGGTTTTCAAACTTGAAGGTGGTAGCTACCCAGGCGGGCATCATTAGAATATGGCCTACCACCATGCATGGTTTCTTCACGATGTTTTTTTTTCTTCACATAAAGCTCAGACCAATTTTAGAGCCAGATAGGTGGGGATCGAACCCGCGTCGATTGACACGGAGTCCGGCAGCACTACCCGCTGCGCCATCATCGCTTCATACGGTACTGAGACTTGGTCGCTCACAATGGGCTAATAACAAAGCTCAAACTTAAGTGACAGTGGACTGGACGGATTGCTAGTAGAACCGATGCCCGATGGGGTCAACGGGTTCTCGAATGGCAATCACGCACGGGAAGACGTAGCCTGGGTAGGCCCTCCACAAGGTAGACCGACGACCTGATGAAGATCGCGGGAATCAGCTGGATCCGGTATGCGCAAGACCGGTCGTCGTGGAGATCTTTGTGGGAGACCTATGTCTAGCAGTAGACATCTTTCGGTGAATGGATGGATGGACATAATTACAACTAATTTACTCTTCACACCACAATATTTCCATTAACAAAAGCTCGATTCCGTTTTTATGTATTTTCAAAGTGTGTATTATCTCCATAAATCATTTACCCTTATATAACTAATATGTATTTATTCATATAATATGTGTATAGATATATATTTATATGCATATATTATTTATTATAACCTTCCGATGTCTGGTTAGGAGGCACAGATAAAATACCAACGTTGGATTTTTACCTTATGGTTTTAGCGCAGTAATTATGATGAGACAGGGTATATTTGCATAATACTCTGTTAGTTGTGCATAGTTTTAATCAATTTTAATTGTTGTTTTTTGGGTATATATAAATATCATCATTATCATAATTTTTACAAATATCAACTCTGTTTGAATGCAATACACGAGCAGATTTCTCATTGTCTGTCAACAGACAATTAAAAATGTAACAACTCATACGCTACACAATAGAAACTAGGTGGAAAATATTGACATCAATTTTAAATCCGACTTACAACGGGCTCTAGAAATATGACGACAAATTCAAAACTTTCCTATAAAACCGCGCCACCTTTTGCTCCCTTGTCATATAAAATTCCAGCTTAGCGGTCGAATTTTGGTGAACTTTGACACGCCGCGCCGCCGTCGTAACTGTTCGGAACATTAGTCGAGTTTGGAAACTTACCGAACCTGAGACCTTGAGAACTTGACGTTTCGCTTATTACATCCTAAATATATAGTTTAGTTAAAATAAAAGTCATATTATATTAAAAGTCCGCGCTATACAGGACGCGCTACTCTGTAACGTGAACGTTGGTGCAACTATTTACAAAAGATAACAATAACTATGCAATTTGGCAATCTCTTTAAAACATGTTGTGTGTCTCCGCGGACACTTGGGAGTCTTTTTAAAGAAAACCCCGTATATTTTTAAATATACTATATTGTTACAATTATAAAATTTATATAGGTGGCACTTGCGACAGTCTTATGCTACACATTTAATGAGAGTGCCGGAGTGACGCACGATGACGCGCGCGCAGGTATCCCCTCTCGGCTCGTCCCGCGCACGACACTCGTAACGGCGTTAACATACTCCGCCCCGTTGAAAGGCTTGCCTTTCAATATTTAGAGAAGGTAGGGGGCAGAGACGATTGAAGCTTCGCCGCACACAGCCCTTCGAAGTAGTGACGTCTGCAACGCGGGAAATGCCGTCCTTTCCTGGGAACAATCTTTCCAAGACGCCAACATAATGGTGGTACCGAATCCTCCTTCAATAAGACCATATCGCCAACCTTCAGACCATCTGTTATTGTCTTCCATTTTTGTCTTGTCTGTAATTCGGCTATGTATTCCTTTTGCCATCGCATCCAAAAATGTTGTCGTAATTGCTCTATTCGTTGATAGCGTTGTAGATAATTAGTGTTAGCATCGTGAAGCGCAGGTGACGGAAAGGACGTTAGAGGTCTACCTATAAGGAAATGGCCGGGAGATAGGGATAGAAAATCATTAGGATTAGAGGACATCGGACACAGGGGACGACTGTTTAATATCGCCTCTACTTGTGTAAATAATGTTTGTATTTCCTCGAACGTGAGATGGCTATTGCCTATTATGCGTGAAATATGATGTTTAGCTGATTTGATTCCGGCTTCCCAAATACCACCAAAGTGAGGAGCATACGCGGGAATGAATTTAAATTTAATTCCTTCTTGAGCGGCGAAATCAGAAATATAATTATTGTTTAATTTTAGAAATGAACCTAGCTCTTTCGCAGCCGATACAAAGTTGCGCCCGTTATCAGAAAATATTTCCGCTGGCTTGCCACGACGAGAAATGAACCTTCGGAGTGTCATGATAAAGTCGTTTTTAGAAAGACCGCTTACTGCCTCAAGATGCACACACTTGAATCGCAAGCATATAAATAAACATAGATAACACTTTACAAGCTTACTACCGCGACCTTTACGGTTCTGAATAAAAAATCGGTTCCTACTGATAGGAATGGATAATCCAAGGTTATACGCTGTACGGGAAGATCACCCATTTTAGGACACATAGTTTTTCCTTGGAAACGTCGACACACCCCACATAAATGTACAGTGCGTCGAGCTAAGTGTCGACCGTTGATCGGCCATATAGTTTCTCTAACCGCTGCTAATAATAATTGAGGTCCGGCGTGTAATAATTGAATGTGTTCGCGTTCAAAATAAATTTTAGTCAAATGATGAGACGCGTCAAGCAATATAGGATGTTTTTTCTCATATGGAAAATCTGACGCGTTGATTCTACCACCAACTCTAATTAGATTATCACTATCGAAAAAGGGAGATAATGATAATAATTTAGACTTATTGTTAAGCTGTTTATTTTGTGATAATAATTTATATTCTAAGGGAAAAGATTGTTGCTGAGCAATAGAACAGAGATAAAGAAATGATTTATTAAGTTCGCCTTTAGTTAAAAAACTGTTGCATTTTATTGATGGATTTTTAATTTTAAAGATAAATCTTTTAACATAAGCGTATATTCTTTGTAATTTAGTTATTTTTGAATAATTTTTGAAATTAATTATGCATTCCGGAACAACTATTGAAAACGATTTTATTTCTGGTATATCTGTCGATACTATGTTATGTTTAAGTACTGGCCATTCAAGTTCATTTTTAATTAAGAATTTAGAACCAGACCACCACAGTGACGAGTTCTGAAGATGATTGGCATGAACGCCTCTAGATATTAAATCGGCAGGATTATCAGCTGATGGTACGTATCTCCACGATGAAGGTTGTGTAATTTCAATAATCTCTCCAATACGATTAGCTACAAATGTTTTTAGATTTCTAGGGTCATTATGCAGCCACGCAAGTACTACACTGGAATCACACCAATAGACAATGCGAGAAGGTACGTATTTTATAATTTCTTGTACAATTTTTCCCAGTCTAGCCCCGAGAAGAGCAGCACATAACTCTAGCCGTGGGATTGTGGTTGGTTTTAAAGGTGAAACTTTAGATTTCGAACATAATAGGCTCACAGTTACTTCATTTAATTTGTTACTTGATTTCATATAGACGCATGCACCATATGCATATTGAGACGCATCACTGAACACATGAATTTCTGTATTATTTGAATTATCACATAAAACTCTTCTTGGAATTTTTAAATTAGAAAGATGTTGATTATTGATTGCAAATGTTTTCCACGACTCTTGTATGTCGTGAGGAACAGGATCGTCCCAATTAATTTTGAGTAACCACAACCTTTGAAGCATGATTTTAGGTATAATAATACATGGACTCAACAAACCAAGAGGATCAAATATTTTAAATGCGTTTGATAATATAGAACGTTTGGTCATTTTATCGTTAGTGGGTATCGTTTTAATAGGAAAATGAAAATAATCGTTGGTAGGTGACCATCCCAAACCAAGAGTGCTACAAGATTCACTTATAATTAAATTATCTTGTATGTTATTGTGTAGATTTTTTATTATATGGGGAACATTACTTTTAAACTTTCTTAAAGGAAAACATGCTGAATTTAGTTTTTTTGAAACGGAATTTAAAATAAAACCTAATTCAATTTCAGAATTAGCTCCGGTAATTAAATCGTCGATATAGAAGTCATTTTGAATAATACCTTTAATTAATTCGTTATTACACTCCTCCCCAACCTTCCACAAACATTTAGTACTCAAATAACTTGCACTTGCGGTTCCGTAAGTGACAGTATTCAGTTGATATGTCTTTATAGGTTGGGACTCATCTGATCTCCACAAGATCAGTTGCAAATTGCGATCTTTTGTATTAACTTGTACTTGGCGATACATCTTCTCAATATCACCAGTAAGTAAGTATTTATATTGTCTAGCTCTGATTAATATCGAAAAAAGAGTATTTTGAACATTTGGACCTACCATGAGAATATCATTTAGAGAATATCCCGATGAGGTCGGCGCTGAACCGTCAAAGACTACACGAATTTTAGTAGATTCACTCGATTCTCTAAAAACGGCATGATGACTTAAAAAATAGTTTGATATAGAATTTACTTTATTGCACTCTGACATATGTTGTAGCTTTATGTATTCATTGATGAAATTAGTGTATTGTAATCTTAAATCGCGATTTTTATGAAATCTTTTTTCCAAGTGTAAAAATCGTTTTTTAGCTGAATGATAGGAATTGCCTAAACAATCAGGGTTGTCAATTAATGGCAGTCTGACACAAAACCTACCACTAATTAACCGTCTTGTGTTACTTTCAAAATGTTGTTCACAAGATTTCTCTATTGAACTTAATATAGAATGCTGTGGTAGCTCTTCTAGCTCCCAGAACTTAGTTATTGTATTATTGATCTGAGATTCTTCAGATTTATTGTTTTTATTGTTTACAATTGTAGTATTGCAGTGAATGTATTTTGATATAGAGGCTTGTATAGGACCTGTGATAAGCCAGCCTAGTTTTGAATTAATTAATTTTGGATTTTCGGGACCTAAAGAATATTGTTCGAATTGCATAATGTCCCAAAATATGTCCGCTCCAAGTAAAATATCAATCTTAGAGGGTACATCGAAACCTGGATCGGCTAATTGTAAATGACTGGGTATATTTAATTGATGTTTATTTATCGGAGCTCTTGGTAACACACCTGTTAGCTCTTCAAGCACAAGACAAGATAGTTTAGTGTTGTATGGTTGAATAGTCGATTTTAGTATTATAGTACAACATTCGAATGCCTTGTTAGCAGAATAGTTGCCGATTCCAACTACGTTAATTGGATCTATTGATTCGGTATGTAATTGTAATTTATTTTTTATATTTTTAGTGATAAAAGAAGTTTGACTGCCGCAGTCTAGTAGAGCTCGTACTGTTTCCATAGTGTTGGTTACTGGATTATACGCTTGCACTATAGCAGTAGATAACAGCACTTGATTAGTTTGTTTAGTAAATGTAACTATGGTATCCGATTGACTAGAAGTTGGAACACTATCAAAGTCATGAATTAATGTGTTATGGCGTTTCTTGCAATGCTTACACGGCCCTAATTTACACTGAGACTTATGATGGCCTTTGCGCAAACAATTAATACATAGATTGTGTTTTGAAATATCACATAATTTTTCTTTTATACTTTTATTTTTAAAACGAACACATTCATAAATTTTATGATTTTCATTACAAATCACACAAGGAAATTTGTAAGTATTTTGATCTATAGTAGGACTTTGATTAGATGTAAAAGATTTAATAGTAGTGGTAATGCGGGAAGATTTTTTATGCATACTATTGTCATTTTTGTTACGATTTATACCTTCTAAAACATCTGCGCGATCTATGAGAAATTTCTTGAATTGTGCTAAATCGGGAATATCGTCAAAGGAATTCTTTTTCTCTTCCCACTTCACCATTGTCCTACTGTCTAGTTTCGCAGATAAAATAAATATTAAAATATCATCCCATTTATCAGTAGGTCGGCCTAAACTAGCTAGTGTGCGTAAGTTTTTAGTTACATGGTCTACCATGAACCTTAGCGAGCTTTCGGATTCTCGTTGTAGCGGTTGCATGTTTAATAAAGAATCCAAATGATGATATATAAGCAATCTTTTATTATCGTAGCGCTCACATAAAAGATTCCATGCTGTATCGTAATTAGCTGATGACACTTCGAGGTTCGAAATAATACGCAACGCCTCACCTACAAGATACGAAAGTAAATAATGAAGTTTATGTATAGAAGGTATGCGCTCGTTATTGTGTATCAATGACAAAAACGTATCACGAAATTCAAGCCAACGAAAATAAGTACCATCAAACGGCGCGATCTGTATCTCGGGTAACTTGAAGCCGAGATCGGTTTGGTTATGATAGCGACCATCGGGCATACCCGAAGTATGTCGCGCATCGCTTTGTATGGATGCATACCTTTCGATATAACTTTTAGCTGTGGCAATGCAAATAATAATATCGTGTTCGATATTATCGCGTTCATCAATTTCTGAGTCAATATTTCTATAGTTTAATACTTCTATTTCACTTTGTAAGCCGTCGAATTTAGTGGATAATCCTTCAAATTTTGCTAGTTTTAGAGAAAGTTCGGCTAATTCGATACCCGACAAACTAGTATTTTCTTTGTTAATTTTATCTAAATAATTTCTAAATTTAGTGATTTGCCCTTTAATGGAGATTCGCTTTGTATTTAATTCTTTTAATGATTTTGTATTTGATTTATCGGCTTCAGTAGCCATTATGAAAAACAAAACAGACAAACTAAAAATAAAAATATGACAGATATTATATAAAATGTAAAAAAATGAAATTATTAAATTTAAAACAATTCGAATATAAACCAAATAAATAATAAATCGCTCACGTTCCTCAATTTGAAAGTACGTTGAGAAGCTGGCTCTGCGATCGATTAACCGCGCGAAGTGTAGTGGGTATATTGGAATTTCTTGGTAGTGGATGCGCTTATCACTGGATCTTTGCTATCTTGAATCTATGTATTCGAATTTGAGTCTTCTTATTTCACTGCTGACACCTCTCTTGTTATTGTTGCTTGGTTGTTGTCTATCACTGAATGCAGCAGCCCATATTGATGCGAATAATATCGTTCTCGTACGTAAATTATTTATTATTGTCCTGTCACGGTCGCCAATTTATGTCTCCGCGGACACTTGGGAGTCTTTTTAAAGAAAACCCCGTATATTTTTAAATATACTATATTGTTACAATTATAAAATTTATATAGGTGGCACTTGCGACAGTCTTATGCTACACATTTAATGAGAGTGCCGGAGTGACGCACGATGACGCGCGCGCAGGTATCCCCTCTCGGCTCGTCCCGCGCACGACACTCGTAACGGCGTTAACATTGTGTATTAAATATTTTAATCATTCTATGTCATGTTCATTTTGAATTTTATTATGATCCTTTCTCTTCATTGATAATTACGAACTTTTTTATTTATATTTATATTATGTTAAAATATAAGTAATATATAAACTTTACATCTACGTTTTAATACGTTGAGCATTAGACCAGTATACTTTTGATTGTCTTTACTCTTTATATATTTTTAAAGTTAAAGTCGAGGCATTTATCTAAATTATAGTTTAGTTTATTTTGGCTAATAGTGCTACTAAGGTACATTAAAAAAAAATCGGTGGTCAGCTTTATGAGAAACATCATTATTGTAATTATTATAATTGTCACATGACACTAATAATAATTAAAAAACATTGTGTGGTTTTATGAAACCACGATGCAAATGAAACTAGTCCAAGTAAACAAGTCATTGTTTCAACAAGATACACAAATAGCCCGGAGCACTTGCACGAAATGGTGAGAATATAAATGCTACACGGTTAGCTGATGCTAGCCATGGGCGCCGCCGTGCCATATTGCCCTTGGCTGCTGTGCTTTATCCATACTCCGCGCCCGGCTGTAATGCGACATGTGACAGATGGACGAAAAATTTGAGGCGATGGAAACAAAATTTCATTTTTTAATAAATAATACAAAATAATTATGGTTTTTTCTTTGGCCCTAGTAACGAAAAGCATGCATTTTCATAAGTCGAAGACTCTGCGAAGTTATATTTATTTGGTAATAAGCTTATTAAAGGAAAAGTACTTTTAAAAGCATTCTATATAATACGTTTGTGAAATAAAGCTCGCGAAAAGTTTTAGAACGTAGAAAAGCGGGATTATTATTTTAATGCAATAAACCTACCAATTCAAATGCAAATCAGGGCTTGCAGTCTCTCGGCCCTTTTGTCTCTGTTGAAATGAATTGCCGTACTTGATTCTTGCATAATATATAAGTAACAGCTAAGGGCTCAGTAAAAATGGTATTATTTTAGCAAGTAGGTATTTTCTTTACTTCATTTTTTAAGCTGAAATTTTCGCGCGAAGTTATTTTTCATTTCTTTATCTTCCTTTTATAATTATACTAGAGGTGTCAGCATTTCTATTCGTGCTATATTTTGTTTAGTAAATATCAATTGTTACACTTAATGTATTGATAAGTTTTTGGTAGTTTTTATTTATAGTTTTAATTCGTTATTATTGCCATAATTTATTATATGCAATACCTAATATATTCATAATAATTTATAACCTTATGTATTTTAATATCAAATAATATTTAATTTTATTAAAATATATTTATAATGAATAAATACTAAATTTCGTTTCTTATATGAAAAGTTATAATAATAATAAGCCTTTTATTGTTTCTCATTTGCATGCATTTACAAATTAGTTGTAACAAAGATTATTAATTTATAGCAGGTTTATTTACAAAGAATATTAATAATATTTTAATGGTATAATATGTTTATGTATTAGTATTTCATTTTTTTTAGTAGTTAAGTATATTATTTATTTATTTTATTTCAATATATTTTTAACTTAATGTTGGTATTTATTAATTTGTAAAGTAAAATAAAATTTAAATTTAAATGTCATTATTTTTATGAGAACCCCTCTGTAGGGTAAAGGCCTCCTCCATTTGTAACCAATATTTTCTGTCTTTTGCTTTTGTTAACCAATTGTCTGAAGCAATATCTTTGATGTCATCGACCCATTTTTGCGGTGGTCTTCCTCTTTTTCTTTTACCTACTGGTCCATTCCATTTTACGACACAGCTTGTCCACCGGGCATCTTCAACTCTCGCTAGGTGTCCTGCCCATTTCCACTTTAGTTTCATGGAGTGTACTAGGAAATCGATTTGCTTTGTTTTTTCTCTAATCTGGGTGTGGCGTACTTTATCTATTTTTCGTAATCCGAGTATGGATCTTTCCATAGCTGCTTGACAGATTCGAATTTTTTCCTTTGCCTGCTTTGTGTATGTCCAGGTTTGTGAACCATATGTTAGACAGGGAAGGATGCTACTGTCCATTACTTTCTTTTTCAATGGAAGTGGCAGGTCTCCTTTCATTATTTCTCTGTAAGCCCAGTATTTTTGCCATGAAATATTTATCCTTCTTGTTATTTCTTCTATGTTATTGCTACGGTGGAATGATACTTGTTTTCCGAGGTATATATAATTATCAACATACTCAAGATTTTTATTTCCTATCTTCAATGGCGGTTTAGAAGCATTGGTCATCAGTTTAGTTTTTTGTAGGTTCATTTCTAATCCAACTCGTGCACTTTCAGATTGTAAATTTTGTATCATCAATTCTAATTGCGAGCTTGAATGAGAGAATAATATTATATCGTCAGCAAAACGTAAGTGATTCAAGTATTTGTTGTTTATTCTTATGCCAAGGTTCCTCCAGTCAAGTTTTTTAAATATTGTCTCTAGTACGGCAATAAAAAGTTTTGGGGACAGTGGATCACCTTGCTTTACGCCTCTTCTAATTTCTATTTCCCGGCTGCTTGTAACTCTACTAGTACTTTCTCTCGTAAATGTTTTTTATTATGTTACAATATGCTTCATCTATATTATTTGCTTTCAATGTTTCCCATCTTGAAATGTGTGAAATAGAATCAAATGCTTTTTGGTAATCAATAAAGGCTAAGTATAGAGGCGTCTGGTATTCTTTATATTTCTCTATTATATACTCTAATGTTTGAATATGGTCGACAGTTGAAAATCCTTTTCGGAATCCTGCTTGCTCTATTGGCTGATTTTTATCGATCTTTTCAGCTATTTGGCTTAGGATACATTGTGAGAATAATTTGTAGAGGCTAGGTAGTAGGCTGATGGGCCGATAGTTGCTTATGTTCTTTGGATCGCCTTTCTTATAGAGTAATATAATATTGGACTTAGTCCATTGTTCTGGAACTTTCTGCTCTTTGATTATATTATTGAATAAAAGGGTTATTATTGGTGTTAATAGTGTTCTTGCCATTTTTAATGCCTCATTTGGGATGCCATCTGGTCCTGGACGCTAGTCTGATTTTAACCTCTTTATTTCACGATCTATCTCTACTTCTTTCCAAACTGTGTTCATTTTGTTTTGACTGTGAAAACATATGGCTTCAGGATTGTTATGTTCTTTTTGGGCATAGAGATTTGCGTAGAAATTCGTAGCTATATTGAGGATTTTTTCCCTGTTAGTTGCTGCAGTGGAGTGTTCTGAGAGGCTTGGTATCCAGGTTTTGTGTGTCCGAAGTTCTTTATATGCGCGTTTGCAGCTTCCGCTAGTGGTTATATGTTTCTCTATTATTTTCGATCTATAGTTCTTGTAATCCTTTCTTATGTTTTTGTTTGTTATTTTATAAATCAAGCTGAGTTTCCTCTTATCTTCATAGTTTCTAGGTTTGAGAGTTAGTAGTTTGTGTCGTTGTCTAATAAGATCTAATGTTTCCTCAATGAGAATTTTGTTTGATTTTTGTGTATAATTTTTGCATGTTTTCATACTTTCCAGTATACATTTTTCTAATTTGTTGTACAAGGTATAGCCTGTATATGTTTCTTCCATTTTTATTGATTTTATATTTTCTTCAAGTTTCTTAAGGTAAACGCTGGCTTCATTTTGGTTTTTCAGTTTGTAGATGAAGTTTGTGTATTTTAAACGACTTTTTTTCATATAATTTAATGATATTTTTGATCTAACCATTCTATGATCTGACGGAAACATAATGTTATTTAAAATATGCACGTCTTGGAATCGATTCGGAAAATTTGTAAGTATATAGTCTATTTCATTCATAGTTGTTTGGTCTGGAGACTTCCATGTCCATTTTCGACTGGGTTTTTTTTCTAAAAAAAGTATTCATAATTGATAGGTTTTGTTCTTGGGCATAATGTAATAACTGTTGGCCTCTAGGACTTCTTTTCTCATAACCAAATTTTCCAAGAAGCTTTTCGCCGGGCTTTTTCAGTCCTATTTTCGCATTAAAATCACCCATGAGTATTACATATTTACTTGACATTCCATGAGCTTTATGTAAAGTGTCATAAAATGTATCAATATCGATTTTTTCAGAATCTTCGGTAGGTGCGTATACTTGAATGATGGTGATTTGTAGATTATTTATCTCTATGTTTAAAAGTGCTACTCGGTCATACAATCCTTGAAAACTTTTAATGTTTGTTTTTAGATACTTTTTAATAATAAAGCCGACTCCATATCTGCCCTTTATTTTTCCGTTATAGCATAATATGAATTTATCGTATTCGTATATACCATAGCCCATCCTTCTCATTTCTGATATACCGATAATATCATATTTAATGTTATTTAGCGCGTTTGTGAGTTCTATGAGTTTATCCGCACTTGCAAGCGATCTCACATTATACGTACCAATATACAGGGTATATTTATTTTTCTCGTTATGGGTAGCCTGATGTTTACTTGGAGGGTTGTAGTCGAGAGAATGAACGATTTCGTTCTTCTCCCCCGCGGTGACTAGCCGTGTTGGGTTTTTGAGATGGTGGAGGGGTCTCCGTTAATTGCTAGAAACTGGATGTAGGAGTTCTATTTATGGTGGTGGACTCTTGGTCTTTTTTCTGTTTAATATAAGTTGTAATTTTATTCTTCTTTAAGGTTTTATTTTCATAGCTTGCTTTATCAAAGTTTGGAGAAGTGTGTAGATTTCGTTTTCTTAGTTGTTGTTGGCTAGTCTGGCTTATATTTGAATTGTATTCTTTCAAAATTATTAATTTGTCGTACTTAATTATTGCTTTTGTGCCTTCTGACTTATATTTTAATATTTCCGTTTGTAATTGTTTTCTTTTCTCCAAAACTTTTTGTGGATAATCTTCCTTATAGTATATAGTGCTATTTTTGATATTTTTCTTATTTTGTAGCAGAATTATTTTTTTGCCCATAGTTGTGAAAGTAACGGTAATAGGTCTAGGTTGTTCTCTTTTTTTCTCTATTCGTTTTACTGATTCAATTTCATTACGTCCACAGAAAATATCTTTGTTGTTTATAAATTCTAAGATTTTTATTTTCTAGCTCTTCATATGATCTTTCTCCTTCCTCGATACCAAAAAATACCAAGTTTTTTTTTTCTGATGTGTCTTTCCATACGATCCAAAATGGTTTCTTGGTTTTGCACTTTTTCGCATAATTGTCTATAGTTTTGATCCATTATTTTAAAATGTTCGCTGATATTACTGTTTATGCTATTTGTTATATTTGTTTGCATTTCTTTAATTTCTTTCTTCAGTTCTGCTAGCTCAATTTGAATTGATCTAAGAATTTGTGTTATGTCTTCCATGTTGTTTGCTATTCGTCGTTAGATGTCGCTAGTTACGTTTATTATTTACAATTGTGATACTCGGTTACGTATTTTTGTTGATCACCACTAGATATCGCTGGTTTCAACAATGTAACTTTATAACCGTTTAATGGATGACTGTTATTTTGTTTTTCAAAAGTAAGGTATTTTAACACAGTAATTTATTTCACTTACTATTTGTTGTTTATTCAATCTTCTTCTATTTGTTTTTTTTCACTGATTTACTAAGTTTCTTATCTCTCTCTGATTTGTTTTTCACGTTATAGTACGGTTTGTTGGGTGAACTATGCATTAGTTGATTATTCAAATTTTTGTTGATATTCACTTTATTTACTTATAGTCACGATCG
The DNA here is from genome assembly GCA_014132275.2 of Samia ricini. Lineage (NCBI taxonomy): Eukaryota > Metazoa > Arthropoda > Insecta > Lepidoptera > Saturniidae > Samia > Samia ricini. The sequence continues at coordinate 22,493,989 of AP028163.1, read as the reverse complement.
TTTCTAGCCTACTGCTTCAGTTTATGAATGTTTTTAAAGATTATTAACACTTTTAACTATTTTTATTTGCACTTTTTTTACGGAGCTCACAAAACAACGTTTGACGTTTGACAAGCCCCCCCTCCGTCTTAACTGTTAACTGACTTCAAAATAAAACTAAAAAAACATTTTAAATTTTGTATTTAAGTATTTAAGCATTTGTATTTAAGCCTTCTACCTTTTTAGCAACTTTTTGATTTCGGTTCACATTTTTTTTTAACAAGAAGGTAACAATCAAGCCTACAGTTACCCTGATGGTAATCGTATAACCTGCGTACGCTTGCGTTGCGACACCAGTGGAAATACCTTCTGAATATTACACAAAAGAAAAAAGATTTCACACTTTGTAATGTATCGTATTTCAAAGAAATTAAATAAAATATACTATCAGTATACACAAATATTATGAACAAAATTTAATCCTTTAGTCAGATTACTCACAAAGTCGTTTGTATAGGTAATTAAAAATCCCATATACACGAACAAACTACACAAATAGGTATACCTTCCTTTCTTAGAAGACATTTAAAAATTACAAAAAACAGAGAAAAGACCTTTCATTAAATATTTAACTTCAATTAGTATCATGAACTTTGTACATCTGAGAGAGAGCTCCTTTAATTAGAAAATTTCCACTTAATTATGGTTATCCTGAGACATTTTTTTTCTTCTACAGAAATTAAAATAAATTACCTAAGGAAAAAATTTCGCCTCTAACTTGCCCATCATGAATATTTTAATATTATCATATTATTTATCTCACTCACTGCTTATAGCTGATGGCTGAGTTTCTATTGCTCTGTTCACTTATTTTCATCATGTTTATAATCATCCTAAGACCATTTCAGTTCAATGAACCCAGTTTGAATCAATTTATACGAGAATCAAAACAATTACCCTTTTCAAATCAAAAGTCAGAATAAATTGTTTTCCAAGTTAATTAACTTGTACTTTGTCGATTGAGTATCTATCAATTAATCAAACTCAGAATAACTCTAGATACAAAATAGACACTATTTGTTAGAAGAAATGTGTATCAAGAAATTTTTTTAAATTAAAACAAAGCGACTTCAAAAGAATAAACTATAAAAATGCACTAAAAAGTCAATAAACAATTACTTTATTAACCTGCTTCGTTAATTTTGAAATCGGTACCAGCTTACGGATTTCTAAGTGGTTTAAATGTACGTCGCTAATAATGTTCGATTTTGATTAATTATTCCTTAAAATCACCCTAGTCCTTTATTTAGCTTATATGTAATTGTGATAAAGTTTAGGCAGTTATTTCCATTTGTAAATGAGTACATTGGTAAATTCTAGCTAGCTGGCACCGACTCCAAAATTAAGGAAGCAGATTAATCAAGTAATTATTTATTGACTTTTTAGTGCCATTTTTTTATAGTTTATTCTTTTGAAGTCGGTTTTGTTTTTAATTTAAAAAGTTTTTTTTCTACTTTTTAGTTTAATATGTACTTTGAAATCTACTTTATAACTTTGGAAACGAAAATATGAAACACGTGTGTCTATAATATTCGAGGGTTTTTCTCAATTTCCCTGAGTTCCACTGGTCAGATCCTGATCTGGTAGAAATGGGGCCACGTCGGAAGTGTACTCGTTGGATTAAAAAAAATTTTTTTTTGAAAATCTGTCTACAAATGATCGAGAAATCGAGGAACACACATACAAAAAAAAAAACATACAGATTAATTAATAACCTCCTCTTTTTGAAGTCGGTTACTAAATAATTTCATTTCAAATATACAATGTAATATTTAAATTGTCCTTACATTTTATAAAAGGCAAATCCCATCTGTTTGTATGCCCGTTAGTTGGCTTATAACTAGAGAGACTCTAAAACGATTTGCATTTTTTCTTTAAATTTGTAAATATATACCTGGCTAGGTTTTATTGCATTGTACATTAAATATGAGTTATGAAAATATAATAAAAACAACCTGAAAAATAGAAAAAGAATTATAATTAAAAGGTCCATTATCGTGTTTCTTTCTTACGTTTATATGTTAAGCTAGCTGTGTACCCGCGGTTGCGCTCGCGTTTCGTATATTTTTTCCGTGTTTTAATTTTTATATACGGAACCGTAATTATTTAACTACAATTTTTTTGCTACTAAGATAAAGTAAAAATATTTCTCATACATTATAACATTCACCCGTAAAACTGGCCATTCAATCGGATTTTAATCACAAGTTTATCAGCTTTTTTTCTTACGCGATTTTCCAAAATCAAAAGTGCCCTAAGTTACCCGGAGTAATTTTAGCTAACTAACAAAAAAAGTCCCGTCAAAATCCGTCCAGCCGTTCCGAATATCACGTATTGTTTTGTTGGTATTGACGTCGAATTGTAAAAAAATGTTATTTTTGTTTGTAAAACAGACACTTCAATTTTATTTATTGGTATAGATAAAAGTCAAAGGCAAAGTATCTCTGTCTGACTGTAAATTTGCTTATCACATGAGAATCATTAAACCAATTTATACAATTTAATTTTTGCACTTAGATTATTTACCTGCGCAGTTGTATTACGGTGCGACTGCCGTCCTGAGGTCTCGGGTTCGATCCCCGGGTCGGGTCAAGTGGTATTGGGTTTTTCTACTCAGTATCATCCCGGAGTTTGGAATTTGTGCCCGAGATGGCGATAGGCTCGCCCCCTGTCTAGTCTGGGACGGAACTAAGCTCGGCGAAATGTGGGTGGTGTAGTTCGCTACATCACCTCTGCCTAACCCTTCGGGGATAACAGGCGTGAGCTTATATTATGCTGTTAAACATGAAAATTAAATTAGTAAAAAAAAAATCTTCAGCACATTATCTGACAATTTTTTAAACTAAATCATATAATATTTAAAATTAATCATTTTTGTATAATAGATATATTATGTGCGAGCGGAGCTGCGGGCACAATTAGTATTCTTATATGAATCATAATTAATGAAAACTAGAAAATCGATTATTCATAAAACTGTTTCCTCTTGTGGCACTTCTAAACAGTTAGGTGAAGGTGCTTGTTGGCGACGCGGTGCTTGTGCGACGCGGATTGTTGCGACGCAGTGCTTGTGGGCGACGCGGTGCTTAGCGACGCGGTGCTTATAGCGACGCGGTGCTTCATGCGACGGGGTGCTTGTTTGCGACGCGGTGCTTGCGAAAGCCACCCCGTGTCGCCCCCATCCCAAATGCAGCGGACGGCCCCGGGGGGTTTTAGTGGGTATTTCCGGGCGCTTCACGCCCGGGTGAGTCCCACACTGGCACGGAACTCGTCACTCCGTGCCCCCTTACCTATTGTATTGGGGGACTTCGGTCTCACTAATACAATAGGTAAGGGTAGTGCGTAAATGCATTTCCCCCCGTCAAAAAAAAAAAAAGGTGAAGAACATGCTTTATGATGGTTATAAATATAATACTGCTACGATTCTGGAACCATTTTTATAAGACTATGGTCACAAATTAATGATTGCTTACTTTTAGAAGTATTTTCTTGAAAATGTAATGGTTTGGTTTTTAAAAAATTTTTTTTTGTAATATTTATTATATTATTATTAATATAACTTCATTTTATTTATTTATTTAATTCTTTAAGAAAACCCGAAGGTTTTCTATCAGTTTATTCATATCGATTGTCAGTATCTCATACGCGTGCGCTCTGCTAATGTACCATTAGTTTTAATGGATTCATTGAGGAAGCTAAGAACATTTAATATTTGAAAATAGATTAAGAAAAAGGAAAGGATATTGTCATCGTCAACATTTTGAGAGAAAATATTATAAAATATAATAAATAGATATAATACAATGCAGTGGGAGAGGTCGTGAGATAATGGATAAAGAAACGATCTTTAGACCATTTTTTGTCTTATTATATTAAGTAATGTAATCAGACATACTATGGGTGTTGAAGAACAAGCGACACTCAACGGGCAATTTATTGAATGTAGTAAATCGATGGACAATAAAAGATTCGGCAACACTATTACATTATACCCTGCAGACTTTTGGATAAGACAAGCGAAGTTCGCAGTCGATCAGGAAATTTCTATGACCGATACAGGCGTACTGTTGAACAAATTCTGGTATAAGTATTGCAGTGTTAATGGGACGAGTTTCTTTACTGGCCAGGTTTATTATTTTTTATACATATTTTATATAAAGGAAAACCTTCGGTTTTTTTATATTTATTATACTATTTATATACTTCCATTTAGTTTTTAATTTATATTCCTTAGTCTACATTTTAATTCAATTGTCCTCGCGACAAAATATTTCAATTAAACCACACTTTTGTTGGTATTAATAACTTCATCATCATCATACGAAAGACGCCTACTGTTGGACATACACCTACCCCAAAAATCATCCGAATCCAGATTCCCGCGACTTTCACAAGGTCTTCGGTTCACTTAATTGAAGGTCTTCCCGCACTGCGTCTGCTAATACGTGATAGGCATCCAAGAATCGTGCCGTGCTGTATGATGCCGGCTGAGAATAGTACCACCCCATCTCTTCCCGCGGGTGTCGTAAAAGGCGACTTAAGGATAAACCTGGTGATGGGCAGCAACATCCTCTGAGTACCTATCTCCAGCAGTGGGCGTCTTTTGGTTAAATCAATCAATCCAAGAACCCGATCTGGCATCGATTCTACGAGCAATTACTATTATATTATTACTATAACAAAATGTTTTGTTCAAAATGAATATTCGAATTATTTCGAATTATTTTAATTTTATTAATTGTAGCTTTGGGTTTGCTTTAAGATTGAACAACGTTTTTTTTTTCTAGGGAAAATGAAAGTTCTTTAATGATATACAGCGGAACGTGAAACGAAGATCCGGCTGTCGTGCTGACTGCATTTCGTATGTAAATTTTATTACATACAGATGAGAATGTATGGCTGCCAGCGAGTTTAAATAAGTCCGAATTATGCGGTTTAAGAATATTGCGTTCAGAATAGTCGGAACTTATATTTTGATATCACGTTTTAGGAAAGTCCCTTTGAAATTTACCATATGTTTGATGGACAACTTAAAAAAAGATTTTTGGGTAAAAATATTACATGATTTGTTCAAAGTTTGATGCTCTCAGTGGAAGAATCTCTAACTAAATAACTCTTGCAGAATCTGATAATATATTACATACATAACTTGACCCCTCTCCCTCTCATAAGGGTAGGCAGAGACCACATATTTCCGAGATACGTTCACCTAGGACGAAACTTACCAGCTAGCCCAGTCATTCTCGCCTTGTAAATTTGTTTCATCAACCTTCTTTCATCCATCCTCTTTAAACAAACCAAACCAATCCAAGCTAATTTAGCATCTCTTTCTGTATATTTGTCATTATATCCTCTACCACACCACAAGGTTCCCTTATCACACTATTCCTAGCTTTATCTATCATTCTCATCCCATACCGTTCTCATCTCTACTGCATTAAACTTGCTTTCATGTTTCTTTTGCCAGACCTAGCATTCACTACCATACATAAGTGTAGGGACTAGCACACCTCGATGCACAGCCAGACGTGTCTTTTAGACACATGCTGGATGCACATAAAGTAACGCAGGGCCCTGTTCTCTTGATTTCCTAACACAACTCTTCGCTCAATATCACGGTCACAGTTTCCATCTCTGGTAACCATTGACTTCAGATATTTAAGATAATTTAAGATATTAACAAAGCAAATTTCGATTTAGTATATTTTCAGTAGGAAAGAGGGAATAATAACGGGGTTGTTAGCGCAGTCAAGTTCTGCGCCAATGGACGCCATGTGGGTTCAAGACTAACTGTCCAACTCTAAAACCAGCCTGAACCTTCGGTGAAAGGTTTTTCTTACCTGAGGAAACCCTAGTATGGTGGTAGATCATTCTCTAATTTTACCCGTAGCTATCACCCTCAAGTTTAAAAAACGGACGTCAAATACCAATAGGTGTGTTTCAGTATCACTTGAGAGCCAGTGCCTCTAGGCTTAGTGTGTTTAGCATCCTTTACCACATCGGCACTTAACATCAGATGATATTGTGAACAAAGCACTGAGCCTATACAGTGTAAAAAAATAACTATAAGTTTTCATAATTCAAACTGATCGCCATAAGATTTTGTATAAACATGTATAAAATTATCAATAATTGTAAAACTATTAATTATATTGCAAAAAAAAAATCTATAGTGTTTATATAGTGAATAGCAACAGCGAATTTTATTTGCAGCTAGTTTACAAACATGCAACTTTACAACAAAAAAAGAATCACGCGATAGTCCAAAACCCGAATGCATTGGCTTTAAAAGCCCTTTGTTTTACGAAACATTTTACTACACACATGAATGATTGACATTTTTACCTCAAAAATTTTTTGTATAAGTCATTTGCATTATTTCAGGTTTTTAAAACTTTACATGAAAATTATACGAAAGTTGACAATTTACGAGATGTACCAAATTCCTGAATTTATTACAAAGCTGGTAGTTTATATAGACTTGATTGATGGTTTGATTTTTTTAAATATTTGCAAGAGACTCCTACATGACAATTATCCCCACTGAAATACAGTAATTCAAATAGTTTGATTTATCACTTTTTACTAACTCTCTACCGAATATTAAAGGTGTACCGTTAATTTTGACTAGATATTGTGTTGTGAACCTGAACTTTTTTTAGAATACGATTAATTTGTTATAAATATTATTAGGAGTAAAGTCTTTCGAAGTTGTCTGGAAAAATGCTAGAGGGTCCGCAAACACCGGTGCAAAATGTATGTTGATTAGTTCTGGTGTATTTTAGTCAATGTGTTCTAACGAGAAACCATTTCACGTAGCTTTAGGGGAGTCGTCAGTCTTGTCGTAAGAAATTCTCCATATCCTGAGGACGTGGTCTGGTCCCTAATCGGAGAAGCTACTATACCCTCAGCCAGCGCAATAGATTGATACCGGATCCACTAGCATCACGCGCATTGTACTCCATATCACACGCTTGTACACTACAAGTAGGTAAATGAGTTATGTAAGGGGCTTGCCTTTTTCTTTTGTCATTGTTCAGGGATTAGCTAGGATAAATTATGCAGCATTTACTTCACAAATAACAGCTTAATTTATTTTTTTAATACTGTATAGGCTCAGTGTTTCGTCCATAATCTCACCTGACGTTAAGTGACGATGTGGTCCAGGATGGTAAACACACGAAGCCTAGAGATGCACTGGTTCTCAAGTGATTTTGCCGGAACACACTTATTAGTATTTGGCGACAAGTATTTTCACACTTGAGGATGGTAGCTATGAGATGTTGACGCGTGATGCGTTTCTCTATTAACGTGGAATACGGCCGCATTAACAATCGCTTCAATCCGTACTTAGATAGTTTTGCCCTGCATTATCTACCATTTTTTGGGTGAGTGTCGTAAGCGCTCGCTCTAAAAACTGTCAAGGCCACTCAAATCAATAGCGCTTAGTTAGTTAAAAAATAAAATGTTATATGCAGATATATCTTCGGAAAAAGAAAGAGGTGTTTCGAAGTAGTCAAATTAATGAAATTGAAACCAAACGGTCGGACCGCAGAAACTGTAAGGCTTATTTTATGTGTAAGCAATTGGTACGACTTGGCACTCATACGTCGCCTCGGCATTTAAACTTACTATGATATATAGGAACATATTTTACATTTCTCATCGTGGCGTCGACGACCCGTCGCCTTCAACTTCCTTCGTATGACAAATACACGCTTGAAATTTACAATTTCGTTATATCTTCGTTTGGAATAACAAATAGAATTTTATGGAATCAACGGGAAATTTCCTTTTTGTCTTTTTTGTATGAACCCTAATCTTGTAGAGGGTTATTTAAAAATATGAGGTTGAGTTAAAATATTGTGATTGGTTATTCGTCATATGCATAGATCACCAAAAAATTGCATCACTTTTGAATTAACCGACGCTTGTGTTTTGTAACCATCGGTAAGAGACATCCGAGTTTGTTGCATAGTTTGGGAGTCGATGGGATATTGTTTTTGACATTAAATATGTATTGAATTGTATGTGCGGGTGTTGTATCTTGTATTACGTAGTTTTGTTGTAATTTTGCCATGCTCTAGTCTTTATTGTCCTAATATACATGGGTCACAAATTGCCGAAAATAATAACATCGTGCACGCGTTCTTTCCATACTTTTCTTTGATTATATTGTACCGTAGGGTTGCTGTGAATATTCACATCCGCATCCGCAACTGCGGAGCTTCCGCATAAATCGGGACATCGGACATCCGCGGATGTTAGCCTCCAAAAATCTGCATCCGCATCCACCTTTGCGAATGTAAAAAAATCTAGATCCATCGATCTTGTCCAGAATGGTCAATACAGTAATACTAAAGGTACTCATACTATTAACTCCAGTGATAGTGGTATATATGCAATATCTTAGAATATTTATGTGTGTATGATTTTGTTATATTCTCTGATTAATAGAGGGGAATCCGAATATGAACTTTTATTAATTTTTCAAAACAGATTTCAGTGTCATTCAATTTTTATTTAATTTGTCCATTTTCATATTCATTTTAAAAAAATGCTTAAAATTAATTTCTCCCAACGACACAAAAGCTTCATCATAATTAGTCTCATTCTCTTCCTCGCTATGATTTCTGATTCTTCTTACTAATTATCATTATCAATGATTATACAAAAAATTCGGGAAAATTAATAAATTTTTCATTTTATATAAAAATATTACGATCGGATCAAAATTTGATGGTTAATCTTTTAGTATTTACTCAACTAAAAACGTAAACAAACTTCAAGGTGCATATCACACCAAAAGCGATAATTAATAACAAGCTACGTGTTATAATAAGAAATTGTTGTCGATATATAAATCATCAGAATTTATTTAAAATTGTCAATGTATATTTGATGGTACATACAAAACTAAACTCAAATTGTAAATACAAAATAGCGATTCACAACGCATTGATTCTGGTTAATACTGCATTAACCTTCGCTTTAAAGCTATCAAATGCCATCAAATAACCATAACAAATATTTTAATTAACTAATAAACGCTACAGTCGGTATCATTTATATATATAAACGTTTATTAGTTTTTTTTTTTTATTTATTAGTTTGAACGGCCGTCTCAGATATCAGTTACAATCTAGTATAATCAAGTATCAACTCTCTTTTCTTGAACAATCTATAGATATTGTTCAATAAATTATATGTAGTATCGAAATTTATTCGTACTATCAGCGTTAAAGATAAAAATAGGGAGAACAAGTTTAGAGCCAATACGTCTAGTCTTGAATTACATCGCCATTTAACATCATGTGACATTATGTTATGCATTGCAATGCGTTATCCCTATACAGTTTAATACAATTTACTTTTCATATACTTTTTCCCAATACTATTTAAAAATAGAAGTGCTTTTAACTCTTATTCGTCTGAATTAATAATTCTATATAGGTGACAAGATACATATCCTAAAAAATTCTAAATATCTTTGAGAATTAATAAGATCTAGCTTCTTGGTAATAATAGTCGACAAATAGACAAGCACGAATTTCAATGAAGGGGTATTTTGTAGATCACTATTGTTTTTTTACACATAGTTATTGTATTATCTATTAGACATAGTTTAAGCAGTTTTAACGTCTCCAATAAAATCTAACTATATTTCCCGAGTGATACCTATCTGGAGGTGGAGTACAAACTGTAATAATTACACAAGAACCATTCCATCGGACGTTGGAGACTGGTGTAGTAAAGACCGAGTATTTATCATTTACGATAGGTAATTTACTATATCTCAATCATATGGGCTATTGATAAAATACGGTAATAGATTATATAAACATAACCGTGGTGATAGTCAAATCTATGTTGTTGTAAATAAATGATTAGAATTAAATGAGTTTAGAATATTATTTTAAAGTTAGTATATTACAGGAACGACATAAACATACTGTTTTATAAAGTAAAACTTTTTTGAGTACCATATATGTAAGTTATTTTTACGTTACGTTATGTGTGTACCGTCAATGGCTTAAAATGTATATACGTAAAAAAGTGATTCTAAAAACGTTATCAAAAATAGTTTTCAATAAGTTTTATTAAAAACAAATGATCGACATATCCGTGACCTCCGCTAATTTGGAACATCAAACTTAAATTTATCGTCATTTACATTATTTAACTAAACATTTTAAAAAAAAAAAAAACTTTATCAATTTAGGCCTTAAGAAGGCGCTTATGAACGTCTAAAACACTACCACCGGTTCGGAAAACTACCCAGCCGAGAAGAGCTGGCAAGAAACTCTATCTGATTCTTTTTTTATAAATGTGATATGTATATTTTTTTTAAATATAATAAACTATGCAAATCTTAGTCTTAACCAATGTTAGCGGGAAAAAAAACAGAGATGTTGGTTAGTTCCAGACATCACTATCGATCACGTAATGATCCACCCTGTAATAACCTTTTGAGATTAAAACTTGCTTGACATAATGCTTGGACTTATTGTCAGCTAAATCGGTATTGTTACTTGGGATCTTATTGTAAAACCGAATACTATTCCCTATAAAGCTTTTATTAGACTTACTTAGCCTAAAGCGTGGGACGGCCAACTTGTCTTTATTTCTAATATTAAAATTATGACGATCATTGTTGCCATAATCCGCTCATTTCTTTCAACAGCCGACAGAATAATATCAGAAATACAAATATAACAAAATCAGTTCAGTACCTACTTCAATATAATCTGTTTAATTCTGAAATACAAGACGCTAAGTTAGAGAAATATTTTTTTCGTTATCACGACCCAATCGAGCACTCAACTGCATTATCACCAATCTAACATGCTGACAGGCTAAGCAAGTTATTAATGACTCTACATCATTTCCAGTTGTTGCAAAACAATTTACATCTATACTAATATAATAAAAGTTATTGAACTAATAATAGTTTCATTTTTCAACAGTAATTAGTATTCCACGTAAAAAAATTAAAACTCATAAAATTGTCAACAAAATACGCTTCATTAGACAGCACTATCAAAACATTATTTTCCAATGATTATTTAAAAACTACATTACGCAGTGAAGTATATACGAAAAGCGGGCGGAGCCGCGGGAATATATATAACAAAAAATAAAAACACAAAAGTTACACTATTCGTCTATCTAGAACAAAAAAAAAAAAGAACAACATAAGGTAAGGGACCGAAAATCGCTTTACCATATCGAAGCGCGTAAAAATACACGTTCAACATGCCTTTGACGTGTTGGAACTATTCAGTGTTGTCAAAAGGTAGGATTTTTGCGTCCCCGAGGCAAATTTTATTAGGTTTGTTCACATGTTTTGCTATTCATATTTACGGTGTGAATTTTTTGCATCTACGTATATTGTTATACCTATTGCTACAATCGTGATGTCTTTTGACCACTTTAGACTTATTCCTTCATACTAGCTGTGTGCCCGCGGCTACGCCAGGGTTTCTTATATTTTTCACTGCGTAATACAATTTTTTATCATTTTTTTTATACGGGCTCCTAATTAATTTTCCATTTTTTTTCACTACTGACATTAAGCAAAAACATCGCTCACAAATTCAAATATCTGCCAGTAAAACTGATTGAATCGGATTTTATTTATAATATCATGAGCTTAATTTTTTTACCCGGAACCCTAATTTAAAAAAAAAAATTAATTCAGTTTTCTTACAAAAAAAAACAGTCCAGCCGTTCCGGAGATTAGCCGGAACAAATATAAATTTTAAAATTGAGGTTTTGGTATAGTTCTCGTATGTACATGTATTACAAAACACTAATGTAATAGAAATGAATTGTATTAGAAAGAAAAAAAAAAAAAAATATTTTGACATTACAAAACACACACTTCAATTTTATTTATTAGTGTATAGATATAGATTGTCATAGGTACTTTTTCAATATTTATTTGATATGTATATTGTTAGCATGGGGAGAAGTAAAAACTTTGAAAATCTGTTTTTTTTTTTTGTTTAAATGATTTTATTAGTAATCGTTTCGACTCGAACACTTTTTTGGGCATTTAGGGGAAAATATTTTCATGTGGCAACACAGAATCTTAGGAATTTGCCACCATACTTAAAATTACTTTCCGTCAGAGATATATAATAAAACTCTGACAAATGCTTTTGCGACGCCAAGAACCAAAAAAAGTTAAATAATTATAAAACCTTCCATGGGAAATTCAATGTCATTGACAGCTAATGTCACATTCCATTAGTAACGCGAATCTATAAATCCCCCCCCCCCCTACCGAGAATTGTTCAACGCCGCTAAAGAAGTTTTCATTTCAAAAATTGAAACTCATCCGATTGTGAAAAAATCGGTTACAATGTGCACAGCTTTACTGGCAGGTATTTGAAGTTGTGAGAAATATAAATGAAATAATGAAGGATTCATATTAAAATAAAAACATATTACACAGTGAAAAATATATGAAACGCGGGCACACCTAGTAATAAATAAAGTGCGAACAGTAGTGAATAAATTTGCCGACATTGCGCTCTCCTAATCAACGTAAGCCTGCATAGGATATAAGTAGGGGATATATGTAGTTATTATATAAGATAATGATTAAACACCAGATTTAGTAGTTGGAAAAATAAAAAATAGAATGAATTTTTGATTCTTCTCACACTTACACCATATTTTGATAATAAACTATTTACACGATGTAAAAACTAACGCTGTAACATAAAATAATTTGACCGAGTTAAAAAAAATTAAAGTACCCTTGAATTTAAATTCTCCTCGTGGGCAAAGAACTTTGTCTATAAAAATACACGATTTGATAACAAATTCGTTAACAGAATAATTAATCTCATTGTTAGTGAGGTCGGACGTAACAGCTTGTAGTCGGTTGTTTGGTCCGCCACTAATTACCGGAACGCTTTGTGTGAAATTCGACGTGGTAAATTGGTTTCAATTTTATAACGCGTCACTTTACAGTGATTACGATTTACTATTTGAATTAAAATGAGCGTTCGACCACAACCAAAACTGACGCTAATGAACGATGCTGTCAAAGTGCACCGATGGCCGGTTTTAATATCGAATCTTAAAAATTAAGATTGAGACCAAATAGAAGTAAATTGGTTTTTCTGATAGGACTGACTCTTAATTTATAATACTCTGATAATTTCTTAGCAATAGATTTAAACATAAGACAACTAAATAACACCTACCTGCGAGGAAAAACTTGTTTGAACCTTTTTAGACAAAATGTATAGATTTTGAATTATAAGTTCCAAATATAATCTTTATTTTAATCTATCATGTCACATTTTTTAAACCGCATATTGTAGCATGTAGGCTTTTACACTAGTGAAGAACGCAAACCATGAAAAAAAGAAGTCAACTTTAACCTAAAATGCAAAATATGACATTGAATTAAATATTGCATTAACTGTTTCCTAATAATCTAGTTAACTACTGCGAGGAGCAAGATTAAAGAGATCCTCAAGACGTAAAATAGATAGAAACAAGGTACTAGAGGCCGGTGATATGTCATAATGATGGTGGACTTTTGGATATATGTTACAATGAAATTAATTGAAAATCCACAAAGAATCAAAACGAAACCTAGTCTCGAAAAAAGAACGCTAAAATTTTTTTTACTTATTTTAATATTTATAAACTAAATATAATTTGGAGAAAACTTACATTAATTCTGTGTAATGTTTATATTGGACTTGGTATGTCATTTGGACTTTCTACATAAAACATCCTGTCTTTTGAATCTAGTAAATATGACGTGATGTTCTTATGAATACTTACTATTCCATATTACTTTTCAAAAAAATAATTTCCTAAATGGTCTGTGTAATTCTTTAAAATAGTTTATCAACATGTTATCGTTGCTATTGGAATATAAATAATTAAAATAAATATAAATAATATAAAAATTGATTTTGTAAACATTTTTTTTTTTTTTACAATAGTCAAAGTAGCCAGCTGATAGCGTTTTTTTTTAATGTTTATTATTAACAAAAATATCTTGTTCCTCTAAACATTAGGCTATAGTTAACAGCTGTAAACCAGTGTCCGCAATATGTCAAATTGTTCCTCTATCCTCCGAGCAACTCAAATTTCATAAATATTTTTATTAAAATAACAAAATACTTGTACAATATGTAGGTATTAAAAAATAAGGAGAAGAATAAAGCAAAAAAACTCATTTCAACTATAACAAAGAAAATAAAGTTTTAGGGTAAATGTTAATCCTGTAAAAGTTTTTGTATAAAACTACAGAAAAAGGTCTACTACCTATAATTTTTTTTTTATTCTGACAAAACAGACTTAATAATATGAGCTCTCGTGAAGTAATCTATACTTATAATAAAATTGTAAATTTCACGTGTATTTATTACAAGGGACTTAAAATAGGTAATTAAATACATTTCTATCATTTTTACAAATATCTGTCTGCCTGTATGGATGCGCAGGTATCAACTAGAAAGTACAAAGCATATTTTAAAATTTCAAAACCACTTCCCTTAAAATTAAAATTAAATATATTGAACAATACCATAACTCACTCAACTATCCATCCATCCATTCAGCTGAAAGACGTACACTGTTGGACCTAGGTCACCCCAAAAATCTCCACGACGACGGGTCTTGTGCCACCCGCATCCAGCGGATTCCCGCAACCTTCTCCAGGACGTCGGTTCACATTGTGGGGGGCGTACCCACGCTACGTTTTCCGGTGCATGGTAACCATTCGAGAACCCGTTGGGCCCATCGGGCATCGTTTCTGCGAGCAATGCGCCCAGCCCTCTTAAGTTTAGCAATTCTTCGGGCAATGTCGGTTACTCGTTCCTGATTCCATCACGCAGTGAAACTCCAAGCATAGGTTTTAATTCATGATTCCTTGTTGAGTACCTCTAGAATATGAAAAGGAGAAACCGAAAAGTACTCGCAAAACATTACGTGATCAACCTCTGTGAATCATACCTAGGACCTTGCAAATATGTGTTTGAAATGCGATTTGGCTTAGTGGTGGTTTATGGCATAAAACATCCCTTTTTTAGTGGGTAAATCCTCCTTGGATACCCTCCAGTTGGGCAACGATGGGTGGGTTTTACCGGACTTCTACATACTAAAACCTCACAATACTTTACATAATACTTTATGCCCGAGGTGGTGTGGTGCGTGTCCACGCAATCGTCGCACCACCCCCGGTAAGTTCTAGGCCCATCGCCGCGCTCAGAGCTTCGGCTCTGTGAACAAAGTTGAGGACGCGCGCAAAGTATGCCACGTTCCTTTCGGCATACGTGCGATGCGCCAGACTCGCCCAATGCATGCTGGCCAATATATAAAACATCCCCAAAGGCATTTCCTAGTAAGAACATAATACATTTTAACACACATAAATGTATTCAATAAATAAATTACCGTTTCTTTTCTTTAAAAAAAATAAAATACACATCTAAATTACTTAAGTCATAAACCTTCACGATGGCAAATGAAAAACAACATACATATTTTGAAACGCGTAAGTATATTATCAAAGAAAGGAAAGTTTAAGGTAAATGTTAATTCTACTTGAATTCTCGAAACTTTGTTTCCTTGCTCCGTATTTTCTTCATTTACGAACTTTTACGGTACTTATTCGTAGGTGTTTATTCGAACTTTTAGATGTGTATGAAGCGCGATTACTTGAACTTCGTATTAGTATAAAGTAATGTTTTTATATACTCCGGGTTTTAATAAACCTTTTATGTCGTATTCTTTACGATGGATGAAGGACTAATGGTTAATATCATCAAACCATCCGTTGTAAATCTATACAAATTAATAAAATTGAAGTGTTTGTGTTCGTAACATGAAAATTATATTTACTTTTTACTTAATAGATTGTGGCCGTCTCCTACATTTTAAAAGAAAAAAATAAACTATTTGTAACATGCAAAATACAACATGTAAATTCCGTGCGCTTGCGCGGCGGTGGAGTGCCCTGCAGAGGGCGGGGGGGAATAAGCGACGAGCCGCGCATACCCGACGTCCACGAGCCTGCGACGTGTGCTGCCAGTATCATACACAATACTTTCAAGAAGTGTTTTATCTATGGATAATACACTAATAGATAATAAACTGCCTCGGTTGCGCAGTTGTATTACGGTACATCTTTCGTTCTGAGGTCTCGGGTTCGATCCCCGGGTCGGGTCAAGTGATATTGGGTTTTTTTCTACTCAGTATCATCTCAGAGTCTGGTATTTGTGCCCAATATAGCGACAGAATCGCTTCCTGTCACATCTGGGACGGAACTAAGCTCTGCGAAATGTAGGTGGTGTAGTTCGCTATTTCACCTCTGCCTAACCCTTCGGGAATAACAGGCGTGAGCTTATGTTATGTTACAATACACTAATACTGAGGCAGTACGTTCCGAGATCCCTCTGCTTTTTGTTTGCTTGTTACCCAGTATCAATTATCATTCTTAAAGTTTCGAATAAATCAAGTTAGTTGTTCGAGAAAATTATTTTTTATTTTCGTTCACCTTATCATACCATATTCGACCACAACTACAAGATAGTCATGTATATACGCTGCTATTACCAAAAAGACAATTTGTTATAAATTTTGTCTGTCTGCTTGTCTCGGTTAATCTCCGGTACAGCTGGACCGATTATGACGAGACTTTTTCTGACAGAGCTTTCATTTTTCGAAAATATTATAATTACAATTCGGCGTAAAAAAAAATTAAAACTCATGAAATTGAAATAAAATACCGATTCAATGCACAGTTTTACTCGCTGATATTTGAATTTGCGAGAAATATCTTTGCTTCCTGTTAGTACCAAAAATAATTTCAGGAAATTTATTATGATTCCGCTTTTTTTTTAAACACAAGAAATTGTGAACAAAATTCGATTCAGTAGACGGTACTATCAAAACATTATTTTCCAATGAGAATTTGAAAACTCTATTACCCAGAGAGGAATACACACTGAGGGCACACAGTTAGTAGATTCTTATTAATTTGCGCTCTTCTAACCTCACCCTGGAAGGAATGAAATGCATGAGAAAAAAATGTAACATCATTTCTTAACAATGATTACATTTTTGTTCCGATCAAGTAAAACAAAATCGACCCCCACTAAGGGTGGATTCTTAATTATTTAAATCGATCGTTCGGCCGGTTCTGTAATCAACTCGAATTATTTAAATTATCAAAATTATTTGATGTCTCACTAGATGAAAACGATGCTCTAGTGTACGATGCTATACTTTTAATATTTTTTTGTAATTAAGATAATTTTGCTAGTAAATTTTACTTTGATTTAATAATCTAATATTATTACGGACTAAATGTATCATACTTTATAGTTTATAGTTTATACTTTATAGTTACAAAAATATAGAATTAAATTGATCATTTTGAGAACTTTAAATGAAATAATATATAACGTAAATCATTGAATATATTTATTTTTTTCAACTTAAGTTTCATCCATAAGTAAAAATTCTAACAGCACTCTAATAATTTATTTGTTCATGACTTAACAACAAATATAGTTTTAGTATGATCTAGACCTGCATTTGTGTTTTGATTTCTCAACATTTTGCGTTGATATTTGAAAATATAAGTACAAAACTAAAAAGTGTTATTATAAACCATAGTTTTACATACTACAATGTTCCAACTACATTATAATTATTTACCTACACAGAGATACCTAGATACAGTCTGTAAACAATAACAGACATTGGAAACTATGAGAATACACTATGCAAGAAAAAGCCTGTCAGAAAAGCCACTAATGCTAAATTTATGTGCCATAAAAAGAATCAAATGTTATTAGATAGCACATAATAAAGTGAAATGGTAAAAATGGTAATAAAGATAGTTAAAACATAAATTACACAGCAGAGCTTAGAAGCAGAAGAAATTGTTTGGAAAACTAAAAATAGACCAAAAAATTCCTGACGTTACTTTCAATGCTAACAAAGGAGTCCTGCAAAGCATTCTTTACGAAACTCACTACATTTTTTTTAGGTTTGGGGCATGAAAAAAAAACTTTATTAAATTATATTTACTGCCAAGTGGGACATGGTATAAAATAGACGCTGCGTAACTAAATGGTCCACATTTAGGAAGCTCTAGGAGCCGTTATGAACAAGATTTGAATATTTTAATGTCGTCGCATTTATCCGACTTACAATTTAATTTAAGAGGAGTTCTGGGTCTTAACGCTTAGTACTGACGTAAAGTAGTTTATTCTGAGTTTATAGCATTTGAGAGATGGATATTGTTGTATCAAATGAACCGTTTATTCGGTCATATCTTTACTATATATATCTATAGTAATAAATAACATTGAACTATCTGTTTGTAATCACAAAATAACAACTTATTACTAAAGATGTATTTCATATATAAATATAAATATGGTATCTATAACAAAAACACGATTTAAAAAATGTTTGCCTTCTATTTATTCCAGCTACTATCCGGAACAGCTGGAGCAATTTTAATGGGACTTTTTCTGGCACATAGTTGATGTTATAAGACGTAGCTTAAAATACTTTTATTTTTGAAAATAATAAGGGGTTCCACGGAAAAAATTAAAACTTTGAATAAAATACGATTCAATAAACAGTTTTACTGGCAATTGTTTGAACTTGTGAGCAATGTCTTTGCTTTCTGTTATTACCACAAACAATTTGGGGCCAAAAAATAATGTAACATTATTTTCCAATGATTATTTAAAAAGTATGTTACGCAGAGAAAAAACATTGTAATCTCAAACCCGGCTGCCAAGTGTTGCAATTATGGGAAACCCCAACAATGATAAATTATAATATATTTGTGGAGCCAGAATAAACAAAACATTAAAATTCATGCGACAAACCATCAACAACTTGTTTCTTAACCATTAACTATCACATTCAATCCTCATTCCTTTTATCTAATCACTTCGTTCTATCAATGAAACTGACGTTCCATTTCCCACATGTATTAAATTTATACATTTTAACATTTTTTATAGAATAATAAAGTTATCTCACAACGCAAATGAAGCCAGCATATAACATGTTATTAAAAATATTTAAAAAAAGAACGCTAATAAACTTATATGTATTCCTTTCAATTTACTTCTGAACGATAAGCGTCAGTAAATTCATTAGAAAAACTCGACCCCTAAACACAATAAGTAAAAGGAAAAGTTCAAATAAAGTACAAAAGTTATATCCACTATTTCGAATGAGTATTTAGTTCCAACGGCGTCTCTATTGAATTGTGTCGGGTGGGTATAATGTAGCGAATTGGCTGAGAAGCGAAGCGATTTATTTATAAAAAAGAACGTGTGTATAGAGTATACTTGTTATAAGTGAAGCATCTTCTACAATCGTTAATGTAAATTTGTCAGCATCATCATCATCATCTCCTTACCCTTATTCCATTTTCATATAGGGTCGGCACAACTTGTCTTCCCCTTCCATTCCTCTCTATTTACAGCCATCTCCGCATTTACTCCCTTTCTAAACATATCGTCTTTCACACAATCTATCCATCTTTTCTTTGGTCTTGCCCTTCCCTTAGAACCGTCCACGTTCATATCTAATACTTGTCTCACAACATCCTCTTACTACCTGCGCATCATATCCCCATACCAGTATAGACGATTGCTCTCCATAACTTTTCTGTTACTGGCGCCACTTTCAAACTTCCTTTAATGTACTCATTTCTAATGAACACATTCTTGTTACCCCACACATCCATCTCAACATTTGCATCTCAGCAGCATGCAGTGTTCTTTTGTCCATTATGGTCCAAAATTCTGAGTTATACTAGAAAAAAAGGCCATATCGTGTTCTTGTAAATCTTCCTTTAATTTAAGGGGATTTACGGATTACACGTAGTATCTGTGACCCTGCCGCCATTTCATCCACGCTGCGTTAATTCTATACTTTACAACCCGGCCTATTTTGCCATTGCTTTGCAGGAGTGAGCCGAGGTACTTGAACTCGATGCAGATTGTTATTGGTTTGCCATCTAGTGTTATAATAGTTGAGCTAGAGGTGCTGCCGCAATCGTAAAACATATATTACGTTTTGAATCTGCTTACATTTAGGCTAGCACTCTCTAGCTTCTGTTGCCACTTTACCAATAAAATAAATGTAAATCTGTAAGGCAAATTATTAGTAAGAAATCCATCCATCCATTCAACCGAAATACGTCTACTGCTGGTCATAGGTCTCCCTCAAAGATCTCCACGACGACCAGTCTTGCGCGGATTCCCACGACCTTCGCATGGTCGTCGGTCCACCTTGTGGAGGGCCTATCCACGCTACGTCATCCGGTCCATGGTAGCTATTCGAGAACCCATTGATCCCATCGGGCATCGGTTCTGCGAGCAATGTGCCCAGCCCACATCCACTTAAGTTTAGCAATTCTTCGGGCAATGTCGGTTACTTTGGTCCTTCTGCGGATCTCTTCATTGCTGATTCGATCATAGTAGCCGTAGTAGTAGTAGTAACTTTGAGCTTTTTTTTAAGCTCATTGTGAGCGACCACGTCTCCGTGTCATATGTCATCACTGACAACACACACTGGTCGAAAAATTTCGTCTTGTAAGAAGTAGAATATATATCTTACAGACCGAGAAAGAGATAAAAATATGTACGCTCACGTTCTAAAATACAGTCATCCGCGAGCTTTTCCCACAACGAATATAGCACGAATCATTCGAAAAAATATATTATTACATTTTTTTTACTTATAGACTAAATCTCCACAGTGACATACGCGTAGTTAGTGTCTATTAAATTGTATTGAATAGTAAAAAATTCTAATGAAAATAACAATTAGCTTTTGTCCTTCTCAAAGACTATTGTTTAACATATTTAGTAAAAGTTAAATGATAACCAACCAGACAATTGTAGAAATTTAGAAATATAAATCGCAGGCCGCGCCGCTCGTTACTATGTGTTGTCTAAAAGATCTCACATAAATTGCACACTGTCCGAGATCGGATTTGGAGAGTCTCGTTAAAGATAAATTATTCGATACCAAAAGTATTTTAAGCTTCTTAGGTTTTCGATGAAAAAAGTTATGCTTGTGTGTTAATAGAATATAAATTGAAAATAAAGAATAGGTTTTTTTTCACTTTATATATTAATTATAAAAAAAATATACTACTTCAATTTCTTTAATTATTTTTTATTAATGCCAAATAAAAGTTTTTTCGATGATACGAAAAAATGTTATTTTCTCACCCTCCGATTTTTGCTGCTCTGAGCGCTAGTCCATAACTCTGATGTTATTTAGGAGTATTGTAGTGCGTGTTATGGCGTCTAATATTTGAATACTAGATTTATCAATTTATTATTACATTCGCGGGTAAAAATAGAACACACAATTAATTACGAGCCACCAAGACAAATAAATACAAATGCGTAATGAATGAGTTAGTCGCAGCTACCAAGCATTTATAATATTTTATTATTCATAATTATGGTAGACTGTCAATGCGCCGAAATGGTCCCGTGATTGGTTGTTGCATGCAACCATATTGAAAGGAACGGATCGTAAGTTCATTACTGACCTTTATCTCTGAAGGAGCGTTTGAACGACTGGCCTACTATCCTTATTACAGAAAACAGTAGGTCAGCCAGTTGCTGGAATTAGTGGATCCGCTACAGTATCAGGTAGAGTTGAGACCACAGTTAGTATCAAATGCTAACACGTTACCGCGTGCTTCACGTACGATATCGGACTCACAATAATTTGTCTTGCAACACAGCCTTTACTGCATCTAACTGGAATGGACAAGTTGGCTACAAAAGGAATCGTTCACATTTCCAAACGTTCCTACAACTTTTTCAACTCAACTAAATAGAATCATCTATAAAACATAACTTATACGAGTTGTTGTTTCAAACTATACGCATTTCTTCTCTAAACTTGAACGCGTTTATCTTTGTTCATACAGTTAATTTTATTAATGCACCATATTGACTATAAGTTCTCTCGGTTATTATTTTGATAAAGTATCTTAGGAGACTTTATATCATTACGATATATTGGACACATAAAATCAATCGAGATTTAGAGATTTTATAATAAAACCTTTTACATAATTTATATTTGAAGCAATAATGGCACAGTTGGTATTGCGGTCGGATTGCGCCCCAATGAAAGTATGTTCGAACCCAACTATTCAACACTATAATGAGCTTGAGATTTCGGTAAGAGAACATATTGCGAGGAAACCGTACCATGGTGATAGGACATTTTCTAGTAATGGTTTCCGTAGAAAATCTGTCGCCATGTCAAACACCAATAGGATTACTCCGGCAGCGCATCATTTTAGATCCAGTACCTCTAGGCTCAGTATGTTGATGGTCCTGGTTCACGTCGTCACTTAAAATCAGATGAAATTGTGCTTAAAGCGCTGAATCTAAGTGTAAAAAAATTACAAGTTATAACTTGCTGCCCACCTAATATATTATTTATTTATTATAAACAAAGAAACAGTCATATCAGCGTACAACAAAAACAACGAAAACAATACATTATCGTATGATTAGGAAATGTACATATATCTATATTAATATTATAGAGAGGAAAGATTTGTATTTTTGTATGTAACGAATAAACGTAAAAATTACAGGACCGATTTGGATGAAATTTGGTATCAACATAGTTTGAATGACATAGGATAGTTTTTGTTCCGAAATTCCCACGGGAACGGGAACTACGCGGGTAAAACCGCGGAGAGAAGCTAGTAAATTTATAAAAGAAAAATGGGGATCCTTTGAGGTACCATGACCTGAAAACTACAGAACCCATCGGGATAAGATATGACGCGGAATTTTTCGTAGATGGTATAAGGCTAATTTTTTTTTGCACGGAATGGGCTCAGTGCTTTGCCCACAATCTCTACTGATATTAGGTGACGATGTGGTCCAAGATAGTAAACACACTAAGCCTAGACATATTTTGGATTCCATCGACCCTTTCTAATTTTTTTTTCGACTTACTCTTATATACAATCTTTCCTCTAATAAAAACAAAAGACTAACATTTCTGTTCATTCATTTGTTTTTTCAGATTACTTTAAGAATGATCGAATCTTACCTACGAGTGTTTACGCGATATCCAACCACAAATCAACTCAACCGTAATGCTTTAAAATTTTTATAACAGTAAAGATTACACAACGAATCTGATGATTGATCGTAAAATTATCTGAATTCATCTCAAAACTCGTAAAGCGTATTATCGTGGTAGTAGAGTCGCCCGGTGCCATTTCGAAATGTTAACTGAGAACACCCCCGCCCCTCCCAGCCGCCCCTCTTTTTATGAGGCTATAAAAATATTCCGATGTCATTATACACAGCGGGTCAATTCTGTATGAATTTTAATGTGGTTTTATTTAATGAATAGCCGGCGCTCACGAATTTTTTAATGTTTTTGTAAAGTTCAAAAGAACTAGGTACTGTCGTAACTTGATTAAATATTGTCTTCTCTAAAATATTATTATAAGTATGTATAGATCGTTTCGAGTAATATAAAAGTATGGTGACTGTTTGATTATCTCTATGTCACTTATCATTCATTGATAGGCAGACGTCAAAAATTTTAAAAATTGTATTTTTGGTATACGTATCGTATATACATTAATATGTATTCATTACAAACAGACACTTCTAATGATTAGTATTGATAGGCACAGCACTTTCACCAATATCTCACCTGATATTATGTGAAGATCTGGTATAGGATGCTGAACACACTATGCCTAAAGGTACTAGTTCTCAAGTAATGCTACCGCAACCCACCTGCCTTTTAGTTTTTGGCGACAGGTTTTCAAACTTGAGAATGGTAGCTACCAGGCGGGTTTTATTAGAAATGCTATAGTTTCCTCATAATATTTCTGAAAGCTTTCAATCTTATTATGAAGTTGGATAGGTGGCTTCGAACCTACGTTCATCTATGCGGAATTCGACTGCGCTACCAACTGCGCCATCATCGCAAAATATACATACCGTAGCGCTGCTTATTCAGTAAAAACTCTCCCTTCTTAAACACAAGATAAATATATCCCCTTTAAAATGTTATACAACACAGCGTTATTTATCTTAAACGTTAGTTATAATTCACACATAAAACGTACATTCCGTTCTTGGTCCGGATAATTTACTTTCTCTCTACTGTGAAATTCTTAACTCAAGAAATTCACAATTAAAATTTAAGTAAATTGAGGCGAGCGGAATAAATTGTTGATTTCGTTTCATAAAACACTACATAAGAATTCATAATATTATAAGAATAAGGTAATATTTCATAAGACAAATTACTTGACAATTAGTTGCGAGGAGGCCAAACCCGCTTGGCAGGGTCGTAACGACATGAAAATACCGCTTAGTGATGTGGTTTGTTTTCTTAATTTTCCAATTTCGGCTTTCAGTTTTCGGTTTTTATTTAATCCTTATATTTACGTTATATAAAAACGTTGCTTGTTGCGTATCTATCTGTCGTTTAGTTGTCTTATAAGTCGACAATCGCTAAACTGATTAACAAGATTCTTTTAATTAATCGTAGGCAAGTTATTTGATCAGATTTTAAATTATTTTTTGTTATATTAAATAATAGTTATGTACAAGTATATACGAAAAGTAGCCTGAAAAACAACAAAAAAACTTCACAAAAGTGACCATTATGCCTTAAAACGCTGGCCATAATTTTATTATTCACGCGAGGAAAGCCGCGGACATCGTTAGTACTCTATATGCTTAATGATTTCACCACGATCTTACCTGATGTGAAGTGATTATATGGCCTAATATGGTAACCATCATCTCTGTCGCCATCGATTCAACATTTCTATGAAATTAATTAAAGTATATTTTCGAATTGTATTCATTTCGATTGAAAAATAACATAGAAAAAGTTACATTCACCCACATGATGTTTTTTTTTTTATTTAGTTTAAAAATGTTACATAACTCTACGCTAAATTAATTTCAACTAAAAATTATTAAAATCATTAAAGTAAACGTTTCAAATATTCTAGTTTTATATGAAGTCTGGACATATAACTCTAATACAATTACGAAATATACTCACAAAAATATGGGCAATCACAAAGAGAGCGAAAAAAACGTCGTCTGCATTTTCGGCATTAAACTTTATATAGCACAGCACTAATAACGATATAATGCAAATATAACTGAGTCACAAACCGACACCCGGGGCAGTTAACCGAATAAATGACATCGGACTTTGCATTTTAAGTTATTTGGACTCGAAACTGCAATGTATATCATCATTTATCTTATTTGATATTAGCTGTGCCATATATTCTTCACTGCATTTATAGGGAACCCTAATAATTTTCCTAACATTTTTTTGGTATCAAGATAAAGTAAATGTATTTGTCATAAATTTAAACACTTGCCAGTAAAACAAAAGAGCTCTAAGTTATGCGGAGTAACTTCAGCTATATCTACCAAAAAAGCCCCGTTAAAATCGGTCCAGCCGTTCCGGAGATTACCCGGAACAAACAGTCGCATTCGCGTGATTACAATACAACGATGATGGCGCAGTGTGCTAGTTATATTATAACTTTTTCCATGTATTGTATAGTTACCTAATATAATTATATTGTATATACAATAAACTATGAGGTAAAAGATTTTTATATTAATCACGTCACTACCAAGGTTTTTATAACTTACTAGTTAATTTCTTTTTGCGTTGCAATCCCACAAAAAGAGTTTTCTCTCAGACAACAACTCAATAAAATTTCATTACAACCTTCAATGTTATAGAAAAGCATAAAGGAGAAGCGTAAAAATACCCAAACTTTCTATCATATAGACTGTATAATAGATAGTGCCCATATTTTTTACATCGTTTGCAACACAGTGGACAATTACATTTGAATCTATTAGACGCTGTCTGAGAAACTATCCAATTCAATACATAAGCTAATAAGCATTAATCTACATCAGTGTATTATATCTTAATTTAATTTTACAAAGTTTACCCGAAATTCATAAGTTTTTTCACTTTTCATTAATATCGACGTTCGAACATTATCGGCATTCAAATATAACATGGCATAAAATTTATTGTAAACAAGCTGTGTCCCCCGCGGCTGCTCCCACATTTCATATATTCTTCACTGCATTTTGTTTTATACGGAACCCTAATTTTTATTTAGTACTAAAATAAAGTATAAATATTTCTCATAAATTCAATCATTTGCCCGTAAGATCGGATATTATTCAATTTTCTATGAGTTTTAATTTTTTTATACGGAACCCTATATATTTTCGAAAATTAAAAGTACCCTAAGTTACCTGGAGTAACTTCAGCTATCTACCAAACAAGTCCCGTCAAAATCCGTCCAGCCGTTCCGGAAATTACCCGGAACAAATAGATAGACAGACTGACAAAAATTCTTAAAATTTTATTTTTCATATAGGAAACATGTATACATTCATATCTATTTAGCAAAAAGAATTCATTATTACATTACTAACATTACAATAATTTTGAATTAACAAATAACTTGTTTGAAGCGATGATGGCGCAGCGGGTAGTGCGGCCGGATTCCACGTCAATCGACGCGGGTTTGATTCCCACCTAACCGTCTCTAAAATCGGCCTGAGCTTTCGGTTAAGGAAAATATCGTGAGTAAACCAATACCATGGTAGTAGGGCATTTTTTAACAATGACATTAACAATAACATTTCTAACAATCTCAAGATTGAAAACCTGTTGCTAAATACCAATAGGTGTGTTCCGGCAGTATCACTTGAGAACTAGTACCTCTAGGCTTTGTGTGTTTACCATTTTGGACCACATCATCATCAGGTGAGATTGCGGTCAAAGCACTGAGCCTATTCTGTGTAAATAAAAGTGCATATTAGTACAAATATATCAATAAATGAGGAGGTTTCTTGCTAAAAAAACTTTTTTCATTTAAAACAAAACCGACTTCAAAAGAATAAACTATAAAAATACACTAAAAAGACAATAAACAATTTCTTTAATAATCTGCTTCGTTAATTTTGACATCGGTGCCAGCTTATACGTCGTTAATTCTATTCATTTTTTCTTTAAGATCAACCCTAATCATATATTTAGCTTATGTGTAATTGTGATAAAGTTTAGGCAGTTATATATTTAATGAGTTAATTGGTTAATTCTAGCTGGCACCGACTCCAAAATTAACGAAGCAGATTAACAAAGAAATTTGTTTATTGACTTTTTAGTTCATTTTTAAAGTTTTTTTTCTACTTTTTAGTTAAGTGTGTACTTACAGGTATAGCTGTGAAGTCTACTTCATAGTTTTGGAAACGAATATATGAAACACGTGTAAGTATCTGTAATATTCGAGGGTTTTTCTTAATTTCCCTAAGTTCCACTGATCAGTCCCTGATCTGGTAGAAATGAAACCACGTCGGAAGTGTTCTCCTTCGAATAAAACAATTTGGAAATCGGTCCACAAATGATGGAGGAATCCAGTAACAAACATACAAAAAAAAGCATACAGACGAATTGATAACTCCTCCTTTTTGAAGTCGGTTAAAAAGAAATACAAAGGGTCGTAGTCGCATGGGTACAATTTTTTTTTTAACTTTCAAATAAATAATGTTCTATAGCCTGTCATTTTATACATTTTTATTGAACTCACCAATTGAGAAATCCTTCGACATATTTCATATCAGCCGGCAACCGTACGGCGAATGGAATAAAACAGAGCAATTTCCTTGAGACCGTGTGCGTGGTTCCGCAATACCCATTTCCTACCGTTTCCACCTAGCACATTTCTATTTACCGCTTGCGAACATGCGTATTTAACAATTTTGACCCTTAACACGTTGAAATAAGAACCTCGATTTCCATTTTCGCATGGTTCTATTCAAGTTTGCTATTGTCTACATCCTTGCTTCTAAATAAATAAGGACATTATTGACTGGTCCATCTCCGTAGTTTCATTATTTTGTCATCTAATAGAATAGTTTGCTTTTTTTTAAGCCTTTATCTTTTTGGATTGTCGTCAATTTAAATAAAAAGGTGATTGACGTGTGTCATAACTATGAACCGGTAATAGATTTGTTATTGATCAATCGTTAAAGTTTTGTCATTTGGTTAGTCCTAGAGTTGGTAGGTCTAGGTTGGTCCTAGAGACTGAAATAAAACTCGTTGTAAAGCAAAACTTTTTTCTGAAGAAAGGTATGAGTTTAATGTCCACATGAGTTTAAAATGATTGACGATAAGATTTATGACGGAAAAACGCTAAACCATAAAGCGATTTTTGAAGCGATAATGGCGCAGTGGATTGTAATGGACGCGAACCCACCTATCCAACTCTAAAATCAGCTTGAGCTTTCGGTGAAGAAAAAGATCACGAGGAAACCAAATCATGGTGGTAGGCCATTTACTAATAATGCCCGCCTGGGTAGCTACCACCCTCAAGCTTGAAAAACCTGTCGCCAAATACCAATAAGTGTGTTACGGCAGCATCACTTGAAAACCAGTATCTCTAGTATGTTTACCATCCTGGAATACATCGTCACTTAACATCAGGTGATATTGTGGTCAAAGCACTGCGCTTATACTGCGTAAACACACCTATATGCGTGGTAATTGTGAGATGGATTCATACTTTCTCTTAACAACCATAGCTTTAGCTGGTGCAAATTCCGTAGAATTTATGTCTCTAGTAGCCACCACTTTGGACCCTTTATGCTAGCTACCACCCTTCTGGGTAAACGTCCTAAGCTCTCGCCTCAAAAGCACGGCGAAGCTGTCAAGGCCCTACTAGTAAACTCTATTTAATTATTTTTTAAGCGGTATAGGTTCAGTGCTTTGACCACAATCTCATCTGATGTTAAGTGACGATGTGGTTCCGGATGGTACTATGGATGGTATACTAGTAAACCTATATTTATTGATTCTCAAACGATGCTGCCGAAACAAATCTGTTGGTACTTGGCGACAGGTTTTCTAACATGAGGGTGGTAGCTACCCAGTTGGGCATTATTAGAATTCTCTACCACCATGTTATGGTTTCCTCACGAAGTATTCCTTCGCCGAAAGCTCAGGCTGATTTTAGTGTAGGATTGGTGATTTTGAACTTTGAACCTGTGCCCATTGACGCGAAATCCGACCGAACTGCCAACTAAGCCATTATCGCTTATAAGCAATAACGTGTGACAGGCAGTCACTTTATCACATAACGTCAGGTAAGATTGTCGAAGAAGCCATAATAAAAAGAAACCAAGAGAAATCTTCAAATTAAAGATAAAATATTAGAATTGAAAAAGTACTTCCATGTAGCTGGAATTTGGAAGTAATTTTTTATAAATAGCTACATGCTTGAAAGTGAAATAGAGATAGTGAAATAGTGATACTTATATCCAATTACAATTTCCTTTTGTCTTTTGCTTAGTTCACGAATTGTGCGAACTCTGCTCGTCGTCCTTCGGACGAGAACGCCCCACGTCTTTGACTCCACATTCTGTATTAGCTAAATTAAACCGCGACCATTCCTGAACAAATCTACTGAATACGGACATTCATTTTATATGATTATATGATTTATTTTCTTCGTATTGCATATAGTAAAAATTTTACATACGTACAAATGTAAGCTTAGAAATTATACTGCCATTCAGTTACAAAGAATGCTAAATACAGTGAAGCGATATCGAGCCGAATGAGTAGTTTAGTTTTTAAATATTGTCAAACGCTTCCTATATATGACAAAGTTAAATTTTGTCTTTTAAAGATGTAATTTTTTAACATAGAACTCTCTCTCTCTCTTCCTAGCTATTTGTCCCATATGGTAGTGGGATCAACTTACCGTGTTTTTATTTCCACTTCGCTCTGTCCACGACAACATTTGTGGTTAATTTTCTCTCCTTCATATCTTTTAGCACTATATATCTTTGGTTTGTTTTGGGTCTGTCTCTGGATCTTTGACCGGAAATGGAGAGGTGTAGTGCCAAATTTCCTATTCAGTCTGGTGGCCTACAGGACAAAATCAGCTCATATACACACGTCAGATTACGAAAAATATATTAATTATCCACTCAGCAAATCATTGTTACGACTAACAGACGACTACTTATTCAACTCCTAGACTATGCAATTATTAACATATCTCTGTACGATACAACAGTAATATAACAAAAATTAACCATATTTAAAGAAATTATATTTTGCCTGTATGTAAAAACCCTAATTAACTTATCTATTTGTCCCCGAATTTACATTGTAATTGTTACAGAACAAACCTTGAAGGTTTAAGTGGCTCCATGGACATGTATATTTTTTCAAATCTTTTTATTGGTGAATATTTTTTTAAAGTAAATAATATATTAATTGATATATTATGAACAATTTCTTTTTAAAAAAGGAAATAACTGTAGAATAATAAATTATGTTTTACAGTTTTTGTGGAAAAATTACGGCCACACGTCAACATACATACAAAATTATTCTTATTTTGCTAATTGACTAAATGCTATTGACCGGAAGAAACTTGAGAGCATGACTGTACTTTTGGGGCGAACGCTTAGCCGAGAGAGTAGTAGTTAGCACAAAGACATCAAAGTGGTACGGATCTCAGCTTAGGCTTTCTACCCTTGGATAACCATGGATCTCAAGGTCCCTTACAGAATCCAAAAAATGACTTTGTTTTTTATAACTTGTGAATTACAGAAAAAAAAAACACATACATTCTTCAACTTCCCATGTACCAACTTTCATTTTAAGCAATCCCCCAGAATTTGCCTAGGTCGTACTACGATCCCTGACCTACCAGCGCAATGAAGTGATACTTTCATGCCTTTATTTATTTACATGCACAAACAAATGAAAGTACGCAAGAAAAGAACAAATAAAAACATAACAATGTTGTACCCTAATTAAAGGCGAGCACAGTATTCAGTATTTTCGTGCATTATTATATTTAATGGATTAATTAAATATAATTATAAGTTGTTTTATTAGTAAAGTTACAAAAAAAAAACAATATTGAATGAGTTTTATAAAAGTCTTTCGTATAACAAATTTGAAAGAGGTCAAATAACTAAAGAAAATGTTCGGACTTTGAGAATAAATGCTAAATTCGTTGGAACGAAGTCAGTAGCAGGGCCTGAGATTTCTGTGGCATTAGCAGAATACGCATCTCAATGCACCCAAAACAGGTTCTGTAAGAGACATTGACTTGCGTAGTCTCTCTTAATCAACGTTGGTTTAGCTCGAGACACGCATGTGTGTTTAAAAAAAATAGGAAACAAAACCTATAGATAATAAATTACATTTAACCATTATGTTCCCCCTAGATTTGAATCCGTATATTTCTAGTAGCAGTATAGTGCTGACTATGAAATGAAGGTAAGGGTTGAACTTGTAGAAAAAAAACCAATGAATGTATTTAATTGAATAAAACCCGATTTCTAGACTGTCTTTAAAATTAGATGTAAAAAAGTAAGATTTTTGAAAAAAAAAATTTTTGTTTTTTTTTTTCACCGTTATTATTAGGAACAGGAGTTTTTCGAGTGGACGCGCGGAAATTACTGCGGATACACATGTCCCTAGTTCCTGGCCCAATAGGTGAACGATAGAACACCGTGGAGTTATAATCCTTAAGAATCTGATATTTCTACCTTTCACTGTCTAACAAGGGTGGTTATCTTATGTAAGATTGACTCACTTTAAAAGTTAAAAAAAAAATGGCAGAGTTAATCATATATTCTTTTCAGTGTATTATGTTGAGTATTTTAGAAAAAAATGCAATATCAACCAGTTCCGAGTCAATAATGAGTGCGCAATTTTCAGTAGAATTTTTAAACTATTAAAATCAATGTTATTTCTAACTATTCTTCTCATAAACGGAATAATAATTTAATCTTAACATGGAATAAGAAAGTGCTAGATGAATTATGAATGAATGAATAATGAGATTATGAATGAAATATTGGATACAAATGAAGGATGCATTGGCCCTACAGTGGGCTTTTCATAAAAGTAATGACATTTAAATTTTATTTCATATCACATATTAATAAGAATTACAAACAAACCTTAAATTAAAAAATATATTAAACATTTATTAGTTAAATTGAATTAATAAAAATTGAAATATTAATAACTAACAAACATAATTACTGTATTTAAAATGAATTAATATATTTTTATTAATTTATATTTTTTAAATATATTTATATATATTGTGTGCACAATAAGGTTGACAATTTTTACATCATCTAACATGTCGATGAATAAGAATTTTCTAAAAGGGAATTCGATAGAGATCAAATTATTATTAGGACCCTTCGTCACTTTTACCAACCCTAAAAACGATGTGCATACTAAAGGAGTCTTAACAACCGCGCTCTGTTCACCAATTACCATGGGAGTAATTGTCGATTTGTAGCGAACATTGCATCTAGAAACCGAGCGTTTCACTCACAATTTGCAAATGTTTTATGCTACTGAATTGCAAATAGGAACTGATTGTCTAGAAATAAACCCAAACGCGAAACTACTTAAAGGTTAATATATGTATACAAATAAATGAAGCATCTGTTTGTAATATAAAATAAGATATTTTTTTATTAAATACATATAAATATTTATATACGATAAGTATACCAAGAACACAATTTATACATTTTTTATTTATCTGTCTGAATGTTTGTTTGTTCCGGCTAATCTCTTAAAAGTAATTAATGTTCCAGGCAACTGTTTGAAATTGTGAGGAACATCACTTACCAGTGATTTTTTAAAAATTATTACGCTGTGAAGAATTGCTAGCACAGCTAGTTGTGTAAAAAAAAATTCCTGAATTATTTATAAAAGAAACATATTTTTATCTTTTCTGAGTTAATATTTAAACTAACAATACAAATTTGATTTTAATCTTTAGTAATCTCAATCACCAATTTCTTGTCAGTTCAGAGTTTCTGAGGAAACAGATCCTCTCCAACATTCGCTGGATGCTAACAAGCCATTACTCGCTCACAGTATCTAAGAGACAACGATCTCTGATGTATTCTATTTTATAACCACGGGGCCTCGAAATCAGCGATTTTATTATTTTATTTAAGAATTATTTTCATACAGATATTTAACTATTAAGCTCTGAAGTTAGTGGGATTTTCCCATTTGTGTGCTGGGTTTATTGCAAATTAATCGACAAAAGAAGGACCCAACGAGTAAAAACCTGTGAATATTCACTACTTTCGGTGACGAAAAGGCCGACACCTCACCAGCCATACGAGCGCACTTGGACCAAACCATAGAGGGGCCACCATTGCACCGGCTACGTTGCTACATATTCCTCACTACATATTTTTAGGGCCTTCGAACCAGATATTTATTGGCAACCTATGAGAATAAATAAAAGTTTTTCTCGCATGCACACAACTGTGCGACTGGGATCGGACGTGAGAAGACTTGTTTGCTTGATTATTCATTGAATATTCATTAAAATATTTTATAACAGCATTTATTTACTCATGTTATCTCGTAAATTTCGTGGTCGCACAGTCGTAAAATACGTTCGTCAGAGCGCGGCGTTAAGCCTGCGGCAATCAAAACTACGTACAAGACTTTGCAAGACCACATCTTAATCTAGAATTTTGTGCTAATGAGGTGTACTTGCACAGTGAGTATGCATTTTATTTATTAATTAGTATAAAATATAATGTATAAAGTTTAATTTAGATGTAGTGTTTTTCTTATGGCTAGTTATATTTCTAATCTTTGAAGCGATGATGGCGCAGCAGATAGTCTGGCAAGATTCAGCGTCAATCGACGCGGGTTCTATCCCCACCTATCCGACTCTGAAAAATTGGCCTGAGCTTTCGGTGAAGAAAAACATCGTGAGGAAATCATAGCATGGTGGTATTTTCTAATTATACCCGCCTGGGTGGCTACCACCCTCAAGTTTGAAAAACCTGTCGCCAAATACCATTAGATGTGTTCCGACAGGATCACTTGAGAACCAGTACCTCTAAGTTTAGTGTGTTTACCATCCTGGACCACATCGTCGCTTAACATCAGGTGAGATTGTGATCAAAGCACGATATAGTCTTATATCGTGTAAAAAATGTAAGTATAAATTAATAATACTAGAAATTATCAGTCAATAACAGTTTATTGCTAACCCATTTCATATTCATTTTTATTAAAATTAATAGTAAATATTATATTAAAATTGTACATATAGAACTGTAAAAATATATTAGTTAAATGTTCGGAAAATAATGTGGTAATTTTCTAAATCTAAAAATATGTAAATAAATAAAGTCAATGCAAACGGTGTAGACGATTCTCGCGCCCTCTCTCCGTTGAAAGTCGAAACCTGAAAAGTTTTGAAGTACACCGTCGGGTACAAAACAATGCACCCTCAAATCAACTGCATTTTAATAATGTGTATGATTTTTTACTTTGATAACTTCGCCTTATTTTTTTTCTTTTAGAAACTAATGTGTTTATACTAATATAAAATAAATTCTTATAATTATGTAAATAGTAATATATAAAGAAATACACAATCCAATTTATCTAATAGAACTTGGAAAATTTTAAATGTAACAATTTATCTTATTTAAATATAAAGTAAATAGGTAACTAAATAATTAATAAACAAAATTTAACAAAACAAATAATACTTAATAAATTCAATTATATTAAATAAATGAGGTTCCGTTGTTGTCGTGTGACAGCCGCCATAATCGATTACACGTGTTTCGCCTCTCCACGAGGCATCTTCAAATCTATGTAGACTCTTACGAAACGAGCGGGCGAGCTGTTATGCTTTAAATAGAAGAATTATAAGGGTATAACTTTTTTAAAACAAATACAGGTAGGTAATAAGGTTTATAAGGACCGTCACAGCTTCACCGAGCTTTTTTGGCGAGCGTTTGGTCAACTCATCCGCATATCATTATCTAGCACAAATGGTACGAACCTTGGCTTGCGCAACTGCTTGTACATACATAACGTCACGCCTCTCTCCCATAAAGTTAGGCAGATACTACATCCTTCCATCGGCTTCGATCCTGACGCACGTCTTTCGCTTCTTCTACTTTCATAGACGCTCTTCGGTTACGGGTACTTTAAACTCGGCCTTTCTTTAGAACGTCTTCGATCTGGTCGAGATACGTTCGACTAGGACGACCCTCACCTTGCAAATCTATTTCGTCATGCTTTTTTCATCCATTCATTCCACGTGTCCAAACCAATTAAACATTCCTTTCTCTATCTTTGTCACTATATCCACCACCACACCACAGCGTTCCCTTATCACACTTATCTCTTACTTTATCTATCATTCTCGCGCCAGCATGTACATTCTGCAGAATTAGTCCCAGCCAAATTAAGAAAAAAATTAAAAACCTTATTCAATTTATGCCCTGATAAAGAGCTTTCGAACGTTAACATACTACCTCTAGATGGGAAAACAACCGTTGAGAAAAGCCAACAAGAAAGCCCTAAGGACTTTTTAAAAAAAAATCTTTTTATGGATCTTTTTTTAAATATTGCTTAAATATTAATCGTTTTTAATATTTTTATTAAATCGTATTTTGTCAATAACACTATCAATGTTTTATGTGCTAGTAAATTCTTAAACGTCATTTTTCTAAACGTCATTCCGAATCGAATAAGCTACAGTACAATCCCGATTATCTGGACTCATTCTTCACAGCTCTAATTTTACCGACTTAGAAATGATCTACTCAAATGACTATGAAATGATTACGTAAAAAATTAATCAAAAATTATTTCCAATTAAAGTTTTAAATTACATAGATTACTCGGTTTTATTTTATATCGTATTGTCTCAATAACGTATGTAAAACCGTGTCTATAATAAAAAAGTTATTCAAGTTCAATTATTGTTTGATTTGACTTTGAAATCGTTTATCTATATATTCAATCATACGGAATACCCCTGGTTTTATTCGATTCGGATTATCGGGATTCTACTGTACCGTAAATATTTTTAAGAACTCTTTCACAAGAATTAACAGGTTTTTAACTGGACTAATAAAATAAATTTTGCCTATATGATATTGATACTAATTGTTCAAACATAGATAGCTATAATCCGAGAAGAAGAAGATTTGAACTAATAATTTAGATTATAGGATGTACCTAACTACCTATTTTATATAGTATTTGATAGGTACTATTACATTAGTATACTCGTATTTGAATAGAAATATTTTATAAATAAAAATATTTTAGATATGTGTGTTATACGTATGTATACAGTTACTGTTTTATAGTAAATATTCCAGTCGACTTTCTTTGTATCACATCTACCTAAAATTTCAATATAATAATTATGTCGCATGTTTTTTTTTCTCTCATTAAAACGCATGCGAAGAAAACAATTTTACAATAGTATTACAATTGTCATATAAGTTAATTTACAATCCTAAGAAAATACCTTGCAAATAAAATACGAAATGAAAGTTGATCTTCCGGACAATCTGAAAAATAGAGCGTAACGTTTTAATTAGTCAAAACAATATGTCCTTAAGAGGTCTAAACTCCGTCAGTGGTGTAACTGAAACTCAATATTTGAACTCTAACACCGAAGCAAATCTAATTTAAAAACAATTAACATAACCTTCATGAACATTTTGTTCTTTTGCTTGTCTATAAATTAATATAGAGAAATACGATCTACGACGATAATACCTGCAATATCAAGTCCAACATCGTTATAATAATGAATGAAGGCGTCAAAGCAATGTAAACTGTGTAAGCCCACGGCTGCAGCCGTGTTTCATATATTCTTCACTGCGTTTTAATTTTTTTATACGGAACCCCAATTTATTTTTTCTAAAAAAAATTTTAGTACTAAGATAAACTAAAAATATTTTGCATAAATTCAAACACTTGCCCGTAAAACTGCGGATTGAATCGGATTACTTTCAATTTTTTATGAGTGTTACCCTAATCATTTTTAAAATCAAAAGTATCCGCTCATTACCTATCTACCAAAAACGGTCTCGTCAAAATCGGTACAGCCGTTCCAGAGATTACCCGGAACAAACAGACAGAATTTGAAAAAAATGTACTTTTGGTATGGGTATCGTGTATACATTTATACGTATTTAGTAAAAAAAATGTTATTTTTCATAACAAACAGACACTATAATTTTACAGTAATACCCCGCTTTACGCTAGGGATACGTTCCGAAAAAAATCGCGTTAACTGAAATTCGCGTATATCGAGGTTTATGATTAAACATAGTCAAAATTTAATACAAAAAAAATACAAATCATTTTTATCAGTCACTTTAATTCTAAGAACCCTTTATGCAATACATGTTCTTATTTTTTACGGAAAAATATATCTATTGTCTTTACATTATGTTTATAGGCACTCTTTCGCGTAATTCGAGGCATTTGAGCGCGAAATTTCAAATTCGCGTTATAGTGAAACAAGGCGTAACGGGGTCGCGCTAAGCGGGGTATTACTGTATTTATTAGTATAGTATAGAAGTATAGATAAAAATGAAAATCTGTCCGTTGTTAAGCGCATCGCTTGAGAACGGTTGAACTGGTTGTAATTTACTTTTTTTTATTAAAATAACAGTACGAATAACGTTTTTACGAAAAATAAACGAAAATAGGAAATAAACTGCATTTTATTTTCATATGAAATCGTATCTGTAGAATATATAGCCTTTGATCACGTGGGGAAACCTTACACAAGATATCTACCCTTGCATTAAATTATATTGGCAGATTCATACTAACTAAAAACCCAAGATGAACCTTCTAAATCTATTTACCCTGTAGATGAGGGTCCTTATTATTGATGGCTCTCTTCTGTGGTCTAAGGAGTCGGCTGTTGTAGACTCTACTGATGACAAAAATAGGATCAAACACTAATGCGTTTAATTCTCCCTAGGCATACCCACGTCCATCAACTGCAGGCCCTTATTACAACAGCCGAAGGTCGTTCTGCACAATCTTACTACGCCGTCTTTTTGGTTGTCAGCTGCCACTCCCTCTTCATCACCTCTTTTGCGGGGATAACTTGCTTGCAAAACGAGGTGACGGATTTCCATGCATTCTTACTCTCGACCATTGCCTTGATAATAGTTGAGAGTGA
Source organism: Samia ricini (assembly GCA_014132275.2). Lineage (NCBI taxonomy): Eukaryota > Metazoa > Arthropoda > Insecta > Lepidoptera > Saturniidae > Samia > Samia ricini. The sequence continues at coordinate 22,455,798 of AP028163.1, read as the reverse complement.
GAGGTCGAACGTAATAATTACTATCAGGAATAATATACGCTCCACATAACTTCGTTTTTTTTCATAGCGATTATAAACTATTGATAAATCGTGGCATCAGTTATTCAGTTATCATTATCATGGTTCATACAGCTGCATTTTAAAATAATTATTTTATGTTTTTAGTTATTATTGAATCATGCTAATGCAGATAAAATTGCACTCACTCAGTATAACTAGAGAATCGAAAATTTGTGAAAATAAGTTTCTTTGGTATTGCATGCATATTTTTAGATAACAATAGCTTTGCCCGCGGCTCAATTTGCGTCAGACAGACGGACAAATAAACGTTGCGACTTACATAATGTAAGTCTAATGTATGTCATATAAGTTCTATTGTGGGTAGTCCTGTGAATTTCAGTCGTAAACCAATATTATATCAGGTACTAGCTGTGCCCGCGGCTTTACCCGCTTGGAATTCGGATAATTTGCCTATATTCTTCCCCTGGATGCAATAGATGTATTTTTTTGTGTGATTCGCGAACAAATTAATAAACAAACAATATTTTTTTTAAACTATCGAAATGTGTTCTGTAGTCTATTCTGAAGATTCCCCTTCTTGTCTTTTCTTAAATATCTTCAATGTACAGATTACGTTTCGTTAGCCTTTCTATTATAAGTATAGATTATAAGCTTTGACAATAACGGATTATTCATTCATTAGTTAAAAAATGACAGGGGCAAAGCTGTTGTGACCAAAGTTTTTATCGAATTCATCAGGTACCTAAAGACCCAACGATATCCGTACAGTTGGCAGCGTAGCATTACCCGACTTTAATTAATTTATCCCAACCGACGTAAGAGGAACTCCATTGTGTACTAAATATTTTGAAAGTGCAAACTTTTACGTCGCATGTTCGCACGGTTTATACTTGCAACATTACTTTTAACGAGATAAAAGCTGTTCGTAGCTAATGGTCGAACACCTAAACCTATTTACGTCGTTTTATCTTGTTCCACTTGCTTATGTATGCAAAGTACGGAATGTGTAAACTGTATAATTGGCATGTAATTTTCTAGTTACAAAAATTATTTATCTCACACCTTGGAATAGAAACTGGTAATTGCGATGACATCTACAGATGGTTCCTATAATATTTTAACTATAACTATCAAATTATGTATATCTGTTTTCCTTTAAAATTGAATATCTTACTTTATTACCTGTATGTTAATTGTCAGTCTTAATAACCCACCCATTTATTTTTACGTGGAGATATTTCCGCCGGACACCTAAAGGTATGACGGATTCTTAGCGACTAAAACTCCACAGTGTTTGTTTTCGTATAACTTCTACACTCTGGCACACATTGACTTTTATTCGAGTATCAAGGACTCCTTTTATGTAGATGATAAATTTAATGAGAGGCACATCGAGGATTAATGTGGCTCAACTCGCCTTTGCAAAAATAGCAAGGGCGATAGACGTGCCTGCGTCCCTGTTCGGTAGACATTTCTACCTTTTTAGGTCATCCTTCACAATCCTAGGCTATCGTCCGGTTCATTGGCAGCCGGAAGAGAGATCGGCCATCTCCTCCATCTCGGACACATTTTGCGAAAATTATTTACTCGCAACATTGACGAAGTTCCATCCGCTCTTACCCTCGACCATCGATTTGATAACTGTCGAGAATAAGGCCGATCGCTGAAATTAAATCATGGGCATGAAAGATTCCGTGCGGAACATTATTATTCACCTATATAATACAGATACTGCCTCGGTGGCGCAGTTGTATTACGGTACGACTGTCGTTCTGAGTTCTCGGGTCAAGCGATATTTTCTACTCAGTATCCCCTCGGAGTCTGGAAATTGTGCACATCTGTGAAGGAACTAGGCTCGACGAAATGTGGGTGATGTAGTTCGCTATTTCACCTCTGCCTAACCCTTCGGGGATAACAGGCGTGAACTTATGTTATGTACTACAGATACTTCTAATGATATCTTCCACTGAAAATAATTTAATTTTCATGAATAAATTAATATAACATTTTATTACCGATGAAAGAAAAGCTCACAATGTCACAAATATGCTAACGCCGTAGAGTTGAATTACACCACTCATATTATAACGAAGACAGTTCGAGCAAATATTAATAAGTAAGACGTTGCGATTTTGATTAAGCCCATTTCGTTATATAACCTGCAATGGTTTTCGTGTACATAGAACTTTTTTAATAGAAGCGACAGAGTAAGTGATTAAGTACCGAAAAAGCTACTTAGGTTTAAAAAAAACTAAAACGACCGAATCACTTGAAGATTTAATGCAGGTACTTATAATTAATATTAAATCTTAAAACTAAGTTCTTATCTAATTGGCAACGGATCTATGTCGTCATACTATTCTTAAAATATTATCGCGCATAGTCAGCGTCGCTCGCCCGTGTTTATAATATTGAGGGAGGGTCCAGGTTAAGCATAGCTAAGTCAATATTATGATGGATTATTTATTTCTCGAATCATTGCATTAACATATATTAGGTATTATATTTTGAAGCGATGATGGCGGAGCGGGTAGTGCGTCAATCAACGCAGCCTGAGCTTTCGGTGAAGGAAAACATCGTGAGCAAACCATAGCGCATGGTGGGAGGGCATTTTCTAATGATGCCTGTCTGAGTAGCTACCACCTTCAAGTTTAAAAACCTGTAACCAAATACAAATAGGTGTGCTCCGGCAGCGTCACTTGAGGACCAGTACCTAGGCTCTGTCTGTTTACCATCCTGAACCACATCGTCACTTAACATTAGGTGAGATTGAGGTCAAAGCACTGAGACTTTACCGTGTAAAAAAACCTAATAAAAATATTTACCGATGACTCTTCTTGCTAATATAGATCTATAACGAAATAAGACGCATGACATAAATACCAAATCCTATAGTCTCGTCTCTTATGAGACGAATATTAAGAGCCTTAGGGTTATTTACAAGAATATAAAAATGTTTTTTGTGTGACGCCGTTTTATTGTGGGTTTGCTGTTGGGTCGCGCGTTGCGACGATCCTAAATAGGCTTGCTATATGAATTGTGATGTGAGGAACAGTTTATTGCCTTATTTTTGTAGCGACCCACCTATGTTGTATTTTTATTTTAAGTATATGGTTCGGAGGTATAATCATATTTTTACTGAATTTCCCGTGTGTAATCTTAGGACGGAAAACGATGGTTTTTTTTTGCGAAAACCTTTATTAAAGTTTTGTTTTATTATAAAGAGCTATTTTTGTTATTTTACATCGTTCTTTTGTACAACGTTTAAGAACTAATCTTAAGTCATCTAATTTTGTCTTCTGAAGTGAAACTTTGACCGATTTGAAGCTCGGTAAAACGACAGAACAAAAGAGACTGACAAATAAATATGTGTGATTAAGCAAATTACAATTTTTTATTGTTTTATAATAAGTATTCGTAAATAAATTGACATATCATTCTATTAATCATTATTTACATTATTCTTATTGATTTATTTAAGTTTCACTACTACAGTGTGTGAATTGCACATATACACACACACACACATTTTTTTGTAGGTGGTATCAAAAAAATTAGATACAGTTTTAGTTACACTACTAATTTATTTAGATATCTACGATTTTTCTTGTATATACATATATGTTTTATATTTATAAGTTTTCGAAGTAATATCAATAAAGTAGAAGGCGAGGAAATTACTACATGTAGTACTTACTTTTTTCAGAATCCAGACCTTAGTACAATTTATTATCTAAGACTGGCACTAAAGCTTTACATGAATATTTGATTTAAAAAAATACTTTTATATTATTAAACGTATCACAAAAATAGTTAATAATTACGAGCCGCTCGCCAGATGTAAAAATCTAACGTCTTTAAAATGGGTCGGTTTGATTGTCAAGGCGCGCAAATAAATGTTTCTTCCAATAACTTCCACTCATGCTTCTATCTTATCCAAGGATTTCAAAATGTACCTATTTAAAAAAAAAAACAAAATCGAAGTCTTAGATACTTAGATAGTAGACTTAGATTTATAAAGTCTTAGATACATAAAACCCAATGTTAGTATGTTGTTCTCTATGCACTACTAAACTAATGATCCCATTATGATGAAAATTTATTGAGTTGTTTTCCTCCTTGTGATAGTTACCTTTTTCGGCTGAGAGCCTTAAAAACTCGTCCCAAAGTTCAGTGAAGCTTTTGAAGCCCTTACGGTCATCAGTGATAGCTAGTTCGAAAAAAAACTGTTTTACATACGCTTCCAAAGCTTCCTAGTAAAATTTTATTTCCATGGCATTGCAAAGTTTTTTTACACGGTATAGGTTCAGCGCTTTGACTCTAATCTCACGTGATATTAAGTGACTATGTGGTCTAGTATTGTAAACGCCCTAAACTTAGAAGTAATGTTTCTCAAATGATGCTGCCGTTACACACCTATTGGTATTTATTGAAATTATTAGTGCAAACAAATTAATTTCCAAGAGACGTGATAGCTGAAAGTCATTTGAAGCGGAATTAGCAAATTAAAATCAAACATATTATTAAAATGCAGTTGATTCGAGGGCGCATTGTTTTGTACCCGACGGTGTACTTCAAACTTTTCAAGTTTCGACTTTCAACGCAGAGAGGGGGTTGATAATCATTTACACAGTTTGCATTGACTTTACTTTGTTTATTTACATATTTTTAGATTTAGAAAATACCACACTATTTATGAACATTTAACTAATGTATTTTTACAGTTCTAAATAAAAAAAAATGAATAGAATATTTACGATTAATTTTAATAAGAATAAATATGCTTTTGGTTAGCAATAAACTGTTATTGACTAATAATTTCTAGTGTTTTTAATTTATACCTACTTACATTTTTTTTGTTACACGGTATAGGCTCAGTGCCATGATTACAATCTCACCTGATGTTAAGCGACGATGTGGTCCAGGATGGTAAACACACTAAGCCTAGAGGTACTGGTTCTTAAGTGATGCTGCCGGAAACACACCTATTGATTTTTGGCGACAGTTTTTTTTTAAATATGAGGGTGGTAGCTACCCAGGCGGGTATCATTAAAAAATGCCCTACCACCATGCTATGGTTTGTCACGATGTTTTCCTTCAACGAAAGCTCATGTTCATTGTAGAGTTGGATTGGTGGGTTTGAACCTGCGTCTATCGACGTGGATTCGGCCAGCACTACCAAATGCGTCATCATCGCTTAATCGCCTTAAGTGCTAGCCCCAAAGTTCAATGAAGCTGCAAATGCAATTTCAGTCCAAAGTATTGCCTACTTCTAATAAAATAAATTATTGCTTGCGCTTTCAAATGTTCCTAGCAAAATTTTCTTTCGATAGCATTGCAAAGGTGCCGATAACAGGTTATAAAAAAATAAAAAATCAATATCAAATCCTAACAAGGTGTAAGTTTAAGTCGGTTTTCGTGTTGTCAAATGTCAGAGAGTGAGCGATTTATAGCGAGACGTGGGTCCGCAGAACGTTTCACTAACTTCAAAGGGTCCCGTGATTTTGGACCTCTGAGGAATCGGGGAACGACTTTCTCTTAAGTTTTCCAACGGCCCTTTATCCTTTACATGCTTTGAGACAGTGAAAAATGACATTTAACAGGTGACACAAAAGAAATATGAATTATCACAGTATTTTATCACAAGCTTATTGTTGTCTTGTGTTTTAATTTAATAGCTTTAACTTTAAACTTTTTAATTTTTATTTTATTTAACTGTTTAATTATAAACTGACTGTGCGCGCGACTTTGTCTTCATGCAATTATGTTTTTTTTTATACCACTAAAGTGGTAAACAGGCATACGATCCGTCTGATGGTAAGCGGTCATCGTAGTCAATGGACGCCTGGAACACCAGAGATACCACGTGCACGTTGCCAACTCTTTAAAAACTTTCTCACGCCTCTTTTCAAGAACCCCATGCTGTATTCCCCGGGAAACACGGCCGCTGGGAGCTCATTCCTCATCCGGATAGTTCGTGGGAGGAAACTGCTCTGAAACCGCACTGTCCGGGCCCACTTTGGCTCCAAGATGTGAGAGTGAACTCCCTGCCGATGGTGAACCGTACGATGGTAGAAATTAGGTGTCAGCATTATGTCGAACAATTCATCAGAAACCACAATTATATAAACGGTAGAAGACACATAAGGAGACAAAGTCCCTCCTTAGATTTAAAGGTTCTAAGCCGCTTGCGAAATTGCGATCGTCAAGAATTTTCACAGCAAGTCTTTAAAACCGAGTCAAGTGGCTTGAGCTGATATCCAGGAGCTCCCACCCAGAGGTGACAGTAGTACTCCATATGGGGCCGGACTTAACTGTTGCAGTCTTTGCTCCGATGTAAAGTACTGCTTCGCTCTATTTAGCACACCTTTTTTTTTTTTTTTTTTTGACGGGGGGAAATGCATTTACGCACTACCCTTATCTATTGTATTTAAGGGATCAGAGTCCCCCAATACAATAGATAAGGGGGCACGGAGTGACGAGCTCCGTGCCAGTGTGGGACTCACCCGGGCGAGAGTCGCCCGGAAATACCCACTAAAACCCCCCGGGGCCGTCCGCTGCATTGGGACTATTTAGCACACCTAGCTGTTTGGATGCCACCTTGACCTTGTCTTCTAAGTGACTACGGAACTAAACATTGCTGGAGATGTCAACACCAAGGATTCTAACACTCTTCGAGATAGTAAGGGGTGTATCCTGGAATTATAAGGCTACAGTAAATGGAGTTTACTTAGCGTTGAATGCGTAAACTTGTGTTTTAGTAGGGTTAAATTGGACTAGATTTTCCCGATTCCATTGAAATACTCCTGATAGAGTATTCTCAATTTCAAACACAAGTTGTTCGCGATTTCTTTCCACAACGGAGCGAGGGATGTTTGCTCGGCCTGTGTATTAAGCATCTCCGGTACTGAAGTCTGCATAGCAATGAATGCTTTTGATGGAAAGCATATCCGGCATTGATTCTAAATCTAAGAAAACAATTATAATTTTTGAAAATTCCAAATATCAAATAAGTATTTGGGTGCAAGGCAGTGCCCCCGCAAAGTCGAGCAAAAGCAAAAAAACAAGCAGCACGGCCTTTTCTCGAAACACTTCAGGCCATTTTCGACCCCTATAACTTTGTTGTGGACAAAACTAGAAACCAAGCAGGCATTGTATAAACACGGTATATTTCAAATTTCAATCAATTTGAACCCGTAGTTTAATTATTATAACTAGTCCAAATTTCTTAATTTTGTAACTCACTGACTGACTGATATCTCATCAAAACTCTATGGCACTTCTAGCATACATAGAAGCTTCAAATTTAGAATACAATGACTATTTAGTATATAAATCAAGGAAAAACTGAAATATTTTATAACTTCGGTCTAGTTTTCTAGATACATTAACTGCATAAATAATGGCCAAATCAATCTATTTTATTTAAAACCTAAAAGATTTTTAATATTGATATGGTCACATTAAGATGTTGTTAGGTTAGCTAATTACGTAATAACTTAAGACAGAGGGTTCCTTAAGTAGGGATTTAATAAAGTAACCGACTTAGTATTACATGGATCTCACAACTTTTACGGTAGAAGAACTGAGTTCCAAGTTTTTTTACAAGTTTTGGTTTTTGATGGCATTAGTTATACATATATAGTTATATGGATTAGTTTGTGAATACTCGTACTTTATGCTCGTTCGTGTTTCTTGTTCTACTAAGATTAATAAAAATAATGCTCTGCGTTCCAGTCTAACTTCATCTCGTAAAACTAGAATAAATAAATGAACCTACAAAGCCATCATGAAACGGAAGAAATTAAACAAAAACTTAAACGGGTCACCACAAAACATTTTACGAATCAAACCTTGCAAACTCCCGGGCATCGCTCGAGCATTACACCCACTTCGTTACGCAAATTTATCGCGAAGTTTCCGCATTTACATGAATAATTACTAAGATAGGCATCCCTGCCGCGGCCTTCGCATTTCCTATGAGTCAAAGGTGACTTGGAAACTTAACATTCCTATTGGGAATTTTTCGAATCATGAAATATTAACAAAAATTGAAGGTATTCTTTTGAATACTACATGAATATTCATACTTTTTCTTACTTTGTGACCCTTATATTATTTCAATTAAGGATTTCCAAAGTGTTTTTAAATGAGAATTTTGCTTAAAAATTTCACGAAAATTCTATTAGGTAGGTAATTTTATACTAAAAATTTGTTCAGCGATATAGTAAGTTGAAATGATTTAATTTATGTAATAAAAAAATCTATGGTTTCATTTTCTTATTTATGAAAATCTTACAAAGCGGTATTTGTTTTAAAAAAAACGAGCAGTTATGAGTTGTTAGTAGCAAAAAACTAAATTAAATAATACTAAACTGAGTAAAAACTAATAATTAATTTCAAATAAGTGATTTATTTGTTTGTTTATTTTTTTTAGAAGGCGTTTTCACTCATATAATGCATAGGTTAAGAAAAAATATAGTTATAGTTCATCCATCCCTTCAACCGAAAGACGTTCACTGCTGGACATTTGTCTCCCCTAAAGATCTACACGACGAACGTTCTTGCGCCACCCGCATCCAGCGAAATCCCGCAACTAGACCTTCAGTAGGTCGTCAGTCCACCTTCTGGGAGCCTACCCATGCTACGTATTTCAATACGCGGCAGCGATTCGAGAACCCATTGGCCCCATCGGGCATCAATTCTACGAGCAATGTACCCAGCCCATTGCCACTTAAATTTGGCTATACTTCGGGCAATGTCCGGTTACCTTGATTTTACTTTTGCAGATCTCCTTGTTTCTGATTCGATCACGTAGGGAAACTCCGAGCATTAGCATTTGGGTAACTATGAGCTTTCTCCATCCATCCATTCAACCATATGGCGTCTACTGTTGGACATAGGTCTCCCCCAATTAAATTCAATGTAGTATATGGTCTGTAGCACGATGGTATGAGTTCATATTGAATTTTTTTGTATATTTAATAAATACTGCTTTTATTGATCTTTAAAACTTAATTTATATTTTTAGCTCGTAATAGCCATAATCGCCACGCTTGGCAGTCGGGTTGGCGATCGCAGTAAGTGTTTTTGATACTCAGAGGATGCTGCTGCCCATCCTCTGGTTTTTTCCCTAAGTCCCTTTTTACGACATCCACAGGAAGATATGGGATGATTCTATTCTTGGCCGCCATCACACAGCACTTTCGGAGCTTTCTAATTAGGCCCATTGTAAGCAACCACGTCTCAGTGCCATAAGTCGTCACTAACAACACACACTGGTCGAATACTTTTGTATTGAGACACTGCGGTATTTAGGACGAGAAGATTCTGCGTAACTTCCCAAACGTGGCCCAACCAAGTCGGATTCGTTACAGTACAAAGAGCTAATCAGAAGCTTCCACCACAAGAGTAGCATATTTCAATTTCTCCACTTTAAAATTAATATACTTGAACCTTGTGTACTTGATAGTACGCTTTAACTTATTTTGAGGTTATTTCAAATTAACGATATATCTACCATTCGCGTATACTTACTAATTTCAAGTAAAATAATTATCGAACAATGAAGTTGTACAAATGAAATATTAAATAAAATATCGTTAAAAAAAATTAACGTTCAGCAATAGTTTTCAAGTGGCAAAATATTATTTAAATTCGCACAGTCTCCAATGACTTAAATACATATATCATAAGCTTAATGAGTAGAGCAGTACCATTATTTATCTAGTAATGTAACATTTTTATTTTAGTATCATTAATATAGTTACCATTATAGGTACATTTAATTCTAGAAATTAGTTGAAACTTTAACTAGTAAATAATTAGTGAGAGTACTGACTGGGCACTGTTGTATATAAGCAAATATATCTAGAATACAAGAGAGTGTAGGTTTTGTGTAATTACAAACGAAACCACAAAGCACATCTTGTGTGAAACTGATTCACTAATAACCATACGCAACCGAGTTCTGGGTAAGCATGTGTTGCTCCCGGAAGAGGTATAGACGCTCTCTCCCAAAAAGATCCTACAGTACATCCAGGCTGTAGGCAGTGAGCTTTAATAATGCGGCGCGACTAAAATAGACCTTTTTAAGTCGCAGTGATAAAGGCCTGCATAGCCCCATACAAAATAATAATAATAAAGTCAATTAAAATACAAATGACAATAGATCTTCTAAAAACAACAATGGTGATTTTAATAGAAGCCCTAGTTTTGAATATTGCTAATATTAGTGTACCATACTATCAATTTAATTTTTTTCATTTTGCATGACTCGAATAATACTTTATTTACATAAATAATAAATTCGTATGGAATATATTGGTGTTGAAAATGTGGTTTTGTCACCTAGCACGGCAGTAGACTTGCAAATCAAATCAGATGGCCCGAGAGGCAAACACTTTCCAATATTTCTCGCGGAAAATATTCCACATAGAGTTCGCTTTATGTCGAACAGTCTTAGATTATGGAATATTGACTCCGTGGAGACGTCACTAATGTGTATAAAAGTAATAAAATAAATCTGTAATTTGTTTTTCGAAAAGGACTGTATCAATTTAGATGGGATTGAAGTGTCTGTTTGTAATATCAACATAACAACCTTTTACTAAATACATATTAATATATACATGATACTTATTATACCAATTCCAGTATTTTTAAACTTTTTGTCTCTTTGTCCGTTCGTTCCGGCTAATCTCCGAAATGCTGGACCGATTTGGACGGGACTTTTATTGTAGATATTGCTGAAGTTACCTTGCGTAATTTAGGCTATTTTCATTTTTCGAATATAATTACGGTTCTGCGTAAAAAAAAAATAAAACTCATAACATTGTGAATAAAATCCGATTCAATGCACAGTTTATTGGCATGTGTTTGGTTTTATGAGAAATATTTGTGATATATGTCAGTACCAAAAAAGAATAAATAATTAGGGTTACGTCGAAAAGCAAACCGAAGAAATTAAAAAAAATAACGATGTAATGGTCAGTTTTACAGGCAAGTGCTTGAATCTGTAAGAAATATCTTTGCTTTCTCTTAGTACCAGAAAAAATGTGGGAATATAATTAGAGTTCCGTTTGAAGTGGGTGGAGCCGCAGGCACACAGCTAGTCAGTATAGTATAATTTGCAAGTTTTCTCTTAGGAATTTCGTTAGCGACGGTAATTGTCATTAATATTATAAAATGTTTTTTTGTCTATAATTTTAAATCGAACCACGCTGCCTAGGATATATAATATTTACTAATAAATAAAATTGAAGTGTCTGTTTATAATGTCAAAATTATTTTTTTTACTAAATAGCTATGAGAATGTATATACGATACCTATACCAGAAATACAATTTTAAATTGTTTTGTCTGTCTGTCTGTTTGTTATCTAATCTCTAATACTAGTAATCTCTGCAACGGCTGGACGAATTTTGACGGGACTTTTTTAAGTAGATAACTGGAATTACTCCGGATAACTTTTTATTTTCGAAAAGTTTTAGGTGTCCTCGTAAAAAAATTTAAACGCAGTAAAGAATATATAAAACGCGAGCGCAGCCGCGGGCACACAGCTAGCCTATATATATATATATATAGAAAAACGGATTCCTTTAATGCACCATCACCTCAAAACTACTGAACATATAGGGATGGGACTACTACCATTCGACGAGGAATTTTTCGTAGATAGTTATAGGCTTATTGTTTGGATTCCATCGAACCTTTCTCGTTTCTTTTCAATTTTTAGGTTAGATATAAATGAAATGTTTTATATGCACTTATTCACTCACACCTAAGGAATATATGAAACGCGGGCGGAACCGCGGGCAAGAAGCTAGTTGTTATATACATTACATTGGAAGTAAGCTTCAGTGACATAAAAAATTTACTTCCATTCGTCTCTTTGATTCTGTTCGAGGCAATCACGAACCGAAGACTTGTCACAGTTCTTATTCTTATTATACGGCTTTGTGCTTATTGTAAGGTTTGTTACATGTTTTACATTACCCATATTCCTTTATTATTTTATAACGTTTTTAAATCGACCTTGTATGTTAAATTCTCAAATGTTTTTATTTTGTAAATTTAGTTAAGTATCTTTTAAATCTTAGAAGAACTACTTCGTCTATATATATTTGATATAATGAGAAAGCACTTTTAAAGCAATTGTTTTCCAGTGGCGTAGTGCAGTCGGATTTCGAAACGAAGGACTTTAGTTCTTTCACAAAATAGATTACAATTTAAAATCTAAAATATATTTTTTATCATATTTGTAATCTACTTAATGTGAAACTAGCAAGCACATGATACGAGGGTATTAAAAACTTACGAGGCTTTATAGAAATAAAATGTAAGCATTAGAATAGTCGAACATATTTTTTCGATTGTTTAAAATAAGTTTTTTTTTACACTATATAGGCTCAATGCTTTGACAACAATCTCACCGAAATGTTAAGTGATAATATGGTCCAAGATGGTAAACACACTAAGCCTAGATACTGGTTCTCAAGTGATGCTGCCGGATCACACCTATTGGTATGTGGTGACAGGTTTTTCAAACGCGAGTGTGATAACTACCCAGGCAGCCTTTATCTGAAAATGCCCTACCACTATGCAGTAATTTCCTCACAATGTTTTCCTTCATTGAAAGCTCAGGTTCAGTTGGAAAGGTGGGCTAAAACTCGCTTACATTGACGCGAAATCCGTTCGCATTACCAACTGCGCCATTTCGCGTAACTTTATCGATGCCAAATATCGAACTCAATTATGATGTTACTATTATATTTAAAGACATTCGTTAGGTGGAAGGTACGAATTCGCCTGTCTTATTCTATAATAAGCCTGAGTTTTCTCGCAAAGGCGGATTCGATTGTGTTTTTTTTTATGGTATTCATTGATTAGCATTTAATGCCAACGCTACTAGAGATACCGTTTTATTAATCCTGGAAAGGAAGCAACATCGTATATTAAATCGGGAACTAAGTAAAGTCCAATTTGACACTCGCTATATACACTAAAAAATTCAACGCTCTTCAGAACTCCCGTAGAGTCTATAACAAGCTGTCTACAAAGAGGGGATTATGGCTAATCCCTGTAGATAAGCACTCGGGGCTTATCTAACAAATTTTGAATTTTGGACACGAGCGTTCCACTTAAAGTTTAAGTGGCAGAAGATAAAACCTCTCGCCGGCCGTTGAGCGAATGAATTGAAAAAATATGAGGGAGTGAATGTTATTGAATGATTAATTGAACGGAATGCGTTTGACGTTAAAAGTTAATGTTACGTCAAAAATTGTTTTTGCCCCTTGTGATAAGTATCAAAGTTAAAAATTAAGGCAACTTTCAGGCAGTACTTTAATAATTAAATAATATGTACATTATATTTGCATTTTGATAAGGTTTAAGATAGTAGGTAACTAATATTTCGATTTCAAATCGTTCCATTTGCTTTAATTATTATTTTAAATTTGCTGAAAAAAATATATTTGTGTTGATAATTCGCTTCTATACGCTGGTTCACCCAAAGGATAAAAGGATCATACATTACTCCTAGTGAATTAATTATGTTTAATTCAATCTTAAATTCAATAAAAAAAAACAGTTAAGATATATCTATTATTTACTAATGTAACACGAATCAAGCGTCAATGGTCAAGAATATTATTAATAATACTAATAAATACAATTGAGGTGTCTGTTTGTTCCGGCTAATCTGTTGAACCGATTTTTAACGAGTTTTTTTTTTTTTTAGGCAAATAACTGTTACTCCGTGTAACTTATTCTACTTTTAATTTTTCGAAAGTATTTAAGGTTCTGCCTAAACAAATTCAACAAACAAGAAATTGTAAACAAATTTTAATTCAATTAATAACACTGGATTAAGACATTATTTCCGTATGATTATTTAAAAACTGTATAACGTAGTGCAGAATATATAAAACGCGGGTGAAACCGTGTGCACACAGCTAGTTATAAATTAAAAAAAACAGTGTTTAAAATATAGAATTAATAAAAAACTAATCTATTACTATTACAATATGAATATAAATAAGAAAAATGTGACAAAGTACCTACGTAACGTCCAAGCAAACAGGTCAGTTGGAAACTGCGAGAGCGCCGCGAGACAATAGTTGGAGCTACGTCACTTCACTTAATGCTGCGCTGTGTTCTTTAGATTCTCTACTATTGCATCTCACCTTAAATTCACCTGAAAATATAATAAAATACGGACGATTGAAACCAAACGGATCGCGACCAGCAAACCTGTCATACTATGGGTTTCATTATCGAATCTTAGAATTTAAGATTGAGATCAGACCAAAAATATATCGGTTTTTTTTAATAATCTCACTTTAGAGAAAAAAAAGGATTGAAAATTCAACAAAACAAGTTGAACAATATGCAAATGTTGTTGTAATTTGTAACTAAAAAGCAACAATAATAGAAACAAACGAGAGAATGAGGTAAAATACACTACACAGTTTTTCTCATATTATTAATTCTCTTTTGCTGTTTGTGCTGTCCCACAGTGCTTTATGATAGCCTTCCCACCTTTTTATAAACAAACTAAAGCTGTTGACCGGAAGGGCTTTTACAGCGTCATCGTTGACGCTGTGGGCGAGTGCTGATAACTCTCACCCGCAAACCACAGCCTCCCCACCCATTGTCTATTGAGAGAAAGGACAGTATATAATGAGTGTCTACAGGTTTACATTTTTGAAGATTTTCTGCATATACTCCCGATCCCATTCCGGTGGCGGCACAAGACGTACCCCGTTCCCCAACTAGAGAGGCTCTTGACACTGCCGCCAGCGGGATAGAGTGATACTGATCATACTGTAAGCATTACACGCAAAACACAGCACACACACTCTTACACATTACATTGATTGTCCAAGGGAAGGTTCATTTTTATTTTATAATATAAAATGTAGGAACTTAGCTAGAATCAATTTCTTTGAATTGTTACACAAGAAACTTTGCTTCCAGAGTTTCGTGCCACTTTAGTGACCTAGTGGGTACCTTTTTCGGCTCGCCTCAAAGAACGGCGAAGCTGTTAACGCCCCTCTGACCAACAGCGTTAGTCAGTTCAAAAAAGAAAAAGGTTTTTGTTAGATTTCATTTCTAATGCTTGTGAACTGCACACAATATTTCTAATGCTAGATATATAGGCTCTGCACTTTCACCACAACCTTAGGAAAAAAAGCCGTAAACATTGTCTAGAAGTGCTTGCTCTTAAGTCAAGCAGCCGGAAGTCACCTATATTGTTCTACCGATAGGTTTTCAAGCTTCAAGATGGTAGGTAAATGCTCTACCACCATGCCATGGTTTCATCAGGATATTTTCTCTACCGAAAGCACGAGATCACTATAGATTGGGATAGATGAGTTCAGACTCACAGCCATCTACGTGGAAACCCACCACACTATAAGAGATTGTAGTTAAAAGCAAGTCAAATGATTGAATCTTTATTGAACCAAATTTTACTCTTTCGAACTTAATGTCACACGGTATATTCTTCAAGCTAACCAGTTTTGAATGCAGAAATAATATATTAAAGAAGGTAGTGCTGTTTACAAAATTTAAATAACATTCTAAGATACAAGTAAAATATAGAATATAATATACATATATATCCATACATATTAGATTCATGTATTTATACTTTAAAAAGCTGAAATGAAAATTAGTAATTCGAAAAACATTATAAAATGTTGTTTCTTTGCTTTATCTCTCACAAGGTTTTTTGTATGCGAGTTGGTATCGAAAACTTGAAGTAAAACTCGAACTGTAAAGCCAACACAAATTAATGCTGGGTTTGCTATAGGATTTCACGTTCTAAATTAGAATCAGATTAATGTTCTATGTATTCTGTTTACGGAATATTAATTATAATTTAACATTACACGCCTTACACGTTATAAAGGCAAAGAATTTATTGTTTTTCGTTCTGTCAAGTTATGGGCTTATAACTAGAAAAAATATAACTGAATTGGTTTACGTGAAATAAAAAAAGTATACTTTCTGGACAGGTTTCAGTATATTTTAAGATATAATAAGATTATACAGAATTATCTTACAACGTGTCAATACTGCCATCCTTCTGACTACGTTTTCTTGCGGCAGCGATTCGGAGGGTTTAGATTTTTCGTAAATGTTTTGTACAGATTATGAAAATTTATTACATTAATTTCATATGGATATACTTATATATATACCCCCCGTCTTCCTCAACCCCCCGCCCAGTCGTTCGTAGTAAAGTATTACTCTAAATCAAAATATTAAAAAAACTTTATTCAATTTAGGCGTTTATGAACGTTAAGAACACTACCACCTGTTCGGAAAATAACCCAGCCGAGAAGAGACTCTTATAAACAACTTTATAAGACTATTAATAACAAATGATAATAAGTAAACAAACAATTTGTACCTAAATCGATAACAAATAAATTCTATTTATCATATCATAATGCTCGGTTGATTAAACCTAAAGACGTCCACTGCTGAACATGGGTTTTCCCCAAAAAGTGAGGAATTACCATAATCGTCACGATTGGCAGGCGAGTTGGTGATCGCTGTAGGTATTTGTGGTACTCAGAGGATAGTGCTGCCCATCCCCTGGTGTATCCCATAGTCGCCTTTTACGACACCCACGGGAAGATATGGGGTGGTACTATTCTTAGCCGGCACCGCACCACAATACTTTACCTCAACTATTACGTTAACTTTTACTATTTGAAATTATGATATTTATACAAAAAAAAACACTATTTCCATATGTAGGAAAATAATTAGAGTTCCGTATAAAAAAATTAAAACTCTTTAAAAATTTGAATAAAATCCGTTTCTATGCACAGTTTTACGAGCAAGTGCTATAATTTATGAGAAATATTACTTTATAATAGTAAGTACAAAAAAACAATTTTAGGAAAATAATTATGGTTCCGTAGAAAAAAAAATTACAACGCAGGCACTGCCGCGGGCACCCAGCTAGTTTACATATATGTTTCTTGTAGAACAACAAAGTTATAGAGCATATGCTATACGATAATTATTACCGAGTGATAGACCCATCGTCAATAACTACCTTCTTCTCAATCGATCATTGTAATCCTACTACATAGCGTCTAACTGCAACAGAATGGCAGTGGGCACATACTGATTGAAGGCATTTCAAGTTGGCCTTAATAGGCTACTTATGCCTTTTGTTACGTGCCGGTGGTTACGTAATTCCGTGCCGCTTACACATAGACACAGACATATGTATATATTTGGCTTAAATCTCAAGCGAATTTTTGTATGGAACTATTACCCTTAGCGTAATTACTCTATGTTGTAATAAGATTTTAAAATCAAATTCACAACTTCTCACGCGCAATTTTTTTAACTCTAAATAAGCAAACTGAAAAGAATGTATGCTGATGTGCCATCCTCGATGTCTGCCTTGTAAGATGACAAGTAAAAATTGCCGACGGTAAAGACTGGTATAAGTCAGTGCTAGAAAGCGATAAATAGGAGTTATACCTAGTCGAGAAAATTCTTTCCATCCTTGAAAATCGTTACGTACCGACACAGACGGCGACCTTACGAAATTGAAATGTCAAGTCCTCTACTAAACAGTTAGTTATCGTGAAATTCAAACGAATTACTTACATACATACATTTGGAAGTGTAGCAATTAGAATTTCTAATGTGAATTTGTGATAGATGGACGATTTCTTCGTAGCTTGGAAACATCTTGAAAGATTTCAAAGGTTTTGACACACAGTGGGCGGGATTTGTCGCCAACGCGATGTTTGTATTGAAGACATCGCGTCGACTCGAGCCGAGCGCGAACTAATCAAACTGCGTTGACGTCCCAACTCGCCTGTCGTGGTTGAAACCATTAGTTACACGTTAAGAGGATACACGGTCGTCAACTAACATGAAAAATAGGTATAACTGTGAGTTTAAGATGAAAGGAAAATAGTACAAACTGCAAATATTGTAAATTTCCCGTCTTAACTCGCGACGATATCTACTCCATCGGTAGAATCATACGCTAACCGTCACGTAAATACTAATAAAACTAATCGCAAATTACCACCAACTTACTGCCCAGTTATTTATATCAATATTAACAATTAAAGTTAAAATGTTTTTTTGTATTGTCAAAATCATTTTCTTTTACTAAATAGATTGAATGTATATACAATAACTATACCAAAAATACAATTTGTAAAATTTCTGTCTGTCTGTCTATCAGTTTTGTTCCGGGTAATCTTCGGAATGGTTGAACGGATTTTGACGGTACTTTTTTTGGTAGATAGCTGAAGTTACTCCGGGTAGCATAGGGTACTTTTAGTTATCGAAAATAATTAGGGTTCCGCGTACAAAAATTAAAACCCATAAAAATGGAATAAAACCCGATTCAATGCACAGTTTTAGGATTTTTGAATTTGTGAGAAATAATACCTTTGCTTAATGTTAGTACCTAGCAAAAAAAAAATGGAAAATAATTAGGGATCCGTATCAAACAATTAAAAACTATGCCATGGAGTGAAAATTTGTATGAAATGCGGGCGCAGCCGCGGGTACACAGCTAGTATTAAATAAAATACATAGTGCTTATTCACGCAGTGAACGGTTCCGGTTTACGTATAGTCGAATAAATAGTTACGCGCAGAACGCACACAACAAAACTAGTAATTGGAAATACAATGGCATCTCGCAGATTTACAAAGTCACCCGAAACGATAATTCCTCAGTTGGTAGCGTGGTTGGATTGGGTGTTAATGGACGCAGGTTTGAGCCCTCCTATACAACTCTAGAAACTGAGCTAGAACTTTCGGTGAAAGAGAACATTGTAAAGAAACTATAGGATGGTGATAGGACATTTTGGAATAATCCCCTTCTGGCTTGCTACTAACTTCAAGTTTGAAAACTAGTCGTTATGCAACAATATGTGTGATCCAGCAGCATAACTGGGGAGTCACTAGAGCTTAGTATGTTTACCACCCTGGACAACATCGTCACATAACAACCTGGTAAGATTGTGGTCGAAGCGCTGAGCCTATGGAGTATAAAAAGGAATTAGTTAACATTAACTGACAATTATTAAACAACCAATGCAGATTCATTAAACTCGACACTTCAATTAAGCAACAACTCCACAAACGAAAATATTTTTATTCCCAACGAAATGTATGTTCGAATAATAAATATGTAGAATGGTCCGTCGACGGATTCGTTATTCGTCCAATTAGAATGGAGTTCTGTGATTGGTCAATGAAAATTTTAGCCTCAGAACAACGAAGAGAGCGAAAGATTTTATGGATACGACATGTAATTAAAATCGTAATTAATTTATTATTTTAAATTATTATATTTATTACAGGGTGGATCATTACGTGAACGATAGTGATGTCTGGAATTAACCCACATCTCTGTGCTTCCACTAAAAACTACGATTTGTATAGTTTTTTTATATGACAAAAAAAAATGATATATATTATATTTATGAAAAAAAAAGAACCAGATCGAGTTTCTTGCCGGCTCTTCTCGACTGGGTTGTTTTCCGAACCGGTGGTAGTGTTTTTAGACGTTCATAAGCGCCTTCTTAGGGCCTAAATTGAATAAAATAAATTTTGATTTTGATTTTGATTTTATAATATATTTTTGTTATAAAAATAGTAAATATTTATATCGTGGTAGAAATTCAACCATAATCATATATGAAAAGAAACTAAATGTTTTTATTGATAAAACAAACAAAAAAGTTGGTTGATAAAGAGAGGAGAATAAGGTACTGAATTATTGTATTGTTAGCAACTACCCTTCGACTAACTTAATAAACGAAATCCCTATAAAAGCGTGCTGCAACTGCAAGCGAAATGCAGTGTTTTATCCACCGTCTTTGCGTGAAGATCTGGTTTCTCAAGTCGCTCATGCTGGTCACCGAGCACCGAGGGCTAAGGACCAAAGGGTAATCACTGCGGACTGTGCTGCATGCCCAGTGCTGGGTGCTATGTACTGCGTGCCCGGGAAAGTGTGCCTGGACCATCATGGATAAACTCCGTACAGAGTACGGATGTGAGACACTCCGTGCGGTTTTGTTATCTACTGCGGTGTATTTAGTTTGCAATCTGTTACTATTGATCTTAACTGATCCAACATGAGCCCCTTTATCATTAAGCTGGCGTTTACGCCAGCTTTCCATTATTTTGCTATTGTCCCATTTTTATGCGTAATCGATAAATAAACTTATTTATTTTTTTAATTTAAATTTCACTTCTTATCTAACAGTATATTTAACTATTTATATACCTGTACATAAAATAAAATCTTTTTAATGGATACAGATAAATTCTTTACAAGCAAGTAGCTCGGTGCTCAAGAAAATCTTCGTAAAATTGCGTCATAGTACATACTGTAAGTACACCACACGGAAAATAAAATAAAAACGGAAAATAAATATCGCCGAAAGCTAATAAAAATACTTCACGTAGAGTTTACTTTGTGAAAAATAATAAATAAACCAAGTAAACTTAGTGACACTTTTATTGAATCGACCACCCGAATATTTCACGCAGAAATAACTGCATCTATTGAACTTTTTAAGATTCAGTGATAGCATTATTATTGTGTACACGATATATTTATTATCTGTGATTCTTTAACGTTCTAGAGCTACAAAATTTACACGGTGTATTTATAACTTCACTTAAGTTTTAGCATTGTTTATGTGTTAACAAAAATGTCTTAAATACTTTAAAAAACGTAATTACTTAATAACAATAATGTTATATCCATACAATGCCTTACGTGTCTTCGGCCCGTTACACACATTCGTGTAATCTCAACGTGACACCCAATGCATTGTAATGCGCGACATTACTCGCTCTGCTAGTTTTATCGCTACATCAGACAGTGTGAATATGTCTTTACCGATTTCGTTGATGAACAACATTCATCTAAACACTATAAACAATTCTCTACAATTATAATTACTAATATTTAGTTTATATATCTAGCATATAACCATGTTATTCTCTTCATCATCCCAAGGTTGGCTTTAACTTGGGCATCAGCGCGTCGGAGAAAAAACATCTACTGTTGGCGGTTGTATATTATTATCATGATACAGGCGTATTGCAGTTTAATTTATATCAATTTAAGTCAATTTATATATTTGAATATCTAGAACTGTTTTGATATGTATCAAATAAAATATATATTTTTGTATAAACACAATAAAAACTGTATAAATTTTAAGTGATGAATAAATATTTAGAGCTATACTCACCTTATCCAATAACACTAACATTTACATCTGCTAGAAGTAAATAGTAATCTTTGGATCTGCTGTTAGGGTGACGCGGAGTGTGCTGAAAGTTGACAGATGGTACCCAGTGGTTGAGAAGGTACTCCTGGCCCTTCATGCCAGGCGAGGCCTACATACCCCCGTGGTATCTCTAATCCGGGAGATTTTACTCCCTAATTAGATACGGCAAGGAGGATGCGTAAATGAATTTACCACGCTAAACAAAACTTTTTTCATTAGGAACAAAACCGAATAAACTATAAAAATGCACTAAAAAGTCAATAATAATAAGACATTATTAATTTGCTACGTTGATTTTGAAATCGGAGATAGCTTACGGATAACAAAGTGGTGTAAATGTACGTCGCTAATTAAATTCGATTTTGATTAATTGTTCTTTAAAATCACCTTAGCCTTTTATTTAGCTTATATGTAAGTGTGATAAAGTTTAGGTAGTTATTTCCATTTCTTAACTCTTGCTGACACCGACTCTAAAATTAACGAAGCAGATTAATAAAGTAGTTATTATTTACTTTTAAGTGCATTTTTATAGTTTGTTCGTTTGAAGTCGGTTTTGCTTTTAATTAAAAAAGGTTTTTTTTTTTTAGTTTAAGTTTAAGTATGTACTTTTACGTATAGCTGTCAACGGTGAAGCCTACTTCATAGCTTTGGAAACGAATATATGAAACACGTGTGTCTATAAAATTTGAGGGGTTTTCTCAACTTCTTTGAGTTCCACTGACCAGATCCTGATTTGTTGGAAATGGGACCACATCGGAAGTGTACTTCTTTGAAAAACAAAATTTTGCAATTCGTTTCACAAATGACGGAGAAATCGCGTAGCATTAAAAAAAATACTGATGAATGGATAACCTTCTCCTTTTTAGTCGTTTAACAAAGGGAGTAAAAAGTAAACAGTGTTGTCTATTTAAAAACTAGTATTGCGTATTTAGTGATGTATAACGTGTTATATTCGTAATTATGACGAATAAACTTTAACCGTGTCGCGACAGTATTCCAGTAAGAATCTTCTAAGATTTTTTTTTACTTAAAAAAAAAAACTTCGCTTACATGAGAAAAAATACTCATAATTTTAAAACACAAATTCAGATTTAAGTAAATTACAAAAACAAAAAAAAGGCAGAATGAACCTCCGTTAAATAAATTAGACAAAACGCCAAGACAGAGACTGCTGCCGCTC
Source organism: Samia ricini (assembly GCA_014132275.2). Taxonomy (NCBI): domain Eukaryota; kingdom Metazoa; phylum Arthropoda; class Insecta; order Lepidoptera; family Saturniidae; genus Samia; species Samia ricini. The sequence goes on along the minus strand of AP028163.1, from coordinate 22,433,284 downwards.
CATAACCATCCTTTCGTGTTTAAAGGGCCCTTCGATATTTTCACGGGGCAGCACAAATTGACACGAACCCCGCTAGCTCATTTTATCCGGTAACTCGAAAATAAATATCTCTTTCATTTAATAGAATCCTTTCAGAGCGATTCCGAGCACCTTTCCCAATCTTTTTCTCCGTATATTTTTTTTTTTCTCTCTCTCCACGAGGGCTCATTATTCGCTTGCCCTATTGAAAGGACAATCGCGACCCTCCAGGGCGAAGATTTGGGACCCTTAACCCGTTTGAGACTGTGAATGCTCACGTACGTTTTATCTGTTAAGTGCAATATACAATAGTTTATGGGAATGCGAATAAAATTTTGTACGAAATGAAAATTAGATTTTTTTTTCTTGCTTTCACTACTCTCTATATTATTAAGGAAACTAGCTATGTTCCCACGGCTGCTCCCGCTATTCTAATGTTCTTCACTGCTTTTTATTTTCATTATACGGAACCCTAGTTAAATCCGTTCAGATGAATCCTTTAAATGTGCCTATGTTTGTGCCTAAGTTACAATATCTTGATTAAGGACTATCATGAAGTTTACCTATTACCTACTCATGTTTAAATTCTTATAACCACCATCTTGAAATTTTATGGAATAGTTTGCGGGATGCCAGGGTTAATTTTCGATAATGTTCATCAATTTTAGGCGGTTTTGGAAATTTTGCGTTCCGGTGCCTGCCTGTTTTGGGGACAACGGGACAGATAACCCAAAACAGGAACTGTACGGTTCAAAACCGGACGTATGGTCACGTTAGCTATATCATCAAACTTTACTCGAAAAAGAAACATAATGCATAATGAAATCCTTAGATTTCAGTTTGTGTCAGTATCAATTTAAACCATGCAATACACGAATGTAATATTACACAGTACATGAAAGCCATTATAGACAGATACACCGAGCTCGAAGTAATAAGATTACTCAATATTCAATAATAATATCCTTCTAGCTAAATCGAACGCAACGTGATCCGGTAATAATCTATTAAAGATAATTGAGTAGCGTACCATACTATCCATTTACGCCTTCAAACGAATACTCACTTAATGGTCACCTCGATATATCCACTTTTACGTGTCCGTCTTCATTTACGGCTTTGACCAAACTGATTTATTCTTATTATTGGAAAATCTTAGACTTAACTTATGCGATACTAAATATCTGCCCGCGGCTGCGCCCGCGTTTCATATATTCTTCATTGAGTTTTATTTATTTTTTTATACGGCACCGTAAATCAACATCATTCTCCTGCCTTTTCCCAACTCACTTGGGGTCGGCGCAGTATGTTTTCTTCTTCCATACGTCCCTATCAGCCGTCATCTCTTCATTCACTCCTTTTTCTTTCATGTCATTTCTTACACACTCCATCCACACTTTCTTTGGCCTTCCGCTACTTTTCCATCCTTCCACATTTATATTCATTACTATTTTACCCACATGCGCTTCCTCTCTTCTCATAACATGTCCATACCACGACAAACGAGAACCTTTCAACTTTTCTACCATTGACGCAACTTTCAAACTCCCTCTAACCGTAAATATTTTCCTAAATTATTTTAG